>CANJKZ010000210.1:12500-612500 GCA_947471745.1 Closterium sp. Naga37s-1 | reverse complement strand
GCTGCACTCCGTGGGCATCGTGCACCGTGACATCAAGCCACAGAACATGATCTTCAACTCCGGTGCGTCGGGATGAAGGCATTAGGAGCAGGGAATGTGGATGTGTTTGCAGGGGGGTGTGGAGCCATGAGCAGGGAAATTGGGCTGGGGAGGTGCAGTCTGAATCGCATTGCATCCTGAAGAGTGTGGACAAGCTGCACTCCGTGGGCTTCGTGCACCGCGATATCAAGCCACAGAACATGATCTTCAACTTTGGTGGGTGGGGAGAAAGAGGGGCTGGGGTTGGGGCAACTTTGGGTGAGTATGTAATTTGGATATGAAGTGCAGTTTGTCCAGATTACATACTCACCCAACTTTGCCCTCTGGCACAGACTGCACTCCTGGCTATCATGCAACAGGACATGAAGCAACTTCACATGCCATAGAAACGCAGGCATGGAAGTAGGCGGGCATGTATGCACAAGGGGATGGTTTCTGCAGAGCAGAGCAAGGGCCATGTGCTCACCCCTTCTTCTCTTCCCCATTTCTCTTTCCTTTGCCCGTGTTTGTTGCCCATGCAGACACGGGCGAGCTGAGAATCACCGACCTGGGCGCTGCTGCTGACCTGCTGGCTGTACCTACTGCTCACACACGGCCCCATCACCCCTTCTTCCCCCATTCCCTTCGTCCGTGTTCCCCATCCATGCAGACACGGGCGAGCTGAAGATCATTGACCAGGGTGCTGCTGCTTACCTGCTCAACGCACTTCCCACTTCCCTGATGCGCTCTTTCCCCCTCCCTCCCCCACCCCCCTCACCCATGCTACAGAGACGGGTGAGCTGAAGATCATCGACCAGGGTGCTGCTGCTAACCTGCTGATTGCACCTGCACCTGTTTTCTTTGCGTGTGCCCCTGCAATAATCCATGCAGACACGGGCGAGCTGAAGATCATCGACTTGGGCGCTGCTGCTGACCTGCGAGTGGGGATCAACTACAACCCCAACGAGTTCCTGCTGGACCCGCGGTGGGTACATTCACAAAGAAGAGGGAGAAAATAGGGAGAACGGGGATGGGCTTTTGGTCCTCATGTGTTGTGCATGTTGACCTCTCACTGCTGACCTGCGAGTGGGCATCGACTACAACCCCAACGAGTTCCTGCTGGACCCGCGGTGGGTACATTCACAAAGAAGAGGGAGAAAATAGGGAGAACGGGGATGGGCTTTTGGTCCTCATGTGTTGTGCATGTTGACCTCTCACTGCTGACCTGCGAGTGGGCATCGACTACAACCCCAACGAGTTCCTGCTGGACCCGCGGTGGGTACATTCACAAAGAAGAGGGAGAAAATAGGGAGAACGGGGATGGGCTTTTGGTCCTCATGTGTTGTGCATGTTGACCTCTCACTGCTGACCTGCGAGTGGGCATCGACTACAACCCCAACGAGTTCCTGCTGGACCCGCAGTGGGTGGCTAGATAGATTGAGGAGAAAACGGGTGTGTGCTTTGGGTTTCATTGCTGGCCTGCGTCAGGTGCTGCTTGTGTTGTGCATTCGGACATCTCACTGCTGATCTGCGAGTGGGCATCATCTACAACCCCAATGAGTTTCTGCTGGACATGCGGTGGGTACAAACATTAAGGATGGGCTGTGGGTGCTGTGCTGGTCTGCGTGTGGCGTGTCATGCGCTGCGTCATGTGTTGTGCATGCTCGCCCCTCACTGCTCGCCCCTCACTGCTCGCCCCTCACTGCTCGCCCCTCACTGCTCGCCCCTCACTGCTCGCCCCTCACTGCTCGCCCCTCACTGCTCATCCCTCACTGCTCGCCCCTCACTGCTCGTCCCTCACTGCTCATCCCTCACTGCTCGCCCCTCACTGCTCATCCCTCACTGCTCATCCCTCACTGCTCATCCCTCACTGCTCATCCCTCACTGCTCATCCCTCACTGCTCATCCCTCACTGCTCATCCCTCACTGCTGATCTGCGAGTGGGTTGTATCAACTACAACCCCAACGAGCTCCTGCTCGACCCCCGGTGGGTACATACTTTCAAGAAAACAAAAAAAAGGGGCGAGGGGTTGTGCTTTGCATGCCTTCGCTGGTCCCTCGTCCTTAACGAGTCCCTGATGGATCCCCGTGGGTGGAGGCAGCAGCACCAGAGCAGTGCATCATGAGCACTCAGACGCCCTTTGCATAGACATAAATACCCCCCTCCTCGCCCCCGCTGATCGTCACCCCTCCATCCTGACCGCCCAGCTACGCAGCAGCAGAGCAGTACATCATGAGCACTCCATCATGAGCACTCCATCATGAGCACTCCATCATGAGCACTCCATCATGAGCACTCCATCATGAGCACTCCATCATGAGCACTCCATCATGAGCACTCTAACGCCCTTTGCATAGTCTTGAGTTTCCCCCTCCTTCTCCCAACCCCCCACCCCCTCTTGTCCCTCCAGCTACGCAGCAGCAGAGCAGTACATCATGAGCACTCAGACGCCCTTGTATAGGCTCAATTCCCCCCCTCCTTCTCCCCCCCCACCTCCCGATTCTTACCCCTCCATCCTAATCCTAATCCAGCTACGCAGTACCAGAGCAGTACATAATGAGCACTCAAACGCCCTTTCATTAGTTAAAAGTGAACCTCCCCCCACTCTCCTCCCCCTCCTTCCCCCCCCACCACCAGCTATGCGGCATCAGAGCACTACATCATGAGCACTCAAACGCCCTTCATATAGGCTCAACCTCTCCTCCAGCTGCCCCTTTCCCCCTCCCCCCCGCCTCCCCCATCCTATCCTAATCCCACCAGCTACGCAGCACCAGATCAATACATCACGCGCACTCATGCGCCCTTATGCATAGGCTTGAAACCTCTCCCTTTCCCCCTCCAAACCCCCACCCCTTCATCCCATTCCCTCTACCCTTCTCCCACCAGCTACGCAGCACCAGAGCAATACATTATGAGCACTCAGACGCCCAACGCGCCTCCCCCCACCATCGCTGCTCTGCTCTCGCCAGTGCTGTGGCAGGTGTGTGGGTCGCCTGATCGTGAGTGCTGGGGTTGATTCTGAGTGGATGTGCTTGCTGCGTTTCGAATCCAACAAATTTCAACTTGTTTGTTGGCGTGTGGATGGGTGCGTCTGTATGTCTGGTTGTGTTTATATGTCTGCGACCTGGGTGTGTGTGTGTGCCTACCTGTGTATGTGATTCTCATGTGCTGCCTTGCAGATAGAACAGCTAGAACCAAGACCTCTGTGCCACTGCCTTCCGGTCTTTCTCTCAATTTCCTCCTTTCTCGCTCTCTTGCTTGCAGATGAACCTCCCTGACCGCTTCGACATGTACAGTGTGGGAATCATCTTCCTTCAAATGGTACGTGCTATAACGTGCGATCAAATCCATTTGCAAACAGTCCCTCCCGCATCCAGCTCAACCAACAGCTCATCTCTTCCCTTCCCTCCCCTCTCGACTCACACTTCCTCTCTCTCCAATTGCATCGTTCTTCTCCCCTATAGTGTCATCCTCCTCCCCCCTCTCATGCTATCCGTTTCTTTCCCCTCCCATCTCCTCCCCTCCAACCCTCTCCCCTCTCCCCCTTCCCCAACCTCCGCAGGGACAGTCCGCTCATCCAGTTCAACCGCCAGCTCATCTACACCTCCCTCTCCCCTCCCCTGCCCTCTCATCCTATCCACACCTCCCTCTCCCCATCTTCCCTCTCCCCAGGACTTTCCCAATCTGCGCGCCGACAGTCCACTCATCCAGATCAACCACTTTCTTCCCTCCCTCCCCCCTCGTGGAATCCTTCCACTCCGTCCCATCCCATCCCCTCCACCCCTTCTCCACCCCCTCCCGTTCCTCCTGCTTCCCTCTCCCCAGGTATTCCCCAGTCCGCGCATCCAGTTCAACCGCCAGCTCATCTCTTCCCTTTCATCTCCTCCCCACTCATCCTTCCTGTCCCTCTCATTCCACGCCTCCCAGGTCTTCCCCAACCTCCGCACGGACAGCCCACTCATCCAGTTCAACCGCCAGCTGAAGCGCTGCGAGTACGATCTCGCCAAGTGGCGCGAGGTGCAGGAAGGCCGCGCCCTCAGCGACGCGCAGCTCAAAGCCTTCGCCATGCTCGACGCAGACGGCGGCCACGGCTGGTCCCTCCTGCAAGCCCTCGTCAACGTGAAGCCCGGGCGGCGGATTTCGGCAGCGGGAGCGATCGCGCACCCGTTTTTCTACCCTGGGGGTGTTCCGCTGCTGCAGCAGCTGCGGCTGGGGTTTGTGCGGTTCCTGTACCGGGACAACACAGAGTTGTCAGAGGCGTTTGGCACGTTCATGTCCAAGGGGGGTACGGATGAGGCGGGCGGGTTCACGGAAGCGTCCCTGATGGAGTTCAAGGTGAGAGGGGGGGTTGTGTGGATTTGAGTGTGTGAGGGTCATGGAATGGGTTCGGCGTTTTGTTTCGTTTCCTGCAGTGCCTTTTCCTCCAAAATTTATGTTCATCGGCCATCCAATGTGCTCCATCCCCCATCTAATGCTTCGTTCCTTCACCTACCACCATCCGATATTCCTTCCTGCTCATTGGCCCACAAACAACCCAATGTGTTCCTTCTTGTCCCCTCAACTTGCAATGCTCTCCCTTGGAGCAGAAGCGGGAGAAGAAGATGAAGAAGTCATCTCTGGACCGCAACGCCCTGGCCTCCATGATCAAGGCGTCACGGAAGGTGTCTAAAAACGTTGCATCCTCCGTGTCCACCACGTTCGGCAGCTCTAAGGAGGATGGCGCCAAAAAGGAAGCCTGGTGGAACCGGTGGCAATCAGAATAGGCTGTGCTACACTGGTATACTGGCTTTCCTAAATTTGGTGCCCTTTTATTTGTTATAAATCCTTATACAGTAGGAGGATTTGATGGTTTTCTAGGTATTCCTCCCTCGGCTGTCAGCAAATTCAAGCAAGTGTGCCATGCATGGCAGATGTTATATATCCATAACTCAATGTCTTTGAGGGTTTGCACATAGCACATTTGAACCTTATTTGCTAGATAGTTTGCAGCATCTGAACTTTGCCTAAAGGGTCAACACGAGGCTGCATGCCCTGCTTGCTGACATGCGCATCATCATGTTTACAAGGATCACCTCCGGGATAGAATATTACGAATCAATAGATCAACGTATGTCGAAATTTAGACAACTTTAGAGCTGTAAGTGAATCCACACACCAATTGTAACCGATTTATCCCATGATCAAAACAACACATACCGATTCATAGGTATGGCGCGTGCGCTCTATGGGCCGCCCGCACGCGCTGGCGCGGAACGCATAGAGGTTCACATCTCAGGAAGGACAGGATGTATGATGACGGCCTCCTTTTTTGACAAAAAGCATTCGCACGCGACGGTCTGCTTGCAGCATTTTCTGTGCGCCTGTGTGAACCCATTCTCTGTGTGGCTTTGTAGTCAACAAGTGGACCATCGAGCAAGTGGAGTTGAGAGGATGGCTCTGTACGTACTATTGCCCTATAAGCACTGCTGCCCGTCGGAATTCTGATGGGGTCAGGGGTGGCGGTGGGATGAAAACATTCAGATGCCTTTCCGATCCGCGAAAGGGAACCATAAAGGCATCCATAGTTTGTGGTGTAGCATGTACCTGAAATAAAAGGTCATCCGACATCCTTAGTCTGTGGTGTGGAGCTCTCGCTGAATTGCATCAATAAGGCCTTGCCATCTCCCAGCATTTCGATTGGTTAAAGGGTTGCATCCACGCGGAAAACCTGGAGCATGTGCTGATGCTCCAAGCGACCTAGACCAATTCAGGGAAAATTATGACGTGGCATCTGCATAACAATCATTTCGAAGATAGTCACGTGACCTTGGATACGAATGACGTTAGGCAGGCAGCCACACAAGGACTGATTTTTTTACAGAACAACCAGCCCTGTCGGAACCAACCAGTATATTGTTTTCCGTATTAATTCAGGTCGGTGCTCCCTTTGCCAAACAAATCAAAAGTAGTGATGCTCACGGGGTTTGACCAATCAATTCTGGTTCCACGACCGAATATTCGACGAATTTCTGTCCAGCTAGGAGGAATAAATACTCTAAAAAATGAATGTATTAACTCAACTCAAGGCTTTGGATCTGGAGGGAACAGGTTGAGTAACCTTCGAACCATCAGGACTTGGCATCCGTTGGCTGGAAAAGCAGATTATCGTGCTGATCCTGGAGCCTGATTCGTGCTTGCACATATCTTCCTTTGGATGGCTCGTCTGATGTGGCAAACCCCAATCGAGTGATCAAGCACTCGAGAATTCCACCTTCTGGCGCGCTATGCGGCAGTGCTTCGCCGTTGCTTCTAGAATGTCCGCTGCGAAGCTTGAGTGTAACCAGCGTGACACTGTCGAATATCCGCTTGAAGTTTTCGCTGCTTTACCGGGCTGCCCTCGGTCGTCCAGATTCACTTTCTTGGGCAGAGGATGACTATGTCAGCAAAGCCAGCTGGGACCAGGGCTGACGATTCAAGGGCAAATGCCCTTAATGCCCTGAACATTAAGGGTTGGGTTCGGCCCAGCTTCCGAAGTTTAAGGGCTGGCTTTGAGGGCAGCCCTTTCCCGCAAAGTTCTGGTTGTGGGCCTAACCCGGATTTTAAGTGCAGTTCTGCGGCTAGCCCCTATCGTCCCATACTAATACCTCCCTCCCTCCCAATCGCTCACCAGTCCCCCCACCTCCTCCCAGCCACTCCCCTACTTCCTTTTCCCATCCCCGTCAAATCCATCGACATGTTTCGAACCTCAGACTTTTGCCTAGCTGGCTCTTAGTAGTTTGCCTAGGATACGGACCCGAAGAGATGTAGGTTTTCCTTAGCGAAAGTGCAGAAAGTTGGTAGCCCTGATTTCAAGTGCCAGGTTTGCTCTCAGCCCGTAAATTTCAGGGCAACTATTGGGGCACCTCAGCCTCTCAAGTTCTGGCTCCAAACCAATCGACAGCCCTGGCTGGGACCCTCATGTGGTGCGAGAGTGCCAGATGCATTGCCCATGTTGCCCATGAGGAGCAGCCATCACCTTTTCCCTGACCGGCAAGCTTTTCAAACCCAACACGCTTCAGGGTTGGCTGGGGGAGCAGGCTCGGGGCAATCGTCGGTTTCCCCAAGAAACCTTCCCCCAAGGCAGCGATAATGCCGTGCAGTGCAGTGTACAGTTCTGAATTCCGCCGAGAACGGAACCGACGGAACGACAGAGCGGAGTTCCCCAGGGGGCGGGCGGAAACTAGGGGGAGGGGAAGGGAGGGGAAGGGAGGGGAAAGGACTCCCTTCCACAGTCCACTCTTCCCGCTTTCCTTCAGTTTGCCAGGGCCCAGGAGCAGCAGCCCGTGTGTCCTTATCCTCAGGCAAGGTGATGTCAGAGGGCGTAGACTGGCCACATATGAGATCCCCTCTCCCACATTGTTGGTTGGCACATTCACACATTTCAAGCTCTTCAGCTACATTGTGCCCAACCCAGAGAAAGCTTGCTTGTTTTCTCTGGCAGTAGAGGGTTTCAGAGTCTCTCACATTCCAACGTTGCAATGGCAGGAATAGTGTCCGCTGCACCTGTTTCACTGGTGGAGATTAAGGGACAGGCTACGAAGCCTGCAAAGTCGTCGCAGAATGAAAAGGGAAAGGATAAGACGCAGAAGGCGAACGAACAACGGCTGGGGATCCGGGACCCGATCATCGCCAAAAAGCAGGGGCCTTCGCAAAAGGGCTCTGGTAAGACCGACGGAAAGCTTCAGCTTTCGAAATCCACGGAGTCTTTGGCGACGACAGATCCTATGAAAGGAGCCGCTTTGGCCGATATTTTGGCGTCGGACGTTTCGGAGATGGACACGAAATTCGCCGTCACAGCTGCTGCCGAGCCTGCTGATAGCGATAAGGTTGAATCGGACTGCCTGGAGCGGTTACCGCACGGCAACTCTGCGTCCGCCAGTAGTCCGGCGAGGGAAGGGACAGCAGAAGTTCAAGGGAAGGACGCAGCTTTGGCAGGAGCAGCAGATGACCTGGAAAACTGTGACATTTCTTCTTGGCCAGATTTCTCGCTGGATTCATTCGACGGCGGGGAAATAGATGAGCTGGACATGGCAGGTTCGCTCATTTTGCCGGAGCTCGAGGAAATGTCTCAGAAGGACCAGTCGCAAGCAGAGCCGGAAGCCAGTGCCGATACGCGTCCGTCGGAAACGTCCTCCAAGAGTGTTCAGCAGAGCGAGCAGTACGAGTCGTCGTGCAAGAGCGGGAGCAAGACTTCCACGGGAAAGAAAAAGGCCAAGGTACGTCGTCTGGTGTCATACCTAAAATCGACCATATCCTCATTTTCACAATCGTGATATTTCACACATCAGCATCGCTAAAATTTTCACCTTTGTGTATCGCATCTCCAGGTTGACTGGACACCGGAGCTGCACAGAAGATTCGTTCTTGCGGTAGAGCAGTTGGGAGTCGAGAAGGCCATTCCATCTAGGATCTTGGAGCTTATGGGGGTGAAATGCCTCACCCGGCACAACATCGCCAGCCATTTGCAAAAGTACCGCTCGCACCGGCGGCATCTCGCCGCTCGGGAAGCCGAGGCCGCGAATTGGCACAGCAGAAAACCGTCCGATGGAATGGTCTGGCCTGGCCAGGCAACAGCAGCACCAGCAGCAGCAGCCCCTACTTCATGGGCTTATCCTACTACTGCGCCTGCTCCTAGCGGAGCGCAGTCCAATCCGCCGATGATTCAGCCCCGACCCGTGGTCGGTGTGCCGCCGTATCAGCCGTATCAGATGGCTCAGTCGCACATGCCGATGGCGCATCACCAGCCGTCGATGGCGGCGAGCCCCGCGCCCGCGATGGGCATGCCGATGCACGTGTGGGGACACCCGACCGTTGACCACTCGCGGTCGCACATGTGGCAACAGCCGCAGCACCAGGCTGCGACGTCTCCTTATCCTCCTCCTGCGTGGTTCGCTCCCGATGGCTCAGTCTGGCACTACGCTGGGGTGAGCTTACGTCATAATAGTCCTTCTCGTTCGCTCGTCGTCGTGGGTTAGCTCAGCCGTGGTTTATTTGTTTTCCGTCTTCCCTGTCATTAAGTTTTTCTCTCGTCATTTGTCGTCCTTTCTTTCTTGGCGTTCAGGTGCAGGCTCCGTCGCCTGCGATGGACGCGTGGGGCCATCCCACCATGATGGTCTCGGGAACGCCCTGCTACCCCCACCAGCAAGCGCCCGCGCTCAGCTACCCTGTGGTGCGTGTTGCTTGCCTCGCCATCGCCGATGCCTATAGGCCCGCGCGTGGCATGTCCCAGTGTTGCCCTGCATTCTTGCGTTTTTTCCTCATGTTGCCTCTGTTTCTTGTTCAATGACGTTCGTTCATCGTCCTGTTCTCCCGTTCCTCGTCGTCTTTATCCGATGCTAGTTCGTTGATTCTATCCCGCTCACCTTCTCCTTTATCCCTCTCTCTCGTTCGTCCCCCTCTCGTACCTGCAGGCACAGGGTGTGGTGTGCGGAGCGCCTGTGTGCGGGCCAGGAGGAATGGCCCACGGCACCATGCAAGGCATGCCCTCGTCCATGGGCGTGCCCGCTCAGGGCTCGGTCGCCATGGGCGCCGCTCCCGCCGGTGCCATGCCCGGGACCATGACCATGACGGGAACCGTGAACGGGGCCGTGAACGGGACCATGGGAGGAGCGATGGGGGGGGCCATGGGAGGGGCAGTGGGAGGCATGGCGCCGACGCCGGCGTGTGAGACACTAGACTTTGCGGACGAGGCGATGCCCAACCCCATGTTCCCCCTCCCGGATGATATCTCTCTGGACTTCGCTGCCATCACCGCCAGCCTCGGGGAGGACCTCATTGAGGTATGCTCGCTCGCTTGCTTGCTTGCTTGCGCTCTCCCGCTCCTCCTCTTGCTCCCGCTTATTTCCGCCTTGTGTAAACGTTAAACCACAAAGCTTTGCTCGCTTTTGCCACACAAGAAGGTACACCGCAGTTTGACTAAGCAGCATTATTTCGCTCTGTGGTTGTGCAGGCCAATGACATCCTTGATGCGGCGATCAGCGAAGCCTTAACCAATCCGTCGACACCACTGCCTCTGGGCCTGAAGCCGCCGTCAGTGGACGGTGTGCTGGAGGAGCTCAACAAGCAGGGCATCACCATGCCGCCCGCAACCCCTGAGGCCCTAGACGCCCTCCCTGCTGCCGAAGTCGCGGCTGTTGCTTCCGAGCTGGAAGCCATTCTGGAGCCGTAGATGCCGCTTTCGGTGGTGCAGCCAGCAGTTTGGAGGCGCGTGGAGCAGTTTTCTAGTTTAGCAGGTGGCAGGTAGTTGTAGAGTTGAGTTTTGAAGTGCAAGCTTGGCCTTGAGGCGTGTCTCTCTCAAGGCCGGCAGAGGAGATCTTCTCTACATCAACCGACAGTTTCGTTGTCCTAATCCGTCGATACCTCCGTCAGTTTTGAAAGACTGACCAATTTGCCGATATATCAGCCGTGGGGTTCCAAGCAATGCTGCTGCTTTGTGTTCCCCCTGTGAACTGCAAGGCGTGGAGCGACTTGAGTTGGAAGGGGAGTGAGTTGGAATGGTGGTGGAGCTGTGATTCTGTGATGCTACCCAGCAAGATGCTGAGCGAAGTGAAGGTGCTTCAAGTGGGCCTTCAGAAGAAATAGTTGGTCTTGGTGGCATGAAGGCCATTTTTGGTGGCATCTCTCAACTGCTTCCTACAATTTTCACTGTGTTGGGGGTGGGTTGCTTGGGATGTTTTTTTTCTTTCTTGTTCGCTGACTATCTTGCTGGGGAAAAATGGGGTTAAGACATGCGACTTCTGGGTGGATGTGGGCGGGTTTCATCTGGTTGGTTGGATTGCTTATCTTATCTGGTGGCTCTGCTTTGTATGGTCTGGGGGGTCCGATGCTTCATTTGTCCCTCTTTCCAAACTTGTACACAGAAATTCAGTTTTTATCTCAAATACTCGTAACTCGACGTAATGTACTAGCTTTAAGCCAAATACAACAAGTCTTGTCCTCCGGACCGTTATATGAATCTCCTCTCACGCTGATACTGAAAGTGAAAATAAGGGCGACGTCAGGTTGCACATTTCTCACACATTTACAGTTCTAACGTGGGTCGGGACGGTTCCACACGGTGAAAAGCGGTTCTCGAGGCTCACCGTTTTTGCACCGTGACGAAACGAAGTTGACCGCAGTGAGCGTACAGAAGTTGTGCAACCTGATGTCGCCCTAAAAGCCTCGATATTTCCAAACGCCAGGCCAGCGTGACCAGAGGAACGTGGATCACGACAACCACCAGTACGCAACAGCAGCTTGCTGGGGCTGCGCGGCACCTATTGCTCAGGCATTTCGTCTAGAAGTGTAAACAGCATCGGGATCGCCGATAGGAGCGAGTCCTTTCCTGTCTGAGTCGCCTGCATCGGCTTAGCAGTGGCAGCCATGGCCGCGTATCAGCCGCTGCAGCTCGCCGCCGAGCAAGACGATCGTCCGGAATTCGTTCGCCTAGGGTAAGAACGCGAACAATGCAAAATTATTGCACAGCGAACCCAGGCAAATAGATGGGCCAGTTTGCTGCTTCTTATCTGCTCTCGGGGCCTTTCATGTAGTGTTTTTCCGTGTGTAACCGACTTCTTGTGGCGCTAACGCTCCGTGAATCTGTTGCGAAACCCTAATCCTGTCAGGAGACGCAAGTCCGACATTCGCCAACGGCTAACTCCCGGACCCACCCCTCCCCCGAGCCACGCTTCCCCGCTCGTCACCTTCCCGGACTCCACCCCCCGACCGTCTGGCCCAGGCTTGGGACAAGCCACGGGTACAGGCTCGAGGACCGGGTTCGGCATCGACATGGGAGAGTATTCTGGCGGTTTGAGGGGTGCCGATCAAGGGTATAGATCCCCTAAAGAGGTTCACGTCTCCCCCTTTATTGTCACACCCAGTTCCGGGCGTAGTGTGGGAGTCGGAAGGGACATTGGCGGAGATTTTCCGCTTTTCGGGGGAGGAATGAGCCCGGAATTGGCGTCAGGTGGGGGTATAGGGAAGGGGAGGGGAAGAGCGGGAATGAGCCCGGAGAGCCAACCGCAGGTGCAACAAGAGCAGCAGCAGAAGGAACAGCAGCAGCAGCAGCAGAGGCAGCGAACAGACAAGAAGAGGAGGGCTCGGCTGAAGATGCGAGCTGTGAGTCGTTAGATGCGAGCTGTGAGTCGTTAGATGCGAGCTGTGAGTCGTTAGATGCGAGCTGTGAGTCGTTAGATGCGAGCTGTGAGTCGTTAGATGCGAGCTGTGAGTCGTTAGATGCGAGCTGTGAGTCATTTGATGCGAGCTGCGTGTCTTACACGCTGCGCTGCACCCTGAAGCACCATATGCTAGCTGCATCCTATGCACCGCTTTAGTCGCAGTCGCGTCTCAGTTCTGTCACATCACCACCAGCACCAACGAAACCACCACCACCTCCAGCTCACATTGTGACGCCACCACCACCATCACCGTGATTGCCTCAGCTCAGTTCCGTCACACCGCCGCTATCACCGTGTCACCCGTGCAGGAGGCCCCAGTGGACTTTGACGACCGCGGAGAGGAGGTGTACGAGCGGTTTGAAGGCGTGCTGGCCGCTGCTGTGCGCGGTGAGTCAGGTGTTTGGAGTAGCTTCTTATCCTGGCCCTGCAGGCTCAGGCTAACGTCCCACTCTAGTGCACCCACCCAGTGGACTTTGAGGACCGCGGAGAGGAGGTGTATGAGCGGTTTGAAGGCGTGCTGGCTGCTGCTGTGCGCGGTAAGTCAGGCGATTGGCGTGGCTTCTCACTCTGGCCTTGCATTCTCAGGCTAGAGCGGTGAGAAGGCGTGCTTCTGCGGTGCGAGGGGAGAGGGCGTGCTGGCTGTGGCCCTGAGGACGGGTGCTGTGGACGTGTTTTGAGTCGACTCAAAGCACTGCTACTGCGGTGCGAGGGGAGAGGGCGTGCCACTGCGGTGCGAGGGGAGAGGGCGTGCTGGCAGTGGCCCTGAGGACGGGCGCTGGGGAGAGCGGACAGTGCATCCCGCACGGGAACACGGCTGTGCTTTTGTCGCTTTCCACAATCTCTATTCATGCATTGCCATGCCACTCGCCTGCTTCTCCTCACAGGTGTGGTGGGTTACAGGGAGTCTCTTCGGCAGTTGGAGCAGTGTTGCAGGGAGCTGGCGGTGGGGCTCAGGGCGGATGCAGGGGAGAGTGTGCAGCCCGCACAGGAGCACAGCATGCGGCTGCGGCTATGCTGACCCTTTCAACAGCGTTTAACCACACTTTGCCGCTCACCTGCGGACTTCTGCCCACCCGTTCTGCAGGTGTGGTGGGTTACAGGGAGTCGCTTCGGCAGTTGGAGCAGTGCTGCAGGGAGCTGGCAGTGGGGCTCAGGGCGGACGCAGGGGAGAGCGTACAGCCCGCACAGGAGCACGTGCTAGCTCTCCTGAATATCTTGCTTAGTCTTTCCTCCTTTCTCTCTCTCTTCCCTGCAGGTGTGGTGGGCTATCGTGAATCCCTGAGGCAGTTGGAGCAGTGCTGCAGGGAGCTGGCAGTGGGGCTCAGGGCGGACGCGGGGGAGAGTGTGCAGCCCGCAAGGAGCACAGGAGGCAGCACGGCTATCCTGTTCCCTTCATACGATTCATAGCCACACATTGCCATTCTCCCGTTCCCCAGGTGTGGTGGGTTACAGGGAGTCTCTTCGGCAGTTGGAGCAGTGCTGCAGGGAGCTGGCAGTGGGGCTCAGGGTGGATGCAGGGGAGAGTGTGCAGCCCGCCCAGGAGCACACACCGCGGCTATGCTGTCACTTTATACAACCTGTTGCCACACATTGCGACTCTCCTCTCCCATTCTCCAGGTGTGGTGGGCTACAGGGAATCCCTAAGGCAGTTGGAGCAGTGCTGCAGGGAGCTGGCAGTGGGGTTGAGGGCGGATGCAGGGGAGAGCGTGCAGCCCGCCCAGGAGCACGTGCTCAGCAGGAAGAGCCAGGCGCTCCAATCAGAGGCTGCCACGTGGGCGCTCATGCACCACCTGTTTGGATACGGTGAGGGGAACCGTCGTTGGTGCGTCTAATGCTTGCTGCGTGCCTGCCCTTCCTCTTTTGCTTGCGCTGCCCTCCCTCTTGCACGTTGTACATTTCGATGGAACATACTCCTTGTGCTAATCAATGCCCTTTTTCTTCTCCTTGCTTCTCTATGCTCTCTGGCATGGTATGGCATGATGGCGTGATGGCATGGCATGGCATGATGGCATGGCATGATGGCATGGCATGATGGCATGATGTCATGGCATGGTATGGAATGGCATGATGGCATGGCATGGCATGGCACAAGCAGACACAGACCATCTCACGGAAGACGTGCGTCTGGTGAGGCTCTCATCCCTGCTCTCCTCCCAACCATCCACATTGCTTCTGTCAAAGAATGTATCTTTCTCCTACTTCGTCTCCTCCTACGTTGCATGATCTCGCCCTCCACTCTTCCTGCCTTCCACTCTTGCTGCCGTCCTCTTCTTGCCTGCTCTCTCCTCTTCTTGCCTGCTCTCTCCTCTTCTTGCCTGCTCTCTCCTCTTCTTGCCTGCTCTCTCCTCTTCTTGCCTGCTCTCTCCTCTTCTTGCCTGCTCTCTCCTCTTCTTGCCTGCTCTCTCCTCTTCTTGCCTGCTCTCTCCTCTTCTTGCCTGCTCTCTCCTCTTCTTGCCTGCTCTCTCCTCTTCTTGCCTGCTCTCTCCTCTTCTTGCCTGCTCTCTCCTCTTCTTGCCTGCTCTCTCCTCTTCTTGCCTGCTCTCTCCTCTTCTTGCCTGCTCTCTCCTCTTCTTGCCTGCTCTCTCCTCTTCTTGCCTGCTCTCTCCTCTTCTTGCCTGCTCTCTCCTCTTCTTGCCTGCTCTCTCCTCTTCTTGCCTGCTCTCTCCTCTTCTTGCCTGCTCTCTCCTCTTCTTGCCTGCTCTCTCCTCTTCTTGCCTGCTCTCTCCTCTTCTTGCCTGCTCTCTCCTCTTCTTGCCTGCTCTCTCCTCTTCTTGCCTGCTCTCTCCTCTTCTTGCCTGCTCTCTCCTCTTCTTGCCTGCTCTCTCCTCTTCTTGCCTGCTCTCTCCTCTTCTTGCCTGCTCTCTCCTCTTCTTGCCTGCTCTCTCCTCTCCCAATCCCATTTTCCACCCTCCCCTCTGTTTCCCGTTTTCTGCATAACCCCCCCTGCTGCCATGTCAGCACCCGTCACCGTCAGCACAGGACACATGCGACTTCCTGTCGACCAATGAGAACGCGCAGCACAGCTGGCGGGTGCTGAGGTGGCTGGAGGGGCTGGCAGAATCAGACCTCATGCTGCTGCAGGCGGTAGGTTGACCTGCGTTGACCAGAGTTGACTAGAGCTGACCTGGCTTAGGTTCTGGTATCCTCGTTTACAGCCTCCCTAGACCCATGGGCCTCAGCTTGCCTCACAGCTTCCACCTCTCTCCCACTCTCGCCCAACTCCACCTCTCTGCACCCCTCCGACCATCCTCTTTCCCGTTTCCTCCCCCTCACAACCCTCTTGCACTGCAATTTTTCTCCCCACTGTTTCCTCCCCAGGAGCGTGGGACCTGCCTGGGAAGCTACACAGAAGCGTCTGGCCTGCGTGTGCACACCCAGAGGGCGATCCGGGAGGGGCAGGGGGGGCTGGGCGGCAGGAGGAGCAACACTCTGGCGTTTGGTGGGCTGGAGGGGGGGTACGGGCGGGGAGGAGGAAGGGGAGAGGAGATGGTGACAGCTGTGGATGCTGATGCTGTTACTCGCGAGGGGGGGCGACTGCATGCAGAGGATGAGGTGAGGGCGGGCTGGGTGGGGTGGTGGGGCTGGGCGGCAGGAGGAGCAACGCGCTGGCGTTTGGTGGGCTGGAAGGGGGGTACGGGCGGGGAGGGGGAGAGGAGACGGTGTCGGCTGTGGATGCTGATGCTGTCACTCGCGAGGGGGGGCGACTGCATGCAGAGGACGAGGTGAGGGCGCTTGTGAATGACTCGTAACGAGCTCTACTCTTCCTTCCTTCCTTCCCTTGTGCCGTGCCGTGTGGGGTGCCTTCCTCAAGAGATGGTGACATCTGTGGATGCTGATGCGGTGACTCGCGAGGGGGGGCGACTGCATGCAGAGGACGAGGTGAGTGTGCCCTACATTTACAAATGGTCTTTGAAGGGCCCTACCTTCCCACCCTTTTGGCACTTGACGTGCCTCTAGAGACGGTGGCGGCTGTGGATGCTGATGCTGTGACTGGAGAAGGAGAAGGAGAAGGAGGACGACTGCATGCAGAGGATGAGGTGAGCCTGGCTGGCTGTAGATCTCCTTGTGTGGTGCTTGGGGCTCCTCAAGAGACGGTGGCGGCTGTGGATGCTGATGCTGTGACTGGAGAAGGAGAAGGAGAAGGAGGACGACTGCATGCAGAGGATGAGGTGAGCCTGGCTGGCTGTAGATCTCCTTGTGTGGTGCTTGGGGCTCCTCAAGAGACGGTGGCGGCTGTGGATGCTGATGCTGTGACTGGAGAAGGAGAAGGAGAAGGAGGACGACTGCATGCAGAGGATGAGGTGAGCCTGGCTGGCTGTAGATCTCCTTGTGTGGTGCTTGGGGCTCCTCAAGAGACGGTGGCGGCTGTGGATGCTGATGCTGTGACTGGAGAAGGAGAAGGAGAAGGAGGACGACTGCATGCAGAGGATGAGGTGAGCCTGGCTGGCTGTAGATCTCCTTGTGTGGTGCTTGGGGCTCCTCAAGAGACGGTGGCGGCTGTGGATGCTGATGCTGTGACTGGAGAAGGAGAAGGAGAAGGAGGACGACTGCATGCAGAGGATGAGGTGAGCCTGGCTGGCTGTAGATCTCCTTGTGTGGTGCTTGGGGCTCCTCAAGAGACGGTGGCGGCTGTGGATGCTGATGCTGTGACTGGAGAAGGAGAAGGAGAAGGAGGACGACTGCATGCAGAGGATGAGGTGAGCCTGGCTGGCTGTAGATCTCCTTGTGTGGTGCTTGGGGCTCCTCAAGAGACGGTGGCGGCTGTGGATGCTGATGCTGTGACTGGAGAAGGAGAAGGAGAAGGAGGACGACTGCATGCAGAGGATGAGGTGAGCCTGGCTGGCTGTAGATCTCCTTGTGTGGTGCTTGGGGCTCCTCAAGAGACGGTGGCGGCTGTGGATGCTG
Source organism: Closterium sp. Naga37s-1 (assembly GCA_947471745.1). Classification (NCBI taxonomy): domain Eukaryota; kingdom Viridiplantae; phylum Streptophyta; class Zygnematophyceae; order Desmidiales; family Closteriaceae; genus Closterium; species Closterium sp. Naga37s-1. The sequence goes on along the minus strand of CANJKZ010000210.1, from coordinate 595,403 downwards.
ATGCTGTGACTGGAGAAGGAGAAGGAGAAGGAGGACGACTGCATGCAGAGGATGAGGTGAGCCTGGCTGGCTGTAGATCTCCTTGTGTGGTGCTTGGGGCTCCTCAAGAGACGGTGGCGGCTGTGGATGCTGATGCTGTGACTGGAGAAGGAGAAGGAGAAGGAGGACGACTGCATGCAGAGGATGAGGTGAGCCTGGCTGGCTGTAGATCTCCTTGTGTGGTGCTTGGGGCTCCTCAAGAGACGGTGGCGGCTGTGGATGCTGATGCTGTGACTGGAGAAGGAGAAGGAGAAGGAGGACGACTGCATGCAGAGGATGAGGTGAGCCTGGCTGGCTGTAGATCTCCTTGTGTGGTGCTTGGGGCTCCTCAAGAGACGGTGGCGGCTGTGGATGCTGATGCTGTGACTGGAGAAGGAGAAGGAGAAGGAGGACGACTGCATGCAGAGGATGAGGTGAGCCTGGCTGGCTGTAGATCTCCTTGTGTGGTGCTTGGGGCTCCTCAAGAGACGGTGGCGGCTGTGGATGCTGATGCTGTGACTGGAGAAGGAGAAGGAGAAGGAGGACGACTGCATGCAGAGGATGAGGTGAGCCTGGCTGGCTGTAGATCTCCTTGTGTGGTGCTTGGGGCTCCTCAAGAGACGGTGGCGGCTGTGGATGCTGATGCTGTGACTGGAGAAGGAGAAGGAGAAGGAGGACGACTGCATGCAGAGGATGAGGTGAGCCTGGCTGGCTGTAGATCTCCTTGTGTGGTGCTTGGGGCTCCTCAAGAGACGGTGGCGGCTGTGGATGCTGATGCTGTGACTGGAGAAGGAGAAGGAGAAGGAGGACGACTGCATGCAGAGGATGAGGTGAGCCTGGCTGGCTGTAGATCTCCTTGTGTGGTGCTTGGGGCTCCTCAAGAGACGGTGGCGGCTGTGGATGCTGATGCTGTGACTGGAGAAGGAGAAGGAGAAGGAGGACGACTGCATGCAGAGGATGAGGTGAGCCTGGCTGGCTGTAGATCTCCTTGTGTGGTGCTTGGGGCTCCTCAAGAGACGGTGGCGGCTGTGGATGCTGATGCTGTGACTGGAGAAGGAGAAGGAGAAGGAGGACGACTGCATGCAGAGGATGAGGTGAGCCTGGCTGGCTGTAGATCTCCTTGTGTGGTGCTTGGGGCTCCTCAAGAGACGGTGGCGGCTGTGGATGCTGATGCTGTGACTGGAGAAGGAGAAGGAGAAGGAGGACGACTGCATGCAGAGGATGAGGTGAGCCTGGCTGGCTGTAGATCTCCTTGTGTGGTGCTTGGGGCTCCTCAAGAGACGGTGGCGGCTGTGGATGCTGATGCTGTGACTGGAGAAGGAGAAGGAGAAGGAGGACGACTGCATGCAGAGGATGAGGTGAGCCTGGCTGGCTGTAGATCTCCTTGTGTGGTGCTTGGGGCTCCTCAAGAGACGGTGGCGGCTGTGGATGCTGATGCTGTGACTGGAGAAGGAGAAGGAGAAGGAGGACGACTGCATGCAGAGGATGAGGTGAGCCTGGCTGGCTGTAGATCTCCTTGTGTGGTGCTTGGGGCTCCTCAAGAGACGGTGGCGGCTGTGGATGCTGATGCTGTGACTGGAGAAGGAGAAGGAGAAGGAGGACGACTGCATGCAGAGGATGAGGTGAGCCTGGCTGGCTGTAGATCTCCTTGTGTGGTGCTTGGGGCTCCTCAAGAGACGGTGGCGGCTGTGGATGCTGATGCTGTGACTGGAGAAGGAGAAGGAGAAGGAGGACGACTGCATGCAGAGGATGAGGTGAGCCTGGCTGGCTGTAGATCTCCTTGTGTGGTGCTTGGGGCTCCTCAAGAGACGGTGGCGGCTGTGGATGCTGATGCTGTGACTGGAGAAGGAGAAGGAGAAGGAGGACGACTGCATGCAGAGGATGAGGTGAGCCTGGCTGGCTGTAGATCTCCTTGTGTGGTGCTTGGGGCTCCTCAAGAGACGGTGGCGGCTGTGGATGCTGATGCTGTGACTGGAGAAGGAGAAGGAGAAGGAGGACGACTGCATGCAGAGGATGAGGTGAGCCTGGCTGGCTGTAGATCTCCTTGTGTGGTGCTTGGGGCTCCTCAAGAGACGGTGGCGGCTGTGGATGCTGATGCTGTGACTGGAGAAGGAGAAGGAGAAGGAGGACGACTGCATGCAGAGGATGAGGTGAGCCTGGCTGGCTGTAGATCTCCTTGTGTGGTGCTTGGGGCTCCTCAAGAGACGGTGGCGGCTGTGGATGCTGATGCTGTGACTGGAGAAGGAGAAGGAGAAGGAGGACGACTGCATGCAGAGGATGAGGTGAGCCTGGCTGGCTGTAGATCTCCTTGTGTGGTGCTTGGGGCTCCTCAAGAGACGGTGGCGGCTGTGGATGCTGATGCTGTGACTGGAGAAGGAGAAGGAGAAGGAGGACGACTGCATGCAGAGGATGAGGTGAGCCTGGCTGGCTGTAGATCTCCTTGTGTGGTGCTTGGGGCTCCTCAAGAGACGGTGGCGGCTGTGGATGCTGATGCTGTGACTGGAGAAGGAGAAGGAGAAGGAGGACGACTGCATGCAGAGGATGAGGTGAGCCTGGCTGGCTGTAGATCTCCTTGTGTGGTGCTTGGGGCTCCTCAAGAGACGGTGGCGGCTGTGGATGCTGATGCTGTGACTGGAGAAGGAGAAGGAGAAGGAGGACGACTGCATGCAGAGGATGAGGTGAGCCTGGCTGGCTGTAGATCTCCTTGTGTGGTGCTTGGGGCTCCTCAAGAGACGGTGGCGGCTGTGGATGCTGATGCTGTGACTGGAGAAGGAGAAGGAGAAGGAGGACGACTGCATGCAGAGGATGAGGTGAGCCTGGCTGGCTGTAGATCTCCTTGTGTGGTGCTTGGGGCTCCTCAAGAGACGGTGGCGGCTGTGGATGCTGATGCTGTGACTGGAGAAGGAGAAGGAGAAGGAGGACGACTGCATGCAGAGGATGAGGTGAGCCTGGCTGGCTGTAGATCTCCTTGTGTGGTGCTTGGGGCTCCTCAAGAGACGGTGGCGGCTGTGGATGCTGATGCTGTGACTGGAGAAGGAGAAGGAGAAGGAGGACGACTGCATGCAGAGGATGAGGTGAGCCTGGCTGGCTGTAGATCTCCTTGTGTGGTGCTTGGGGCTCCTCAAGAGACGGTGGCGGCTGTGGATGCTGATGCTGTGACTGGAGAAGGAGAAGGAGAAGGAGGACGACTGCATGCAGAGGATGAGGTGAGCCTGGCTGGCTGTAGATCTCCTTGTGTGGTGCTTGGGGCTCCTCAAGAGACGGTGGCGGCTGTGGATGCTGATGCTGTGACTGGAGAAGGAGAAGGAGAAGGAGGACGACTGCATGCAGAGGATGAGGTGAGCCTGGCTGGCTGTAGATCTCCTTGTGTGGTGCTTGGGGCTCCTCAAGAGACGGTGGCGGCTGTGGATGCTGATGCTGTGACTGGAGAAGGAGAAGGAGAAGGAGGACGACTGCATGCAGAGGATGAGGTGAGCCTGGCTGGCTGTAGATCTCCTTGTGTGGTGCTTGGGGCTCCTCAAGAGACGGTGGCGGCTGTGGATGCTGATGCTGTGACTGGAGAAGGAGAAGGAGAAGGAGGACGACTGCATGCAGAGGATGAGGTGAGCCTGGCTGGCTGTAGATCTCCTTGTGTGGTGCTTGGGGCTCCTCAAGAGACGGTGGCGGCTGTGGATGCTGATGCTGTGACTGGAGAAGGAGAAGGAGAAGGAGGACGACTGCATGCAGAGGATGAGGTGAGCCTGGCTGGCTGTAGATCTCCTTGTGTGGTGCTTGGGGCTCCTCAAGAGACGGTGGCGGCTGTGGATGCTGATGCTGTGACTGGAGAAGGAGAAGGAGAAGGAGGACGACTGCATGCAGAGGATGAGGTGAGCCTGGCTGGCTGTAGATCTCCTTGTGTGGTGCTTGGGGCTCCTCAAGAGACGGTGGCGGCTGTGGATGCTGATGCTGTGACTGGAGAAGGAGAAGGAGAAGGAGGACGACTGCATGCAGAGGATGAGGTGAGCCTGGCTGGCTGTAGATCTCCTTGTGTGGTGCTTGGGGCTCCTCAAGAGACGGTGGCGGCTGTGGATGCTGATGCTGTGACTGGAGAAGGAGAAGGAGAAGGAGGACGACTGCATGCAGAGGATGAGGTGAGCCTGGCTGGCTGTAGATCTCCTTGTGTGGTGCTTGGGGCTCCTCAAGAGACGGTGGCGGCTGTGGATGCTGATGCTGTGACTGGAGAAGGAGAAGGAGAAGGAGGACGACTGCATGCAGAGGATGAGGTGAGCCTGGCTGGCTGTAGATCTCCTTGTGTGGTGCTTGGGGCTCCTCAAGAGACGGTGGCGGCTGTGGATGCTGATGCTGTGACTGGAGAAGGAGAAGGAGAAGGAGGACGACTGCATGCAGAGGATGAGGTGAGCCTGGCTGGCTGTAGATCTCCTTGTGTGGTGCTTGGGGCTCCTCAAGAGACGGTGGCGGCTGTGGATGCTGATGCTGTGACTGGAGAAGGAGAAGGAGAAGGAGGACGACTGCATGCAGAGGATGAGGTGAGCCTGGCTGGCTGTAGATCTCCTTGTGTGGTGCTTGGGGCTCCTCAAGAGACGGTGGCGGCTGTGGATGCTGATGCTGTGACTGGAGAAGGAGAAGGAGAAGGAGGACGACTGCATGCAGAGGATGAGGTGAGCCTGGCTGGCTGTAGATCTCCTTGTGTGGTGCTTGGGGCTCCTCAAGAGACGGTGGCGGCTGTGGATGCTGATGCTGTGACTGGAGAAGGAGAAGGAGAAGGAGGACGACTGCATGCAGAGGATGAGGTGAGCCTGGCTGGCTGTAGATCTCCTTGTGTGGTGCTTGGGGCTCCTCAAGAGACGGTGGCGGCTGTGGATGCTGATGCTGTGACTGGAGAAGGAGAAGGAGAAGGAGGACGACTGCATGCAGAGGATGAGGTGAGCCTGGCTGGCTGTAGATCTCCTTGTGTGGTGCTTGGGGCTCCTCAAGAGACGGTGGCGGCTGTGGATGCTGATGCTGTGACTGGAGAAGGAGAAGGAGAAGGAGGACGACTGCATGCAGAGGATGAGGTGAGCCTGGCTGGCTGTAGATCTCCTTGTGTGGTGCTTGGGGCTCCTCAAGAGACGGTGGCGGCTGTGGATGCTGATGCTGTGACTGGAGAAGGAGAAGGAGAAGGAGGACGACTGCATGCAGAGGATGAGGTGAGCCTGGCTGGCTGTAGATCTCCTTGTGTGGTGCTTGGGGCTCCTCAAGAGACGGTGGCGGCTGTGGATGCTGATGCTGTGACTGGAGAAGGAGAAGGAGAAGGAGGACGACTGCATGCAGAGGATGAGGTGAGCCTGGCTGGCTGTAGATCTCCTTGTGTGGTGCTTGGGGCTCCTCAAGAGACGGTGGCGGCTGTGGATGCTGATGCTGTGACTGGAGAAGGAGAAGGAGAAGGAGGACGACTGCATGCAGAGGATGAGGTGAGCCTGGCTGGCTGTAGATCTCCTTGTGTGGTGCTTGGGGCTCCTCAAGAGACGGTGGCGGCTGTGGATGCTGATGCTGTGACTGGAGAAGGAGAAGGAGAAGGAGGACGACTGCATGCAGAGGATGAGGTGAGCCTGGCTGGCTGTAGATCTCCTTGTGTGGTGCTTGGGGCTCCTCAAGAGACGGTGGCGGCTGTGGATGCTGATGCTGTGACTGGAGAAGGAGAAGGAGAAGGAGGACGACTGCATGCAGAGGATGAGGTGAGCCTGGCTGGCTGTAGATCTCCTTGTGTGGTGCTTGGGGCTCCTCAAGAGACGGTGGCGGCTGTGGATGCTGATGCTGTGACTGGAGAAGGAGAAGGAGAAGGAGGACGACTGCATGCAGAGGATGAGGTGAGCCTGGCTGGCTGTAGATCTCCTTGTGTGGTGCTTGGGGCTCCTCAAGAGACGGTGGCGGCTGTGGATGCTGATGCTGTGACTGGAGAAGGAGAAGGAGAAGGAGGACGACTGCATGCAGAGGATGAGGTGAGCCTGGCTGGCTGTAGATCTCCTTGTGTGGTGCTTGGGGCTCCTCAAGAGACGGTGGCGGCTGTGGATGCTGATGCTGTGACTGGAGAAGGAGAAGGAGAAGGAGGACGACTGCATGCAGAGGATGAGGTGAGCCTGGCTGGCTGTAGATCTCCTTGTGTGGTGCTTGGGGCTCCTCAAGAGACGGTGGCGGCTGTGGATGCTGATGCTGTGACTGGAGAAGGAGAAGGAGAAGGAGGACGACTGCATGCAGAGGATGAGGTGAGCCTGGCTGGCTGTAGATCTCCTTGTGTGGTGCTTGGGGCTCCTCAAGAGACGGTGGCGGCTGTGGATGCTGATGCTGTGACTGGAGAAGGAGAAGGAGAAGGAGGACGACTGCATGCAGAGGATGAGGTGAGCCTGGCTGGCTGTAGATCTCCTTGTGTGGTGCTTGGGGCTCCTCAAGAGACGGTGGCGGCTGTGGATGCTGATGCTGTGACTGGAGAAGGAGAAGGAGAAGGAGGACGACTGCATGCAGAGGATGAGGTGAGCCTGGCTGGCTGTAGATCTCCTTGTGTGGTGCTTGGGGCTCCTCAAGAGACGGTGGCGGCTGTGGATGCTGATGCTGTGACTGGAGAAGGAGAAGGAGAAGGAGGACGACTGCATGCAGAGGATGAGGTGAGCCTGGCTGGCTGTAGATCTCCTTGTGTGGTGCTTGGGGCTCCTCAAGAGACGGTGGCGGCTGTGGATGCTGATGCTGTGACTGGAGAAGGAGAAGGAGAAGGAGGACGACTGCATGCAGAGGATGAGGTGAGCCTGGCTGGCTGTAGATCTCCTTGTGTGGTGCTTGGGGCTCCTCAAGAGACGGTGGCGGCTGTGGATGCTGATGCTGTGACTGGAGAAGGAGAAGGAGAAGGAGGACGACTGCATGCAGAGGATGAGGTGAGCCTGGCTGGCTGTAGATCTCCTTGTGTGGTGCTTGGGGCTCCTCAAGAGACGGTGGCGGCTGTGGATGCTGATGCTGTGACTGGAGAAGGAGAAGGAGAAGGAGGACGACTGCATGCAGAGGATGAGGTGAGCCTGGCTGGCTGTAGATCTCCTTGTGTGGTGCTTGGGGCTCCTCAAGAGACGGTGGCGGCTGTGGATGCTGATGCTGTGACTGGAGAAGGAGAAGGAGAAGGAGGACGACTGCATGCAGAGGATGAGGTGAGCCTGGCTGGCTGTAGATCTCCTTGTGTGGTGCTTGGGGCTCCTCAAGAGACGGTGGCGGCTGTGGATGCTGATGCTGTGACTGGAGAAGGAGAAGGAGAAGGAGGACGACTGCATGCAGAGGATGAGGTGAGCCTGGCTGGCTGTAGATCTCCTTGTGTGGTGCTTGGGGCTCCTCAAGAGACGGTGGCGGCTGTGGATGCTGATGCTGTGACTGGAGAAGGAGAAGGAGAAGGAGGACGACTGCATGCAGAGGATGAGGTGAGCCTGGCTGGCTGTAGATCTCCTTGTGTGGTGCTTGGGGCTCCTCAAGAGACGGTGGCGGCTGTGGATGCTGATGCTGTGACTGGAGAAGGAGAAGGAGAAGGAGGACGACTGCATGCAGAGGATGAGGTGAGCCTGGCTGGCTGTAGATCTCCTTGTGTGGTGCTTGGGGCTCCTCAAGAGACGGTGGCGGCTGTGGATGCTGATGCTGTGACTGGAGAAGGAGAAGGAGAAGGAGGACGACTGCATGCAGAGGATGAGGTGAGCCTGGCTGGCTGTAGATCTCCTTGTGTGGTGCTTGGGGCTCCTCAAGAGACGGTGGCGGCTGTGGATGCTGATGCTGTGACTGGAGAAGGAGAAGGAGAAGGAGGACGACTGCATGCAGAGGATGAGGTGAGCCTGGCTGGCTGTAGATCTCCTTGTGTGGTGCTTGGGGCTCCTCAAGAGACGGTGGCGGCTGTGGATGCTGATGCTGTGACTGGAGAAGGAGAAGGAGAAGGAGGACGACTGCATGCAGAGGATGAGGTGAGCCTGGCTGGCTGTAGATCTCCTTGTGTGGTGCTTGGGGCTCCTCAAGAGACGGTGGCGGCTGTGGATGCTGATGCTGTGACTGGAGAAGGAGAAGGAGAAGGAGGACGACTGCATGCAGAGGATGAGGTGAGCCTGGCTGGCTGTAGATCTCCTTGTGTGGTGCTTGGGGCTCCTCAAGAGACGGTGGCGGCTGTGGATGCTGATGCTGTGACTGGAGAAGGAGAAGGAGAAGGAGGACGACTGCATGCAGAGGATGAGGTGAGCCTGGCTGGCTGTAGATCTCCTTGTGTGGTGCTTGGGGCTCCTCAAGAGACGGTGGCGGCTGTGGATGCTGATGCTGTGACTGGAGAAGGAGAAGGAGAAGGAGGACGACTGCATGCAGAGGATGAGGTGAGCCTGGCTGGCTGTAGATCTCCTTGTGTGGTGCTTGGGGCTCCTCAAGAGACGGTGGCGGCTGTGGATGCTGATGCTGTGACTGGAGAAGGAGAAGGAGAAGGAGGACGACTGCATGCAGAGGATGAGGTGAGCCTGGCTGGCTGTAGATCTCCTTGTGTGGTGCTTGGGGCTCCTCAAGAGACGGTGGCGGCTGTGGATGCTGATGCTGTGACTGGAGAAGGAGAAGGAGAAGGAGGACGACTGCATGCAGAGGATGAGGTGAGCCTGGCTGGCTGTAGATCTCCTTGTGTGGTGCTTGGGGCTCCTCAAGAGACGGTGGCGGCTGTGGATGCTGATGCTGTGACTGGAGAAGGAGAAGGAGAAGGAGGACGACTGCATGCAGAGGATGAGGTGAGCCTGGCTGGCTGTAGATCTCCTTGTGTGGTGCTTGGGGCTCCTCAAGAGACGGTGGCGGCTGTGGATGCTGATGCTGTGACTGGAGAAGGAGAAGGAGAAGGAGGACGACTGCATGCAGAGGATGAGGTGAGCCTGGCTGGCTGTAGATCTCCTTGTGTGGTGCTTGGGGCTCCTCAAGAGACGGTGGCGGCTGTGGATGCTGATGCTGTGACTGGAGAAGGAGAAGGAGAAGGAGGACGACTGCATGCAGAGGATGAGGTGAGCCTGGCTGGCTGTAGATCTCCTTGTGTGGTGCTTGGGGCTCCTCAAGAGACGGTGGCGGCTGTGGATGCTGATGCTGTGACTGGAGAAGGAGAAGGAGAAGGAGGACGACTGCATGCAGAGGATGAGGTGAGCCTGGCTGGCTGTAGATCTCCTTGTGTGGTGCTTGGGGCTCCTCAAGAGACGGTGGCGGCTGTGGATGCTGATGCTGTGACTGGAGAAGGAGAAGGAGAAGGAGGACGACTGCATGCAGAGGATGAGGTGAGCCTGGCTGGCTGTAGATCTCCTTGTGTGGTGCTTGGGGCTCCTCAAGAGACGGTGGCGGCTGTGGATGCTGATGCTGTGACTGGAGAAGGAGAAGGAGAAGGAGGACGACTGCATGCAGAGGATGAGGTGAGCCTGGCTGGCTGTAGATCTCCTTGTGTGGTGCTTGGGGCTCCTCAAGAGACGGTGGCGGCTGTGGATGCTGATGCTGTGACTGGAGAAGGAGAAGGAGAAGGAGGACGACTGCATGCAGAGGATGAGGTGAGCCTGGCTGGCTGTAGATCTCCTTGTGTGGTGCTTGGGGCTCCTCAAGAGACGGTGGCGGCTGTGGATGCTGATGCTGTGACTGGAGAAGGAGAAGGAGAAGGAGGACGACTGCATGCAGAGGATGAGGTGAGCCTGGCTGGCTGTAGATCTCCTTGTGTGGTGCTTGGGGCTCCTCAAGAGACGGTGGCGGCTGTGGATGCTGATGCTGTGACTGGAGAAGGAGAAGGAGAAGGAGGACGACTGCATGCAGAGGATGAGGTGAGCCTGGCTGGCTGTAGATCTCCTTGTGTGGTGCTTGGGGCTCCTCAAGAGACGGTGGCGGCTGTGGATGCTGATGCTGTGACTGGAGAAGGAGAAGGAGAAGGAGGACGACTGCATGCAGAGGATGAGGTGAGCCTGGCTGGCTGTAGATCTCCTTGTGTGGTGCTTGGGGCTCCTCAAGAGACGGTGGCGGCTGTGGATGCTGATGCTGTGACTGGAGAAGGAGAAGGAGAAGGAGGACGACTGCATGCAGAGGATGAGGTGAGCCTGGCTGGCTGTAGATCTCCTTGTGTGGTGCTTGGGGCTCCTCAAGAGACGGTGGCGGCTGTGGATGCTGATGCTGTGACTGGAGAAGGAGAAGGAGAAGGAGGACGACTGCATGCAGAGGATGAGGTGAGCCTGGCTGGCTGTAGATCTCCTTGTGTGGTGCTTGGGGCTCCTCAAGAGACGGTGGCGGCTGTGGATGCTGATGCTGTGACTGGAGAAGGAGAAGGAGAAGGAGGACGACTGCATGCAGAGGATGAGGTGAGCCTGGCTGGCTGTAGATCTCCTTGTGTGGTGCTTGGGGCTCCTCAAGAGACGGTGGCGGCTGTGGATGCTGATGCTGTGACTGGAGAAGGAGAAGGAGAAGGAGGACGACTGCATGCAGAGGATGAGGTGAGCCTGGCTGGCTGTAGATCTCCTTGTGTGGTGCTTGGGGCTCCTCAAGAGACGGTGGCGGCTGTGGATGCTGATGCTGTGACTGGAGAAGGAGAAGGAGAAGGAGGACGACTGCATGCAGAGGATGAGGTGAGCCTGGCTGGCTGTAGATCTCCTTGTGTGGTGCTTGGGGCTCCTCAAGAGACGGTGGCGGCTGTGGATGCTGATGCTGTGACTGGAGAAGGAGAAGGAGAAGGAGGACGACTGCATGCAGAGGATGAGGTGAGCCTGGCTGGCTGTAGATCTCCTTGTGTGGTGCTTGGGGCTCCTCAAGAGACGGTGGCGGCTGTGGATGCTGATGCTGTGACTGGAGAAGGAGAAGGAGAAGGAGGACGACTGCATGCAGAGGATGAGGTGAGCCTGGCTGGCTGTAGATCTCCTTGTGTGGTGCTTGGGGCTCCTCAAGAGACGGTGGCGGCTGTGGATGCTGATGCTGTGACTGGAGAAGGAGAAGGAGAAGGAGGACGACTGCATGCAGAGGATGAGGTGAGCCTGGCTGGCTGTAGATCTCCTTGTGTGGTGCTTGGGGCTCCTCAAGAGACGGTGGCGGCTGTGGATGCTGATGCTGTGACTGGAGAAGGAGAAGGAGAAGGAGGACGACTGCATGCAGAGGATGAGGTGAGCCTGGCTGGCTGTAGATCTCCTTGTGTGGTGCTTGGGGCTCCTCAAGAGACGGTGGCGGCTGTGGATGCTGATGCTGTGACTGGAGAAGGAGAAGGAGAAGGAGGACGACTGCATGCAGAGGATGAGGTGAGCCTGGCTGGCTGTAGATCTCCTTGTGTGGTGCTTGGGGCTCCTCAAGAGACGGTGGCGGCTGTGGATGCTGATGCTGTGACTGGAGAAGGAGAAGGAGAAGGAGGACGACTGCATGCAGAGGATGAGGTGAGCCTGGCTGGCTGTAGATCTCCTTGTGTGGTGCTTGGGGCTCCTCAAGAGACGGTGGCGGCTGTGGATGCTGATGCTGTGACTGGAGAAGGAGAAGGAGAAGGAGGACGACTGCATGCAGAGGATGAGGTGAGCCTGGCTGGCTGTAGATCTCCTTGTGTGGTGCTTGGGGCTCCTCAAGAGACGGTGGCGGCTGTGGATGCTGATGCTGTGACTGGAGAAGGAGAAGGAGAAGGAGGACGACTGCATGCAGAGGATGAGGTGAGCCTGGCTGGCTGTAGATCTCCTTGTGTGGTGCTTGGGGCTCCTCAAGAGACGGTGGCGGCTGTGGATGCTGATGCTGTGACTGGAGAAGGAGAAGGAGAAGGAGGACGACTGCATGCAGAGGATGAGGTGAGCCTGGCTGGCTGTAGATCTCCTTGTGTGGTGCTTGGGGCTCCTCAAGAGACGGTGGCGGCTGTGGATGCTGATGCTGTGACTGGAGAAGGAGAAGGAGAAGGAGGACGACTGCATGCAGAGGATGAGGTGAGCCTGGCTGGCTGTAGATCTCCTTGTGTGGTGCTTGGGGCTCCTCAAGAGACGGTGGCGGCTGTGGATGCTGATGCTGTGACTGGAGAAGGAGAAGGAGAAGGAGGACGACTGCATGCAGAGGATGAGGTGAGCCTGGCTGGCTGTAGATCTCCTTGTGTGGTGCTTGGGGCTCCTCAAGAGACGGTGGCGGCTGTGGATGCTGATGCTGTGACTGGAGAAGGAGAAGGAGAAGGAGGACGACTGCATGCAGAGGATGAGGTGAGCCTGGCTGGCTGTAGATCTCCTTGTGTGGTGCTTGGGGCTCCTCAAGAGACGGTGGCGGCTGTGGATGCTGATGCTGTGACTGGAGAAGGAGAAGGAGAAGGAGGACGACTGCATGCAGAGGATGAGGTGAGCCTGGCTGGCTGTAGATCTCCTTGTGTGGTGCTTGGGGCTCCTCAAGAGACGGTGGCGGCTGTGGATGCTGATGCTGTGACTGGAGAAGGAGAAGGAGAAGGAGGACGACTGCATGCAGAGGATGAGGTGAGCCTGGCTGGCTGTAGATCTCCTTGTGTGGTGCTTGGGGCTCCTCAAGAGACGGTGGCGGCTGTGGATGCTGATGCTGTGACTGGAGAAGGAGAAGGAGAAGGAGGACGACTGCATGCAGAGGATGAGGTGAGCCTGGCTGGCTGTAGATCTCCTTGTGTGGTGCTTGGGGCTCCTCAAGAGACGGTGGCGGCTGTGGATGCTGATGCTGTGACTGGAGAAGGAGAAGGAGAAGGAGGACGACTGCATGCAGAGGATGAGGTGAGCCTGGCTGGCTGTAGATCTCCTTGTGTGGTGCTTGGGGCTCCTCAAGAGACGGTGGCGGCTGTGGATGCTGATGCTGTGACTGGAGAAGGAGAAGGAGAAGGAGGACGACTGCATGCAGAGGATGAGGTGAGCCTGGCTGGCTGTAGATCTCCTTGTGTGGTGCTTGGGGCTCCTCAAGAGACGGTGGCGGCTGTGGATGCTGATGCTGTGACTGGAGAAGGAGAAGGAGAAGGAGGACGACTGCATGCAGAGGATGAGGTGAGCCTGGCTGGCTGTAGATCTCCTTGTGTGGTGCTTGGGGCTCCTCAAGAGACGGTGGCGGCTGTGGATGCTGATGCTGTGACTGGAGAAGGAGAAGGAGAAGGAGGACGACTGCATGCAGAGGATGAGGTGAGCCTGGCTGGCTGTAGATCTCCTTGTGTGGTGCTTGGGGCTCCTCAAGAGACGGTGGCGGCTGTGGATGCTGATGCTGTGACTGGAGAAGGAGAAGGAGAAGGAGGACGACTGCATGCAGAGGATGAGGTGAGCCTGGCTGGCTGTAGATCTCCTTGTGTGGTGCTTGGGGCTCCTCAAGAGACGGTGGCGGCTGTGGATGCTGATGCTGTGACTGGAGAAGGAGAAGGAGAAGGAGGACGACTGCATGCAGAGGATGAGGTGAGCCTGGCTGGCTGTAGATCTCCTTGTGTGGTGCTTGGGGCTCCTCAAGAGACGGTGGCGGCTGTGGATGCTGATGCTGTGACTGGAGAAGGAGAAGGAGAAGGAGGACGACTGCATGCAGAGGATGAGGTGAGCCTGGCTGGCTGTAGATCTCCTTGTGTGGTGCTTGGGGCTCCTCAAGAGACGGTGGCGGCTGTGGATGCTGATGCTGTGACTGGAGAAGGAGAAGGAGAAGGAGGACGACTGCATGCAGAGGATGAGGTGAGCCTGGCTGGCTGTAGATCTCCTTGTGTGGTGCTTGGGGCTCCTCAAGAGACGGTGGCGGCTGTGGATGCTGATGCTGTGACTGGAGAAGGAGAAGGAGAAGGAGGACGACTGCATGCAGAGGATGAGGTGAGCCTGGCTGGCTGTAGATCTCCTTGTGTGGTGCTTGGGGCTCCTCAAGAGACGGTGGCGGCTGTGGATGCTGATGCTGTGACTGGAGAAGGAGAAGGAGAAGGAGGACGACTGCATGCAGAGGATGAGGTGAGCCTGGCTGGCTGTAGATCTCCTTGTGTGGTGCTTGGGGCTCCTCAAGAGACGGTGGCGGCTGTGGATGCTGATGCTGTGACTGGAGAAGGAGAAGGAGAAGGAGGACGACTGCATGCAGAGGATGAGGTGAGCCTGGCTGGCTGTAGATCTCCTTGTGTGGTGCTTGGGGCTCCTCAAGAGACGGTGGCGGCTGTGGATGCTGATGCTGTGACTGGAGAAGGAGAAGGAGAAGGAGGACGACTGCATGCAGAGGATGAGGTGAGCCTGGCTGGCTGTAGATCTCCTTGTGTGGTGCTTGGGGCTCCTCAAGAGACGGTGGCGGCTGTGGATGCTGATGCTGTGACTGGAGAAGGAGAAGGAGAAGGAGGACGACTGCATGCAGAGGATGAGGTGAGCCTGGCTGGCTGTAGATCTCCTTGTGTGGTGCTTGGGGCTCCTCAAGAGACGGTGGCGGCTGTGGATGCTGATGCTGTGACTGGAGAAGGAGAAGGAGAAGGAGGACGACTGCATGCAGAGGATGAGGTGAGCCTGGCTGGCTGTAGATCTCCTTGTGTGGTGCTTGGGGCTCCTCAAGAGACGGTGGCGGCTGTGGATGCTGATGCTGTGACTGGAGAAGGAGAAGGAGAAGGAGGACGACTGCATGCAGAGGATGAGGTGAGCCTGGCTGGCTGTAGATCTCCTTGTGTGGTGCTTGGGGCTCCTCAAGAGACGGTGGCGGCTGTGGATGCTGATGCTGTGACTGGAGAAGGAGAAGGAGAAGGAGGACGACTGCATGCAGAGGATGAGGTGAGCCTGGCTGGCTGTAGATCTCCTTGTGTGGTGCTTGGGGCTCCTCAAGAGACGGTGGCGGCTGTGGATGCTGATGCTGTGACTGGAGAAGGAGAAGGAGAAGGAGGACGACTGCATGCAGAGGATGAGGTGAGCCTGGCTGGCTGTAGATCTCCTTGTGTGGTGCTTGGGGCTCCTCAAGAGACGGTGGCGGCTGTGGATGCTGATGCTGTGACTGGAGAAGGAGAAGGAGAAGGAGGACGACTGCATGCAGAGGATGAGGTGAGCCTGGCTGGCTGTAGATCTCCTTGTGTGGTGCTTGGGGCTCCTCAAGAGACGGTGGCGGCTGTGGATGCTGATGCTGTGACTGGAGAAGGAGAAGGAGAAGGAGGACGACTGCATGCAGAGGATGAGGTGAGCCTGGCTGGCTGTAGATCTCCTTGTGTGGTGCTTGGGGCTCCTCAAGAGACGGTGGCGGCTGTGGATGCTGATGCTGTGACTGGAGAAGGAGAAGGAGAAGGAGGACGACTGCATGCAGAGGATGAGGTGAGCCTGGCTGGCTGTAGATCTCCTTGTGTGGTGCTTGGGGCTCCTCAAGAGACGGTGGCGGCTGTGGATGCTGATGCTGTGACTGGAGAAGGAGAAGGAGAAGGAGGACGACTGCATGCAGAGGATGAGGTGAGCCTGGCTGGCTGTAGATCTCCTTGTGTGGTGCTTGGGGCTCCTCAAGAGACGGTGGCGGCTGTGGATGCTGATGCTGTGACTGGAGAAGGAGAAGGAGAAGGAGGACGACTGCATGCAGAGGATGAGGTGAGCCTGGCTGGCTGTAGATCTCCTTGTGTGGTGCTTGGGGCTCCTCAAGAGACGGTGGCGGCTGTGGATGCTGATGCTGTGACTGGAGAAGGAGAAGGAGAAGGAGGACGACTGCATGCAGAGGATGAGGTGAGCCTGGCTGGCTGTAGATCTCCTTGTGTGGTGCTTGGGGCTCCTCAAGAGACGGTGGCGGCTGTGGATGCTGATGCTGTGACTGGAGAAGGAGAAGGAGAAGGAGGACGACTGCATGCAGAGGATGAGGTGAGCCTGGCTGGCTGTAGATCTCCTTGTGTGGTGCTTGGGGCTCCTCAAGAGACGGTGGCGGCTGTGGATGCTGATGCTGTGACTGGAGAAGGAGAAGGAGAAGGAGGACGACTGCATGCAGAGGATGAGGTGAGCCTGGCTGGCTGTAGATCTCCTTGTGTGGTGCTTGGGGCTCCTCAAGAGACGGTGGCGGCTGTGGATGCTGATGCTGTGACTGGAGAAGGAGAAGGAGAAGGAGGACGACTGCATGCAGAGGATGAGGTGAGCCTGGCTGGCTGTAGATCTCCTTGTGTGGTGCTTGGGGCTCCTCAAGAGACGGTGGCGGCTGTGGATGCTGATGCTGTGACTGGAGAAGGAGAAGGAGAAGGAGGACGACTGCATGCAGAGGATGAGGTGAGCCTGGCTGGCTGTAGATCTCCTTGTGTGGTGCTTGGGGCTCCTCAAGAGACGGTGGCGGCTGTGGATGCTGATGCTGTGACTGGAGAAGGAGAAGGAGAAGGAGGACGACTGCATGCAGAGGATGAGGTGAGCCTGGCTGGCTGTAGATCTCCTTGTGTGGTGCTTGGGGCTCCTCAAGAGACGGTGGCGGCTGTGGATGCTGATGCTGTGACTGGAGAAGGAGAAGGAGAAGGAGGACGACTGCATGCAGAGGATGAGGTGAGCCTGGCTGGCTGTAGATCTCCTTGTGTGGTGCTTGGGGCTCCTCAAGAGACGGTGGCGGCTGTGGATGCTGATGCTGTGACTGGAGAAGGAGAAGGAGAAGGAGGACGACTGCATGCAGAGGATGAGGTGAGCCTGGCTGGCTGTAGATCTCCTTGTGTGGTGCTTGGGGCTCCTCAAGAGACGGTGGCGGCTGTGGATGCTGATGCTGTGACTGGAGAAGGAGAAGGAGAAGGAGGACGACTGCATGCAGAGGATGAGGTGAGCCTGGCTGGCTGTAGATCTCCTTGTGTGGTGCTTGGGGCTCCTCAAGAGACGGTGGCGGCTGTGGATGCTGATGCTGTGACTGGAGAAGGAGAAGGAGAAGGAGGACGACTGCATGCAGAGGATGAGGTGAGCCTGGCTGGCTGTAGATCTCCTTGTGTGGTGCTTGGGGCTCCTCAAGAGACGGTGGCGGCTGTGGATGCTGATGCTGTGACTGGAGAAGGAGAAGGAGAAGGAGGACGACTGCATGCAGAGGATGAGGTGAGCCTGGCTGGCTGTAGATCTCCTTGTGTGGTGCTTGGGGCTCCTCAAGAGACGGTGGCGGCTGTGGATGCTGATGCTGTGACTGGAGAAGGAGAAGGAGAAGGAGGACGACTGCATGCAGAGGATGAGGTGAGCCTGGCTGGCTGTAGATCTCCTTGTGTGGTGCTTGGGGCTCCTCAAGAGACGGTGGCGGCTGTGGATGCTGATGCTGTGACTGGAGAAGGAGAAGGAGAAGGAGGACGACTGCATGCAGAGGATGAGGTGAGCCTGGCTGGCTGTAGATCTCCTTGTGTGGTGCTTGGGGCTCCTCAAGAGACGGTGGCGGCTGTGGATGCTGATGCTGTGACTGGAGAAGGAGAAGGAGAAGGAGGACGACTGCATGCAGAGGATGAGGTGAGCCTGGCTGGCTGTAGATCTCCTTGTGTGGTGCTTGGGGCTCCTCAAGAGACGGTGGCGGCTGTGGATGCTGATGCTGTGACTGGAGAAGGAGAAGGAGAAGGAGGACGACTGCATGCAGAGGATGAGGTGAGCCTGGCTGGCTGTAGATCTCCTTGTGTGGTGCTTGGGGCTCCTCAAGAGACGGTGGCGGCTGTGGATGCTGATGCTGTGACTGGAGAAGGAGAAGGAGAAGGAGGACGACTGCATGCAGAGGATGAGGTGAGCCTGGCTGGCTGTAGATCTCCTTGTGTGGTGCTTGGGGCTCCTCAAGAGACGGTGGCGGCTGTGGATGCTGATGCTGTGACTGGAGAAGGAGAAGGAGAAGGAGGACGACTGCATGCAGAGGATGAGGTGAGCCTGGCTGGCTGTAGATCTCCTTGTGTGGTGCTTGGGGCTCCTCAAGAGACGGTGGCGGCTGTGGATGCTGATGCTGTGACTGGAGAAGGAGAAGGAGAAGGAGGACGACTGCATGCAGAGGATCCCCGCCCTCTTCCTTTGATTCAACCTCGATTCGACGCTCATCACTGCCCCTTCTTGGTCGTTTTCTTACCTTCCTTCCCATCCTCCTTCCCTCTCCTCATTCGCCACAGCGAGTAGAACAGGAACTGCTATCAGACCTCTTCACGCTCGTCACTGCTTATCTTGGACCCACCCTTCCCCTCCTGCCTGTCCTCCTTTCCCTCTCTTTCCTTACTCCCCTTATTGGGATCCACGACGGCTTTAACCTCTGCCCTCCCGACCCGACCCCCTTCCTCAACGTCACCTCTCTTGCTGCCCTCCCCAACCTCGTGCTCCCCTCATCCCTTCATCTCCCCAGCGAGTGGAGGAGGAGTTGCTGTCAGACGTCTTCACGCTCATCACTGCCGGCCGGATCCACGACGCCCTCAACCTCTGCCGGGCGGCGGGGCAGACCTGGCGGGCGGCGGTTCTCGGCGGGACATGGGCCGCGCCGCCCAGCGCCGGGGCGGCAGGGGAGAGCTTCCCCACAGCCGCCACATGGCAGGAGATGAGTGGAGGGGCGAGGCGGGCGGCACAGGCGGGGGAGGTGGAGGGGGGGAAGGGGCGGGGTAGGCGGCTGTGGAAGTGGTCTCTACTGGTGGCCTCTGAGGCTTCGAGCAGTCGGTTTGAGGCGGCTGTGCTGGGAGCGCTGTGTGGCAATGTGAAGAGGATACTGCCTGCCTGCACGTCATGGCAGGTGCGCGTGTGTGTGTGTCCTTCAGAGGTGCCTTGCGGTGGCTGAGCATGCCTGGGCTACATGGGGGGCTAATATGGGTTGAGTTGAGGGAAGGGGAGGGGAAGGCGGCTGTAGAAGTGGTCTCTGCTGGTGGCCTCTGAAGCTTCCACCAGCCGGTTTGAGGCGGCGGTGCTGGGAGCGCTGTGTGGGAATGTGAAGAGGATTCTGCCCGTTTGCACCTCGTGGCAGGTGGGTGCATGTGTGTGCGCAGGCGTGTATGGGCTTTGGAGGAACCTTGAAGGGCTGATTGAACATGCTTGGGCTACCGGGTGGGGGGGTGGGGGGGTGGGGGGGATAAGATGGGTAGAGCATGGGGTTGACAAGGAGGCTGTGGAAGTGGTCTCTGCTGGTGGTGTCTGAAGCTTCTAGCAGTCGTTTTGAGGCAGCGGTGTTGGGAGCGCTGTGTGGCAATGTGAAGAGGATTCTGCCCGTTTGCGCGTCATGGCAGGTGAGTGTGCCTGTGCGTGTGCATGCATGTGTGTGTTACAGAGGTACCGTATTGAGGCGGCTGTGCCGGGGTGTCACGTGGCGTATGTGTGATAGGGTGGGTGTGAAGTTTGCGGCTTGCATTTGGTTTCACTCTTTCGATTTCCTTTCTTTGCTTCCCTCCCCCGCCTGCCCAACATGCCTCAACCAGATGGCCTTCTGGGCATTGCTCGTTGGTAGAGGCATCTCACACTATTAGTTCTGCCCAGCATTGCTGCGCTGCTGGCTCGTTGGTTGGGAAGAACTATCAAGAACCAACTTGCATTCGACGCCTTTCGTTTCCCTTTCTCCCCCCTCCCGCCTCCCCCCCCTGCGCCCAACATGTCTCTATCAGACGGCCTGCTGGGCATTGCTGCGCTGCTGGCTCGACTTCCAGGTGAGCACTGAATAGCCATCCATCCATCCCCGAGAGTCCATTGGCATGTGACCCGTCATAAACAAACCCCATGTTTTGTGGCGCCTAAAAAATAGCATCCCCAGGACACCATTTGCTTATGATACGTCATAAGATCCCTCATGCATACATGCATGCATAGGACAGCTTTGCATACTCATGCATACATGCATGCATAGGACAGCTTTGCATACTCATGCATACATGCATGCATAGG
This sequence comes from Closterium sp. Naga37s-1, assembly GCA_947471745.1. Classification (NCBI taxonomy): domain Eukaryota; kingdom Viridiplantae; phylum Streptophyta; class Zygnematophyceae; order Desmidiales; family Closteriaceae; genus Closterium; species Closterium sp. Naga37s-1. Next base: position 575,679 of record CANJKZ010000210.1, on the reverse strand, counting down.
ACAGCTTTGCATACTCATGCATACATGCATGCATAGGACAGCTTTGCATACTCATGCATACATGCATGCATAGGACAGCTTTGCATACTCATGCATACATGCATGCATAGGACAGCTTTGCATACTCATGCATACATCCATGCATAGGACAGCTTTGCATACTCATGCATACATGCATGCATAGGACAGCTTTGCATACTCATGCATACATGCATGCATAGGACAGCTTTGCATACTCATGCATACATGCATGCATAGGACAGCTTTGCATACTCATGCATACATGCATGCATAGGACAGCTTTGCATACTCATGCATGCACACGTGTGTCCTGCGCTCATCCCATCACTCTCTTACCTCCTCACCATCCCCCTCTGCAGGTCGAAGCTCACCTCTCCGCCTCCTCTTCTCCGCCCCTCCCTCGCGCCCTCCCATCCGTCTCCGCCGCTGCCACCCGTGCTCTCGCCTCCATCTCCCCCGCTCCCTTCCTCTCCTCCTCCTCCGCCTCCGCTCTCGCCGCTACAACCATCTCCCTTGCACCATCTTCCTCCTCCTCATCAGCAGCAGGATTGGCAGCGTCAGCAGCAGCGGCGGTGTCAACAGCAGCGGGAGCGGCAGTGTGGCCGGCACCAGTGGCGGCACAGCAACCAGCGGATTTTGACGATCTCTTTCAGAAGCTCAGAACCAGGTGCGTGGGTGGGTGGGTGGGTGGGTGGGTCGGTCGGTGGGTCTGTCATGGGCTGTTTTTGTGGTGCCTCAACACAGCAGCCAACAGATTATGGGGCTTTCCTAAAGAAGCTGAGCTGAGAAGCCTCCTGCTGTTCTCTCAACACACCCCTTCCTTTTTCCACCATCTTCCCTTCCCTTTCACCCGTTCCCCGGGGATTTCCCATGCAGCCCCGCTCTCCCAGACGCCGTCAAGCGCAGCAGCACCGAGCCTCACCACGTGCTGCACACCTAGCCCACTGTCTCATCCCCTTCTTCCCCCTTCCTTCCCACTCCTCGCCCCATTTCCCTCCCATGCAGCCCCTCTCTCCCCGACGCCGTCAAGCGCAGCAGCACCGAGCCTCACCACGTGCTGCAGACGCACCTCATTCTCAGGAACGTTCCAGGAACCATCCAGGCGCTGCGGTCGTGGATCATCCCCTCTGTAGCTCCCTCGGGATTGGCTTCTTCTCTGGGCGGCACGTTGGACAGCGAGTAGGTGCCCTCCCTCCCCCTCTCAGTGAGGCTGGCAAGTAGGTGCTGTCCCTCTCCCCTCCTGTTTGAGTCGACTCAAAGCTGCGGCCGTGGATCATCCCGTCGGTGGCTCCCTCGGGATTGGCTGCCTCTCTGGGCGGCACTCTCGAGAACGAGTAGGTCCTCCTCTCCATCTACGTTGCTAAATACGAGTACCGAGTATAATACTTTAGCGTATTATACGCTTGGTATATACGCGGTACGCCAAGGCTGGCGTACTGCTGATACGCTGGCGGGCAGCTAAAACTTTTTTTCCCGGGCAGGTATAAAAAAACCTGTTTCAGGGGGGGGTGTTCAGGCCGACAACAACACATGTCAATATTTTATTTCATAAATATCCAGAAATACATAGTTCATCCACATAATCCCCACCCTCTAGCGAGCTTCCCCACACGCGCTAGGAGGGGTGGAGTTCGACGCCATGGGGCGCGACTAAGGAACGGTAAACTGCTTGAGGAAAACGGGAGATCAGAGCTCGGGAATGAAATTGAGGAGGAGAGAAACGAATGAAGGATACGAAGGCGTCAACGAGTAAATGCTCACATGACGTGCTGGACATTTGAGAGGGGTGGTTGGATATGAGAGGTTTGGTGGGGTGGTGTGTGGTTGGGGTGGTGGGAGGTTTGGATTCTGAAATTTGAATTTCAGACGTGGGTTGGGCGATGTGCTTGGTCGCGTAACCAGTCGCGAAGCCCTAATAACCGTCGCAAATTTTTTTCAATTTCGATTTTTTTTTTCGCCGGGCTGCCCGCGCGTTTTTTCACGAATTCGAAACGTATTAGCGTACCACGTACGTACGCAATCGTATATACGTGGTACGCCACCTTACCCAGAGCGTATTTGGCAACGTAGCTCTCCATTTCTCTTTCTCTTCCTCAGGCCAGCCCAAGTGGGTTTTCTTTAGTGTGCTTGCACATGGTCTCGGCACCATCTCGTGTTGCATACTGTGCTTGATCCACCTGCTGCTGCCCCATGCACCCTTCCCCTTTTGCCACAATCCACCGCCCACACTCCCGTGCTTGCCCTGTTTTCATGCCTCACCCACCCCCCCTGTCCCCCTGTACTGCTTGACCTCCTTCCCCCCCCCCCTGCCTTTCCGTTCGCACAATCCATTTTTCTCCTCCCTCTGCCCCCCTTCTCCTGTGCCCTCTTCTTTCTCCCCCCTCCCAGCTCTGACCCTGCTTTGGTGCGTTGTGGGGCGCACCTGGTGGTGCTGCTGCGCTCCGTGCTGCCACCCGCTGCTCGCCAGCAGTACCGGGACTGGATCAACACGTCAGGAGACGTTATCCTGTACACGTGAGTGTGGCAGGCAGGCAGCATGTCCTTGTGCAGGTGGTTCCTGGTGCAGGTGCATCTGGTGCACCAGGCACATCAATCATCAGTGGCTCGCCAGCAGTACAGGGACTGGATCAACACATCAGGAGACGTCATCCTGTACACATGAGTGTGCATGATGCAGGTGATACCTGGTGCAGGTGATACCTGATGCAGGTGATATCTGGTGCAGGTGATACCTGATGCAGGTGATACCTGATGCAGGTGATACCTGGTGCAGGTGATACCTGGTGCAAGTGGTACACGTTACAGGGTGTTATCACTATGCCATACTTTACGCCTCTCTGCCACTCTCTTGGTCAGTCTTTCCAGATTCCCTTCCGTGTTCGCTGCTTCTCTTCCCTCTCCCCCGTGCATCATCCAAACGCTCCCCACCCCATCCCATCAGCTACTGTGTGCTACTAGCAGCGCAGCGCAGGGACCATCTCACACCGCTCTATGCATCGCTGCTCCTCACGTCCTCCCTTTTTTCCCCGTTCTCCAATGCTCTCCCCATTCCCTGCCCTTTCTGCCTATCAGCTACTGTGTGCTACTAGCAGCGCAGCGCAGGGACCATCTCACGCCGCTCTATGCATCGCTGCTCCTCACGTCCTCCCTTTTTTCCCCGTTCTCCAATGCTCTCCCCATTTGCCTGCCCTTTCTGCCTATCAGCTACTGTGTGCTACTAGCAGCGCAGCGCAGGGACCATCTCACGCCGCTCTATGCATCGCTGCTCCTCACGTCCTCCCTTTTTTCCCCGTTCTCCAATGCTCTCCCCATTTGCCTGCCCTTTCTGCCTATCAGCTACTGTGTGCTACTAGCAGCGCAGCGCAGGGACCATCTCACGCCGCTCTATGCATCGCTGCTCCTCACGTCCTCCCTTTTTTCCCCGTTCTCCAATGCTCTCCCCATTCCCTGCCCTTTCTGCCTATCAGCTACTGTGTGCTACTAGCAGCGCAGCGCAGGGACCATCTCACGCCGCTCTATGCATCGCTGCTCCTCACGTCCTCCCTTTTTTCCCCGTTCTCCAATGCTCTCCCCATTCCCTGCCCTTTCTGCCTATCAGCTACTGTGTGCTACTAGCAGCGCAGCGCAGGGACCATCTCACGCCGCTCTATGCATCGCTGCTCCTCACGTCCTCCCTTTTTTCCCCGTTCTCCAATGCTCTCCCCATTCCCTGCCCTTTCTGCCTATCAGCTACTGTGTGCTACTAGCAGCGCAGCGCAGGGACCATCTCACGCCGCTCTATGCCTCGCTACTGCTCACGCCCTCCCTCGCCTCTGACTTCTTCCTTCAACTCTTCGAACAGCGCAAGACAGACAGGTACGTTCCTGTGGTGGTGGTGCTGGTGGTGGCTGTGTAGTGGTGGTGTTGCTGCTGCTGCTGCTGCAGCTGCTGCGAACGAATCTTGGGTCCCCTTGCATTTCAGCCCCATTTCATGTTGCTGCAGCTGCTGCGAACGAAGCATCCAACAGCCCCCTTTCATTCCATCCAACAGCCCCCTTTCATTCCATCCCCCTTTTCACTAGCCTCGTCGCGTTACTCTCTCGCTTCGATTCCCGCTCTCCTCGTCCTTTCTTTTCCCTCGTCCTATACCCGCATGCTCCATCTCTCCCCTCCATCGTCCCCTTCTCGGGATCTCTACCTCCTCTCTCCTTTTTTTTTTTTTTGAATCTCAAAAAACAGATACACCCTTCTCGGGATCTCGACCATCTCTCTCCTCCCTCCTCCCTTTGTCTCACCAGTGTGGAGGCAAAGAGGCGGACAGTGGAGGCGCTGTGTCTGCACCTCCCTCTCTCCGGCCCTGACTCGGTCCCCACCATGCTGCACAGGTGCGCCCCTCTCTTCTCCTCGCTCATTCACATGCCAACTACATTGCACGGGTGCACTGACATTTCCCACCCTTGCCTTTTTCATCAACCATCTTCCACTACCTCCCGCCCTCCCTCTTTCGTTGACCCCTTTCTTTCCCACTTGGGCACGTCCCCTTCTCCTCCTCTTCCCCGATCCCCTTTCTTCTCGCCCTACCCTTCCCCATCTCCTTTCCCCTCCCCCTGCCCCCCTTCCCCCAACCCCTTCCCCTCCCCCCTCCCACCCCACCAGGTTTCTCTCCAAGTGCTCCCATTGGTCAGACCCGGGGGTCCTGCCGGCCTCTGATTGGCCGAGAGCAGTGCTGGCGGATCTGAGGGGACAGGTGGCGGCGTTTGAGTGGGCAGTGACGGACCCCACTGCGCCAGCGACAGTGGGCAGTGCGGAGTGGGGCAGGGAGAGGAGGAAGATGCAGCGACTAGCCCTGCAGCACGGGTGAGAGAGTGAGAGTGAGGGTGATGGAGAGGGTTGAGAGGGCGATTGGTAAGAAACTGTTTGGATGGCATGGTGTGAACAGCAGTGCTTCTGAAATGGAAGAACCTCACTATAACTCCTCTTGCTTTTTCCTCTCCCTGCTCTATCCCTTTCTCGCACGCCCTCTTTCCAGGAATCTTCTGCTGCGCGCCATGCTCCTGGCGGCACACGCGGAGGGCGGCAGCAGCAGCGGCAGTCCGTCCAGCCAATCAGGGCGCTCCGTTGCCGCCCTGCTGGCAGATACAGTCGCCGGCATTCACACAGAGAGGGAGGCGAGGCGAGGCCAGCAGGGGGAGGAGCGAGAGGAGCGAGAGGAAGAGGGGGATGAGGAGGAAGGGGAGAGTGTGGAGCTCAGCGAGTTTGACTTCTGGGTATGTTGGTCTATTTTTGGGTATGTTGTGTGTTGTCCCCCCCTCCTCCCATCGCCTCCTCCTCCACTCATCGTCTCCCCCTTCCCCCATCATCTCCTCTTCCCCAATCGTCTCCCCTCCACTCATAGTCTCCCCTTCCCCCATCATCTTCCATTCTCCCCCATCCCACCCTCCACACTGCCTCCCATTGGTCCAGGTGGATTACATCGCTGCTGATGTGGCGTACCGTGGTTGGGCCACGGCAGCAGCAGCAGCGACAGAGCGAAGGGAAGAGCAGCAGGGAGGCGGGCAGATGGGGGGGGCGGGGCAGGAGGAGGGGGAGGCGGAGAGGGAGAAGGAGCGAGCAGACCTCTTATCTCTGGCTAGTCGGGCTGTCTCTATTGGCATGCAGCTACTGCAGAGTACGTCCTTACCTTCTCTCGTCTTTTAAAGCAACAGAGGCCAGGCAATCCTGCCTCTTCTCTGCTTGAAGGCATCTCAAACTCGTGCCATCTCCATTCGCGCACTGTTGTTTCAAAGTGCGTTTCCTTACGTGCCTTCTGCTCCTTCCGGCTGTTACCCCCTCTCCCTATCCACCCTTATTCCTCTCCCACCATCCCCAGGGGAAGCCTCATCAACCATGCGACTTCAAGTCACCCCACAACAACAACGCAACCACCAGCAGCAGCAGGGCAGAGAGCACGTGGTGCTGGCGTGTGTGGCGGTGCTGGCCCCCTCAGGGGCTCTCGTGCCAGGCGATGCCTCCCTCTGTGCCGCCATGCACTCAGCGCTCATGGCATGTGTGGGGGATGAGGAGGCAGAGGCACGGCAAGTCAGAGTGAGTGTGACGGTTTGGGAAGCAGTGTTGTGGGGGAAGCAGTGTGCTCGGGTGTGAGTCAGGACGCATTGTGATCCTGTCCCAGTAGACGCCTCTCTGTGTGCCGCCATGCACGCAGCACTCATGGCACGCAGTGTGCAGTGGTGCTCGGTGATCCTGTCCCAGTAGACGCCTCTCTGTGTGCCGCCATGCACGCAGCACTCATGGCACGCAGTGTGCAGTGGTGCTCGGTGATCCTGTCCCAGTAGACGCCTCTCTGTGTGCCGGTGCCGCCACGCACGCAGCACTCATGGCATGCATGAAAAGGCGAGAAATGGAGGCATTGCATTTTCCCCCTCTCTCCGCCACTCCCCCCTTTCTCTCCATCCCTCAGGTGGACGTGGCAGTTCATCCCTCCGACTCGCGCCTCCTCACGCTTGCCATTCGCTGCCTGGGTACTGGAGGGCAAGTGGGAGCGAGTGAGGCAGTGAGTGTGGATGTGGAGAGCCCTGCTGTTCGCATCATGGCCCGAGTAGTCAAAGGTGCGTTCTGCTTCCAGTGAACACTAGAGGTGGGGGGGGGAGAGGTTGGTGAGGAGCAATGTGTGCGTTGCTTCTCGCACCTGCCGGATTCTGTACTTACCCCCATTACCATCTCTTTTCTGCACTACTTCTTGATCCTCCTCCCCTCCCTCACTCTTCTGTTGCTCTTCCGCATCCTCTCTTTTTTTCCTTGTTACCCACCCAGCGGAACTACCTCACATGGACCCTGCTGCTCGCATGCACGTGGTGCGCTGTGCACTGCACCTTACTTCCTCTCGCTCTCCCTCTGGTCCCCTCTCCCTCCATTTCTCCATCTCTTCCCCTCTCTTCCCAGCGGAACTGCCCCACATGGACCCTGCTGCTCGGATGCATGTGGTGCGCTGTGCTGCCTTCACCAACTTACCCACCCACCGCCCAAGCCTCTCCCGAACCACTGTAGACAGCTTTGGCACCATGGCAGCAGCGGAGGCTCGGGGTGCCGAGCCTGCACCGTGGCTCATGCGCCGACTGTGCCGTGTGTGCTGCCTTCCCACCCTTGCCTTGCGCTGCCAGGAGGTGGGTCTTGCTCTGTCTGTAATTCTGTTCAGATGAACGTGTTTGGGAATAAAATTATTACTGTGTGTGCATGTGTGTCTCTGTGTTTGCTTGCATACATGGGTTGCAGTTGGGGTGTCGGTTCTAGTGCCGTCAGTGCTTCTGTGCGTCTCAACTTCATTGCTTTCTTACACACATTTTTTTTTTTTTGTCACAATCGTTTTATGCAGGTGCGGGTGTTTATGGCACAGCAGCTGGAGCCATCAGTGCATGTGGATCCGGCAGCAGCAGGAGAGGTGATGGAAGCAACTGATGTGGCAGCTCTGGTGGCTCAAGGCACGCTGCATCAACTCTTCACACCACAGCAGCTCCAGGTGAGTCTCGTCTTACTTTTTTTTTTTTTTTTTTTTTTTGTCAATCTGGCAGCTTGCTTTACATTGATATTGCTCTGGTGTTTGCGTGACATTTGTTGTTTCTGGCCCTCTATGCTGTTTGTTCTCCAGAAAATGTTACTTATGGAAAGGGAGGTGGTTCTCAGCTCCATCAACCAAGGGTAGTCAGTGTTGCTAAGTGGACATGACTGCTGCATTACCGTACATTATCTTTCATACGGAATTTGTTGAAATGTGAAGATGTATTCGTTAGTGCGAGCTGTTTTCGCGTGTTTTCTGAAATTGATTCTAAGAAAGCCCTTCGAAACTTCGCTCCGATTAGTGCTTCTTTTTCTATTGGCTGGCGCGCGTGCCACATGCAATTGCGACAGAGCCTGTCACCTTCACACGCCGTTAAGCCATCCTATTGGCTATGCGTTCTCTGCAGAAGTGTGCGACGAAGGCTCTGAAATCGCATGCGACCCGTTCACCGCTGGAAGAACATGTTGACTGCTCGGGGCGCAGTGGCGGAACCGCACGCCGCGAAACGCCCATTCATCCAAATTGCGCGACATGGAAGCGACAGAACAAATTCCACCTCCTCCTCACCCCACAGCATTGCCCTACAGTTTGCCAAGCAGATTCAGCACGACTACACCGCCCAGCAACATCAACACTTGTCAGAGAGACGGACAGTGCCGTTCATTGTTCACAAGGTGTCCACTGAAAATACTCGAAACTCTCTAGGAGGCTGTTCAATCAAACTGGTCATTGACGTGTCGAAAAGCGGGACACGGCTCCTCCGCTTATACTTCAATGAAAGTTCCTCGCAATTCAAGCCAGATTGCCTTCTGCGCAATCAGCGAAACCGCACTCGCTAAACATACAACCTTACTGGTGTTCAAATAAAAGGCAGTAACCCCAGTACAACAGATTCATAAGGCAGAGGTGGCTCCGTCGAAACATAATCCATTACTCGTCGTTAGTTCAGCGTACTCCATTTCCTTGCATTCTAGGCCGCCGTGGTCCATCACTGTTTCGTCCTTGACCATCGCACTCGACTGCTGGATTGCAGTCATGAGAGAATCTGCATTATCGCCACCATCAGCGCGTCGCTTAATCACACATCGCGCACTTGCTCTCCTTTGCCTAGCGGCCCTACCACTGCTCTCTCTCGGTAAGCCCTGTCCCTGCTTCGTGAAGCTTTGAGCGTTTTTGAGTCAGCTGGTATCTGTAGATTCTCAAAACAACACTCCTGCTTTGCCTCCCGGCCCTTCCACTGCTCGCTCTCGGTAAGCCCCGAAGTGGCCATCCCTGTTCCGTGAAGTTCCAATCACTGCCGTTGCACAAGGCACGCACTATACCGTCCGCCGCCTATTGCTGTCCGAGTTTTTCTCACTCTCTTCGGCTCGTCGGTACCCAATGCGTCTCAATTCGCCGCACATTCTCGCCACGCCCTTCACCCGTCCGTTCCCGCTCGTTCTCAACCCGGTGCCTACCCCATTTTAATCAGAACAAAGAAATCCGTCCGTTTATAATCACTGTCTCCGCCGCCTTCCACCCACCAACACGCCTGCACAACTACGTCAGCGAGATATGATTGTCTTGTAGTGCTCACCTTTTCCCCGTCTGTCGTTCTATCCCCGTTACAGCGAAGAGCTCGTCGTCGTCCGAATTCCTCCCCCCGCCGCCCTCCTGGCCCGAGGAGTACGCGGGAGTTGCGCCGCTTCCCCCCGACGACTCCGCCGCCACCTTCCACGTGGCGGACTACGGCGCGCAGCCCGACGGCCGCGGGGATAGTTGGGGCGCCTTCCGCCGCGCCTTTGACGCCGCCTGCAAGCTCGCGGAGGCGGAAAGCGTGCGCGTCCGCGTGCTCGTCGCTCCGCCGTCCGCGGAAGGATCCTCCGGAGGAAGCTCTTCCGCGGGAACATCATCCAAGGATGGCGGTACTGCGAAGGATTCGGGCAGAATCGCTAGTACGAAAAGCACCAGCGACAGCGCCACTGGCAGCGGGATTGACACGTCATCAGGCAACGACTCGTCCGCAAATAGCGATCCTAACAATACCGCGGATAACATGCCCCATCTTCCGCCTGTCGTGAACGTGACAATGCCGGACGTCAACGTTAACGTTAACGTCGACAATTCGATCGCTAAAGTGGACGCGTTGAAGGGTTCCAGCGGAGGAGGCGGCAACAACAACGGCGGGGGAAGCGGCGGAAGCGGCGCGCACGCGGTTAGCGATACGATGCAGTGGCTGCTCAACCATCGTGGGCTGGCGCAAAAGAACCGCGGGCTGGCGGAGAGGAGGTTGGCGGAGCGGAGGCGCAGACTGGCGGAGCGGAACCGTGTGCTGGCGGAGCAGAGCCGAGAGGCGGACGGGAACAGCGTCAAGTACTATCTCAGCCGTTCGATCACGGTGAACGGATCGTGCGGCGCTGGTTTGACGCTGCAAATCGACGATGCGACGATCTACGGTCCCAAGACCGCGGAGGGCTATCCCGAACCGTCGCTGTACATTAACGAGGATAAAATCGGCGTGGCGAGTAACGGCATGTTCCGGTTCGTAGGCGTGACGGGGCTGGTCATACGCGGTAGTGGCAGCCTCGACGGCAACGGCGAGGGGTACTGGGATACCGAGGCGCACGACCGGCCGCACCTGCTGTCGCTGATCCAGTGCCGCGAGGTCATTCTCGATGGCGTGGCTCTGCGGTGAGTAACTTGACGATCCCCCCCAATCCCCTCCCCCCAGCAATCCCCCCACTGGGTAAGGCACAATCCCCCCATATACCACGTCTTCTCCTACAGCATCGACTGGCCCTTCCCCCCTGCTCCCCTTTTGCTCATTCTCTCCGCTTCCTCCACCCCCCTCCCCCCCCTCTCTTCCCCCATCCCCCAGCAATCCCCCCATGTACCATGTCTTCTCCTACGGAATTGACTGGCTGTGGGTGAGGAGATTTACTACCAACGCGCCTGACGAGTCGCCCAACACGGACAGCCTTAAACTCCTGGGCGTGCGCCACGCGCTCATCGAGAATTGCACCTTCCACGGAGGCGATGATGACGTGTCACTGGTGGCACGTGGCAGCCAAGCAGTGGCCAACGTGACGGTCCGAAATCTGATCGCCACGTCAGGGCACGGGATCAGCATCGGGAGTTTGGGAGCTGGGGGCGCAGTCGCGTGTGTGTCAGATGTGAGCTTTAAGGATCTGATTTTATCGGATCTGTCGAATGGGTTGAGGATCAAGACGTGGCAGGGCGGCTTGGGAGTGGTGCGGAATGTACAGTACGAGAATGTGTACATGACAAACATAGAGCGGGCCATTACGCTTGACCAGGTATGACAGACAGTCCATACACCTCCTCTCACGACTATCACTAATCACGTTGGCTTGGGTGTGGTGTAGAATGTACAGTACGAGAACGTGTACATGACAAACATCGAACGGGCGATCACACTTGATCAGGTAAGACATTCTATACACCTCCCTTCACAGCCAGCACTACTCATGCTCACTGTCTTTCTCCCTGCACAGCCATCTTCGTGAATGTTTCAGTTTGATCCTTTCTCATGCTCTTTCTTATGGCATGCCGCTTGTTCTCACGCCTGTTCGTGCTCCCGACGCTTCACAACGTTACGGTGATGGCAAGTGACTTTTGAGTCGACTCAAAGAGGTGACTTTTGAGTCGACTCAAAAGTCATCTCACTCCTGTTCGTGCTCCCGACGCTTCACAACGTTACGGTGATGGCAAGTCTGCACACAGTTCTGCAAGCTCCACAGTGGTCCTCAAACCCCCGTTTGTGTCCTTTTCCCCCTCATCCCCATCGACACGTGGCAGTTCTACTGTGACGACAATCAGGACTTCCCCTGCGAGCCATCGCCCCACAACGTGGCTCTGCTATGATGGCAAGCCCGCAAACAGTCCAGCAAGTTCCATAATGGTCCTCAAACCCCCCCTCGTGCCCTTTTTCCCCTCATCCCCACCAACACCTGGCAGTTCTACTGTGACGACAATCAGGACTTCCCCTGCGAGCCATCGCCCCACAACGTGGCACTCGTAAACATCTCGTACACCGATGTGTTCGGCACCGCCTCCAAGTAAGTGGATTTCAGGTCATTGAAAAACATATCGTTCCAGTCAACTCATAACTCACCGTATGAATCCAAAGCCATCGCCCCACAACGCGGCACTGGTGAACATCTCGCACACAGATGTGTACGGTACCGCCTCCAAGTAAGTGGCTCCTTAGTCTACCCAATACATATCTTTGGTATACCCAGTTGACTCAAAAGGCGCCTTATGAGTCATCCACGACTTTTATTCGTCAACGGTACCGCTTCCAAGTGAGTGGCTTTCCAGCACCTTCTCTCTTCATTCCTCCCCCAAGCCATCGTGCTGCTGTGATCCACTCGTCCATAGTCACATGCCAACCAAGACATCTGCTTGCGCTGACCTGTTACAGTGCTCTGTCACGTTTTCCTGTTTCAATCCTTTACTGCAGGTATGCAATGGACATGGAGTGTAGCGATACAGTGCCCTGCACTGGCATCTCCCTGAACAATGTCAAGCTGGGGGGGACAAGCTCGAGCACCAAGGAGCCAGTCTTCAAGAACATTCTGTCGAGCCATGCTGTGGGTGACGTGGCTCCATTGCCAGAGCACATGACATCTTATGAGGAATGGGGTGTTGGTACACCTACTGATAAGCAAGTAGCAAGCATAGAAGAGATGATGGCAAAATGCACGTGATCATGGTCTACGGCTAGAGCCGTTGCCATGCTGTACCATAATATGGGAGTTAGGATTGAATATGGTAGGCCAGCCATCATCACTATCTGATGTGATGCAGGAGCTTATAGACAAAGCGGACCCCGCAGTTTGAGTTGCAGGCCCATTCATATACTATATTATAAAGTTGTCTGGTTATTGCTTGATCATATATCTGAATTGGGTTGATCACTCGCATGCATGCAAGAGCCCTGTCGTGTTAAGTGTGAAATATTGCCTACGGGCAAAAACTTTCCTTACATGCCAAAACCAAAGATGTTGTTGACATCCATGATGTGGCCCACGGACTTGTGAAAAAACTAGCTATTAGCATTGACTTATTCAAGCTGGGAGTATAAAAATAATGACAGTAAGTATTTTACAAGCACCGCACTGTGGCAAGTATATTAGCATAAAAAGGTGTAATTGAGCAAGCTCAACAGTTCGTGCAGACCTTTCAAGAGAGTCAGCCTCTATCGAGCCTCATATGATATGGGCTGCAAGGTCGAACACGAAGCCCAAAAGCTCTGTCCCCAAAACCCCCCTCAAAGTTGGTTCATTCGCCCTCCCCACACCTCGCCTTTACCCTGACAACTCCCCCCCCCTTCCCCCATCTCCGCGTAATTCTACCATGCATTGTCGCACTTTCGGTGTGCTGCGCGCAAACTCCCGTTCCCCGAGCCCCCCCTATTCTTTCCCCCCTAATCATTCCCCCCTCGCCTCCTACACATACCTCCTGCCGCATATGCTAGGATCCTTTCGGACCTTTTTCTTCCTCTCGGGTCTCCGTAACTCCCGCTCGCGCAACTGGCGCTGCTGCAGCACTTTAAGTACCACTCGTAGCCTTTCCCTTTCCCAGAGTTAAGGAGAATCTAAGAGTCGCAGCCATGGCGGAAGCAAAGGCCTGCACCGTGCGGACGCGCAAGTTTATGACCAACCGTCTGCTGCAGCGGAAGCAGTTTGTGAGCGTCCTCCCTGGCCCTCGTCCTTCCTTCTTTACGCGTTTAATCCGGGTTAGGTTAATCCTAGTAAGCTTGGTTTGGCCTTTGGCTTGTAGGCGTATCGTGAGCACAGCCGAGCATAGTTCGTGGCGCGCCTTGCCCGTTAGCCTCGTCCCTGCGACGTTGTGTGGTTTGAAGCTTAGGTGCGCTAGCCACAGAGCCATCTGTGTGCGCAGAGCTCAACGGGAGAGCGCATTATTCTTCCTGCCCGTTTGATCAATCAGTCGACTGTAGTCCATACGTGGGTAGTGCAGCCTTGGAGTAGTTTGAAAAACATTTTCGAATTCTGTTTTGACGGTTTTTGCACGGGTGTGGCGCTACGGCGAGTGACGCGGGTACGCCAGCCTTAATCTTCTCGAGGTTTGTCGCATAGTCTGATGAAGTCTCGCAGAGCCTCGCGATCGCATCTTTTAGGGTTCGCCGCAGTCGCAGGAGCGTTCGTTTTGAGGTCGATCGAAGGCAGCGGCGTGCTGGCGTCTGAAGGCATGCAGACCTCGGTGTGACTCGTCACGGTGGAGGTTGGGGCGTGGCGGTTCGAATCCTAGTAATGCTAGAGCTCTGCACAAAGGAGTGTGTAGTAGTATTAGCGCCTGCAATGGAGTATGCGGTGGCTGGTTCAGCTGGGTAGTGCCAGAGCTCTGCATTCGACGCACTGTTAGGTTACAGATTCACGGACCGCATAGTGGATTTGTCATTGAGGGCAGCTGGGGATGTAGCGTCGATGCGAGGGTGATCGCACGAGACGAGCACTAGTTTCGTCACTTTTAGGGTTCCGCTGTCACGCGGCTTATGAGTACCGGAAGCAATCAGGGTTCCGTTGTTTTTTGCCAGCTCTGCAGTTCGCCTGTCGTTCCCTTTCCACACTCCTATTACCCTGTGTGACATGCGTTTTGGCGACGTTTTCAAGTCGGCTTATAAACCCCTGCACGTGTTTATGTTGTCTCGTGCCTTTGTTACTCTCTTTCAAAACTCACCTGAAACAGCGAGGGAAGGCCAGATTTACCCTTTTCCAATGTGACCCTCCATTCTTGCTTTGCTTTCATCCTTCCAATCGCTGCACCCACCGCCTTTGCCTTAGACTCTCTCAGCAGACACTTTTTGCCCCATACGTTCCCCCACCCCCCCTCCCTTCTCCCCCTTCCATTCTCGCTCGCCTAATCTCCCTCCATTTGCTGAGCGTTCGCCTTTTCTCCGTTGTCGGCCCATCCCTTCTCACGCCGCTCTCCCTGTCCGTCCTTCACCCCCTGTGCGTCCGACGTGGCAGATCATCGACGTGCTGCACCCCGGCAAGGCTAACGTGTCCAAGGTACGATCCTCCCGCGCTCCCCGCGTTCCTCTGTGTGCCTCCCCTGCAGCGCGATTCACTCTTTCCTTGCGCTCCTGTTTCTCCGCGCACCTTCTCTCCACTGCCCGTCCCGTTTCAATGTCCGCCCCTCCCCCAATTCCCCTCCCGTCTCCCTTGCCTCTCTCCACACTTCTCAACCCCTTCACTCCCCGTCGCTCTTTGCGCTCCTGCTTCTCCCCGTACCTTCTCTCCACTGCCCGTCCCCTTTGAATGTCCGTGCCCCACCCAATCCCCCCAATTCCCGCCCCTCTTCCCCTCTCCCCTTCACCTCTTCTCCTCCCTGAAGTCGGAGTTGATCAAACTCACATCCCTCTGTTCCGTTTTCCCATCCCTCTCCCCACTTTCCCCTTCCCTCCCCCTTTTTTTTGTCCCTCCCCTTTCCTTTGTCCCTCCCCTCTCTCCCTCCCGTTTCCCCACCCTTTTACCCGCCCCTTCCCCCGCCCTTACCCCCGCCCCTTCCCTCTACTCCTCCCCCCGCCGCTCCCTCCTGCCCTTCCGCCTCCCCTTCCGCGCATCTCCGCGCGCCAGTCGGAGCTGAAGGAGAAGCTGGGCGCCATCTACGAGAAGAGCGACCTGTCGTGCATCTTCGTCTTCGGCTTCCGCACGCAGTTCGGTGGCGGCAAGTCCACGGGCTTCGGGCTCATCTACGACAATCTCGAGGCCGCCAAGAAGTTCGAGCCCAAATACCGCCTCGTCAGGGTGAGCAATGGAGGGGTCGCGGGTTCGAGTCCTGTATGAGATGAATTTTCTAGGTGTATCTGCTGACGGCGGCAAGTCCACGGGCTTCGGACTCATCTACGACAACCTCGAGGCCGCCAAGAAGTTCGAGCCCAAATACCGCCTCGTCAGGGTGAGCAGCCGAGAGGTCGCGGGTTCGAGTCCTGTAAGAGAGTGTGTTAGTGTTATGAGGTGAATCTGCTGACGGCGGCAAGTCCACGGGCTTGCTCATCTACGACAACCTCGAGGCCGCCAAGAGGTTCGAGCCCAAATACCGCCTCGTCAGGGTGAGCAACCGAGAGGTCGTGGTTCGAGTCCTGTAAGAGAGAGTGTTTCTAGGTGAAGCGGGGTCTCATCCAGACAAGGGAAAAATCCAGAAGCGTCTAAGTTTGGTTCAAATGCAATGCTTCTCTGTAAGGTCATAGTAGGCGGATGCCTGAACGAGGTGACGGCATCGTTTCGCCACGTCAGAGACAAGTGCAGCGAATACATTGCCTAGGCTAATCGCTTTGGCAATGCCTTTCCTGCGCCTCCGCTCATTCTTGGGGAGTGGGAATTGTCAGAGTCAAAGGTGTGGTAACAACCTATGGTATGCCCTTGACACCCTCACTGACCCGTTGTCCTTGTGTTGTCTTGCCCCTCGATCCTCCCCTCCCCTTTTCTCCCCGGCGTGTGTGTATGCTTCTGGTTGTTGGTGTGGTGGCCTCATGTTGAGTGGTGCAGAACGGTTTGGAGGAGAAGAGGAACAAGGAGAGCCGCAAGCTGATGAAGGAGAGGAGGACAAGAGCCAAGAAGATCCGTGGTGTCAAGAAGGTGAGTGCCTCAGCAGTGGGCCGAATTTTCACTGCAACTGTTGGATTTTATACACATTTGTTTCCTTTCTGTGGTATTGTGCTGCATTATAACATCCGATATCTGGTTTATGTTGTTTGTTGATGCAGACCAAGGCTGCCGCTGCTGAGAAAAAGAAGTAAGATAGCGGATACATGGCCAGCTGGGGTCACACTTAGGGCAATCCAGGACTGTTCATGGTTATGTCATGGGGTAACACAGAAGATCTGCAGATTGATGCTAGCTAGCAGCGTGGTTGAAGTGGTTTTATCCCATATTGCTAGTTCTGCATCTCTTTGCCAATGTCTCTTTGTAATCCTGTGGTAACGCAAATCAAGTCACATCGTATGGGAAAATCAATTCAATTAGAAGCAACTCAATCTGATGTGATTACTTTCGGTACAGGATAAGTTTGTCATAAAAACTTCCGGCGCAGTGTACGTGTTGCTGCAGAGGAAGATACAGAATCAGCACTTACGATCGTAAGGGGTTCGACATGATTTTGCGGGTTGGAAGAGCGTTAAGCGCGGGTACAGTATGGTGACGATTTGATTGATATTTGACCCTCGAATCCCAATCTTGCCCAACTTGACTGAACCGCGTGTATGGTTTGGAGTGTGGTGACTGGTCATGTCGAGCCAGGAAACGACGCGCAGAACCACCATGGTGGGCACGAACTGCCAGAAGTCAGGGCAAGGGGCAGTCGATTGGGCTGGGATGGAGGCGATTAGAGAAGGAAAGAGACGAATCAACAGGCAGAAGGACAAGCTGGCGATGCGACACTGCCCTCGCAAATTGTGGGAGTACACATGATGCCTGTTTGAGCCATTCCCGGTTGCCTTGTGAAGGGGGCGCATAAGCTGTCACGTGCTTCTCGCAAAATGTTCGTCAATTCGCAGCTGGCTAAAACGGATTCGCAGGTGCTTATATAAAGGATCTGTAACCTTATCCGTTGACATTTTGACTTCAGTCTCTTCAGTTTGACTTCTGTCTGTTCGTTACTATTGGTTCATAGCCACGCGACGCGCTTGTAACGTGGGTGCAACAATCTGGGGAAAAAACCTCGGGTGCAGCGTTTCCATCCGGTGCAGAGCAAATTCGCGTGCATGGGGTGGGCATCACTTGTATTTATTTTGGGTTTGTAGCTTCCCACCCAAAATCGAATGTTCTGACGAACAGTACGGTTTTCGGCTTCGAATTGCGAAGTCACTCGCAAACACTTCAGCGAATGAAGAGGAGAAAAAAGTGATTCCAGTCCACGGTACAGTTGGAGGCAAAGTCAAACTGTACACTGTCGAGCTCTTTCACGCGGTGAACCGTCACATTGGATAGGATGGGCCGTCACGCAAGCTGGTTCTGGAGACTGATGACAAAAGCGTTCCCTTCCCAGCCGCCTTACTGTAACGCGATACGTGTACCGTATTGTTTTCTGATTACAGGGACTTGATCACCCAAAGTAAATTTGCACCTCGGATACCCTGAGACCACGGATCTGTGAGTCGTTTGGGTGCCCAAACATGAAGGGTTTCGATGGAAACCCTACAAACTCGTAGTTTACAGTACACTAATAACGCATCCGGACAATTCGAGACACATTCGAGAATCTGCAATCCTCAAAACGTGAGTGTGCAGTGTGCAGAACAATCATGCCCAAACCAAACCAAACACCTTTGAATTGAAGTCACGGTTCCAGACTGTGGGAAGGAATCCATTATCATTTCATTCACAGAAAGAATACGGGATGCAGATTCTGATGTTGTGTTGCGTTGGTCTTGCTGTCGTTGCATTATGCACAGGCCTACGCCCAAAAGTCAGGGAACGCTTCTGCTTCTGTGATGGTCTGTGGCCAGTGTAACGACGAAAGGAAAGGAGTCGGTGCATGGTTCGGCTGGAGGACCGAGGCGGCGCACTGTGAGCCACGGCTGCATTCGGCGCATCAGTCGTAACGAGGAACTTCTGGAGATGAATTTGGAGCAACGAGGCAGTCCCTCTCCGTTCCGTACCTCACAACGGTGTATTTAGTGAGGTGAAGGCGCAGCTTCTCTTTCTACACTGAACCGTCGTGTTTCTGACTTATCTCTAGCTTCAAGTCTTTTCGCGATCAACATTTGAACTTTCACGTGCTAGTAGCTTCTTCTACTGATTCAGCTATTTCTTCAGCAGCATGTCTGCCGCTGTCTGCCTTCCAGTGGCCACGGATTCGCAGTATCGTCGTCGCAAGCGAGTACACAGCCTTTCCGTAGATCTCTCGCGCATTCCAGGCCTCGCCCACCGACCATCACCTTCCTCGTCGCACTTACTGCTAACGAAGCCCGCAACCATCCTCGAAATTCCCGCTTCCTCGTCTCGCCGCGAACATGACCAGCGCAACTCCCGCCGCATCCTTCCTAGCGGTTCGTCCGCTTCCAATCCGCGTGTTTTAGACGGCGAATGCATCTCGCCGTTGTCCACGTCACCGTCATCGTGGCGACCACGCTCCCCCACCGTCGTCCGCAGCCCGCACGCGGAGATCATCCGCCAGAAGGCGGAATCGGCGCAAGCGCGCGAGGCGGAGATGGACCGCGCGTGGGAAAGCGCGGAGCGCGCATGGGAAAGCACCTACGCCGCAGAGCTTCCCGCAACCAACTCTACTGTGAAGGAGCGCGGTAGTCAGCCTAACGTGAGCCGATGCTGCGGAGGGGATAGTTACGCCGATGACGAAGATTCTCTGAGCACTTCGCCGCTTAAGCGG
Organism: Closterium sp. Naga37s-1; assembly: GCA_947471745.1. NCBI lineage: Eukaryota > Viridiplantae > Streptophyta > Zygnematophyceae > Desmidiales > Closteriaceae > Closterium > Closterium sp. Naga37s-1. The sequence goes on along the minus strand of CANJKZ010000210.1, from coordinate 556,775 downwards.
CTCAACGGCTCCAAGTTTGCCGCGTGGCGCTCTCTTCTCTCCCCTGCTGCATCCCGTCTCCTGACACAGCCACTTAATCTGAGCCGTACAAATGCTCGTGAACGATGCGGTCTTGGAGTCAAGGATAGCTCACGAAGCTTCCACGCAATGCTGGTGGACCTCCAACGAGGCATCGAATCAGGGGCGCGGGAGGGAGCATCGTCGCCCAGCACCGTCGCGGCGCGCTCGCCCTCGGCGACCGACGTATCTCACGCCACCGACGCGCATCCGCGCTGCCTTCATCGGCGCGCCCGGTCGCTCAGCAGCATTACTACGACCCAAGAGTTTTCCCTCGTCGAGGACTCCGCAGCTGATGTTCTTTCTAAGCCGTCCGATCTTCAGAAATTGTTCCAGCAACGGCGAAGATGCGGCGTGCCGCGAGGGGCATGATACGGAGAACGACGCTGCGAGAGCGGGCAGCGGAGCGTCGGAAGAAGTCGACATTCATCGCGATGATGGGGCTCTCGCAAATCGACAACCCGCCGGCGTCCTGTCGCCGAATGCCTCTAATAAGTTCGTCAATCCACGTGGTCGCCGATTGGTCAAGCAGTGGGGAAGCGCCGGATCGATTCCTAGGTCATCTGCCACGCAAGTGGCCGGCCATTCCAATACATGCTCTAGCCCTACAAGCCTAAACCTTCCTAACCCAAGCCCTACAAACCTTTCTGGCGGCGGCTGCGCGTCTCCACCCTCACCCGTCCCCTGCCTTGTGCGGCGACACACCAGCGCTTCACCCTTTCACGGGCGTGGCGCTAGCGCTCATCTTACTGCGCCCAGCCACGGGCGGAAGGTGTCGTTCAATTCTGTAGTTCAGGTTAGAGTGTACATGTGTGCAGAAACATGATTTCCTTCAGTAGAAAGGCTTGCAGCTTGCAGAAATCCAGGTCTTGATTGTAATTGGAGCTTGAATGTATATTTGCGACCATTCATTATTTTGAAAATCTTGCTATGTGCACCCCATCCATCCCCTCATTTGTCAAAGAGCCCCTAGAAGTAAGCCTGAAATGAGCCCAAAGTTCTATAATATTCAATCTGGGTTGGCTTGGCTATATGCCCTAGGCGGTACCACTTCACAAAATAGAGAAACCCTCATATAACCATATGAAAGCACCAAATAGAGAAGACTAAAAACCAGCTTTATAACCTGAAATCAAATATTTTGCTTTCTAATCAATAAAGAATTTCTCTCAAGAAGAATCAGGCTTCCCTCCAACGTGGACAAAAGTGCTAGGCCCTGATGGGTACCACCCTTAAGCGGAGTAAGTGAGCTTCGAGGGAGTTCACTAACTCCCGCTTCGCACGTGCGACGGAAGTTTACTCACTCCGACGTGGCTTACTCCGAGTAAGCCAAAATGAGGAAACGATCGCTGAACTACCTACTCGGAGCACGACTCGAAGTGGCCCTTCAGGAAGTTTCGTTCACGGGCAAACTTAGCTCCGCGGAGGAACTCCGCTTACTCCAGCATTTTGGGAGAGTAACGGCGTGTTGCAATTCCCGGTGCACTGCATCGGCTCGGCTCGAGTTGGCACGAGCCAGGTCGTGCCAGCCTCGCGCCTCGGGAACCTCGAAATTTCGTCATGAAGTTCGAGGTAGTTGTGCAGCGATTTCCTGACACGAGTCAGGAAATCGCCAGATTGGCGAGGGCAGAGTGGCGGTTTGGCAGCGGGTGTTAATTTGCTGGCACGTGTCAGGTCGTGCTGGCTCGAGCCAAGGCGATGCAGTGCACTTACTCGGCTCGGGGCATGCCGTGCCAAGTCAGGGCACTGCGTTGACTCGGCCTCCCGCTTACCTGGAGCCTTCCAAAACCCGTGCCCCGAGCCGAGCCGACGCAGTGCACCGGGAATTGCAACACGCCGTAAGCCTCGCTTACTCGGAGTAAGGCCTCGAAGGGCGAACCCGATAACACCGCAGATTTTGTTTTTGTTCTTGCGGGGACACCCTCCTCAAACACCTTTAGAACTTCCCATCCACTCCCAGTGGTTCTTGATGGTGTCATTTTGTGGTCCAGTTACCCCTTTGTGGGAATTTATTTTCTTGGTGACGAGTGGGGCAGTCTGGGCCGAAAGCAACAGTGTTTCTAAGGAAATCGCGCTCACGAACCTCGCAACTTCCCTACGCGGAGTTTCGAGGGCGTGCCGATCACCCCTCGGAGTTGGGAAACTTACAGGAGGAAAGGGGAAAGCACCCACCGACACGTGCCCACACTCGTGAGTCGGTGTACTCCTGTTCGAGTGCCAACGCAGCGGAAGTACTCGGCTTAGGGGCTACCGATCAGGGCCCTAGTGTCATAGTGGAAGTTTGTAGCTGGCTCAAGTAAAAATCTTCGGTGTGTTTTGGTGAAGCTGGTGTGTCAGCAAACAGGTGGCGAAGCATTCGGATGACCAGATCGAAAAGTCGGCTGTCGAAAAGTCGGAAAGCAAAAGCAGGAAGAGTCCCCCTCAGAACAGAACAACAATTCGGGAGGGATCCTGTCCGTGGAATGCTTGCAGCAGACGCTTCAGAAAAGTGAAGGCAGCCCACGTGATTGGGCAGCCTGATTGCAATCTGCCCGTGAAATAGGCAGAGTGCAATTTTATGATTGGCTTCTGGAAGATGGGATTCCAACTTTACTGGGTTGTGGTGTGTGTGTGCAACCGATCAAATCGATGCATGAACGTCTCCCCCCCCTCCACCCAACCGCATACATGCGGCACATCGATACGTCGAGACAAGGGTCACAACTGGCTTGTTGTGCGGGTCAGTGTGCCGCATGCACGTCTGCCTAGACCAAGTGATCTCTTTCCACCCTGACTTACTTAGGTTTAGGTTTCGTTCAGTGACGTGAATATGTATTCTACAATTTGAAATGTCAAATTTGTTCACACGGAACTGATGAAATCCGCTCACCTTCACCTCGAATTATGCCAAGTATACTCTTACCTTGAATTCAGTACGTAGTCGGGACGGGATCTTTACAGTACGTCCAATTACAAGTCCCCGCAAGAATCCTAGTTTCGCCACTGGCTTTCGACTAGTAAAAGGACAGAGTGCTTGACTTCTCTTCTCAACAGAACGTCCCACGCACGATTCAGGCATGAAGAGTCGCACGATTGATTTCACCGCTAATGCTAACGGATTGGGACTGCTCCTGACGGACTCGTTTCTGCCGACTGCGGAACTCGCTTCTGCCACACGGCTAATATGCACAAACGGTGGTACCGTTTTCTCACTGTTGTAGCGCACCATAAAAAAAAACTGTACAACAGCACGGCCCTCCGCAGATATATACTACCCCCGTTCGAGAATGACAAACATTCGACTTCCGTCAGACGAAAGAGGGGCCAAACCCTTTCTCAAGCTCGCAGCTAGCATCCCTCCCACGCCTGTCAACTGCAGGCCTTAGCATTCGCGGCTGATCCGCCGCGAATCGTTGTAAGGGAGAAGGGACGCCACGCGGCGCAAAAAATAATGTCGCAGTTGCACCAAACCCCGCGCCCGTCGCGGAGGCTCAACCTCTCTCTGAATCTCGCGGTCGTCCCGAGTTTCGACGCGCCTGCCGAGCCGGCTCCATGGCGGGACGAACGCGACTCGGAGTCCGAGTCCCCGCCGAATGGGCGCTTGACAGACAGGAAGCGCCGCGACGAAGCATTGAACGCCGCGCCGCCCTCACTGCACCCTACCGCCATCGTGACCACCACCGCTGCTGACGCCGCAAAGCTCTCATCCAGAGTTTTTCCGCATTTGTCCGCCGATCTGGCGGACGGTCCATTGTCCTCCGCAACTTCCCGCACAGACATGATTAAGCGACCTGGCAGTGCCTTCTTACCGCCGGTGGCACCGCCTTTTTCTCGTTCTCTGTCCTCCTCCGCACTGGGAGACTCTGCTCGTGGCTTCTCCCCTCGCTCGCCCTTCTCTCTGTCCTCCAATCAAAGCTCGGGAAGATTGTCGTCTTCGTCCTCGTTATTGTCGCCTCAGACGCCATCACCCTTCAGCGGAGGGAATGGATGCAGATCTCCTACTCGGGATGGGTCTACTATCCGCAGCCTGAGTGCTTCCCGAGTGCCTTCCTGGTAGGTTTCTCACTCTCTCCACTCTCCTACCTGTTGACCTGGTTCATATCCTACGTATTGTTTTACAATAAGTGTTTTTTTCTACCGATTTAGACAGCTTTGCAGTCGAAAACGAACCTCTGCAGGTGGTTGGCTCCGTGCTGTGCACGATAAGCTTGTGTGGTCTGCTGCACGGATTGTCTTCTATCCGCCTTACCCTTCCTCTTGCTTCCAACTTCCTCCTTGTCCTTCCGATCACCCTCTCTCCCTTCGTGCTGTCCCACTTCCTCCCGAGACTCTCAGCTCCCCGCTCTCTCTCCAGCTCACCTTTTCTCCCTCTTCTTTTCCCCCTCCGATCCGCGTTTCACCCTGAACTGCACCCGATGCAGCACTACTGCGCGAGTGACAAAAGCACCTGCTACAGCCGGAACAAGTATGCACGGCAGCACGCAAGGCAGCACGCAAGGCAGCACGCAAGGCAGCACCCAACGCAGCACCAGCATCGTGTTGAAGAGCCAACCACAAAGACAAGCCGCTGCTGCTACCAGCGATACCGGCGCTGCCGTTTCCACCCCAAGCACCCGCCCCCCGCTCTCCCCTCACTCTCCGCCCTCCCCTCACCCTCTGCCCTCCCCTCACTCTCCGCTCTCCCCTCACCCTCCGCCCTCCCCTCGCCCTCCGCTCTCCCCTCGCCCTCCGCTCTCCCTTCGCCCGCCGCTCTCTCGTGCTTCTGCAATTTCACCAGGGCTGGAACAACGCGTTGCTAAGACCCTCACAGCAAGCGGTGACGCTGCAGCACCCCTCCCCCGTCTGCGCCCAACCCTTACAACCGTGCCCACGTGGCAGCCGCCGTCCCCCACACCTGTCACGTCCACGTGGCAGCCGCCGTCCCCCACGCCCGTGTCCACGTGGCAGCCGCCGTCGCCCACGCCTGTGCGCAGCCCGCACGCGGAGCGCATTCAGCAGCGCGCGGCGGAGGCCAAGGCGCGGCAAGCTCAGATGGACAAAGCGTGGGGCGCGCTGCTGCTGCAGGACGACGACCACCATGATCATCAACAGCTACCTGCTGCTGCTGCTGCTGCTTCTTCTTCACCTGTTGCTTCTGTTAGTCCTGCTACTGCTGCTACTGCTGCTTCTGCTACTGCTGCTGAAACCCAGCCCAGCCTTTCAACCAATCGCACCTCTTCACCCAATACTATTGCTCCAACCGACGCTGCTTTTACGAGCACAAATATTCGAACGTCCCTGTCAGCTCCAACAGAAGCTTCACCAGGCGAATCTGCTGCTGGTGGTGCTGCAAAGCCGTCCTGGGGTGCTTCCTGGCGGCTTCTGATGGCGTCAGGGCGAAGCCTCAAGGGTAGGAACAACAGCTTCACGGCACCTAACGAGGGTGACAGTAACGAGTATGCTGCTAGAAGGGATGAGCCAGGGAGCCTGAGTGGCGCTGCAGGTGCTACTGCCAGGCCATCAGGAGGGCTGACTCGTGGCGTGGTGGCGTCTAAAGGAGGGAGCAGGAGGAGGATGTGCCGGTCCTTGTCTCTCAGTGATGGCTTGCTGGCTGCTGTTGCTGCTGCTGCTGCTAATGATGGTGATGGCACTGGCACTGGCAGTGGTGGTGGTGGTGCTGCTGCCGCTTTTGTTGCTTCAGGCGGTCACAGCATTGTGGGAACCGAGACAACTGGAGCAGATGCAACTCCCAAGGCACGTCATGGCTCTTTGGAGCGGCCGGATCCTTCATCGCTCTTCGGCAGCAGCGAGTCGTCTCATCTCTCGGCATGCGCAACACGTGCCTCTGACCACCCGGCCTTCCAGCCGTTGCTTCCGCCGGACGAACTTGGACCGTTTGCTATGACCAAGACGCTGAGTGACAGCAACATCAAGCTTCTGACCGACGGCCAAGACCATTTTCCTGCTTCCCCCTTCCGAGACAGCGCACTTCAGGGCAGTTCGCCAGAGTGCTCAGTACTCTACTCCTGTGCCATTCCCACTCCCAGTCCCGAGGCAGAAGCCTCGACCAGCCAATCAGCTCCTCTGGGAAGGTGTCATGCTAGGACCACCGCCACTACCCGGGGTTTGCACAGGAGAGGCACACCGCGGATGCTCTCCGCCTCCTGCTCCGACCTGCCGCAGCTGCAAGCAACGGCGGCTCTGCACTCACCGGCTCTGCACTCACCGGCTCTGCACTCACCAGCTCTCCACTCACCAGCTCTTTTTGAGCCGACCCATAAGTCAGCTTTCCACACAGCGGCACGGCCTCCCTGCACTCCTGATTCGTCGACCGCGAAGAACCCTTCTGGTGGTAGAGTCACGAGTAGCAGGGGTAGCGCGCAGCAAGTGAGCGCATCCTCATTCTCAAACCTCCAGAATCTGCAAGTTCTCCCCCCCGTCATCCGCTCCCCTCCAGCCGCTTCCACCACAGCCGCTCCCCCCCCAGCCGCCATCATCCTTTCCTCCGCTGATTCGTCCCCGGCGATTGGATTCTCTAACAGCGCCGCCACTGCTAGTGTTGGTGTCGCGGCCGGTCAGCAGCGGAGCAGCGCCGGCACAGCAAGGCGGGTGGTACCGGCAAACGGATTCTTCAGAAGCGCGTCCACGACGTCGTCATGCTCCGATCTGGAGGATCTGCGAGCTGCTGCTGGTGCTGGTGCTGGTGTTGGTGCTGCTGCTGTAATTCCCTGCAGGAGGGATCCAAAGATGCAAGTCCCTCTCTTCTCCGCTGATGATTCCTCGGCTGCAGGCGCGCTTCCCTGTGCATCGCTTCCGCGTCGCAGCTTATCGTCGTCGTCAGCGCTCTCCTCCTCCGCTCCCTTGCTGCCCGTCTCGCCGCTTGTTACAATGGGGGAGAATGGAGCGGGGCAGCGGAAGCTGCGAAAGAAGGTGTCGTTCAACTCCATTGTTAGGGTTCGGACGTTCATCTCCACGCTTGACATGGAGCCTGCGTATGAGGCAGCACCAGTAGCATCATGCTGAGGTGCGGGAGTGTGGAACGAGCAGGTGCAGCTCCGAAAGAGGGTGTCATTCAACTCCATTGTTAGGGTTAGGACGTTCATCTCCACGCTTGACATTGAGCCTGCGTATGAGGCAGCACGTGTAGAATGTTAGGATGGTGCTCTGGTGAGGAACATGTGAGACAGTTCCGCTAAGCGGAGGTGGATAACGTGAAGGGGAGTCAAAACGGCACAGAATCCTGGGTGCAAGGTTGAGGAGTCAGGCGTCGTTAGCCCGATGAATTCAAACATCTAATAGGAGCGTCTCATGACCGCTTTCATGACACCATTATCGCGAATCTGATTGTATATTTTAATAAAGAACCTATCGTACCGATGTTTGTACTACGTGGGGTAAGGACCTCAACTGACGGAACTGAAATCTCGATACTAGGCCGGTGACAGTCGTGAGACTTTGGATACGTGGAGTCCTGGCAGTTATCGCAAAAGGCGTGCGAGCTGTTCATCGGCTAGCTGATCCTAAACTCGAATCGGCTAGCTGATCCTATACTCGAAGCTATAGATGCCTATGTTGAGGAATGACGAGAAATATTTCAGTGTCATAGCAGGGTTTAGGTACCCACCGGTATTCGATCTCGTGGTTTGAAACTACGGTAGGGAACATGGAAATCTGAGAATATCGTTAGAGAACTCTATCCAGAGCAGCTTTTAGAGGAGACCCGTATCAAGTAAGAAGATACACTATGGAAAGCATACATCCACAGTACCATAATATTCTGAAATATCTTTTCACATATTTGTGAATAAGCGGCAGAACTAGTCTGGAAGAATTCATATTCTCACTGGTTATCGACAACTGAAAGTGAACTAACCAGGGAATCGAAATCGATTAATATTAAGTAACTAAGAAAGGTTTGAGAGGGTGAAAAACATTTGTAACGGAATTTCAGACCGTTTCATGCTGTTTCTTGGAATCAGAACTCAATGTCGCGTTTTTCGGCTGCAGTGACCAGGTTCCTCTGCCTGTATCCGAACCTAGTTGTTGGCCCAGCAGCAACCATGCTCTCAACCGTGCAGTTTCTGCACTCCTGCCCAATTTTGGGCACATACGTGGCACTCTGCTGGCTTACGAGCGACCGTTTCAGATCCAGCGTCATTCCCCGCATCTACCGTCCTTTTTCCGCTTTTTGAGCTGTCAAATGTCGCTAATCTGCACCGACGTGGAAGTGTCCAGCATGAATTTTCCGTCAGCATCTCGCACAGCCTTCCATCTCTCTCCTTCCCACTTCGGTTACTCGTCATCGACATCGACGCGGTACGATGGCGTGGCAGATAGAGCCAACCCCCACCCCAAACAGCGCATCAACTCGCGGAGATTCCGCGTGGTCCGATCGGCGGTGGTCCCCACACCCCACCGTCTACCTTCCCCTTCGTTCTCCGCCAAGCCACATCCTGCTCACCACGATTCAGGAGCACACACACACATACCAGTGTCCATCCAACCAAAGCACCTGGAAATTGTACCTACCGTTGGCTGCATGCTCCGCTCCATTACATATTGAACCTAGACTGTGTTGTACCATGGTCCATTGATCATCCAATTCCTGTTTCTTCGTCCGTTCAGAAGTCATCATTTGCTGCTGCTCACCGTCTTCTACGGCGTCCTGCTCGACTTACGTTTCTCGAGTTCATTTCTCCTAGTCATCACCCTTTTTTACGCTAACGCCACTATCATGGCGGAGACACAAGACGTCACCATGATCTTTGTTCACATGAGCAACCGCAGCCTTTCGGAATCGTCGGCTTCATCGCAGCAGGTGTCGTCCTTGATGAGACGGAGTCTCACTGACGGGTCATCCTCGTTATCCAGCGAGAGCCACGGGTTTCAATCTACCGTGAAATCCATGTCCTGCCGCATTGATACTGCTCGGCGTAGCATGCTTGGCGACTCGTGGTGGGTTTCAGCTTGAACTGCCATCTCGTATATTGTCTCACCTCACGCGATCCTGCTCCGAAGATGGTTGCCTTCCGGCCTTAATGTCCAGCAGTTGGTGGATCGCGTATTGGCACACGCGAAGGCGGTCGGTGCCCAATGTTCATAGAGATGGTTGTGGATATGCGGATGGTTTCAGTACCCTACCTACCTAGTGTGTTGTACATGTGGTATTGTGCTTCCAGCCACCATTTAGATGGGGCAGTGTATAGGCAATGGCCTGAAAGGCCTTGCGGTCCATTTTTGTGTCTTGCAAGTTGTACATGAGCTGTTTATATCTCCATTATTTGAATTTTGTCGTTAGTGACTATGTTGTGGATATTGGCATACGATAAGCAGTAATGTATAGCCAGATGAGAGCTTTGTGAGAGCAGCTCACGTTGCTTACTGTCTGTCAACAAGTGAGCTGAACAGGCACAAACGACTGGGAAAATACTTCCAAGGCATGTGGTGTATGTACAATGGTCCTAAACAAATTCACTGTTCTTCGCACATGTCCGGAGGATAATGAGTAAATGACTGGTCACCCGCTATCCACATGAATCAAATGTGCCCTAGATTGGCTATGGTACCCTAGTTACTGGTGGTACATATCCAGTAGACTAAACATCATGAATTGTCAGAGTCGGTGTCGTCTTCAAGTGGGACCTCATGTCGGGGAGCATTGTACTTGTCCCGAAGAGGCTTGCAGGGAATGAAGTCACCTCGAGAGTCAGCTCCATAAAACAAAAGATACAGGTATGGGTGGATCATTTGCTCCTGCAGGGAGAAGGGATGGCATGAGGATGTTAACAGAGAAGTCCGAAAAAAAGCATGGTACGACGATAGACCGGAGGTTGACAGGGAGAGGGAGTGGTTGGATTGGAACAAATTACCTTATCAGGCTCCTCAGGGACTTCAAGCAGGTCCTCCGCAACTGCCAGCCAAACAGCCCAACAAAGGTACCGGTATTTTAGATAAATAATCACACCAATTGCCATCAGTTCCATGATACGTGATGAGCCTGTTGAGCACAAAATATCGAGGCTGCAATCACGAGTTGGCCAAGAACTAAAGAACACACTTACCATATGCAACCGGAAACCTAGCTCCATTGCCCAAGTCAAGTAAGATCTGCAAAAAGGGGATAAAAGAGGGCAATGAGTTTACCAGCCATTCTGCTGACATGAACAACAACACACGAATCGATTCAAGCCATGAAAAGCCGGAGCGAGGTGGCAGCTGCATCACTACACATGTCCATCCAGACGAACCTGGTAGAAGGGCTGGTTTGGACCCCGCGTCAGACGGCTAATCTTAGCTCCTGACATCCACTCCTCTGTCTCACAGCACATGGGGTCCATTCCAGCGACAATGCCTCCATAGCCTGGGCGAACAGGTAGGTGAGCGGAGATTCGAGAAAGAACAGGTTGGGCTAAGAAAGCGGGGACTGGATCCAGGCACAGAAGAACGAAAGGCCGGGGGAGCAATCTGGCCAGGCATTCAAAGCTGAGATAATGACCCAAACCAAACACTTCTCTGAACAATGACTCACCAAATTCTTTGTGAGTAACTTTCTGCCCTAGCCGGAGCTTGTAAGTGACATTGCCCATAGCCAACGCTGCAGCAGAAGCTGAAGCGTGTCACCCTGCAAAATAGAGAGCACTACTCAATCAAAAGTTTGATAGTCAAGCGTAACTGGTGCTCAATAGTGTAGCAGTGAACTTTCCGACACCCCAATTGATCCACTGGTGCGAATTCACTACTTTTGCAGCCAAGAAACGTACCTCTAGTTGGCTCATTTTCTTTCTGATTTCTGCTGCTTCCTCATAAAGCTCCTGCTCCACTGCTCGCTGCAGCCCTGCCCTGTCAGTAGCATCCAGGATCCACATAATAAGTTAGATTAGACAACAATCAGAGAACTTCTGGAGCATACGTAATCCGCTATGCACAAAATAATGTCACAGAGGAATCCGTACACGAACTTCCTGACAGATGTTCTTACTTGAGGCGTAACAAGGCTAAGCCCTTGTCTTGAGCTGCTTCTTTGGATGAGGTGCCCATCTTTGCTTCTCTCTGTCGTGCGATTTCACGATCAAGCTGCCACAGCAAGATAATCAGAGAACAAGGCCGCCGAGAGTAAGAGTCGGATCTGAAGACAACGATACGCGACCATCACCTGCATTACTCAGGAGTCGAACCACATCTTTTGTCTTACCTCCGCGATTTTTTCCCGGAGTAGTTGAGCAGGTTCATACTGGTCCAAGTTGAGCGCTTTCTGCGGAACGAGTAAGGAGGATCGAATAATCTCTTTCCAGGTGAAAAAATAGCATTGGTCTAACGGAATCGACATTGCAGACTGTTGTTCTGGCATGATGCTGCTAGCACGTGAGAATTCTCTTGATGAATAAAAACAACGAAAATTCCCCTCACCTGAAGCCTGGTATTCAGATCGAGTTGGTAGAAGAAGAGCAGCAGCTCCTCATTCACCATGGTGCTGTGCTCAACGGATGGATCTAGACCAGCATTCCCGCTGGTAGACGACGCTCGTGTAACCGTCCGATGACGGTGTGATTCAGGACGCATGGAACGGTGTGACTGTGACAATGCACCGGAAAGACTTTGACGTCCATGAAATAGATCGTTTGTATGATTTGAGAACGAATGGTTGAGACATTGGCGTAGCGACCCTGACGGGGAATGAGGTCGTCGGCAAGGAATTCGTGAGTCGAGTGAATTAATCGCTTGAAATGTCCGACGCCTGCGACTATGATAAGAGGTCGTATGCTTCAAGAGTGTACCAGGCTGGACATGGGATACGATGCAAGATTGCGACATGTCGCTAGGTGCTGATTGTCTTGGTTGTCGAGCCAAGAACGCCAAGCACGGCGCTGAACACAAAGGAATGCTCGCCCTAGAGCGCCTTGCAAGTAACAAAACCACGGGGCCCGCGAGTCTGGGCTAGTTTACTTCACTTATCTTACCATTCCTACTACCAAATATTCTCCATTCTGGCCATGGCTTCTGTCGGGATTTGGGCCAGAACTATCAGCAAGGGAGAATACTGGGAGATTGTACTGGAGGCATCACTAAAGTCACCAAAGTTCCAGAAATTGTGACACTTGGCAGTCAGAGATGGGATATTTGGCACACACACACGTGCCTTCATTCTGAGAAAAAACGAATTACTTTGGGGTATTAAAGAATTTTTGTTGTTCTAGAGTTTTGAGACAGCTTGTCGGTCATTAGAGTGAAAATCGCGATTGAGTATGGCGGAGATATAGAATGTTCCTCCCTGGAACTTTGCGTGGCGCGACAAACATGATTGGCTGCCTGCCTTGCGAAAACAGAGAGATTGACAGGTTCGCGAATGGGTATCTTCTCAAACAAAGAGTCTGCATCCATCACAGTGCAGTCAACCGAACTTGTCGCCAACTGACCCGATCGTCCCAAGGTTTTCGTCAGTCATCGATTCATCATCAGTGACAGTGAGCGAGTCCGTCAGACACAACCTCCCCCTTCGATTGATCTGCCGGCATTTCCTATCTTCAGAGGTTTCCAGCTGATTCTGCTGCAGTTCGCAAGCAGTATTTTTTTTTCCGTGGCTCTAAAATTGCAGCCATGGCTGAAGCTCCTGTTGGGGACGGCACAATGAAGTGGGCGATCAAGACAGCAGATGCTGTGCCTGCGTCGGAAGGGGTGCTTTCCAAAGGTGATTTCCTTGGACTCGCAACTCATGCACAGATTGCATCCCCGCCAGTCTGAGCGTGGAAAATACAATCTTGTTTAGTAGATTGAAGGAGCTTTCTAATTTCTTATTTTGATGCAGGACCAACGTATAAAAGTTCTTACGCCAAGGATGGGTATGCAAAGCTGGAAGGCATCAATACCGTCTGGGAGCTTTTCGAGTACGTATTATCCATCCAAATGTTGTGTTTTATAATCTGAATACCCCTAGTCTTGTTCCGTCTTCCGCGTACAGCATCTCAGACTCTGGGGTCATCTTATTTTCGATTTTGATATATTTTTGGTCAGTCGTCTTGCACGATTCGCTAACCTTCAAAGTGTGATGATCTCAGCAATTCCGTCAAGAAATTCGCGAAGAACAAGTTCCTTGGAAAGCGATCCGTCGTCGACGGCGTGGTGAGCATCTCACTCAGCTCAATTGCTCGACAATTTTCAACACCTGCGAAGTCCAGTTTCGTGTAATAATACTCTCTTCGATGTGAATATCCGTTCAGGCGGGTCCTTACGAATGGCAAACGTATGAGGAGGTTGGTGCTACGGTCAAGAAGATCGCGTCTGCACTTCAATTCAACGGCCTTCAACCTGTAAGCTGAAGCTTATTAAAACCAAATGGTCATTTTTTTCATGGAGGTGAAACATTCGCATACTATATTTCCTGTATTTCGTTTGTTCTCACTAACAGCGTCGTTTTTCTCCAACTGATTCTGAAATTATGTCTCGTCCGTGCTAATTTCTTTGGTGCAGCAAAGCCGTGTAGGCATTTATGGGATCAACTCGCCTGAATGGTTCATGACCATGGAGGTGCGCCTGCTTCTCACACGCTTTTATAAAGCGTTGCTCGTTCACCATCACCGGGCTTCCGTTTCTTGATTCCATATGATTTAGCTCAATTACCTGTGCTTTAGATTCCTGCTGATGTTGTGCTGGAAATGTTTGTACGTTTTGCAGGCATGCAACAGCCAATCGATCCACTGCGTGCCACTCTATGACACCCTTGGTACGTGTCCGCTTTGAGGTTCCTCTGCACCGCAGAAGGAAGCCTATCCGCTTCTCCTCAGCATCCTCCGTTCATGTACTTTCTCATGTCTGCATCATTTCACCTCCATCCCCTCTCATATCCTCAGGCCCTGAGGCAGTGGAGTTTATTCTGAACCACGCAGAGGTGTCTCTGGTTGCTGTCATGCCTGCCAATCTCTCTGCGGTGAGCTTTCAAGTCCAGTGCGACCCAACCATCTGGAAAATCCATGGCTTTGACACTGCCTCAGAACTCTGTGCACGTGACTAATCTTCACCTGTGCGTTTTTTTTTTTTTTTTTTTTTCATGTGTGCATCTGTTTCGATTCGATCCCGTGATTCTCTTCCTATTTGCAGCTTCTTAAGAGTCTCCCCAAGTGCACAGAGCACGTAAAGGGTGAGTGTGGTTTTTATCTGGGTGCCGTCTTTTGACAAACTGATATTTTGAGCCGCACTTTGCAACAGATTGTCTCGAACATACTCTTCCTTGAACGAACCGCCGTCACCACTGTATATGTGTGAATTCCGTCCTCCTTCATTCCTTTCCTGGCAGCTGTTATAAGCATGGGAGCCGTGGATGAGGAGTCGAGCAAGGCACTGAAGGACCTTGGCATCAAGGCGCTTTCATGGGAGGACGCTATTAAGGAGGTACTACTCAGTGAGATTGTTTTGTGGGCTTACGGCTGTTACGGTTTATTTTAAACAATCAGCCCAGCCAAGTCTCTTTCAGTGAACACGTGTATACCAGCTGGGGGGGGTATTTGATAAATCCTTATAACTCCTTTAGGACAACTAAAGCAGTCATAGCAGGAGAAGCGCTCATTGATGTTGGAACGGCACATTCAGTGCACACCACTTGTTGCCTTCTTCTGGATGTTTTCAGGGCGAGTCGAACCCTGCGGAGCCCATCCCTCCAAAGCCAGAGGATATCTGCACGATCATGTACACTTCAGGTACTTCTTGTTGCGCCATTGGGTGTAGCATGTTCAGTTTCAGGTGTGCCCATTTGTATCGTATTGAGTCAACACAGGAACCACCACCGTTGCAACCAAATCATGTTTTTGCTTATTTCAGGTTGCATATTTTTGGCCTAACCTAAATTATCACTTCTGTACCCTACACCTTTAGCATCTGTGTATACTCCAGATTCTTGTCCACAAGAGCCATGTTCTAATGCTTTTAAATACAAATTGTCATACATACGTGCCCTCCCTAATCCCCCCTCTTCTCACCCCAGGCACCACTGGCGAGCCCAAGGGAGTTCTCTTGACACACAGGGCATTGCTGGCTGCCATTGCCGGGAATAAGGATTTCGTTGCATACAATAACATCAATGTAAGGCTCGGCTGCATACAGTCACAGCAGCACATATGGTGTGTTTAACAGCAAAATGCGTCAGCCCCGATCTTCAGCATCAGCCTTTGTGCCCGTCTACATATCTGCTGATTCAACCTGGCAATAATAGTCGTGAGATAGTAGCTTGAGGTTCCTGATATTGGCTCTATTTTGCCTGGCACTCTTGGTATTTTGCCCCCTGTTTTTCTCCCCCACTTCACAGTTTGGCGAAGACGAGATGTATCTCTCTTACCTGCCCCTGGCGCACATCTTTGACCGCTCAGCTGAGGAGCTCATCACCTACTTCGGTGGCGCCATTGGCTTCTGGCGCGGGGTAAGCCCTCATCTTCACCCCTGGTTAGCCCTTCATGGCGCGGGGTAAGCCCTCATCTTCACCCCTGGTTAGCCCTTCATGGCGCGGGGTAAGCCCTCATCTTCACCCCTGGTTAGCCCTTCATGGCGCGGGGTAAGCCCTCATCTTCATCACCCCTGGTTAGCCCTTCATGGCGCGGGGTAAGCCCTCATCTTCACCCCTGGTTAGCCTCATGTGCCCCTCATGGCGCGGGGTAAACCCTCATTCACGCACATGCATCGTGATCCCCGTTCATTTGCCATAGCAAGAGATCCAGCAGTTTGTGTGCTCGTAGTGTGTGCTTGCTGCTTGTTCTGTGTGGTTGGTGGGTCTATGTAAGTCCACTAACAAAGTTACAACTTGTTCGTCTGTCCCTCTCGCTCTCCCTCTGATTTGTTTCCGCCTGCCCTCCCTTTCCCCTGCCCCTCCCCCCCTCCTCCCCCCCCACTCCCTCCCCACTCTCCCCGCAATCCCCTCCTCCCTCCCCTCCTCTCTCCAGGACGTCAAGTTGCTCACGGAGGACATTGCAGAGCTCAAGCCCACCTTCTTCTGTGGCGTCCCTCGCATCTTTGACCGCATCTACGCTGGTCAGCGCCCCCCCCTTTTGAGTCTTCTTAAAAGTCACCTCGTTTGTGTCTAATCAAAAGCTCCTCACCTTCTTCTCTGGCATCCCTCGCATTTTTTACCGCATTTACGCTGATCAGCATCCCCCTCTTCCCGCTCCCTTCCCCTCCATTCGGACTTCCTTCGCCCCTCACCTCCATCAATCACTGCTGTCTCACTGGTTCACTGGGCTTGTCTCTCGTCTGCCTTCCCCGCGTCACGCTGCCATCTCAGGTTCCCGTTTCTCATAGGCCTTGCCGCTTATCATCCCCACCTGCTTCCTGCCAATTGTGAAACCGAAGCAGGAAGCAGCATTGGGAGTCACCCAGTTTTATTTGACCTGACCGTTTGACCTGACCTTCAGCCGCATGCTGGCTCGCCTCTCCGCCTCTCCATTCACCCTTTCGCACCCAATATTACCTGACCTGCTCCTTTCCATTCTCTTCATTCCCCTGCTGCCTCCAGGCGTGAAGGCGAAGGTGGAAGCAGCAGGCGGCATCAGCAAGTTCCTCTTTGACCTGGCCTACAGCCGCAAGCAGGCTCGCATCCGGGCGGGTGTCGCCGTGCAGTTTGCCGCTCCTATCTCAGATGCGATTGTGTTCAACAAGGTATATGGTCGCTATCGAGAACATGTCTGCGACACATATTCAGTTAGCAGGAGTCTCTGAGCTTCTGTCCCATGCCTTGGTTGTTTGTCAGAATCCTCAAAGCATCTCTCCCTTCCTGCGTTCTCTTGTGCCCTGCTCTCCATCCCCCTCGCTCCGTTCTCCCTCGTGTTGCCCGTGTGCAGATCAAGGCGCGCCTGGGAGGGAAGGTGAAGGCCATCTGCTCCGGTGCTGCACCACTCGCCCCCCACGTGGAGGAATTCCTCAAAATCACCATGTGCTGCCCCGTGGTGCAAGGATATGGTGAGTTTTTTTACTGGCGTATAGAGTGGTGCAATGCGGTGCTGAACCTCTTGCCCCCCACGTGGAGGAATTCCTCAAAATCACCATGTGCTGCCCCGTGGTGCAAGGATATGGTGAGCCACTGTAAAGCCAGGTATGATGAGTTCCAGGTGTAAAGCCAAGAGAAGGGTGCTGCCCCGTGGTGCAGGGGTATGGTGAGTTCCTTTACTGGCTTATAGAGTGGTGCAATGCGGCTTTGCCCTTTACGCCTCCCATGTGGAGGAGTTTCTCAAGATCACCATGTGCTCTTTGTGGTGCAGGGGCATGGTGGTGAGCCCAGTCATGCCCCCTCACCTCATTCCCTTTCTTCCTCCCAGCTTCTCCTGCCCCCTCACCTCTCTTTCTCGGTTCTCCCCTCTTCTCCTCCCTCCCACTCCCTTCACCTCTCGCGCTCCTTAAAAACCCCGTCAATCCCATCAGGTTTCATTGAAACCAATGCCAGTGGGGACAGAGGGCATCGAGCAGGCAGGCACGGTGGGCCCGCCCATGCCCACTCTGGAGACGCGCCTCGAGTCCGTCCCTGACATGAACTATGATGCTCTTGCCACTCCCACTCATGCCCCCTCGCCTCATTCCCTCTCTTTCCCCACCTTTTCGTGCCCCCTCCCACTCCCTCAATCCCACACTCCCGTTCTCTCATCACCCTCTTAATGCTATCAGGTTTGACTGAAACCAACGCCAGTGGGTTCATCTCGTACACAGAGGGCATCGAGCAGGCAGGCACGGTGGGGCCGCCCATGCCCACTCTGGAGACGCGCCTCGAGTCCGTGCCTGACATGAACTATGATGCCCTCGCCACTCCCACTCATGCCCCCTCGCCTCATTCCCTCTCTTTCCCCACCTTTTCGTGCCCCCTCCCACTCCCTCAATCCCACACTCCCGTTCTCTCATCACCCTCTTAATGCTATCAGGTTTGACTGAAACCAACGCCAGTGGGTTCATCTCGTACACAGAGGGCATCGAGCAGGCAGGCACGGTGGGCCCGCCCATGCCCACCCTCGAGACGCGCCTCGAGTCCGTCCCTGACATGAACTATGATGCGCTCGTCACGCCTGCTCGTGGAGAGATTTGTCTTCGGGGGCCGATACTGTTCTCGGGGTACTACAAGCGGGAGGATCTGACCAAGGAGGCTATCGACGCGGAGGGATGGTTCCATACAGGTGTGTGTGCGATAGAGAGGATAGGACGAGGGGATTGAGGGAGGAAGACAGGGGGGGAGGGAGGAGCGGAAGTGTGTGGGGGTGCTAACAGGGGGGGAATATTTCTCCACGACTCGGTGCTGCTGGGGTTCGGTGCGAGGAGAGGAGAGGGGAGGGAGGAGGGGATGGTCTGCATCGAAGGAAGGAGGTGTCCATTTGCAAAATCCTATCGAACTCGCTTTTCATCCGTCTGTGCATCTGTGCATGTCTGCATGTGTGAATGTGTGCATGTGTGCATGTGTGCATGTGTGCATCGGTGCATATGTGCATGTCTGCACGCTTGTGCATGTGTGCATGAATTTCTCGTGAGCAGGGGACGTGGGCGAGTGGCAGGCGGACGGGTCAATGAAGATAGTGGACCGCAAGAAAAACATCTTCAAGCTCGCTCAGGGCGAGTATGTGGCCGTCGAGAACCTCGAGAACGTCTATGGCAACTGCTCCGCTATAGACATGGTGAGTTGCTCGCTATAATATATGTATGAACAGATCTACAGTATGCAGTTATGAGTTCGCTTTTGTTTGTGGCCATGGAAGAACCTGGCGAACGTGTATGGCAACTGCTCCACGATAGACATGGTGAGTTGCTCGCCATTGAACTGAACAAACATTCTGTGTAATTTCCTTCTCTACTCCGTCTCCTCCTGTTTTACCACTCTCTACATCGGCTCACCCCATTGCATCCCGCTCTGCCCCTTTCCACCTCTCTGTACCCCTCTCCACCCCACTTCCAGGTGTGGGTGTACGGGAACAGCTTTGAAGCGGTGCTGGTGGCGGTGGTGGTGCCAAACCAGCCGGCTCTGGAGGCGTGGGCCAAGGGCGCTGGGGTGGAGGGCGACTATGCTGCCCACTGTAACTCACCGTACCCCTTTTCACCGCATTGTACCCCGTTCTACCCCACTTCCAGGTGTGGGTGTACGGGAACAGCTTTGAAGCGGTGCTGGTGGCGGTGGTGGTGCCAAACCAGCCGGCTCTAGAGGCGTGGGCCAAGGGCGCTGGGGTGGAGGGCGACTATGCTGCCCTGTGCCAGACTCCCGAGGCCAAGAAATTCATTCTGGAAAAGCTTGTAGAGACGGGGAAGAAGGGGCAGGTGAGGGAAGGGGGGATGGGCAAGGGGAGAGAGAGGGGAGAGGCAAGGGGAGAGAGAGTTTGGGTGTTACGGGAACAGCTTTGAAAGACACCCGAGGCCAAGAGCTTCATCCTGAAGAGTCTTGTGGAGACTGGGAAGAGAGGGCAGGTGAGAGTTGGAGGATAGGGGAGAGAGGGTTGGGGGAGGGGAGTGCACCCTCTCCTTCCCTTTGTCTGTGTTCTGTTCACCTTTAGCGGTTGAAGGGCTTTGACGTGGTGAAAAGGAGTGCACTTGGTCAGCCTCCCCTGTCACTTATAAAGGACAGATATCTCACACCCACCTTCGCTCTGCCCTTCCTCCCGACCTTCCTCCCTCCCTTGTTCACTCGTTGCGCCTGCTCTGAGCAGCTCAAGGGCTTTAAGATGGTGAAGGGAGTGCATCTGGACAGTGCGCCCTTCGATGCATAGAGAGACCTCCTCACACACATCTGTCCTCTCTCCCTTGCCCCCTCCTGTCTCCCCCCTTGTTCGTTCCTCCCGAGCAGCTCAAGGGCTTTGAGATGGTGAAGGGAGTGCATCTGGACAGTGCGCCCTTCGATGCAGAGAGGGATCTCCTCACACCCACCTTCAAGAAGAAACGGCCCCAGCTGCTCAAGTACTACCAGGTGCGTTTCTGCGGATCCCGTGCCTGTCCCCATGTTTCTCACAATCAGGATGTACTCTTGCAGAGGCATGTAATGCCCTATGACTTGCTACAAGAGGAGATATACCCAGTGCATGCCCATCTCAAGCACTACTGGCAATGCTCATGTTTTCACTTGCTACTATTGGAGGCTTGCCTGAAGCTTGCCATGCTGCTCTGTATGCGCCGCATTGGCAGTCATGGCACTTATCCTACATTTCCCTGCTGCTTTCCTCCCCGTTGCCATGTTTTCAGGAGCACATTGATGCCATGTATGCAAAGCTCAAAGCATGACCATTGTTGCCTCTGACCTCACACTACATCCCGTCTGCTTCCTTGTCGCTCACTCTACATTTCAGCATTGCTTTAGTACGGTAGCATTTTTTTTGCTGGAATGTGCCCGTGTTATGTTGTAGATATATGCGGGATATAGTAACTCTGGTAGTGGTCAGATTATAACTTCTGCATGTCACGGGTCATAGGATAAGAGAAAAAACCGTAGGCTGTTTGTTACTACAACACACCCTCTCCCCAGCTTCCCACAGAAGCTCTTAACCAGGAGCACCAATCATACAACACAGCAGAGTAACAGGCACCCAGCAAGACAAACAGTGACCATAGAACCAGCTACCGCTAGCATCTGAATAATCACGATTCGCAACCCTACATATGCATTCGTCGAGGCAAGCAAACAAAACGACCCTACTTGGATTCATCCGAAGACGAACCGCCATCCGAGCGAGCAGGGGAGCGACTGCGGGAACGCCCACCAGACGGCCCCCCAGAACCTGCCCTAGGCGCTCCCTTAGAGTCCCCCCTTACCCTCTTAGAATCACCCTTAGACCCAGAGTCCCCTCTAGATGCAGCAGGGGACCCTCTGCTTGTGCCCTCATCCCTGTCTATATCCACTTCGTCCTCCTCATCTTCCCCCCCTCCTGACCTCCCTCCACTAGCTTCGGACCGTGCCTTCTTCTCTCCACCCCTCGCCCCGCCTTCCCTGTTGGCCGCTGCACTCCTGTCCTGCTCGTCCCTGTCGCCTCCCGATCTGGCCCGTTTCGGGCTGCCACTGTTGCTGCTCACACTCCCTCCTCTCTCTCCCCCTCCCTTCCTTTCGCTGCTTTCTCTACTGTCACCCCTCTTAGTCGCCCCACCTGCTGCTGCCTTCCTTCCGCCCTCCTCCCCTCCTCCCTTCACGTCCCTCCTACCGCTTCCCTTCTCATCGTCACTCCTATCCCCTCGGCCCCCACTCCTCCCGCTATCCACACTCCGTCTCTCCCCACTCTTCCCACTATCAACACTCCTTTCCCTGCTCCTTCCCCTAGGCCTCTCACTCCCTTCACTATTCTCCCCGCTCCTCCCACTCCCATCACTCTCCTGCCTCCTTCTTGGGCTCTTTCTGCCCCTCGGGCTGCCCGGCCCACCTCTCAGGCTATTTTCTTTCCTGCCCGGACTGCCCCTGCCACTTGCACCGCTGCGCCGGCCTTTGCTGACGTCATCCTCATCATCACTGCGCCCCTTGCTGACATCATCGTCCTCATCATCCTCGTCAGACGACCGGCTGCTAGAAGACAATTGAGACCGCCCACCTCCCTCTTCCCCTGCTCCTGCTCCCCTCTTCCCTCCTGCTTCTTCTCCTCCCCTTCCTCCTCCACTACCTCCCCCTCTTCCCCCTCCCCCTCCTCCTCCCCCTCCCCTTGCTGCCCCCTCCCTGCCCTTGCCACTGGCTGTGGAGGGTTCAGAAGCAGAAGGGGAGACTGGTGGGGAGAAACAAAGGCGGAGGGTGGGCAGAAAAAAACAAGGAAAACGGTGGTGGGGGAA
Source organism: Closterium sp. Naga37s-1 (assembly GCA_947471745.1). NCBI lineage: Eukaryota > Viridiplantae > Streptophyta > Zygnematophyceae > Desmidiales > Closteriaceae > Closterium > Closterium sp. Naga37s-1. The sequence continues at coordinate 535,025 of CANJKZ010000210.1, read as the reverse complement.
GCAGAGAAATGGGGAGAAAGTGACCAGTTAGGAGCCTCAGCAGGTGAGTAGCCTCAGCAGGTGAGTGTGAGAATCATGGTTTGCTTGCAGAGGAGGGGAGGAAACGAGGAGGAGCCGTTTGGGGCATCCAGATGGACGAACAGAAAGGGTGGAGGAGCCGTTTGGGGCATCCAGATGGACGGACAGAAAGGGTGGAGGAGCCGTTTGGGGCATCCAGATGGACGGACAGAAAGGGTGGAGGAGCCGTTTGGGGCATCCAGATGGACGGACAGAAAGGGTGGAGGAGCCGTTTGGGGCATCCAGATGGACGGACAGAAAGGGTGGAGGAGCCGTTTGGGGCATCCAGATGGACGGACAGAAAGGGTGGAGGAGCCGTTTGGGGCATCCAGATGGACGGACAGAAAGGGTGGAGGAGCCGTTTGGGGCATCCAGATGGACGGACAGAAAGGGTGGAGGAGCCGTTTGGGGCATCCAGATGGACGGACAGAAAGGGTGGAGGAGCCGTTTGGGGCATCCAGATGGACGGACAGAAAGGGTGGAGGAGCCGTTTGGGGCATCCAGATGGACGGACAGAAAGGGTGGAGGAGCCGTTTGGGGCATCCAGATGGACGGACAGAAAGGGTGGAGGAGCCGTTTGGGGCATCCAGATGGACGGACAGAAAGGGTGGAGGAGCCGTTTGGGGCATCCAGATGGACGGACAGAAAGGGTGGAGGAGCCGTTTGGGGCATCCAGATGGACGGACAGAAAGGGTGGAGGAGCTGTTTGGGGCATCCAGATGGACGGACAGAAAGGGTGGAGGAGCCGTTTGGGGCATGCAGATGGACGGACAGAAAGGGTGGAGGAGCCGTTTGGGGCATGCAGATGGACGGACAGAAAGGGTGGAGGAGCCGTTTGGGGCATCCAGATGGACGGACAGAAAGGGTGGAGGAGCCGTTTGGGGCATCCAGATGGACGGACAGAAAGGGTGGAGGAGCCGTTTGGGGCATCCAGATAAACGGACAGAAGGGGTGGAGGAGCCGTTTGGGGCATCCAGATGGACGGACAGAAAGGGTGGAGGAGCCGTTTGGGGCATCCAGATGGACGGACAGAAGGGGTGGAGGAGCCGTTTGGGGCATCCAGATGGACGGACAGAAGGGGTGGAGGAGCCGTTTGGGGCATCCAGATGGACGGACAGAAAGGGTGGAGGAGCCGTTTGGGGCATCCAGATGGACGGACAGAAAGGGTGGAGGAGCCGTTTGGGGCATCCAGATGGACGGACAGAAAGGGTGGAGGAGCCGTTTGGGGCATCCAGATGGACGGACAGAAAGGGTGGAGGAGCCGTTTGGGGCATCCAGATGGACGGACAGAAAGGGTGGAGGAGCCGTTTGGGGCATGCAGATGGACGGACAGAAAGGGTGGAGGAGCCGTTTGGGGCATCCAGATGGACGGACAGAAAGGGTGGAGGAGCCGTTTGGGGCATCCAGATGGACGGACAGAAAGGGTGGCCATGGGGGGTGGAAGAGCAGTTGTGTTGAAGCACGTTTTGAGACGTCTCAAAACACCACTTTTATCACGTAGAAGAAGCACGTGCAATCCAGCAGAAATTGGCAAAGGTTTTGGAGCGCAGCGTTACACACACAAACAAAAAACAAACACCACCACCACCACCTCTCAAACACCCCTTTCCAACCCTCTCCATCCCTCTCCACCCGTCTCCACCCCTCGCACCTGACTGCTTGGAAGAGCCTCGTTTGGCAGTGCCGCCCTTCTCCCTCTCCCCTCCTCCCCTCTCCTTCCCCCCTTCCTCCTCGTCCTCCTCACTGTCCTCTCCTAGCATTGCCAGCGCTCTCCGCAGCTCATTCTCTCGCTCCTGAACCACAGGATCGGATTAAAGAAGGGATGGATCAACGGTGGAGATGGGTTGACGGCGGAGATGGTTTGATGGTAGAAATGAATCGACGGCATAGATCAAATGATGGAAAAGATGGTTCGACGGCAGAAACAGATCGATGGCAAGGATCGCTCGACAGCAGAGGTGGATTGACGGCAGAGACTGATTGATGGCAGTGATGGTTGATTGAAGGAACAAAACGAAATATCATTCCAAGGACTCTGACGCATGCTGAGGGGCATATACAGGAGCACTCAATGAGACATAGATAGAGCAGAGCTATGGCGTGGGAGTCCTTTGAGTGCCATATACAGGACATACCTTGATCAGCCTCTTGGCATCTGCCAGCTTGGCCAGATTATCCTCCTCTTCTACATTCACCAGCTGACGTGGATGCAGGGGTGGCGTGGATGCAGGGGTGGCGTGGATGCAGGGGTGGCGTGGATGCAGGGGTGGCGTGGATGCAGGGGTGGCGTGGATGCAGGGTGGCGTGGATGCAGGGGTGACGTGGATGCAGGGGTGGCGTGGATGCAGGGGTGGCGTGGATGCAGGGGTGGCGTGGATACATGGAAGAGTACCGGACCGCAAGGGATGGGAGATTTTAAAGTTGTCTAAAATATGGAAGAGGCACCTTGCAATAAAAACAAACAAATAGCTGGACCACAAGAGAAAAGAAATCTAACAAACAAACAAACGACCCACAATCAAAACCAAAAACTTTCTCTTTCAGAGCTCAAAACGCTCACCTTGAGTATCTCCACTAGCGGCGGCAGGCTCGCCACTCGCCTCAACCACCCTGCCACCCCCTCTCCTCCCTCCCCGTCCCCCCTACCTCCAGGCCCCCCTCCCGCCGTCACCCCTGAAACATTCCCGTAATAGCTCGCGCCAACCCCTCCCCCTGCTCCCACCCCCACCCCCCCTCCTGCCCCTGCCCCTCCTGCAGCGCCGGCGGCAGCAGCAGCAGCGGTTGTTTTCCCCAGTGCACGTGGTGCAGCGGCAGAGGGGACAACCAAGGCCATTCGTGCCGCGGCTGCTGACGCTGCTGCTGCTGTTGCTGCAGCTGCTGCTGCCTTCTTGCCCTCTTTATCCCCCGTAGCAGCCAAAAGAGCAGCGGAAGCAGCAGGAGCGGCGGCAGCGGCAGCAGCTGCGGTGGTGGGTAGAGGCACGGCGGGTGGGCGGATAAAGTCAAGTACTGGGGGGCCCTCCACCCATATGATGTCTTCCTTTGGGATCTGAGGGGTGGGAGGGGAGGGGGAGGGAAGGGAGAAGGTGAGAGATAGAACGAAAGAGGAAAAGGAAGCGCGGGTGGGCGGATAAAGTCAAGTACTGGGGGGCCTTCCACCCATATAATGTCTTCCTTTGGGATCTGGGGGAGTGGATGAGAGGAGAAGGGAGGGCGAGAGAAGATTAGGCGGCAGCGGCGGTGGTGGGCAGGGGGAGGGCGGGTGGGCGGATGAAATTGAGCACAAGGGGGCCCTTCACCCATATGATGTCCTCCTTTGGAATTTGGGAGGGGGAAGAGAGGAGAAGGGAGGGGAGCAAGTGGGCAGGTGGGCGGATAAAGTCGAGCACCGCGGCCCCTCTCGCCACCCACCCATATGATGCCCTCTCTTCACGAGACCCATATAGTTTCTTCCTTGAGCTCATACACCAGCGAGTGCAACAGTGCAACATTCCCTCCTTCATCCTCACCAGGTTAAGGTCGACCCATTCGAAGCTCTCGTTGGGAGTGTTGAGCTCATAAACCAATGAATACATGCCATCCTCTGGCCTCACGTCTGTTATCACCGCCTCATAGAACCGCGACCCGCCTCCCTCCTCCACCCACCGCGTCTTCACCCGCCGGCCTATGAGCGGGTCTATGACTATCCCCCCCACCGCCCCCACTCCCCCTGCTGCCACTCCTCCCGCTCCTGCCCCCCGCCCTGCTCCCCCAGGTGCACCCGCGGACTGAAGGGGCGGAGGGGGAAGGGGAAGTCAATAGGAAATGACGGGGGGGAAAGGGGAAGAAGGGTCATGAAGCAAGGGGGGATGCGGGCGGGGGAGTGATCGAAGGGCAAGGGAGAGAGATGGAAGGGGAAGGGGGTGGGGGGGAGCGGACAGCAGGGGAAGGGGAAGACGGGTTGAAGGAGCGGGGGAACGAAAGATGGGAAAGAGCGAGGAGATGGATATGGTAGGTGGAAACGCAGCTATTATCATGCACCTCATGTCCCCCATACACATCACCAACTCACTCGCCCATAGTCCCCGTCGCCCCTTCCCCATTCCCCCTCTCCACCCAGACCCCACAGCCTCCGCAGGTGCCACTGCAAACGGCGCCCCCACGCCAACCCCCCCACTCACCCACTCACTCACTCAACGATCCTCACAGCACAGCATAGCAGAACTATAAGCTACTCACCCATCGTCCGCGTCGCCCCTTCCCCTTCCCCCCTCGCCTCCCTGACCCCACAGCCTCCACAGGCGCCACTGCAAACGGCGCACCCACGCCCGCCCCCACTCCCCCTACGCCCCCCCTCATAAACATCCCCCACTCACCCATCGCCCGCGTCGGCCCTTTCCTTTCCCCCCTCTCCGCCCTGACCCCACAGCCTCCACAGGTGCCACTGCAAACGGCGCCCCCACCCCCGCGCCCACTCCCCCGCCCCCCCCAACCGCCCCCACGCCCTTCCCCAAAGGCGCTGCCGAAAGGGCGGCCATTTTTGGCCGCTTGCGGGAGGAGGCTGGAGGGATGAGCTCAGGGGGGGGCGCAACTGGGGGAGGCGCGGGCGCGGGGGGAGGGGGGGGAGGCGGGTGGTGTACATACGCCCCCGCATCCCTCGCCGTCTTCCAATTGCTGCAGGATCGGGGGAACGGGGGGAAAGTGGGGAGGGGAAGAGGGGATGGGTGGGAAGGGGGCAGGAGGATAGTGAGGGAAGGGAAGAAGGGACGGGAGGGGAGAGGGGTAGGGGGGAAAGAGGGGGTGGGGGGTGAACATGTGAGAGAAAAAGGGCGTAAAGGGGCGGAGGGTGGGGGAGAGGTGGTGGGGTGTGTTCATGTAGTGGAAAAGACGTATATGGAGGTATGACGTTGGAAGCGAGAGGATATAACAGTAGTACCAGCCAAATAGGAGGGTGTGACAGTGCGTGACAGTGCGTGACAGTGCGTGACAGTGCATGACAGTGCGTGACAGTTTCGTCATTGCACACGCGTGCGAGCAAGCAGCAGGCAGCGCACGGCGTCCTGAATGCCCCTTTTTAAGATGCCTCAGTAACAAACCAGCCAAGCCAACCAGCCAAGCCAACCCCACCAACCCACCCAACCAGCCAAGCCAACCCCATCAAACGAGCAACCCAGCCGAGCTAACCCCACCAACCCACCAGATGAGGCGGATGTTCTTGTCGTCATGCACGCGCGCGAGCAGCAGGCGATGCACGTCGTCCGAGATGTGCCTTCTCATCTAAGGTGCCTCATTATTCAACGTACCCACCAACCAGCCGTCCCTACCAGCCGACCCTACCAGCCGACCCTACCAGCCGACCCTACCAGCCGACCCTACCAGCCGACCCTACCAGCCGACCCTACCAGCCGACCCTACCAGCCGACCCTACCAGCCGACCCTACCAGCCGACCCTACCAGCCGACCCTACCAGCCGACCCTACCAGCCGACCCTACCAGCCGACCCTACCAGACTACCACCACCCCACCAACCCACCAGATGAGGCGGATGTTTTTGTCGTCATGCACGCGCGCCAGCAGCAGGCGATGCACGTCGTCCGAGATGTTGAGCTCCTTGCGCAGATCCGACATCAGCGCCTCCTTCGCCTGCCACGTCAACATCCCATGCCATGTCATGCCATGCCATCATCAGCACGCATGCGCGCATGAGAGGAGGTGCAGCAGAGGCGAAAGGGGAGTGAGCAAAAGGAGTAGAAGATGCACATCATCCCGGAATGTTGAGCTCCTTGCGCAGATCCGACATCAGCGCCTCCTTCGCCTGCCATTCCAGCATACATGTGCCATGCGATTGCCACCATGCCGCCAAGCCACCATGCATGCACCAAGGGACCGCTCAGCTAGTGAGGCAGAGGGGCAATGGGAGCGGAAGATGTGTGTCGATGTACTGGCATGCATGCGCCTACGCGGGTGCTCGCCCCGACCCACATTATCGCACCTATCCACGTGATCGTCCTACTCACATGATCGCCCTACCCACTTAATCGCAACTATCCACTTGATCGATCCAACCCACGTTCTCGACCATACCCACACGATCACCCTACCCACGTGATCGCCGTACAAAATGATCCCCCTACCCACATGGTCGCACTACCCGCGTGATCGCCACGTGATCGACCCTACCCACGCGATCGCCCTACCCATGTGATCGCCCCTACCCACGTGGTCGCCCTACCCACGTGGTCACCCTACCCTCGTGGTCACCCTACCCACGTGGTCGCCCTACCCACGTGGTCACCCTACCCTCGTGGTCACCCTACCCACGTGGTCGCCCTACCCACGTGGTCACCCTACCCTCGTGGTCACCCTACCCACGTGGTCGCCCTACCCAGGTGATCGCTTCGGACTGCGCGCCGAACGCGCGGAGCACGGCGAGATACGAGTCGCGCTCCAGCTGCTGCAGCATGGCCTCCCACCCGCTGCCCCCCTCCTCCACGCCCTCCATCCCCGCGGGCCCCCCTCCGCCGCCCCCGACCATCCCCGCGCCCGCCGCCGCCGCTACCGCCGCGGCCGCAGCTGCGGCGGCTGTTGTGGAGAGGTTGGAGCCTCGGACGCTGCTGCCTCGGCCGAGCCTCTTAGGCGGGGATGGGTACGCGTCGTCGTCCGAACCTGCGGAGCAGGCGCGGAAGGCGTCAGGAAGAACGACGAGAGGAGCGTTAGGGTTAAAACCGACCGTTGAATGCAGCAACGGCTACCCGAAAGGCGGAAAAGGTCATCCAATAAATATGAATTATAGGAAAGGACAGGCTGAAAGAGAAGAAAAGCGTCTATGGTGAAAGGGCTAATGGCGGAGGTTGAGCGCGCGAGAGTGTGCAAGCCTGATTAACGGAAGCGGATCAGGTTGAGGGTGAGGTGACGAGGTACCAGGGACGAGGGTACTAGTAACGAATGTTATAGCAGGTACGAGGGGAAGGATGGGAGGGTAATACGGACCGTCATGCGCTGCGGCCGGCACAGGCTTGCTGGCCCCTCGCTGCTTTGCCTGCATACATCAGCGTGACGCAACACGAACATCGTAGGATTATCGAAAAGGAAAAGGGTTGGGTCGTCGATAGGTGGGGAGAGACCAAGAACGGAACAGCGTAGAGACGACCACGGCACTCACCATCGTTCAAGAATGGGCCTAACTCAGCTAACGGAAGTGATAAGGGAGGTGGGAAGACCTAACCCTAACCCTAAACTGGCTTCTTCAAATATTTGAAGAATATTCAGCAAAGAGCGGTACAGGATCTGCACAGCCTGCTTGCTCATAGGTGTACGTGTAATGATTTTCCACAAGGAAAACAGATCTACAGTAATCGCGTATGAAATTGCACGGGCCGAGCTGTGATCGGCGTGCGACGGACGGTTCGGAACCAAGTTCGGTTCACCTGCCTGCCTGGATTCTTTCTTGCGTCGTGCGGGTCGCGCTGTCAGGAATGCTTGATTTCTGCGATCGCGTTTCCCTTCCTAATCTTTCGCCTGTATGATGCTGACGAGTCGTCGGCCAACCATAGCCTTCGTCAAATGACAGGCTGTAAGCACCGCTTTGCAAAGAGTGGTGGACGACGTTCGATGAAGGTCGTGCACACCTTCCTGCCTTTCCTCGCATGCACTCCACAGCCCATTTCCCCTCAGTTCTCACGAACTGTTCTGCCGGCAGCCTAGTTCTCGCGCGAGCACCTTCCCCTCTGCCCTGCGTTCCCCCCCGCCTCTACCCCGCCTACTTTCCCCCTCTACCCCGCTTAATTTCCCCCTCTACCCCGCCTACTTCCCCGCCTCTACCCCGCCTACTTCGTTCTTTGTCACCCCAATTTCTTTGCTGGGCTCGGGGAGTTCAGAGTTTGACCGACCTTTCACATACCTCGTGTCCCAGTTCCAACTGAATCTAGTGCTGGTGCAGCACAATTTTTCGCAGGCTCCAGTTTCCTTAGCTCTCAGGCTGACACGCTGAGTGCCGCATGTGTTATGGCCTGACAGCGTCTCTTGCTAGCGTCTCGGGAATGCAAGCGTGGCCGCAACGTCGCAACCGCAGATAGCTACCTTCCGCACGTCCTGGTCTCATCGAATAATTAGAGAAGTCGAATAAGTGAAGCCATGGGCCCGGTTCGATTAAGTCGAATAAGCCATCCGTCCTGCTCTCCGTCGTCCACAACATTATGTTGTAGAGTTTCCTCTACTCCAGCTCGACACAGTCCGGCCCTCAATATCCCACCCCGCCAACACCGACACCACCGACCGCATCATCCGCAACCGCTCGTCCTCTTCCTCCTCCCGCTGCTTCTCTCTATCGCCAGTTCACTCTCCTACTGTTCCGCCGCGAAGCCGGCTCCCTCCACCATGAAACCTCCCCGCGCAGCGCTCTCCTCCCATTCCGTGGATTCCGCTCATTCCGCGCCCGACCCGTTCGGCAACGCCGAGGTGCTCGGCTTTCCCAAGCCTCCCAACCTCATTTCCGACGGCACACCCGCAGCGACCATACGTCAACGTCCGGCTGACGATAACGATGACGGTTTCCGTCAAGAGTTCCTTTCCGTCAACCCGCCTAAATCACCCGTTTCCGTACTGACCGTCAGTATCCTGACGGTGCTAATGGCGGCAGCGACAGGCCTCGGGTCGCTACCTTTCTTCTTTATGGAGATGGAGGAGGAATGGGCTGGCGTGTGTAACGGCGTGGCTTGCGGCGTGATGATGGCGGCTAGTTTCGACTTAGTCTCCGAGGGAAGGTTGCACGACAGCGGAACGGGCGGCGCGTGCGTGGTGGTAGGGATAATTCTAGGCGGTCTGTTCATTGTTCTAAGCCAGAAGGTGCTGGAGCAGTTCGGCGACGTTAAAATGATGGACTTAAAAGGCGCATCGGCCAACCGCGTGGTTCTCATCCTCGTTATAATGACCCTCCACTCCTTCGGCGAAGGCTCGGGAGTCGGCGTCTCCTTCGCCGGTCCTCGCGGGCTGTCGCAGGGGCTGCTGGTAACCATCGCCATCGCCGTGCACAACGTTCCCGAAGGCCTCGCGATGACTCTCGTCATGGTCGCGCGCGGCGTGCGACCGCGCAACGCCATGCTCTGGAGCGTCTTCACGAGCCTCCCGCAGCCGCTCGTCGCCGTCCCCGCGTTTCTCGGCGCCAACACCTTCACGCAGTTCCTCCCGCTCTGCATGGGCTTCGCAGCGGGATGCATGATCTGGATCGTGTTCGGCGAGGTTCTCCCAGAGTGCATTAAAGAAGGCGCCAACTCCTCCCACGTCGCCTCCGCCGCGACGCTCTCCGTCGCGTTCATGGAGGCACTAGGAGCTTTCCTCGAAGGCGCGGACGCGCCTGAAAGCTGGCACCGATTGGTACCGATCGCCTGGGCGCTGCTGTTCTTCCTGGGCCCGCTCCTCGGGTCCGTACTCCCGCTCATCCTCTCGCACTCGCTCCCTGCCCCTGTGTCGCCGCCTCTGCTATCCGGGCTAGCGGGAGGGGCGCTGCTCGGTTTGGCGCTGTGGCAGCCGGTGCAGCTGCTGGTAACCGGGCAGATGGAGGTGTTGCCGCTGCTGTCAGTGTTCTATGTGGGCTGTGTGCTGCATTACTTCTGTGCCAGTATGGGACGGGGTTTGGGCAGTGGGTGTGTGGGCAACGCGCAGCAGAAATTGCAGGGCGGATTTAGTGACGTTCAGTATAGTCACGGGCTGTGGGCTGGGGACGGGGATGAGAAGGAGGTGCTCCGGGCGTGCAAGCCGAGCCTGCAGCTTAGCTACGGAATCCGAGCCTCCATTCTGGTCTGTATTGCTGTCTCAGGCCATGCTTTCGCGGAGGGGCTTCTGTTGGGGCAGAAAGCAGCGCCAGGAGGGGACCTAGGAGGAGATTTAGGAGCAAGAGGAGGAGGAGGAGGAGGGGGAGTAGGAGAGATTGGGATGCGCATGCTGCTTCCAGCAGCCATTCACGGAGTGCCACGTGGCATTGCTGCAGCAGCCGCTGCACTAGGTTCCTTCTCCATCACTCGTTCCACCCCGGAGCTTCCCGTAGCAGCTGTTCCGTTAGCACTCGCATCGGCGGCTGTAGCAGGGCTGGCTGGGCCTATCGGTGCTGTAGCGTCCTTCTTTTTTCTGCATAGTTTTGGATCTGGGCTGCTGAACTGGCTTGTGCTGGCCTGTGGCTTGCTGGCCCCTGCAGGGCTGGATCAACTGTTGCCTGGAGGGTTGTGGGTGGCTGGTGGGAGAGGAGTTGTGGGTGGGAAAGGAGATTGGGGTTGGAGTGTGTTGGACAGGAGACGAGTGGTTGTCGGGGCGGTGTTGGGAATCATGCTTGTGGTGGCGAGTTTCATGGGGAAGCGAACGATATGTGCGCACTCGAGTTACTGTAATGCGGCTCCAGTGGCGCTGACATGAGTTGGTCCGTAGATTGAAGTGGCATTGCAGCATATGCGTCTGTGTTATCAATGCTCAAATTCTGCTAGGTGTACATTGTCTACATGTTCTCGAAATCCATGTTTTTGTAAATCTGTAGGCTCGTAGAACAATTGTACCGGTACATGTTGAGTTGAATGCTATGTGACAACATTGATTTATTCTCTGTAGCGATACAATCACTGTTTACTGTAGCCTTCCGAGGTCAATTATGTTGCCTAATCGCTGATGTCAGGGCATCCATTTCAGCAGGCGACATTCCCTGCCCTGACATGCCGCCGCCTTTCCCCAGTCTCCCTGCAACCCCTCGCCTTCCTCCCACCTTCAAGTTCGGAATTCTACGCCCATTTCCTTCCTTCTGGCCTTGGGATCTGATGTGGGGAGAATTCTGAATGGTGCGTCGAGAATCTAGACCCCGCGTCGCCCTTGCTCCAGAACTTCGAGACGCTTCGCTGACCCCTTTCCGCCGCCAGATCAGTGTCATGGCTCGAAGCTTGTGTCCGCTTGCTGCGGTAGGAGAGCGTTCATGGAAAACGCTCACCATGAGAGGCACCTCTGAAACGCATCATCCTATCTATACTAGGAAGCGAGTGATTCAAGCTCTCTTTTGCCTGCATCATCGCTGTAGTACAGACGTTTTTCGACGGAGGATACTAAAACGTTCTGACTGCTTTCTGTAGAAGGAGCGCTCGCACATTTTAGTAAATCAGGCTTCTGAGTCGACTCAGAAACTTTTTCAAAGCCCAGCTTCAAGCTGTAGTTGACGTTTGTTGCTGCCAGAGGAGGCATAAGTCATGGCTTCCGCTTCTTCTCAGGCTGGATTTTTAGCGAAACAGGGTCTGAGTTTCTTGTACAGCGCCACTGTGACCGGGGTGAACGCGGTGTCTACAGGAATCAGCAAGGCGTGTAAGCACTACGCGGATCTGCACGAACGGGAGAAGATCGAATCCATGCGCAAGTCAGGGAAACGTCCAGAAGACGTGCTCTTCGCAGGTGCGGCATGGGATTTTATCAGCAAATCCACTTAATCCATCCAATCAATCTATAAGTCTAATTATTCAGTTTTGTCCGTCTAGACCTTAGTACCACTGGAAGTTGCTCGTTTATGGATTCCTAACATACGTCTTACGGACCTCTTTCTGCGTTCTCGTCTCTCGCAGCCCTTCAGCGGCTGCTTCACCTGGAAATGGCAGGTTACCACCACGAAGTGGCTGCAGTTGCACAAAAGATCGCCACTAAGCTGGTATGGTAGTTGTATATTCGCCTAGCTCGAAAGCTAATTTTAACGCTTGACGCCTCGTATCATAAGCTAAACTTCTATTGTAACCGCCAATGTAACTCTCTACATGAACCGTAGCTCTTTTATCACTTCCTGTTTGATCCAAGTATCTCACTGCTCGTGTAATTCAGGGCACAGCGGCCGACTTCTGAGATTTCTTATTGTCTTTCGCTGTATGTGTGTTTCAGGGCACAGTAGACGACAGGAGCAGCGTGGAGCATCAGACGCTGCAGGCACTCAGCCGGACCCTGGTGGAAGCCTGTCGTCAGCATGGCATGGACGTGACGCCATCAGTGAAGGGCGGGAAGCTGGGGTTTCAAGGCCTCAAGGACTTTCTGAACTCGTCGCGAATGGGAACTGACCACTATGATCGCGACAAGCTGGTTACTGACCTGTATTTCGCCTTCCTGTTCGCCCAAGATGTGAGTTGTCTGCCATGGTTCTCACACTTCATGCAGAGTATTTTGTGTTTTCCTTTAACTTTGCAAGGGTGCACGTGCACCTCTTTTGTTGCAGGCATATTTGTGAATATTCTCCTACCAAGGTTTATTCTTATTTTTTTTTATCACAAGTGCTCCTCATTTGCCTTACTCATTTTCTGCTTTCTCTCGCTCTTTGTCTCTCAGGTCGCTCAAGGCAACACTCAGCGCATTGAAGCAGCACTTAACGAAGCAGTGGAGAGGCTTATATCAGGACCAGCTCGAGACTGCCTGTCGCCTGTATCCCCTCTGAGCCCAGCATCCAGTGGGGGCGCACCTTCTCCTGGCAAAAGCGTTGGAGGTTTTTCCTCTGGCTGCGTCCGTGCTGCTTCTGGCAATGACCTCCCTGCTTACGCTCGCCCAGATGCTCTCAAACTTCCCCAGCCCCGTCCGACATCAAAGTCTTTTTTTCCCACCACCACCACTACCAGCAGCAGCAGTAGCAGTGGAGGAACATGGGGGTTGTCACCTTCGTCAGTAAGCAGGCAGTCAGGGAACAAGGCAACACCTCTTGTTGGCGTTGGAGCAGAAGATGATAAGACGTGAGTGCCCCATGAGCTCTTTCCCAATCTACATGGATAACGAACCAGCTTCCCTCATGGATTTGTGACAGTCAGACACGTGTCTGTGTGTGATTGGCAGGTCGGGAGGACTGCTGGTGCTCAAGCGGCTGGCATGCTGCGTGGCAAGGGCGGCAGCAGAGGCAGAGGCGCGCAGGCAGAGAGGGCTGCTGGACGCACAGGAGGTGGTGAGGAGAGAGCAGGAGAAGGCCAGCAGAGCAGCAGCCATGGCTGGTGGCGGAGCGGGTGGAGGGGGCGGAGTGGGGGCTGGCGTGGGTGGGGTTGGAGTGGGTAGGGGTATTCCCATGGGTGGGGGAAGGCCCATTCCTGTGCCTGGTGGTGCTCCTAGTGTGTGGGGCTCTGCCGCTCCCCTCAGTAGTGCAGGGAGCGTGGGCGGACCCCCTGCTGCCAGAGCGGCTGCTGTGTCTAATTGGAAGGGGGGTAGTTGCAGTGCTGTGTCTGGGGATGTTTCGGTTGGGGCTTATGGTGGGGGGATGGGGGGGTTTACTGGGGGAGTAGGTGGGGGGACAGGCAGTTATGGGACGCCTGCTGGGGGTGGCAAGGTGGCGGGTGAGGCAGGGAAGAGCAGTGGAGGGGGATGGGGGCGAGGGAAGAGTGTTGGAGGTTGGTGAGATAGCAAGCAGCAAGGATGGGTGGAGGGAGTGCTGATGTCAGAGGAATAAACCTTGTTGGAAGGATGGAGAGTCACAGGTGGGGCTGCAGAGAAGAGGTATTGCAGGTGATTTTTCGAGATTCTGGCAAGCACCGTGGCTTCAGGTCAAGATGAGTCAATTTGGCTTATTGAGATTACCATGTGTATTGAAGCCTCGTATAGAAATGTCACGTTATAAGCAAGCATTGGATACAGAACTGGAACTGATACCGTACATCTGAACATACATACACCATGCTGTTCCTAAGCAGCCTAGCCAAACACCATTTTTACATCACCCTTCTTATATGCGCTCAGAAAGATGCAACGGGAAGGCCCTCGGGATTGTGTCTGGCACCGTAGGCCCAGTGACTCAGCACACCTCTAAGGGGTCATGTGCTTGGCTCTACTGGAAAATCGCACCGCTACTACCCTCCACTCAAGGCTTTACCGTGGCAAGGGCTGTAGACACGGGAGAGAATTCGTCTGTTCCTGCAATCTACAACCCCTTCCACATTTATTTGCTGATACCGTATGCTGCGTATCAGGGTAACGAGTCTCCTTTGTAGGGACCCAGAACCCGTTACCGCGATGTGATTGGTCGGATCAGCATATGGCCTGCGGAATCCAACGGCGGAAGATCTGCCCGCGAATAGCGCCGTTGGGAAACGCCTGCGTGTTGATCTGCACGTAGTAACGTCCCGGATTCGCGTCGATCTTCTTAATCAGATCGTAGATCGACGTGTCTGAGTCCAGCGGCTTTATACTTTTTGTCATGCTAAAGCCGCCGCCGCTGCTCGCGCCCGTCGCGCTCGACGTGTTCGCCGGTTTTATGACGTTCGCTTTCCCGTCAGACGGGGCGCGAGTGAACGCCGAATCCGGCGGCGTGACCCCGCTGTTGCTTGCAGTGGATCCACCCCCGCCCCCGTTATTGTCAACAACGCCCAGGCTGATGTACTTGTTGTCGGCATCTGTGATCCACGAGTCGACCTTCAATTCGTTGATATCGTCGAGAGTCCAGGGGTTCGGCAGGCGCCAGACGAGCGCGCCGCTGCTGCCGCGGCGGCCGTCAAAGAGCGCCTGGCCGGTCGGCGGCAGCGGCGCGGTGAGCGACTCGATGTCGAAGTGAAGCTTAATGTTGATCTTGCTGCCTTGCCTGCAAATGTCGACGGAGTATCGCAGGAAGTAGAGAAGCATTGCACGTCAGAGGCAGTCGTAGTATTGAGAGGGAAGAGAGAAAGGAGGACGGTGATTGCAAGACGATTTGATATGAAGCCCGGGAAACTCACAGCAAGACAATTTGATATAAGCCCGAAACACTCACTGGAAGACGAGGATACGGAAATAGCCGTACGCGCCGGAGTCGCCGCCGAGGTTGGAGCTGAGCACCTTGTTGGGCTTGAGGTTCGAGATCAGGGTGCCTGCGCGAGCAAACAGAGGGGTCAAGAGCGGTGAGGTGAGGTTTCACTCGTGCTCTGGCCTGAGTCGCCGCCGAGATTCGAGCTGAGCACCTTATTAGCTTGAGGTTCGAGATCAGCGTGCCTGCGGGACGACGAGTAGTCCAGTGCACACAGAAGGGGTCAAGAGCGGTGAGGCGAGGTGAGGGTGAGGTAAGGTACGGTGAATTGAGGAGCGGCTCAACAGACGGGCGTGATGTCGATTGCCCAGCCAGGGGGCATAGGGGTATGAGGTATGTTGAACATGGCAAACCGTCGATGTGCGACATTGCGACGATTCGCGAAAGTCTGTGGAAGGTGGCGAAAGTCGACTCAACAATCAGCACGGGAGGCGGAAGATCAATGGAGAATGACTGGCAGATGGTTTGGGGCTGTAAGTCGAGTAGATACACACGAGAGGGGCGACTAGGGGGCAATCGGACAACAAATGGCGCGTCATTAAGAGGTGTGCGACAAGGGGTGTGCGACGAAGGGCGTGCGACAAGGGCGTGCGATAGGCGGGCGAGGCTCACATCTTGGAATCCCAGGGAAGGGGATTGATTGCGCGTCTGCCGCTAGTGAGGATACTAGTACGAGCAGGGCCGACAGCAGCACCGTGAGCACCATGGCGGACGGCGATTGCGCCATTATCGAGAAGATGCGAGAGAAAGGAGACGAGATGGGATGCAAACGCCTCGCGGAGTTTTGAAGAGCTCAGAGCTACGCTACGCGGAGTGGAAGCTGAGCGATGTGTTTGTACCTGCGGAAGGTAAGAACCAGAACAAGTCTAACAATAGTAGCTCACTGTAGTCTAAGTCAGTGTCTACGGTGCTTCGGAATGTTAACTGTGATTCAAGTCCAGCTTACGACCACCGACGTTTTTTTCCTGGTGACGCATACACGCATCTGCCAACGAGTCTGCCGACGATGCTTGGAAGAAGCGGCTACGCACTGATAGGGGTTTGACCGACACGGCTAGTGAGGGGCAAGACTAGGTGATGAATGTGGACCGTTATGGAGGGATGGGAGAGAGAGGGAAGGACATCAGACGGGAGAAAAACCTCCACGTCAGGTACAAGCAAGAGTCTAGTGCCCCGCCAGGCACTAATGTTGGAAGGAGCGAGGCAGGGGCGGTGTCTGAACTGAAGCCTTGACGACATTCGAAATGCCGGAGTGAGTGGGTGGGAGAGAAGCAAATTCTTTGAGCCAAAACGCGGAAATTCGCCCTCCATCAAGTCGCTTTTCCGAGTCGCGCCACCAAATTCTTGCACGACGGGGCTCCCTCAAGCCCCGAGGTTCAATTCGCCGTCGATAATTCGTTCGATATTATCATCCACACTTCCAGAAGAACGCCAAAGCCCCCGCAAAAATCGCAAACCGTCAGAAACACTTCTATAACATAATATTTGGTTATGCGAGATTTGAGTGCAATATCGGATTACATAAAAGTTACTAAACAACTGGATAAACTTTGAACTACCACCAGTGAAGTTGCAGATTACAGGGTTTTCTTACTTCACGTTTTCCTATCTTCCGCGAACAGCACTGTTCATCAGATCTGCTGCCTGTGTGCTCTCTCGTAAGCACTCCCGACATCGATGGGCTGCAAAATATGGTATGGTGGTGCTGCTACTCAAGCTTTGTTTGTCTGCAGAATGGCTCATTAGGGTACATTCCTGCGAGGACTTGCGAATCTTGTGGTGTGTCACCAGAGACCAGACAGTGGTTGATGTTTGGGCCCGAGAGGCTAGTACGTGTGAAATCCCTACTAAACTAGAACCACATGCCCTTACCTCCGCCCATAATGTCGGCTCCGAGCCGGGGTCTTATCATCAGGCATCATACGAATGCTCCTCATGCGTACATGCGAACCATGCTGCTGCATCCGGGGTGAATAGCACTGGAGAACTTCAACCTCTACAGCCGAGAAAAAACACGTGTCATGCTGATCAACAACAGGGAAGTTCTAATGTGTGTACTACAGTACCTACTCACTAACTGCATGGCTTCGATACCCCATATTCAGTGCTTTGAAAAAATTGGCGTTTACCATTCAGCTACTTAGTGTGAATCCTAACAGAGCTTCTGAAATCCAGTTTGCAAGTCAATCATCCTGATATTAAGGAAATTCTACGAAGGAGCATCGTCTTGATGTGATGGGTCCTCCCGCATAACAAGGAATCCTACGCGGAGCCATTGAGTCGACATGGCATGCACTATTCAAACTAAAGGCGCTTGGTGCGGAAGGAAACATCACATCCGCGCTGCTGTAAGCCCTAAGTATAACCTGCACTCGTATAACCTGCCGTGAGAGTCTCACAGGCGAGCACTTTCCCGTATACGCTTCAAGCGGACCCTCTCCCATGTCCGCTTTCGCAAGCGGGCAGCTTTGGTGCCGTTTCCCCTACAGTATTTGTTTTACGCGGGCAGCTTGGTGCCCACGGGGAATTGCGGGTTGTCAACGCCGTGCGCGACGAAGTACGGCCCGACGTACATCTCGGGATCCATCACCGTGCTCCACGTCGCCTTCGCCAGCCCCTGCTGCCCCAGGACCACGCTCGGGCCCGCCTTCGACGTTTTCACGAGGCTTACGCCGTTGAGCTGCGTCGGCAGCAGCTGCCCCTTTTTAACGGCCTGCAGCTGCGGCAGCGTGAGGCGCGTCGCGACGATCTGCACGGCCGTGAGGTTGTAGGCCGCGTCGTTGGAGAGCGTCTTGCCCTTGAAGCGCAGCGCGAGGCGGTCCGCCACCGCGTCGCTCATCAGCAGAATCGTGGCGCTCTGCAGCGCCGTGAGGTTGTACTTGGAGTTCACTGTATCGGGGATGGACGAGGGGGAAAGGGAGGGGAAATGGACACGGTGAGGGAAGGAAGGATGCCTGACACGGAAGCGTCTGACGCAGGAGACAAAGCATACGAAAGAAGTGCGGTTAAACATGATGGGAGGATCGAGAAAAGAGAGTTTGGAGAGTGGCTCAGGAGACTGAGTATTCCCCGCAAGAAGGCCCGTTATCGAGCATTTCAGGGGCGAAATTTCGAGTTGTTTTGCGTGATGGCGTTGAAGTTGACGGCACGCATCTGCAGCGACGGGACTCACGGGCGATGTTGATGGCCTTGTTGACTTGCGTCGAGTACTTGGCGTATTTGGGGTACTTGGCCGTGATCGCCGCCGACAGCTTCTTCAGCTCGGCGCGCAGCTGCGCCTTCGTCGGAGGCGGCGCTGGCTTGGGCGCTGTTCCGCTCGCCGCTGGCTTTGGCGATGCTCCTCTCACTGCTGGGGGGACGGGCACTCCCTTGGCGGACGGGGCTGGTACTGTTGCGGGCGAGGGGGTTACGGCGCTGACGGACGACGCGGCGCAGATGACGGCGGCCAGCGCGGCTAAAACGACGGCGATGGCGGTTGAACGAGCCATGGCTCCTATCGAATGACGTCGAGTCTAGCAGCGGATGGAAAGGTTCAGGCAACGGGTAGTAATACTCTATCGGTGGCTGGCTGGAAAGGCGGACGGATGGAGAATGATCGCTTTCGAGACAATTCTGGATGGTGGTGTATTCTCAGTCGCGGTTCAACGGCGTCGAACGGAAGTCGTCAGTCGACACGACAGTTCTTGGTTGAATTGAGAAGATCGAATTGCTGAAGACGATTGTGATGTGCACTTGGCTGGTTTGCAAATGATTTCACGGAGCTCAATTTATGTGGCATGGGATGGGATGCCCAGCGACTGTTCTCATTTCGTCGGTGGTGTGTTTGTCGAATCGAAACATTTTGGCGAGGCCCCGACCCGATCCGATGGTACAACCTTGCCACCGAAGGAGCGTCCAAGTAGCCGTTTCAGCACGACTCGGCGGTGGATCACGCTTCTTCAGCTCTGCGCTTTGACTTGGCGCCTACTATGACGGTTCCTTTCTTCATTTCCCTTCCAACTTCCCATGTCTGCAGTGGTGGTAGGCATCTGGGGTGTGGGGGGGTTAGCGGGGGGTGGAGGGGGTGTGGTGGGAGGAGGGGGAGGTGCGGGGCGCGAGCGGAGGTGCCTGGGTATTACAATTTCTGCGCCCCTCTATTTTTCTGGCGGTGCATTCATTCGCGCGTGGCTTTCGGTGTCCAGAGGAGCTGCGTCCGCCCATGGTCTGGGTCCTCGTGAGAGTGGGTGGGGTGGGGAAAATGGAAAAGTCGAGAGACGACGTGAGAACCGACCAGCTGTGTGTTCTCGACTCGACGCGCCTTGGTGATTTGAAAATGAGGCACTTGCGGTGCGGAGCGAACGACGACATTTGGGAAATGCGGCTCGAGGGCTCGCGGAAGTTCTGTATTCAGTATGAGCATTTTGATTAACCTCGTATTGTTCTATGGAAAGGGAAATGTTACAAAACTTTCATCCAGCAAGTTAATGTCTTCCCTTTTATGCACTTTAGGTTGAGGTTGAGGTTGAGGGTGTGGTGACCATAATGATATATGCACTTTAGAGTGGATGGGAATCCCCTGTCTGTATAATATATGATGTATCAGCAAACATACCTTGGAATAGTGTAGTTATGCGGTTATGCTGGCACATTAATTGTGGATGCTTGTACCCTAAGCACTGGTTTACAAAAGTGGGCTCATTGGTGAAAGGCCTACACACCTCATTCACTTCTCCCATTGAAGCGCCGTTATTTCTAGAGAGGATCGGGTAGGACCCCACCCGAGACCCAAAAGAGTGTCGCGAGAGCAGGTCTCTCCAGAGTCCCACCCGTCTGCCCTCTGTATCTGTCTCGGTCAACTCGCAAGGCCAAGAAAGGCCTCAAGAACCCCCAGCTGAACCCGTTATTAGCAATTTGATTTCCCGTTACTAGCACACTGGCTTGGACGCCCAGCGCACCAGCGAAGGCCGTCCCATCTGCCCGCGAAGCGCGCCGTTGGGGAAGGCCTCCGTCCGAATCACAATGTAGAAATTCCGCGGAGTCGCGTCGATCTTCTGAAACAAGCTGTAAAACGTCATCGATGTCCCTGGCACGAGCTTGCGCGTCGCGTCCGTAATCCACGTGTCCATTTTCAACTCGTCGGGAGCGCCCCCGACAGTCCACGCGTTGGGCAGCTCCCAAATCGGCATGCCGTTGCTGCCGCGGCGGCCGTCGTAGAGCGTTTGGTTGGTGGGCGGCAGCGGGAGCGTGAGACCCTCAACATCGAAGTGAATCTTGATGTTGATCGTGCGGTTGCCCTGCCTGCTCACATACACACACGCAACGGATGCACGCATGTCAGTGACAAGTCTGAGGGATGGTGTCTGCTCATTTCCAATCTTGTGCATTTAGTGAGATGCGCACGATTCCGTGAGTCGGAGGGAGTGGGAGGCACGGAAGCTGCAACACAGCTTGAAACGAAACAGGGTTGGCGGGGCTCACAACACTTACGGCACTCACGACGTTCACGGCCTTCACGACACTCGCAACACTCATGAAATTTGCGACATTCACGACTTCACGACGCTCACGCACAACACTTACTGGTAGATCGTGGAGCGGAAGCTGCCGGTGGCGAGCGAATCTCCTCCCAAGCTCGCACTGAGCACCTTCTTCGAGCTGAGGCTGGACGTGAGCAGACCTGTTAGATCAGCAGGGCGAGCATGAGAGTGAAGATTCATTGAGCTGGTTTTTTTTACCACTCAATAACCGCTGAGGCTCGACGTGAGCAGACCGGTTAAGTCGGACAGGGTAATCCGGACAGGGTGAACGGGAGAGAGGAAAGATTGAGCTGGGACACGAGGTCCAGGGACGATGGGGAATGCCGTCGAAACAAGTATAACGAGATGGGTTGTGACTAGAACGAAGGGTAGCATCATGGGAGAGGTGCGGGCGAATGGAGTAGGTACGGGAAGGTGAGGAAGAGCGAGAGGAAAAAAGCCACGTTCCACTCACATCTTCGAATGCCGGGAAACGGAACGCCGGTGATTTTGGGCATGGGCGGGAGACTGGGAACTTTAGTTTTAGGCGGGGCTGCGAGAGTGCATGATGCAGCGGCGGCGAGAAGGATGCAGGCTAGAAAAGCTGCTGCAGGGGACGAGGCAAGCAGGGCAGGGAAGCCAAGAAGGTAGGAATGGAAGGAATGAGAGGGATGGGAGGAATGGGAGACAGGGCAGGATGCGGTACAGGATATATGGCCATTAACTTATGGTTCCGTACTTTACGCTTTACGCTTTATGCGGTACAGAATGGTGACTATTGTTACTAAAGACATCTCGTATTTCTGGACTTGGCAGACGGCAGAGTATGATGGGGGTGGACTGCGCTGTGATGCTGGATGTTATTGGCAAACTAGTGAAAACAGTGGCTTAGCTGAGTCAGGAAGGAAACGTAAGTACTAGTAGGTAATTTTCTTGTTAGAGCGCACCTGTTGCGGGCGATCGGTTTACGCGAGCCATGGTGGTGGGTTCAATGTACTGGGCTTGGAAGGGGCGCGCTAGGAAATACTTTTGAATCAAGCTGTCAGTCACACGACTCTAGTGGTTATACGGAGAATAAATTCAAGGGTGGTGTTAATCGGGAATCTCTTTGGCGGCTTGCCACCGCTTTCTATCTCGTGTCGGCCACCGGCGAGGGCCATTTTCCGAAATAGCTGCCGACGCTGCAGATACAGGGCGACAGCCATGAGGAACCACGCTGTTCCGTGCTGTTCGATGTTGCTCCGCGAAATAGCCGTTGTTGCGAGTGACCCGCCACCCACACCATGCAACAAAGGCCACAGCTAGGGTTGTTGGTTGGGGATGTTGGTTGGTGGAGGGTCGAATGTTCGCTTGGACTGATTGGTTGGGGGCTGGCTTCGGGTGGAAAGGAGGTCTGGTTGGAGCCGGGCCAACCACCACAATCAGCGCCTCTGAAAATCGATGAGTCTGTCGGTCGCCCCGCCGAAAGTGAAAGTTGCGAAAATGTCGAATTGGCCAAATGTTGGCACGGAGCGCGGAATAAACTCCCCCGCATTCGACGCTGGCGTCCCCAAACAGCAAGCCCTCTTAGGACCATTTCCTTCCGCATGCACTTTCACTGTGCATGAGTTTTTCACCTCGAATATACGAAAAACTCTAAGATTTATACCCAAAGACTCCATTCTTGACTTCAGTTTCACTTGCATATTGGCATACATACATAATCATCCATATTACACTTTAGAAAGCTATAACGAGCACAGAGAGAGTGCTCAATCATAGCACAGCATACAAGATAAAGCCCTACAACCAGCCATGCCGTAACAAACAGCAGCAAACGGCAGGCACAGAAGCAAGAGTAGTCCCCACCCAGCCCTACTCTTGACCCTGTGCCCAGCTTCGATTCCACAACTCCCAACTTCCATACGAACAAACTGGTAACCCACACCACCCATCTTGTACAAGCTTGATCGCCATGCATTACTCCATGCATCCTCCTCACCCAAGATCAAAGTCCGGGCTGTTGCATTTTTGGGAAATTATCTTCCCTCCTTTAAGCACGTACTTAACGTAACACGTGGTTCTGACCTGCAGGTGTTGGATCAGATAGTGAGAGGTAGAGCAGGTGGGGGGGGTGGGGGAGAAGGGGAGGGGAAAAGGGGGGGGGGGGGGGTGTCAAGGGCGTAGCAGAGGTGTGCAAAGAAACCCAAGGGGGAGAAGGGCAGTGGAAACAGAACTCTTCTGCTAGAGATGCGTGAGATGCGAAAATTTAGTGCAAGGCATGGTAGTGCAAAGAGGTTCGGAATTCAGTTATGGTTGTGCATAGCTGGCAAGGGCAATTGATTCAGAAAATTGTTCTAACCTCATCAAAATTCACATAAAATGCTGCATGCAAGCAGGATCCACGCACCAGGCGAATGTGAGAGCAAGGGAACCTTGTCACCTGAGAATCGTGGGAACAAGCACACCTGCGCTAGTAAGGAAGCCCAACTCACCTGCATTACAGGACTTTTGATTCCAAAGCCGGTGAATCTACCAAATCCTTGAATGTCAATCTGGGGGTTGGCGATGGCAAAAGGAGAGGAAGGATGGCACAAGGAGAATCATTTTTGCAGCTGCAACAACAAGGGCTGATGGCAAAACAGGAAAACGTTAGGGACTTAGGACCCATATGGAGGGAACTGACAGCAACGCAACTGTACTGGAGGATTAACACCCACTCTCCATTGACAGTATTGATTGCAGATAGTGCAAGTACCAGGAAGGAAAGCGGATGCAGAAACAGAACTGCTGCTATGGTTCCTTGCAATATGAAAAAACGGAAGTGCAGGATGAAGCAAGGTGGAAGCACGGTTTCTAGAACCACACTCACCTTCGTTGCAAGCACATCCCCCTTCTGGTATATCCGCCATCCCCTCTTCATAGGGATATTCACCAGGTTGAAGGGTGCTTTTACTGGGGATGACTTTAACGGGTACACGTTCATGGGGGGAAGCTGGGGCATGGAGCAAGGGGAAAAGGAAGTGGGAAACAAATTCAGGCACCGTTACAAAAAGGAGATTGAAGGGAGTAAATGAGGAATCCCGCAATGATGCTACATCCAGGCACACGAGCGTGATTAAGCCTGAAATAACGAGGCAAGCGTGGTTGCACTCTGCATGCATGTAGATGGTGTTCACCATCGGCTTGTATATACTCGAAATGCACACCTTGTGGGCGCGAGGGCAATTCGCCTTGGAGTTGCCAAGAAACATGTTGCTGTACTCAGCGTGCACGTGAGGGGGCTGACCTGCGACCTTAATGTGCCATCATTGCACACCTGGGCTGGGCGCGACAAACTACCTTGGAATTGCCGAGAAACGTGTTGTTGTATTCCGCGTGCACATAGATGGCGTTGATCTTGAGTCCATACGCGTTGGGATTGTAGATGAGCGCGTTGAAAGTCAGCACGCCTGTGAGGAACACGTCGAAGCCGTTCAACGGGTCGCCGCCTAGCCGCGCGTGCTTTACGGTCCAGTCCATGGTGTCGATCTTCAGCTCTGGCTGCTGCTAGACGCAGAGGTTGGGGGGGGGGAGGTGGGGAGGAGATTTTGTGTGGGGGGGGGGGGGGGGGAGGGGGTAGACAAATGAGAGCTCGAGTTGACGGGTCAACGTGAGTGCTTCACGGTCCAGTCCATGGTTTCGATCTTCAGTTCCGGCTGCTGCGGAGGGGAAGCAGGAGTTGGGTGGGGAGGAGGGAAGAAGCAAGAGCATGCATATTCTGTCGAAAGTGTGATTGCTTCACGGCCTAGTCCATGGTGCCGCTTGTCAGCTCTGGCTATTGCGCAAAGGGGGAGAAGAGGGACGAGGAGGGGGGGGGGGGGGGGGGGGAGGTGGGATGGGGGGGAGGTGTATGTGGGTTGAAAGAGACGAGGGGGCTTGAGTTGAAATGAGGGTGCGCGATTCACGGACCACTCTGCTTTGGCTACCGCGAGTGAGGGAGTGGAGGAGTAGAGGGCGGGGAGGGTGGGGGAGCGAAAGGGCGCGGGGAGAAGGGGGGAGAGGGTACGAGGTGGGAAGGATAAGGAAAGAACAGGAGGGGTGTTCAACAAGGCACGGGTGTCGTGTGCAGGGGGGCGCACCTTGTATGTGAACGGGCTGCTGGTTTTGCGCTGCGCAGACGAGGTGACTTTTGCGTCCACTCAAAAGGTGACTTTGACTTTTGAGTCGACTCAAAAGTCACCTCGTGTGCTGGGGGACGCACCTTGTATGTTAACGGGCTGCTGGTTTTGCGCTGCGCTGACGCCAGAACCCTCTTCGTCCAGAGCACCCGTGCCGCGCCATCCCTGCCACGTCATGTCACGTCAGGCAAGGCCACAGCACCTTAATGAATCAGAGTGAAGAGGACGTTACGGTCGGGACCCGGAACACTTTACGTTTCTCCGTACGGACAGGCGATGCGAGACGACGGAATGGGACGACTGCTGGATAAAACGTTGCAACGTGAACAAGCCGGCCCCCCCTCCCCAACCCCCCATCATCTTCTCCCCCCCTCCCCCCAAACGAATCACGAGTCCAGTCGTCGGCATATCGTCCAAACCTCACCCGAACGTCGCTGGTCTCCGCAGTTGTCGCGACGTTTGTTCAGTTCCAGCCGTAGCCGTAGCCGTAGCCGCAACCGTAGCCGTCGGCTTGGCCGTAACGGATAAACTACTAGGTGGACCGGAAGACCATCTAAGGCTCGAAGGAGCTGTTGCAACCTGGCTTCTAAAGACTTGGTTTCTAATGACGTGGCCGCCTGTAGCGCCCTGGACTGCTGGGTTAACCGGAGCAGCGAGGGCGAGAAGCAGGAGGATCGAGAGAACTGTAGCTACTAGGGATAGCGATGCGCCGATCCCGGGGGAGGAACCTGCCATACGGATCGGAGATTATAAGGTCTCTCCTAACTCGTCGCCGCTTAGAGCAGGCGAGGAGCCAATAGGAAGGAAGAGCGGATAATTCCTGTGTACAAGATCCCAGCTAGAGATTTCCTTACGGTGAATAGTGAATAGAAGCGACGGTGCTACCATCTAGCCTTGGTCTACTAGTTGAGATATTATGATTGAGCGACAGTTGAGCCACTAGTGTGATCGGTTGTGAATTGACGGAGGCGGAGCAACGAACGAGCGACGAGATGAAGATAAGTGCTGCTTGCCACTAATGGGGCGAAGGAGCGCTGCATATATATACGCGATCGAATCGCTTCGTTTAGAGTCACAAGTCGCAGGTACTAAAGCCGAAACAGGATTCCTAACGAAGAAGGTGCTGGTGAACTGACAACAGGCTCGCCTCGTCGCCACGTGTATCGCGTGCCTGCGACTCGGTCACCAGCAGCAGCGACGACTGTCTACATTAGAGACGACAAGAACGAGGCTGCTTTCAATTGCAATTTGCATCATGGAAATATTAACTAGGTATGTGGACCGGAAATCACGAACATATGCATTTCGTGGAGGAGATATCTAGGAGGTGATAACAAAAAAATGACTGCTAGCGCCGTATGGACTTCGGTCAGCATATGACTGGTCAACTCGGCTTTTAGGATGGAGAGAGAACAAAGCGGTGAAGTACGTTGTAGAATAATCATTCGCGGTATTCTGGTGAGATGTATTGTGCCGTCGTGTTTCTTCTCGAATCTTGGGCCCTCGAAATTGGTTCCCCTTTTCCAGAGCAACATCCGTCCGTCCATTCCTCCGTATGCCTGCTCCTAGGCAGGCGCGGAGCAGTGTGCAGTACAGTATTATCGAATTTCGCGTCGCTCTTTGCACGCCTGGCGGAAAGGGTGCGCGGTTCGGTTTTGCCCGTCGCTGCGTGTCATTTCTAGAGACGCAACGCAACGGCCTCGAAGTCGAAGTCCCCTCGTTAGAAGTGGAAAAATATTACGTCATCCTACCTACCTTCTTGTTACAAGCACGCGCCTACCCACTCGATTCTCCTTTTCAAGTGTGATTCTCGTTTGAAGGTAACATGCTACACAGTCTTACCAGGAATATAATTCAAAGCTAGTGTTTACTAGTTCTGGGTCGGTTGACAGATTAAATGGGAAATCTCTGTGGCCCTTCAAAGAGAGATATATGAGAGGGACGACTGCGGAACTTCGCGTTAAATATAACCATCAGTACAATTACTACTTCACAAATTCCTGCTACTCCCTTTTTATGTGTACCCCTGATTCCTTCACAGACGGATCGCCAGACTGGGGAGACGAGAGACATGCATGGTTGGCAGGTGGGGGATGGGAAGCAGAGGAGGGGGATGCTGGCAGAGCGGAGAGAAGGGATTGAGGAGGAGAGGAGGTGTGGGAGTGAGGCGAGGGGGGGTGGGAGTGTAGCCCTTTAACAAGGTGCGAGAGCGAGACCACCTGATAGCCCTGCCTTCTCAGCTCTGGCAGCATCATCCGCAGAATCTGCAAAGAAACGGGGGAAAGGAAGGATGCCTCAAAGTTTATATCACTTGATGTGCAACAAAAGCAGACACGAGCCATAAACAGCAGTCACAAGAGGCCTGTGCGCTTCACCTCTAAAGTTTGAAAGACTAGAAGCAGAACGCCGGCGGCCTCACCTCAACGGTTTGTGTGCCCTGCTGGGGACGGTCATGCAGGATAATAATAGCACCTGGGTACACCTGCGTGCTGTACGAGTGATGGAAGTAAGGCCTCCGCAGCCCACCTGTCCGTTACTGACAGCTCCTCACCTCAACGGTTTGTGTTCCCTGCTGGGGCCGGTCGTGCAGGATAATAATAGCACCTGGGTACACCTGCGTGCAGACAAGTGGAAGGGAAGGCAAGGGAAGTAGATTGAAAGGGTGCCTTGCTGTGGGTGGTCATGCAGTATGATGATGGCGCCAAGGGGAGGGATGAAGAGATGGGGATGGTGGGGATGGTGGGGATGGTGGGGATGGTGGGGATGGTGGGGATGATGGGTCCATGAAAAACACAGAGCAGCAAATCGCATCCCCAACAGCTCCCATACCCATAGCAGTACCTTCCACAAGCAGTAGCGAGCAACAGTGAGGCTGCTGTCTCTGAAAAGCGGGTCCACGGGGAACACAGAGCCCAGAGCCACAGAGAGATGCAACCTTGCTCCCCGATTCTACAGGCGCAGTCAGTACCTTCCAGAGACAGTAGGCGGCAAGGGGGCGGCTGCTGTCCTTGAAAAGCGGGTCCACGGGGAACACAGAGCCCAGCGCCACGTTGTATCCGTGCCGTTGTGCCTGCTGCCGCATGCGCTTGGTGTACCACCCATGGCCCTGGAGGTGGGGTAGGGAGAGCGATGAAGGAGGAAGAGGGGAGGGTGAGGAAGACATTCGAGGCACCTCGAAAGGTGCTGCGCTTGCTGCCGCATGCGCTTGGTGTACCACCCATGGCCGTGGAGGTGGGGTAGGGAGAGAGAGGAGGATGTTGCCCCCTCAATCTCGTCGAAAGTAGCGGAGGAGCTTGGCATCCAATTTTGAGATGTCTCGAAAATCGTCCACTGCCAGCAGCGAGAGACGACTCAAACAAGAAGTAGACGCCTAGCAGGGCAAAGCTGACAGCAAAACTAACAGGTCTGAAGCACTAGACAGGGTTGCCCCCGGAATCTCTTTGTAAGTAGCGGAGGAGATTGGTGTCCACTGGCAGCAGCGAGAGACGACTCAAACAACAAGTAGGCGCCTAGCAGGGCAAAGCTGACAGCAAAACTAATCGGCTGGAACCACGTGACTGGGTTGCCCCCGGAGTCTGTACGGAAGTAGCGGAGCAGCTTGGCATCCACCGCCAGCAGCGACGATTCACACGAGAAGCCATGCAAACTCTATACAGGGCAGGCTCAAAGCACATAGAAAGCACACTGACCCACCAGTCGGAACCACGTGACTGGGTTGCCCCCCGTATCTCTCCGGAAGTAGTGGTGGAGCTTGGCATCCAGCGCCAGCAGTGCCGACTCAAACGAGGAGTAGGCTCGAGGCAAGGCAACTTGACAGACATCCAGTGCCAGCAGTGCCAGCAGTGCCAGCAGTGACGACTCAAACGAGGAGTAGGCTCGAGGCAAGGCAACTTGACAGACATCCAGTGCCAGCAGTGCCAGCAGTGCCAGCAGTGCCAGCAGTGCCAGCAGTGACGACTCAAACGAGGAGTAGGCGCCGCCAGGCAAGGCAACTTGACAGGCATCCAGTGCCAGCAGTGACGACTCAAACAGGAAGGCATGCAATCCACACAAACCCACATGTCTACCAAACCACGTGACCTACCGGTCTGAACCACTTGACAGGTTTTCCAGCAGCGTCTCGTCGGAAGTAGTGGTGGAGCTTGGCATCCACTTCCAGTAGTGACGACTCAAACTCGCCCGCTGACAGGCGCCAGCTGGGTTTGTCCTCTGTCATATGGTTGCCCACCTCGTGGCCTGATGGGGAGAGGAAAGGAAATGGAGAGGCATAGGGAAACAGATGAGCAGAGGTGGGGAGTGCAGACAGGCGCCCGCTGGGTTTGTCCTCTGTCATGTGGTTGCCCACCTCGTGGCCTGGTTAAGGGGGGGGGGAGGGGGAAAGGATAGAGAGAGGCAGGAAGAGAGAAACGGTTGGCTGCTGTGTCAACATGGGAGCCAGCTGGGTCCAATGAAAAAGAATCACCTTGTTCCATTCCAACAACGCTACACAACAGCAAATTACCTTCAGCATGCATGCGATCCACAATGTTGGGGTACCTGTCCTGTCAGTGTTCAAAACAGGTGACTGTCAAAGTCACCACGTTCCAACGCCTCATGGCGGCACATTACATACCTTCAGCATGCAATCCACGATGTTGGGGTATCTGTCAATGTTGGATCCAATCAGACCGTTTATGAGTCGACTCTACAGCCACCTTATTCCAATAGTGCATGGCATGTTATGCACCTTCAGCATGCATGCGATCCACTATGCTGGGGTATCGGTCGATGTTGGATCCAATCACGAAGAACGTGGCCGTGCACCCGTGCTCCTTGAGAATATCCAGCAGCTGAGAATGCATGGCATAAGAGGTGAGGGGAAGGGGATAGAGTGGGCACAGATTAAGACCAATGTGGCCGTGGTCCTTGGTAAGGTCCAGAAGCTGTGAGAATCCGTGGCATGAGCAGTGGCGGAGAAGGGTATAGAGAGGGCGGGATTGAGGCGAATGTGGCCGTGCACCCGTGCTCCTTGGGAATATCCAGCAGATGGTAATTCGTGGAAAGAGCGGCGGGTTCGGGAGGGGAGGGCGAGAGAGGCAGGAGATAGGAGAAGGGGGGAAGAAGGGGAAGGACTGGAAGTTGGCATGAGCGGTGGGGGTAAAAGGGAAAGCGGAGTCAGGATCAAGAGCCGTGTGGTTGTGCACCCATATCCTTGAAACGTTTTCACATATTGAGTACTATTAGTTTTTTGTTTTTTCAATACACGCCAAATCCCCCAGACGTATCTTAAATCGTTCCAATATAGGCGCGCACTCTAGTAAACAAGAACATCATACCTCGTAGGTCGTGTCTCCATTCGGCCCATCATCGATCGTCAGAGCAACCAGGCGATCTGATTGGTCAACAGGAAAGGGAGGGAGGGATAAGGAGGATAGATGAAAGGAGGGATGGAGTGGAGGGATGGGGTGCATCATGCATGGTAGTAACGGATGACAGGGTAGGTGAGTGAGAGGGAAGGAGGGGAAGGTGATGACGGGTGCTCTTAGTGACGTACCTTTGGTGACATGCACCTTTGGTGACGTGTACCTTTAGTGACCTGTACCTTTAGTGACCTGTACCTTTGGTGACGTGTACCTTTGGTGACCTGTACCTTTAGTGACCTGTACCTTTGGTGACGTGTACCTTTGGTGACGTGTACCTTTGGTGACGTGTACCTTTGGTGACGTGTTCGAAGAGTATGTGGGGCTGGTTCTGCCGCACCCAGGTGATGATCCACCGTGGCTGGAACAGCACCCTGCACCCCACGCACGCACAGGCACAATGTAAGTTGGCTACATTATCCCATGCCCTGCCATGCCATGCCATCTTAGGCGAAACCATGCCATGATCCACCGTGGCTGGAACAGCACCCTGCACCCCACGCACACGGGTCATGGACGATTGCACAGGCACAGTGGAAGTTGGTTGCTGAGAATTCTCAAAGTGACTCAGATATAGCCGTGGCTGGAACAGAACCCTCCACCCAACGCACAGGCACAATGGAAGTTGGCTAGACTATCCCATGCCCTGCCATGTTATGTCATCCCAGGCGAAACCATGCCATGACAAACTATCCCATTCACCTGGTAACCATTTGAATAAGGCTTATATGGTAATCATAGGGATCTTGCAATCTATTCCACGGCGATGAACACCGTGAAGCCCAGGCCCCAGCACCTGCAGTGGCTGTGAGAGCGACTTTTGAGGTACCTCAAAGGGCCAGCGCACCTGCGGTGGCTATGAGTGCGCTGTCAGTGCAATCAGGTAACCCACTCACGTGGTGGTAACCATACGAAAAGCAACTTTCATGTGGTAACCATATGAGAAGTGACTCACCCACAGCGACGAACAGCGCAAAGCCCAGTCCGAGAGCGCAAGCAGCGGCGGTGGCGGCGAGGAGGGCGCTAGCAGGCCCACCAGCGACGGCACCACCACCTCCCACTCCACGAGTAGGGTTACCACACATGTGCAGTGCCCTTACAGACTCACCCCACAGCGATGAACAGCGCGAAGCCGAGTCCCAGCGCGCCTGCAGCGGCGGTGGCGGCGAGGAGGGCACTAGAGGGCGTCACCCCCACCAGCGACGGGACCAGCACTTCCCACTCCACTCCGCTGCCGCTCATTGCCGACGCTGTAGCGAGCGGAGGAGCCTGGGTGACTGTAGCGAGAGGTATGGTCGAGGTTGTAGAGAGGGAAGTTGGAAACGCTGTGGCGTGAGGAAGGCCGATTTCCTGGGGAGACGCGGCAGGAGCGGCGAGCGCGGGCGAGCAGCAGACGACCAGAGCGAATAATGCTGATGCTGCTGCAGCGGTGGCGGCTGAATCGGCAGTGGCGGCAGTGGCGGGGACGAATTCGTCTGCGGCAGAAATTCGAGGAAAGGCAATCCCACCAGGAGGCGTTGCGATGAAGCGAGCTGGGGGCGACAAGCTGGCGACGATTCGAGCGACGGTTGCGACAGGAATAATCGCAGACTCTGGAGCAAATGAGCGGCAGAAATTGTCGCAGACTTTGTATTTTTGAGCGGAAGGATCGGCAGGAGAGAATTTGCGGGATGGAATAAACTTGAGGAGGGGCAATGGCAAGGGCGGACTAGTCTTGATTATGGCGGGATTTGGGGGCGTAGGAGAGCGAACAGCGCAAGGGCGTGCCGAGCGGTCTAGTCGAATGCGATTGGGGATGCGACGGTTCACGCGAAGGGCTGCAGCGCAGGTGATAGACGGTGGGCGACAACGACGGCCGGTGAGTGCGACGGGTGCGACTGGCTGTGCGACGACACGGGCTGCTCGCATGAGGCCAGCGACGCGTTATGGAGAGAAAATGAGGCGAGAGGCGAAGGATGTGAGCATTGAAGTGAGGAGAGGCAATAAGGGGTGGCTTCGTCTTGCAGTTGATCGACGCGTGTCGTCGAGTCAAACGAAGCCACCTAGCAACGCACAGGGGGCATCAGCCAGCAACCATCAGCCATCAACAGAGCCCCATCTTTTCTGGTTTGATGGGACTTGCCTTGCCAACCAACTGACGAGGGAGCGAGCCTGGGGGATGAATGGGTGGCGGAGATGTTGGAAGGCGCGGAGTTGGTGGCGCGCTGGCGGTGACGAAATGCTGACGAGAGGTGTGGTGGCTCTGATGAAGCACGAGGTACAGCGGAACCGTGGCACGCGCCCGCGCTAATCTGCGACATACCGTAACATAATTGTCAGCTGGGACCTCTTAGAGTTACAGCAAAGCCAATCTTCCAGTAACTTCACCAGAAAACATTCTTCTCCCTCCCAACTCACTTCCATGCAGGCTCCAGCCTAATCTGTGGTTTCACCTGCTTGAGAACAAAACATGGCATTATGACAAAAATTGCCCTTGATGTTTCTACCTAGTTGTTGCTGGACAGCAATTATTTATGCCGCCACTGTTTTCTAGCTGAGCTTGGCATGTGCCTCGTGCAACTTCTCCATGAGCACTTCACTCATCTTACTGCACCCCACCACCTCCTGCAACAACAAAACATGTAAGGAGAGTGATGCAGTGTTGAAAGATATGGTCCACAAAGTTAACACGATAAAAGGATAAGCCAACGTCGCCAGCAGTTACAAAAAACAAGACTACACTCCAAGGAGATTGTGGAACAAAACAAGATAACACAAACTTACCATGCCAGGAGAAGCAATGTCGCCAGTCCTGTACCCGGCCTCCAGAGTACTCATGACAGCAGCCTCCAATAGGTCAGCGCCACGTGGCAGGTTGAGCCCGTAGCGCAGCATCATGGCGGCTGAGAGCACCTGTGCCATCGGGTTAGCCTTGTCCTGCCCCGCAATGTCCGGTGCCGAACCGTGCACCGGCTCATAGATGCCCGGGCCCTGAGGAGTGGTGGAGGAGTGGGAAATTGTGGAGAGGGGAGTTTATTTACTAGGTGCCTCAGAAAAAGGGTTGCTTTGTCCTGCCCTGCAATGTCCGGTGTCAACCCATGCACTGGCTCATAGATGCCCGGGCCCTGAGGAGTGGTGAAAGAGTGAGGAGACGGGAGAGGCGAAGGGGACAGCAGGGTGGTTTGGTTGGATTGAGTGAGCGGGCACCGCAGATGAATAGAGAGGATGGGGGGAAATGCTTGACAGTCGTGCAAGAAGTCCCTTTGCAAGTAAGTAATGTGGCACGATATTCCGTCATGCCAGCAAACTCCCTTTCTTCGCCCCTCCTCCCCCCTCCTCCACCCTCCTCCCCCTCCACTGACTCACATCAGAGCCAATGCTGGCGGAGGGCAGCATGCCAATGGACCCCGTCGGCATGGACGCCTCGTCTGAAAGAATATCCCCAAAGATGTTGCCGGTGACGATGGTGTCAAACTGGACCTTTCCCCCCCCCTCTCCCCCACCCCAAGGAGACTCACATCAGAGCCAATGCTGGCGGAGGGCAGCATGCCGATAGACCCCGTCAGCATGGACGCCTCGTCGGAGAGGATATCCCCAAAGATGTTGCTGGTGACGATGGTGTCAAACTGGCGCGGGTTGCGGATGAGCTGCATGGCGGCGTTGTCCACATACATGTGCGACAGCTCCACGTCCGGGTACTCCTCTGCCCCGATGGCTGTCACGCGCTCGCGCCACAGCTGCGACACCTCCAGCACGTTCGACTTCTCCACGGAGCACAGCCGCCCGCTGCGCTTGCGCGCCGCCTCAAACCCCACCCGTGCAATCCGGTCAATCTGGCAGGCAAGGAGAGGGGGAGCACGGGGGGGAATTGGGAAGGAAGGCGGAGGGGGTTGGGGGAAGGGGGAAGGGGAAGGAGATGGGAGGGGGAACGGGGAAGGGGAAGGGGAGGGAAACGAATGGGTGGGAGTCATCTCAAGTGTCTTGGAGTGAGCTCCACGTCCGGGTACTCCTCCGCCCCGATGGCCGTCACGCGCTCGCGCCACAGCTGCGACACCTCCAGCACGTTCGACTTCTCCACGGAGCACAGCCGCCCGCTGCGTTTGCGCGCCGCCTCAAACCCCACTCGGGCAATGCGGTCGATCTGGGAAGCCAGGGAAAGGGGAAGAGAGGGGAGAAATCGGGAAAGGAAAGGGGGGTGGGGGTGGGGGTGGGGGTGGGGGTGGGCGGGGGAAGGAGGAAGAGGAGGGAGAAATAAAGTGGAAGGAGGGAGGCAGGGGGAGGGTAGGGCATGGTGAGAGACGGTTCAGGAGTCTTGGAGTGAGGTCCACCACATCCGGGTTCTCCTCGGCCCCGATGGCCGTGACGCGCTCGCGCCACAGCTGCGACACTTCCAGCATGTTCGAAGAGAGGAAGCGGGGAGGGGGCGGAGGAAGAGGGGAAGCGAGCAGGGGGAAGAGCGTGGGTGGAAGACATTCAAGGTGTTCTCAAATCCCAACCAGACAAACGGTCGAATTGGGCAGCACGACGAGGGGAAAGGGGAGAGAGACGTTGAGACGCAAGGAGAGCGTGACGCAAGGGAAGGGCGTGGGTGGGAGAAGTTCAGGTGTCCTCGGGACACACCCCAGGAGATGCGGTCGCTCTGTCAGGTTTAGATGGAAAAATGGGGTGGAGGGTGGTTGAGTGGGAATGAACTCAAGTGGTGAGAAGGGATTAGAGCAGAAGTTCTAGAAGAATGAAGAGATTGGGGGACATTGGGTTGGCACGGACGGAAAAAACAGGGGGAAACTGGAAAAAGGAGGCAAGGGTGGCAGGACAGTGGAAGAAAGGAGATTTTAAGGAATATATGTGAAGAACATACCTCAGGAGCGGAGTAGATCATGGTGTTGAAGCCTGTCCTGTTGCCCTCTGCATCCTGTCCGAAGCCCTTGGGCTCCCCGAAGTAGATTCCTGCACCATGTTACGAGCAGCACGCAGAGCCGTGAAGGGAACGGGGGGGGGGGGGGGGGGGGGGGGAGGAGGGGGGTTTAACATTTGTTTCAGAGAATGAAACTCAAGCTCCACATACCAAGCACAAACAAACATCACAGCCTTACAGGTTCACCAGGATGATCGCGTTTCAATCCTGCTGCTCCTATGATTTCAGGCACGATTGTAGTCCTCACATCCCCTTCGTTTGCTTCTCTTCCAATTCCTCGCCTTCAATTAAATTCCAATTCCCCCTTCGCCTCACTCCCATTTCCTTCGCTCTACTCGTGATTCCTTTGCTCCACTTCCAACTCCTTCGCCTCACCTCCATTTCATTCAGCTCAATTGCCCCACACCTCGTCAGTTCTCGCACCACAACGACTCACCGCCCGTCAGTTCTCGCACCACCACGACTCACCGCCCGTCAGTTCTCGCACCACCACGACTCACCGCCCGTAAGTTCGCGAATCACCATGATGTCAACGCCCTCCACCACCTCGCGCTTCAACGACGACGCCTCGATCAGCTGCGGGATGCGTGAAGAGGAAATCGCGGGAAGTGGACGGGATATGTGAACCAGGGGGAAGGAGGTGTGGGAACCAGGGGGACAAGACATGCCAGGCAGGGGAGCACAGCATGATGCAGGATCGGTGGAAAAGATACGTTCCTTGCACCAGGAGAGCAGAAGGCGATTAACAAAGACCTAGCCGATACACGTCAACGCTTCGTCCACGTGTTAACAAATTCATCGTACTTCAAGCGCGCAATCCGAACACCATCTCATGACTAGGCCAATCTGCCCGTTAGTAGAATGAGGAGCTACACAGCGAGTAAACCAGCTCATCAAGCGTGCTGGTGCAACTCGTGCAATGCAACTAGCACAGAGACCGCTACCACTCTGTTACTGTGTGCCGCCACACATGAGGGACGAGGGTGGCGACTCGACTAAACAAGGAATCATGCGCGCTAGCGCAAAGCGTGCGATGCAACTAGCCCAGGGCAACTTCCAGTCTGTTCAGAAATGTCGCTGCGCCTGGGGACGACTGCTAAGGCGCGCCTCGAAAGAGCAATTATCCTGTAACTACTACCGCCATCGGTCTGTTCAGGAATACGGCCGCACCTGGGGGAAGACGGTGGCGGGGCGCAGATTAGCGAATGCGCCGAGCCCCGCGCGCAGCCCCAGCAGCCCGCGCTCAGGGCGGAGATCTGCGGGCAGGGTGTCCCACTTGTACCTGCGGAGCGGGAGTGGGTGATTAGGGCAATGCGGGGGATGTCAAGGGAAAGAGAGTTGGAAGGTAGTGGTGGGGTTGTAACTGGAAATAACGAGGCATGCACCAGTCGGGAGCAATAGCAACGACGGGAAATCAGGACCGCCTTATTTCCTGATCTAATGTTGCTGCATTTATACACTTCTACCTCTACAAGCGAACAATTGGCTAATCGTGGCTCCACCCACCCTCCAATGGCAGCGAGCAGAACGGCATCGCTGTCGCGGCACGTGGCGAGGGTTGATTCGGGGAGAGGCACGCCGAATTCGTCGATGGCCGCACCTCCGACCAGAGCCTCCTGGAACTCAAAGGTGATGCCTTCCAATTCGCCGAGAGCCTTGAGCAGCTTCACAGCCACTGCCATGATCTCAGGGCCGATTCCGTCGCCCGGCAGCAGCGTGATGCGACACTTCTTCGTCGCACCGTCGCCTGCCGCCGCCATCACTGGCTGTCTTCTGCGACTGCTGCTCCCATTCGCACAGGTCCTGCGACGATTCGCGACAGACTTGCGGCTGTGGGGGACCGCAGAGAGACCGTTCGACTTCACGGACTTGGCGAAAGCCTTTAGAGAGGACGACTCTCCCTCTGCAGAGGAGAGTTGCGCGGCGGTGAAATGCGCGCAGACCAACGAGCGAGCAGTCGCAGTCGCCATGGAGGAAGGCGGGATGCAGCAGATCACTCTGGTCAACGGAGTTGATGGCTATAAGAGAAACCCTCAGCCCTGCGAAATGCAGCTCTAGGTAAAATGGGAGGTGGAGGGAGTTTAGGCGTGAGGCGAGTGTGTGAAATCTGACCAGCAGGGCACACTTCGGAGGGACGATGTTGACGTGACAATGTGCCAGCGTTGCGGGAGCCAATAACAGCCACGCTTTGTTGAGATGTTGCTTGGTGGAACCACGTCAGCCAATGTAGAATTTACAGAATAATGCTACACTTTCATGAACAAAAGGCTTTGGAAAGCTAAGCCTCATCCACCTCATAATCCTCCTCCTGTGGAGCAACAAAGAACTCTACAAATGATGTCCTTGCACTCCTATTCTGCTGAGTTTGGCTCCTAGCCCCATCCTGGGTTGGTTGAGAAAAGGCAGGAAGACTGCCCACTCCAAATGCATCTGGAGCATCATTAGCATTTCTTCCACCAGGCCCAGTGGCTCGCATATTCACAACATGCTGCACTCTCAACAGGCCATGACGGTCGATTGTCAGTTTACTCGCATGGTTTTCCTTTAGAACAGCAGCAGGAATGCTAGCAGTTGCTGCACTGAGATGCTTGTAGCGATACCTGCACAGCGAGGCATGGGAAGTTCAGCTATGGCTTAAATTGAAAGACACATCCAGAAATATTAGTCCTTACAGGAATGAAACAGGCCGGTGACATTTGAAGTCAACAAAAAGGTTGTTGCACCGCCCAACAAGGAGATCAACCTGCAAAGATCAGAACGGTTGCCAAAACGTCATGGATGAGAAAATAGCACAGGCAAAAAGAAAAGTAGCTATGTCAAAGTGTGGCATCCATCAGTTACCCCAACTTGCTGACCTGTAAGTCACCATGGCCTTGTGCCAAAAACGTCACTCCTGCTGGCTGGGGGCTGATGGAGATTCGAACACTGGCACCAGGCCATTCCAGATCCTCAATCAACTCCTTGAGAACACCAGACTGGGAATGTCACAAAGAAACCGTTATTACTCGGAAATGAAAAAGATGCTGCAAAAGCGAGGGGATGCTGCAGAATAAAACTCACCCGAATTGCAAAGCTGACCGGTGCGTTTTGCGGAGTCGATGTGTCAACATCCAGCGCCCATTCAGGCGGGTTCATATCAGGAAGCAGAGTACGAATCTCCGCTCCAATGCTGCTGTTGCTATTGGATGGATCCGAAAGCCTGAAGACGCCTGATTGCAAATCCCCCACCACACAGGCAGAAGAAATATCCTCACAATCACGATAAGAAACGTATCCCCCGGAACACACGCACAGCTGCTGTAAGGTAAGTCTCACTTGAGCAGGAGTTGATTATCAGGCCCAGGATACCGCAAAGTTAGTACATGTCCTGTGGTAGCTGACGCAGAGAACGCCGACAAGCAGTCAATCAGTAGAGACAAATTGATGCCGAAACGATAACGGACATCTGGTCGATAAACGTAGTCCATGAAGAGCTGCATGGGCACTTAATAAGGTTAGAAGATATTTCTAAGAATAACCTCATTTGACAGTCCTACAGAAGGGCCTCAAATGGTTCAGGTGACAAATTCCGACCTCTTTCCTGAAAAAGGCACGTGCGTGCAGGCAATTAAGCTCCTCTGCTACGACCACAAGACCCGTCTCGGACATCTCAACAACCGCTTCCTGCGATTAAATTTTGAAGAGAAGGCTCTGTAAGTAACGTGGACCGCACAAATAAAGGTAATGATAATGCTAAATTGGTTCTACCTCGTACCTGCTGACGTTTCCATTTGATCGTGGTAAGCTCGTCAACGAGACTGGATGTGCTTACAAGGGTACAAACTAGGTCGAAATCCATGGCCAAGGCTCGAACAGAAGCCACTAGAATGCTAAGTCAACGTAGAATGCGACCAGACACTAAAGATGAATACCATTTCTGAGAGCAGGGATGGTGACTCATGGGTCCAGGAACAAAAGCGTCAACTTCACCCTTCCCCCAATTGGGTACTCGGGGATGGGAAATGGGTTTGTTGTGGTGGATGAGTGGAAAACAAGGCGGAAATCTGGCGGAAACTGTTACCGAGGTGCTTGAAATCCCAGGTTCCGCGCAAAAGGGTTGAGCTGTGCGGCTTTGTGCAGGGCGGAGCGTTGTTGGAATTCGCGCGTAAATCTCTGGGCGCTCGCGCAAAAAGGCGGAGAGTAGCCCCTGCTGATTGGAGGTTTGGTAGAACGAGCCCAATGGTCGGCCTGGAGCCTCCGAGGTTTCGAGCAGATGGGGTGAGAGTGGGGGTGGCTCGGAAGAGGGTGTTCCGCGGGAAAGCGGGCAGCAGCCAGCCACATTTGAGTGAGCTGTGATGGCTCTCCTCTCCAACCAATCCCAAGGCGAGGTCGAGGGAACACGTCAAACAAATGGATGATCCCAAGGCTGGGCCTCAGCTCTGCACTTCTGGGTCCGGCCGGGGTCTTTGGGTGTTCGGTCTTGTAATTTCTGAAGATAATTTCCCCGGTCATATTATTCTGTGACTGTGCTAAAAAACAAAAAAAACAGAAAACATCAAATGTCATGGTGGTCGGGACTGAATTCCCAGACAAAAAAAAGAAAGGCATCCAGGGTGAATAACCACCGAAGAGAACTAAGCTGCCCGTTTTCGCGATTTGCTCGGCTCCCATTTTCGCTTCCTCTGGTCGTCCAACCATCCTTGCGTCCTCATATTCTCTATCCATCGTTTGTCTTCATTTCTCCGACTCTAGTTTCCTGGTCCCTCATCCATCCAGTGAACCTGCCAAGCTTTTCTCTGTCATCTCGTTTACTTTGAAACCCTTCCGATGGTTGACATGGGTTGGACCTTTCTTCTTGATAGTTTTCCAGATCTTCATCACCGTCGACTGTGCCCTTGACTATCAGCTTTACTTAAGACTCGAGGGATTGTAAGTCGCATGATGTCCTCAGCATCTCGTTGAGTGCATTCTTCTTACAGAAGAAAAAGTGGTGGTCTTAGAAAACAGAGAAACTCAATTAGTGCGACTACTCATTCTTTCATCATGCATAGGTCGAAGGCCATCCGTGAGCGGGACTGGTGGAGTGTTCTTGAGATTCACGAATAGCATTCGCCTTTGCTTCCGCGCTCAAACCTGACAGATCTTATTTGTTTCTTTCACTCTCATTTAGTTTTCCACCTTTTTTGTATCAACGATGACATCATTTGACTTGGGGTGCTGAGATCTGTGGGCTTCTCCACCCTCTCCCTTCCCCCCCTCCCTTTTTTTTTGCAATCTATCTGCTTATAGCTCGCATAAGAGAATTTCAAGTGGTCATTTTTTTGTCTCTTTTGCCTGACCCTTCCTGTCTTTTCTTCTCAGGTCAGAGAGCGTACTGGAGAAGTTCAGAGGAGTCCAGACTCTCAGCACCCCTCAATTTTCTAGTAAAAGGCAACAGCGATGCAGAATCCGAACCAACACCTGCAGCCGGACCAGTCCCACCAGCAGCAGTACCCACCCCATCCCCAGCATCCCCAGGGTCCTCCCTTATCACAAACGCCACCCACCCTGCTTTCCGGCCCACAGCAGCCGAAGCACCTTGGCCCTTCCCAACAGATCCCTTTGACTCAAGCATTAGGGGCTCATCCAGGCCCGACTCCCCACGGAATCCCGCCTCATCTCCTGCAGCAGCGGCATCTGCAGCAGTCCGCGCAGCCTCCGGTGCAGGCGCAGCAGAGGGCGGTGCAACGGCAGCAGCAGACGCTGCTCACCCAGCCGCAGCAGCAGGGTCCTCTGTCGCAGCCTCAGCATATGCCGAAGCAGCAGCCGTTGTCGCAGCAGCAGCATAAGCAACAGAAGCATGAGCACGCAGCGCAGTCCATGCAGCCGAAGCAGCAGGGTCCGCCGCAGATGCAAGCCATGGCTCAGCAGATGCAACCGCAGCTGCAGGCGCAGTTGCTGCAGCGGCAGCAGCAGCAGCAGCAGCAGCAGCAGCAACAGCCGCAGGATCAAAGGCGGCAGCAGCCGTTACACCAGCAGGTCCCACCTCACGCGCTCCAACAGCAAGGGATGCACCCAGGCCAGCCCATGCACCAGCAACAGCGGCAGGTGCAGCAATCCCCAGCGTTGGCGCCAAGACAGCAGCTGATGATGGCTCAGCAGCAGCAGCAGCACCAGCAGCAGCAACACGTGCCTTCAGGACTCATGCAGCCGCAGCAGCCGCCGCAGTTGCAGCAGCAGCATCAACAGCAGGCGGGAGTCGCAGCACAGAAGCATCCACAGCATCAACAGCATCAGCAGCAGCATCCGAGGCCGTTAGGCCAGCTTCCCGCCCAGCAGCAGGTGCTGATGGGACAGCAGCAGGCAGCAGTGCACGGGCAGAAGCCGGTGCAGCAGCAGGGTGTGCTGATGCAGCAGCCGGGTATGGGGCAGCAGAGACAGCTGAAGCCACAGCAGCCGGCGCAACAAGCTGCGCATGCAGTGCAAACAGATGCACAGCATCCCGTGCCTGCAGCGCAGATGCAGCAGCATCAGCATCATCCGCAGCAACAGCAGCAGCAACATCAGCAGCAGCAGCAGCAGCCGCAGCCGCAGCAGCAGCAGCAGCAGCAGCAGCAGCAGCAGCAGCAGCAGCAGCAACAGCAGCAGCAGCAGCAACAACAGCAGCAACAGCAGCAACAGCAGCAGCAGCAACAACAGCAACAGCAACAGCAGCAGCAGCAACAGCAGCAGCAGCAAAGGCAGCAGCAGCAACAGCAGCAACAGCAGCAACAGCAGCAGCAGCAGCAGGGCGGTAAACTGACAACAAACGACGCCCTTGCGTATCTGAAGGCTGTGAAGGAACGGTTTCGAGACGAGAAGGACAAATACGACGAGTTCCTCGATGTCATGAAGAACTTTAAGGCACAGCTGTGAGTCTTGCACCTTGCAAGTTCGTCACACAATTGCATGCCCTTTCTCAATCGCATGATTGTAATTCTGTAAATACTCCCTCCTTCTCCCTC
Organism: Closterium sp. Naga37s-1; assembly: GCA_947471745.1. Classification (NCBI taxonomy): domain Eukaryota; kingdom Viridiplantae; phylum Streptophyta; class Zygnematophyceae; order Desmidiales; family Closteriaceae; genus Closterium; species Closterium sp. Naga37s-1. Next base: position 493,354 of record CANJKZ010000210.1, on the reverse strand, counting down.
GTCCGCTTTTCTTCTCTTTTCTCTTCTTCCATTCCCTCGCTCGCGTCTGTCTTTGCTCCTCTTTCCACCCCCCTCAGGCTGTCTGACACTGCCCCTATGTTCTCACACCTTTTTGTTCTTTCCATCTATTGTTTCCCGTGTGCCAGGATCGACACAGCAGGAGTGATAGCGCGCGTGAAAGAGCTCTTTGTGGGGCACAGGCAGCTCATTCTCGGCTTCAACACCTTCCTGCCCAAGGGCTACGAAATCACCCTTCCGCCCGAACCTACAACTCCAGTCCCTGCCCCCGCACCCGCACCTCCGCCTCAGCCTCGGTCCGCGCCTCCTGCGGTGGCTCGGCCGCCCATCACCCCTTCCGGACCTGCAGGGCCCATGCCGGTCGCTCCTGCTGGTGGGGTTCCCCTAGGGCCTGGAGCAACTAGTGCAGCCCCCCATGGCCCCCCACTGTCAGTGCCGCATGGGGGTGCTGGGAGTGGGGCTGTAGCAGCCACACGCACCCCGCCCCTCCCTGTGGCGCCCGTGGGAGCAGGCGCAGGAGCAGGAGCAGGAGCAGCAGCAGGAGTGGGAGGAGCTGCAGCAGTGGTTGCTCCTGGTGCAGGTCATGCTGGGGGAGGTGCACCTGCCGCTGCTGCTGCGGCTGTGCCTGGTGGTGGTGGGGCTGCTGTTGCTCCTAGTGCGGCCGGTGCTCCTGGTAGTGCTGGTGCTGGCGCTGTTGCTGGTGCGGGTGCTCCTGCTGGTGCTGCTGCGGCTGGGCCTGCAGCAGCAGCGGGAGGCGCAGGAGGAGCAGCGGGCGCGGCAGCAGCGCCAGCTGCTCGGAGCAAGATGGTGGAGTTTGACCAGGCAATCAGCTATGTCAACAAGATTAAGGTATCGTACAACCTTGCCAACACCAATATCAACACCAACGCCAGTCATGTTGACCATCGCACAGTTCTTGCCCTTTTCCTGCTGCGGCATCTCGTTTTGCGCGTCGATGGCATGTCAGTCAGTTCTCTTTTGGCCCTCTGCTGGGTACTAGTCGGCATTAAAAATAATCTCTGTCATCCAGATAAACGTCCGCGTGCCGAGCTCCTTATCTTGACCACGACGCGCCTCTCTCTCTCGCTCGTTCCTCCAGGCCCGCTTCGCGGATGACGAGTCGGTGTACAAGAGCTTTTTAAGCTTGATAAGCAATGGTCGTTCCGGTGCTCATTTTGCTGCTTGTTTGCTTTCCTGTGTGAATCGCTCCCCCAGGCTCGCTTTGCGGACGACGAGTCCGTGTACAAGAGCTTTCTGGAGATCCTTAACATGTACCGCAAGGGCAACAACAACATTGGTGACGTTTATAAGGAGGTTAGTAGTCTGTCGGTGCTTGCTTGTTGTCGTTCCATCCTCGATGTGCAATGCTGGCTGTGCTGGTGTAGTCTGCTGGCTCCTCTTCCTGCCAGACTCTTCTGCTGCCCATGCATCTGTGAATTCAGCAGCAGCGATTCTTTTATCTGTCAGCAGCAGCTGACCACTTGGACCTGCTACCTTGAGGAGTCACATTCTTCATGCCAAGCTCTGCTGCTGCAGGCCATACATGCATCAATTGACTTCAACAAATTCCTTGCTTCTTTCGTTCCCCCCTCATGCTCCAGGTGGCCACGCTGTTCAAGGACCACTTAGACCTCCTAGAAGAGTTCACCTTCTTCCTGCCGGACTCTGCTGCTGCTGGCTATGCACCAGTCAACTCACAGAGGTCCCGTCATCCCTTCATTCCGCCATCCCCCACTCACACACACCCCACTCGCTCCAGGTGGCAACGCTGTTCAAGGACCACTCGGACCTCCTAGAGGAGTTCACCTTCTTCCTGCCCGACTCCGCTGCCAGTCACCTACCCCAGTGGCGAGGGGTGGGCCCGCCCCCACCCGGAACTGCTGCTGCTGGCGCCAGTGCTGCTGGAGGTGCAGCAGGGGCAGCAGCAGGCGCAGCAGCAGGGGCAGCAGCAGGGGCAGCAGGAGGGGGAGCAGGAGTGGCAGGGGCGGCGGCGGCACCGGGAGCACGGGCGGGTGCAGCAGCTGCTGCTGCTACAGCTGGCGCTGCTCCTGGGGCTGCTGTTGCCGCTACAGCCGCTGCTACAGCTGCTGGAGCTGTGGCTCCTGGTGGCCGGGCAGAGAAGGCCAAGGTGTGTTTGGTTGTAGGCCATAGCGTCTATTCTGTTTCTTGTTTACTCGTGTGCATTCCTCAAGATCTGCTCTGTTCCTCTGATCTTGTCTTGAGGCCCTCAAGTTGAGGGTCTCAGTGCTTTCTCACCTTACGTCTTTAAGAGCCCCTACCTAGTCAGTGATTCAATCATGTGTTCCTCCTCTTGCTTGCAAGTTTTCTTGCCCTGCAGTGGCATCTCTGGCTGCTTCTGCTGTTGTGTGGTGGTGGTGATGGCTCGCCGAGGTCCCTTCCAGCTAAATGCTATCTAGCCCTCCTCTCCCTACAAGACTGCCTCCTGTGTTTCTTGACTCTGATGTGCAGAGGGAGAAGGATGGGGACCAATCAGAGAGGAGGAGGAAGGGGGCGGAGGGGCGGGGCAAGGAGAAAGACGCGGAGGGCCGAGGGAAGGTGAAGGAGGAGGTAGAGGAAGACCCCTCAGCACACCATCCGAAGCGTCTGCAGCAACAGCAGCAGCATGTGGATGCTGCCCATCCACATTTGCACCCCGCACACCAACCAGCGGGCCTAGGTGTGGGAGGGGTGCAGCAAGCTGGGGAGGAGGGCTCTCACAGAAAGCAGCCTCTGCTGCTGGACCTGCAGAAACCACCAAGGGAGGCAGAGCTGCAGGTAGAGGAGAAACGGGTTGGGCTGGTGCCGCCGCAGCTGCAGCACCCGCAGCCCATGCAGGTGGACGGGACTGGGAAGGAGGGGCATGGGGAGTGGGGGCAGCAGCAGCAGGAGGAGCGTGAGGGAGCGGGGCATGCGGTGGTGCAGCCGCCGCAGCAGGCGCAGCAGGGGCCGAAACGGAAGGGGCGGAAGGGGGAAGAGGGAGGGAAGAAGAAGGAACCTGCAGGAGCGGCAGGGGAGGGTGCAGGAGCGGACGAGAGGAAAGGGAGCAGGGGTGAGTGGGGCTAGTAGGATTTATCGGCAGGGATGTTAGTGTGGGGTCGAATTAAAGGGGTGGGCTGGTATGGTTTCATAAGTCTCTGTCAATGCCTAACTTTCTCTCTCCCTCCCACGTGCCTGCTTCTTCCTCCCTTCCTCTCACTCCTCACTATCTTCCTCCGTTCCTTGTTTTTCTATCCCTCTCACTTTCTTCCCCTACCTCCCCTTCCTCCCCTCCCCCCCCCCCCCAGCCCTGGGCATGCACAGGGAGCTGGCGTTTTTCGAGAGGGTGAAGGCGAGGGTGCGCAGCAGGGAGGTGTATCAGGAGTTCCTCAAGTGCCTCAACATCTTCTCCCAGGAGATCATCGCCCGCGCCGAGCTGCAGAGCTTGGTGGGGGATATTCTCGCCAAGCACCCCGACCTGGTCGAGGGATTCAACGAGTTTCTGGCACGATGCGAAAACCTAGGTGAGCCTTCGTGGTACTGGGGGGAATGTTTTCTGAGGTGACCCAGAGTCTGGGTGCTTTCCTAGGCGCGCCGAGCTGCAGAGCCTAGTTGGGGATATTCTCGCCAAGCACCCCGACCTGGTTGAAGGGCTTTAACGAGTTCCTAGCTCGATGCGAGAACCTAGGTGAGTTGTTAGTCTCTCGTGGTCTCAGAGTAGTACCTCGGTGACCCAGACCCGAGCTGCAGAGCCTCGTGGGGGACATTCTCGCCAAGCACCCCGACCTGGTCGAGGGCTTCAACGAGTTCCTGGCTCGATGCGAAAATATAGGTGAGTGTTTGTGGTACTGGGTGGAGATGTTCTTATAGGCAACCCAAAGTCCTGGAAATCTTGAAAGGAGTGACGAGCTGCAGAGCCTCGTGGGGGACATTCTCGCCGCCAAGCACCCGGACTTGGTGGAGGGTTTCAACGAGTTCCTTGCACGATGCGAAAACCTAGGTGAGTTGTTAGTCTCTCATGATTTTAGGGTGGTATCTGGCTGACCCAGACCCGAGCTGCAGAGCCTAGTTGGGGATATTCTCGCCAAGCACCCCGACCTGGTTGAGGGCTTTAAGGAGTTTCTGGCTTGATGCGAAAACCTAGGTGCGTATTTGCGGCACTGGGGAAGTGTTTTTTTAGGCACACCTGGTTGCTTACTCTTATCTAGCGTAAAAGCATTACATTTAGATCTACATGCGCGTGCTGATTCGTACATGTATTGTCTGTTGTGCATGTGTGTCGACTGGTTTTCCAATCGTTTTGCAGACTTTGAGACGTTGGAGTCAGCAGCAGGAGGGCCAGGGGTGAAGGTGGAGGAGGAAGAGCGGAAGGAGGGTGGGGAGAAGGAGAGGGAGCATGAGAGAGCGGAGACGAAGGAGAGGGAGAGGAAGGAGGTGGGGGAGCGTGAGAAGGAAAAGGAGGGATTGAGGAAGAAGGAGAGGGAAAGGGAGCGAGGGAAGGACCATGGGCATGTGGAGAAGGAGGTAGAGGAGCGAGAGAGGGAGGAGAGGGAGAGGGAAGAGAGAGAACGTGAGGAGAAAGAGCGGATTAAGGAGAGGGAGAGGGAGGAGCGGGAGAGGGAACGAGAGAGGGAGCGGGAACGGGAGAAGGAGAGGGAGAGGGAGGCGAGGGAGCGGGAGCGGGAAGCAAGGGAGAAGGAGAAGGAGAAAGAGCGAGCAGCGGCAGCAGCAGCGGCGGCGGCGGCAGCTGCAGCCAAGTCAGTTGTAGCGAGGAAGGAGCAAGTGCAGTACAAGTCGATCTGTGAAATGGATCTGTCTGCTGCTGAGCGCTGTTCACCAAGCTACCGCCTCCTCCCCAAACCGGTGAGTTCCTTCGTTCTCTCTCCGCTCTCCTCTTCGTTTACTCCTTTTAACGCAACTTAAAAGGAGCAAGTGCAGTACAAGTCTATCTGTGAAATGGATCTCTCTGCTGCTGAGCGCTGTTCCCCCAGCTACCGCCTCCTCCCCAAACCAGTAAGTTCGCTTTCAGACAAATGCGCCCCATGTCATGCCACCGCACGGAGCGGGGACTGAATGTGCTTAGCAATGTGAGGTGACCCCCCCACCCTTTCCTCCCCTCCTCCCCCCACTACCCCCAAATCCTCCCTCCTCCCCCCTGCTGCAGCAAATGCGCCCTGTCTCGTGTCACCGCACGGAGCTGGGAATGAAGGTGCTGAACGATGTTTGGGTGTCTTCCCCAACCCGCACTTACTGTCCCCCTCACTCTAACCCTTTTTGATGCAGCAAATGCGCCCCGTGTCGTGCCATCGCACGGAGCTAGGAATGAAGGTGCTGAACGATGTGTGGGTGTCGGTGACGTCAGGCAGTGAGGACTACTCCTTCACGCACATGCGCAAGAACCAGTACGAGGAGTCGCTCTTCCGCTGCGAGGACGACCGGTGAGTTCCACCCATGCGCACCCAACTCCACCACTGCACACCCCTGCCCACTCCTGCCCACCCAGCCCCACCCATGACATGCCTCCCTCCCGCCACCTGTCCGCACCACTCCTTCACGCACATGCGCAAGAACCAGTACGAGGAGTCGCTCTTCCGCTGCGAGGACGACCGGTGAGTGCCACACCCATGCTCACCCATTTCCGCCCATGCCAACCCATGCGCACCCTTAAGCACCCATCCCCACCCGTCTCCATCCAACCTCCTCCCCTTCCTCCTCGCTCCCTATCAACCTATTGCAGCTTCGAGCTGGACATGCTGCTGGAGTCCACGGCAGTGACGGCAATACTTGACTCACACACACATTCCCCCCCCCCCCCTCTCCCCCCCCCCCCCCTCCCTCCCACTTCTCCCCTCTCACCCGCTGGCAGCTTCGAGCTGGATATGCTGCTGGAGTCCACGGCAGTGACGGCGCGGCGAGTGCAGGAGGTGATCGACCGCATGCACGGCATGACCGACGCCGAGAGGAGCGGCTTCAGGGTGGAAGAGAATCTCACTGGTGAGAGGGGCAGGGAGGGGAACAGGGCGCGGAGGGGCTTTTTTATTGCTAAGGACAAGTGACAGGGGCAGGGTACTTGTTCAAAGTCGAGTGCAGGAGGTGATTGATCGCATGCACGGCATGACCGACGCTGAGAGGAGCGGCTTCCGCGTGGAAGAGAACCTCACAGGTGAGAGAGGGAAGGGTGATGATGCCAGGTGACAGGGGCGGGGAACTCTTTGAAGGGCGAGTGCAGGAGGTGATTGATCGCATGCACGGCATGACCGACGCTGAGAGGAGCGGGTTCCGCGTGGAGGAGAACCTCACAGGTGAGAGAGACGGGGTATCTAACATCGCATGCATGGCACGACAGATGCAGGGGTGGGTGTGGTGCATAGAGCGCATATACGGCGACCATGGGCTGGACATCCAAGAATTGGTCAAGTGCACCCTGCTTCAACCGCTCCCCCATGGCACTCCCACTGTTCCTCCTACCACCACCACCACCACCACCACCCCTCCCCCACTCCCTCCAGCCATCAACATGTGGTGCATAGAGCGCATATACGGCGACCACGGGCTGGACATCCAAGAGCTGGTCAAGTGCACCCTGCTTCAACCGCTCCCCACGCCGCACTTTCTGTCTTTCCCCACCCTTGGCCCGTTCCCCACTTCCCCCTCTCCCCCCAGCCATCAACATGAGGTGCATCGAGCGCATATACGGCGACCACGGGCTGGACATTCAAGAGTTGGTCAAGCGCACCCTGCTTCACTCGCTCCCCTGTGCCCCCATTTCTCCCGTACCCACCCAGCCATCAACATGCGGTGCATAGAGCGCATATACGGCGACCATGGGCTGGACATCCAAGAATTGGTCAAGCGCACCCTGCTTCAACCGCTCCCCCATGGCACTCCCACTGTTCCTCCTACCACCACCACCACCCCTCCCTCACTCCCCCCAGCCATCAACATGCGGTGCATAGAGCGCATAGACGGCGACCACGGGCTGGACATTCAAGAGCTAGTCAAGCGCACCCTGCTTCAACCTGCTCTTTCCCACCATGCCCCTTCCGCTCCCCTCTCCCCCCAACCCCCATCCCCACACAGCCATCAACATGCGGTGCATAGAGCGCATATACGGCGACCATGGTCTAGACATTCAAGAGCTGGTGAAAAGGACGCCGGCGGTGGCGCTGCCGGTGGTGCTGCAGCGGCTGAAGCAGAAGCAGGAGGAGTGGGTGCGGTGCCGGGCGGAGATGAACCGCGTGTGGGCGGACGTGTATGCCAAGAACTACGCCAAGTCGCTCGACCACCGCAGCTTCTACTTCAAGCAGCAGGACAAGAAGAGCCTCAGCATGAAAGGTGCGCGTGCTTGGGGGGTGGGGTGGGCCGACAGCATGAAAGGTGCGTGTAAGGGGGGGCGGAGGGGTCGTGCCTGGTGGGAAGGTGGGCGTTTAGCTGCTTCATATGCAGGGAGGGCGGGAGCATGGAAGGTGGGAAGCAGGTGAGTGGGTGGGAGCAGAAGCAGGAGGAGTGGGTGCGGTGCCGGGCGGAGATGAACCGCGTGTGGGCGGACGTGTATGCCAAGAACTACGCCAAGTCGCTGGACCACCGCAGCTTCTACTTCAAGCAGCAGGACAAGAAGAGCCTCAGCATGAAAGGTGCGTGCTGGGTGGGCATTTAGCTGACCAATGTCCCACCCTTGGTCTCCATGTCGCTCTCATATTCCTATGACTTGGCCCCACATTTCTTTCATTTACACCCCCCCCCCCCCTCCCCCTCTCCCCCCCCCGTTCCACAGGTCTGCTGTCGGAGATTCGGGAGCTGAACGAGCAGAAGCACAAGCAGGACGAGGTGGTGGCGGCACTAGCTGTTCCCACACGCCCCTTTCATGTACCCCCCCCTTCCCTCCTCCTCCCTCCCCCAACCCCACAGGTCTGCTGTCGGAGAGTAGGGAGCCGAACGAGCAGAAGCACGAGCAGGACGAGGTGGTGGTGGCAGTGGCACTAGTTGTTCCCACACGCCCCCTTCATTTACCACCCCTCTCCCCCCCCTTCCCCCCTTCTTTCCCACAGGGCTGCTGTCAGAGATACGGGAGCTGAACGAGCAAAAGCACAAGCAGGACGAGGTGGCCGCAGCAGCACTAGCTGTTCCCACACGCCCCTTTGATTTATCTCCTCCCCCTCCTTCCCCCCCCCCCTCCCTTCTTCTTCCGCCTCTTCCCCCACAGGGCTGCTGTCGGAGATTCGGGAGCTGAACGAGCAGAAGCACAAGCAGGACGAGGTGGTGGCGGCGCTAGCTGTTCCCACACGCCGCCCGCTCATCCCGGACGTGCGGATGGCATACAACGACTCTGCCATCCACGAGGATTTGCACGAAATCATAAAATTCTCAACTGAGGAAGTGTGCAACTCGCCTGAGCAGTCCGCTAGGGTTATGAAGCTCTGGACGGGCTTCATCGAAATGTTTTTGAATGTGCCCGCAGTCTGGTCGAAAGTTGTTGCGGAGGAGAAAGCTGCCCGGGACGCGGAGATTGCTGCCCGAGAAGCTGCGAGGGCTGCCCGGGGAGGGGCGGGAGGGCGTGAGGGGGAGGGGAATGGAGAGGCTGGTGGGGGGGAGGGGGAGGGGGAGGGGAGGGAGAAGAGTAGAGATAAGGGGAGAGGGGAGGAGAGAAAGCGGGAGAGGCAAGGTGGGGAGGCAGAGGGGAAGAGGAAGAGAGGGAGGCATGATGGGGAGGGTGATGGGGCGGGGGTTGCCAGTGAGGGGCAGAGATCAGGGGGTAGGGAGGCAGGGTGGGATGGTCTGGAAGAAGGTGAATTCAATCCTGGGGGAAAGGCGTCAGAGGTAGCAGGAGGGGGAGGGGGAGAGGAAGAAGAGCCGCATGTGGTGAGGAAGAGCAGAAGCAGCTTGGTGCATGTGGGGGGAGGGGGCGGCAATGGGGGAGGAGCAGGGGCGGGGGGGATGGTGAATGGGGCAGCGCCGGGGGGAGCAGCAGGGAAAGGCAAGGATGCTAGTTCACGTGCTGCCGCTGCTGTTGCTGCTTCGGCTGCTGCTGCTGCTGCTGCAGCAAAGAGGAGGAAGAGGGGGAGGAGGGATAGGGAGGAGGGGGAGGATGAGAGTGTGAGGTCGGAGGGATCTAGTGCGGGTGAGTCTGATAGTGGGGGCGACGAGAGGAGGAGGCAGAGGCGGAGGAGGAGGGAGAGCGAGGGGCGTGAGGACGAGGAGGGGAGAGGGGAGGAGGAGGAAGACGATGAGGAGGCAGAGGATAGGGAAAGCGGGGGAGAGATGGGGGAGGAGGGTGGGGCAGGGGACGAGGAGGAGGAGGATGAAGAGGAGGAGGAGGGGGCGAGGGGTTGGATATCAGGGCTGGGACCAAAGGAGAGGCGGCACAGGGGGGGGAAGAAGTGGGGGAAGCATTGGTACAAGGCATGCCGCCCTGTGGTGGCCCATAGAGATTCGTTTGAAGCAGCTCGCTTGGGATCTGGTGGTGGTATACCACCAGCCGGTGTGCCTCTGTTGCTCCCTGCTGCTGCAGGCGAGGGTGTGGGGCGCAGAGGGAGGGATAGTGGGAACGGGAGGAAGGGAGAGAATGGTGCTGGTGGGGTGGGAGAGGGAGGGAGGGGAAGGAAGGGGAAGGGGCGAGCAGAGGTGGGGGGGGACGAGGAGGGCAAGGAGGGGAGGGAGCGTGAGGAGAAGGAGGAGAGGGAGAAGGAGAGGGAGAGGGAGCGAGAGAGGGAGCTGTCTGAGGAGCTGTGGGGAAGAGCGCAGGCAGAGGCAGGGGCGAGCAGAGTGATGTATGGCAACGACAGCATGTACATGCTCTTCAGGTTGCACCATGTGAGTGATAGCAAGCGAGTCACTATGTACATGCTGTTTAAAGTGCACCATGTGAGTCATGGCAAGTCACAATGTAAGTCATGGCAAGTCACAATGTACGGCGAGCAGAGTGGTGTATGGCAACGACAGCATGTACATGCTCTTCAGGTTGCACCATGTGAGTGATAGCAAGCGAGTCACTATGTACATGCTGTTTAAAGTGCACCATGTGAGTCATGGCAAGTCACAATGTAAGTCATGGCAAGTCACAATATACGGCGAGCAGAGTGGTGTATGGCAACGACAGCATGTACATGCTCTTCAGGTTACACCATGTGAGTAACAGCGAGTCATGCCATGTTGAGCAGTATCTATAGTTGTGCTTCTTGGACAAGATGACTGTGTGGCTTGAAGGAAAGGTGTTAGTAAATTCCGTGGCTGCAATCGACCTGTCACATTTCGTCACATTCTGACTGGGAGACTGTGGTTGGAAAGTTTTCAGCGTCTCTTCGACCAGCTTTTGATCGAATGGAGTGGGTTAAGGCTGTGACTGCAGAATATAAGACATGGGTAACCCTGTTGGGAGGTAGCACGGTAGCACTATGACTTACCCATGTCTTATATTCTGCAGTCACAGCCCCACTCCACTCGATCAAAAGCTGGTCGAAGAGACGCTGGAATCTTTCCAGCCGCAGTCTCCCAGTCGAATTGTGGAGGCATTGATGGCAGTGTTGCTGCAATCGACCTATCACATGTTTCATCATCTCACCACCTGTTCCCCTGCCTCTCTCCCTCACCTCCTTTATGCGCCCCTCTCCACCACCAGACGCTGTACGAGCGCATTCTGAGTGCCAAGGTGAATGCGCGGGCATCAGAGGAGAAGTACCGTGCACTCAACCACTCCGACCCGCCTGACCTCTACGCCAAGTGAGTGTGCCTTCACTTGTACTGCTTTGGGGAGTTTATTTCCTTGTGCAAGTCTTGCAAGTACCAACAGAAACCGTTTTTGGAACGCCTCAGGAACAGACTTCGCAACCTGCTGGATGGGCAGAGAAGGGCACATGGTGTGCTGCGCGTGCGCTAACTGTTGACTTTCTTGACTTCTCCCTTTGACTGAGCAGGTTTCTGGAGGTGCTATACAACCTGCTGGACGGGCAGATTGATAACGTGTTAGACGGGCAGAGAAGGCTGCAGCTGCAGGGACTCTATTTGAAAACTGTTCTCAAGACTGTGTTCCCTCGTTTCTCCCATTGACTGAGCAGGTTCCTAGAGGTGCTGTACCTGCTGGACGGGCAGAGCAGGGCACATAGTAATGCTGACTTTCTTGAGTCACTTGACTGCTCTCATCAGCTGAGCAGGTTCCTGGAGGTTCTGTAAAACCTGCTGGACTAGCAGAGCCAGGCACAATTCAGTACTGACTTTCTTGACTTCCTTGACTACCTTGACTGCTCCTGTTAACCAAGCAGGTTCCTGGAGGTGCTGTGCAACCCGTTGCACGGGCAGAGGAGGGCACACGGTGTGCTATGCAACTGCTAACCTCCTTAAATCTCTTGACTGCACCCAACTACCCGAGCAGGTTCCTGGAGGTGCTGTACAACCCGTTGCACGGGCAGCAGAGGAGCACATAGAGGTTTCAATTCTGACTTCCTTGACTTCCTTGACTTTCGTGACTGCTCTCATCCCCTGAGCAGGTTCCTGGAGGTGCTGTACAACCTGCTGGACGGGCAGATAGACAACACGCGGTTTGAGGACGAGTGCCGTGCCGCCATCGGCACCCAGTCATACGTGCTGTTCACCATTGACAAGCTCATCTACCGCCTCGTGAAGCAGGTGAGTTGCTGGCTGTGCCTGTTTCATGCCACTCTCTCATATGTCACTCTCACCTGTCACCCTCTCGCCATCGGCACCCAGTCCCACGTGCTCTTCACCATGGACAAGCTCATCTACCGCCTCGTCAAGCAGGTGAGGCTGTGTGAAGCAGGTGACTGATAGGATAGTGTGGGGATGTTAGTGTAATGTGAGAGTGCCGTGCCGCCATCGGCACCCACTCCTATGTGCTCTTCACCATCCACAAGCTCATCTACCGCCTCGTCAAGCAGGTGCGCTGCTACGGTGCTACCTGTCACGTGTCACACTCTCACGTGTCACCATCCATCTCGCCATCGGCACCCAGTCCTACGTGCTCTTCACCATTGACAAGCTCATCCACCGCCTTGTCAAGCAGGTGAGACCATGTGTGGTACGTGTGTGGCATGCGAGTGTGTCACATGTGAGTGCCATTCTCTCAGCACACGTGCTCTTCACCATCGACAAGCTCATCTACCGCCTCGTCAAGCAGTTGCTGGTTGTGTCTGTTCTGTTCCCTGACACTCTCTCTCATGCTACTCTCTCGCATATCACTTGCACCGTGTCCCATCTCGCCATCGGCACCCAGTCCTATGTGCTCTTCACCATCGACAAGCTCATCTACCGCCTCGTCAAGCAGGTGAGTTGCTGGATGGCTGCATCTCATGTCACTCTCGCATGTCATGAGGCTGCTCTCTTATGCCACTTTCCTCTGAATCCCTCTCTCTCATGTTTTTCCCCTGCTCTCTTCCCCCCTTCCCTCTTCCCTCCCCCCCCCCTCCCCTCGCCCTCCCACCAACAGCTGCAGGCGTGTGCGGGGGACGAGGTGGGGGCGAAGCTGCAGCAGCTGCACGACTACGAGGTGGCCAAGGGGGCGCGCGGCTACGTGGACCTTGTCTACCAGGCCAATGCGTGTGCTCTCATGCACGATGACTCGCTCTACCGAATTGAGCTGGTGAGTTTAGAGGTGTTACTTACTTGGCAAGTGACAGGAGGGGGCACGCGGCTATGTGGACCCAGTCTACCAGGCCAACGCATGTGCTCTCATGCACGATGACTCGCTCTATAGGATCGAAGTGGTGAGTGCGGGAAGGGAAGGGCATGTTTTTTGAGAATTCTCAAAAAGCATTCGAACTGGTGAGTGCGGGAAGGGAAGGGCTTGGTTGGGGGCTTTGTGGAGTTGGTGGAACGGGCAGGCGAGGGCGAGGTGGCAATACAGCTGATGGAAGGCGTCAGTCGCCTCACCCACCCGTCTCAGTCACTGCATGCTTCCACCAGGAAATGAACTCACTCCTTGCATCGCTCTTTTCTCGCTTCTGATCCACAGTTGGCACAGCAACCAGGTGAGGGCGAGATGACGGTGCAGCTGATGGAAGGCGGGCCGGAGAAGGTGGAGGTGCCGGCAGCAACCACCCTCTCCCTAGCCCTCTCTCACCCTACACCCTCCCTTCTCGCTTCTATCCCCCATCACAGCTAGCGCAGCAGCCAGGCGAGGGGGAGATGACTGTGCAGCTGATGGAGGGCGGGCCAGAGAAGGTGGAGGTGCCAGCAGCAGCCATGGAGTCCGCCTTCCTGCACTACCTCTGGCACTTCCTGCACTCGCCGCCCTCGCACGCCCCGGCTCGCGGCCACGTGTTCCTCTCCAGGTATGCGCTGTGTTCTAGCCCTCCTCTCGCTGGCTTTTGTGAGTGGGACTTGTGAGTGCGCCCTGTCGTGCCATGGACTCCGCCTTCCTGCATACCTCTGGCACTTCCTGCACTCCCCGCCCAGGTATGCGCTGCACTCCTGCCCTCCTCTCTCGCCCTCCGCTCCGTCCCGCCGCCCTACCTCTGGCACTTTCTGCATCCCCGCCCTACCTCTGGCACTTTCTGCATCTCCGCCCTACCTTGCACCGAGCCGCATCCATGCCTTCGTTGCCAGGCATGCACTGCTGCCTTGCCGTGCATTCCTGCGCTTCTCTCTTGTCCCACACTCTCTTGCCACTTGTTCCTCAGATGTTGCCATGTCTTTTGAGGCGCCTCAAAAGCCAGGCTTGCAGTGCTTGTGTGCCCTCCTCTCTTGCCACTGCTTCCTCACATGCTGCCATGTCTGTGCGCTGTGATATGGGTGCACTTGTTGCCATGTCTGTGCGCTGTGATATGTGTGCACTTGTTGCCAATGCGTGTGCATCACCAGGAACGTGAGAAAGGCATCGTCATCATCAGCAGCAGCAGCAGCAGCAGCAGCAGCAGCAGCAGCAGCAGCAGCAGCAGCAGCAGCAGCAGCGGGGAAGAGGGGGCGCAGCAAGGAGGACGAGGAGAGGGCTGCGCTGGAGAGTGTGCTTATAGTGAACGGCCTCGAGTGCAAGCTCTCCTGTGTCACCTCCAAGGTAACCCCCAACCTCTTTTTTTCCACCCAGGTGGAGGTTGGCTATTCTTGGCTTACATCCTGTCTTCATCCCACCCAGGTGTCCTATGTGTTCAACACAGAAGCCCCACTCCTCACACCCCCTTCGTTCCCCCCCCCCGCATACGTAACCCCCGTCCAGGTTTCTTATGTGTTAGACACAGAGGACTACCTGTTCCGCCACAAGAAGCACCGCCGACCCAGGAGTGCATCTCAGGCACCTGCGCTGCCACACAAGGTTCAGGGGACAGCTGGCACGCAGGGATTGGCCGAGCGCTCGCACCGAGCGGCCAGGCGGTTACGGCGTTACCAGCAGTGGATTTCGGCAGGAGTGCCCCCACCCTCCTCGTGAGGGGTTTACCTTGCTTAAGTTAAACGAGCAGCTAGAGATAATATGTAAGTGCTGCTGCTGCTTCTGTGTAATTTGGGACGTGTGTAGAACCGCGTTGACTTGGAATCACTTAACCTGCCCTTTGTGCGTGAAAGTTGAAGGTGGTGGTGCTGTTTCTTTCTGTCCTGCCTGCATTGTTCACCTTGTTTGCACTGTGAAAATGTGCTCTTTAACTTTCTCATGAAGTCATATAATTTGACCCTCTTCTCTGTTCCCTGCCCTCCTTGCCTCCATCTGTGTGTACTGTGTGTCATGCAGAGCTCTCCTCCCTGCTGCTCTTATGCGAGCATTAGCCTTCATGAAGTTGTAGGAGCTGCAGACGTCTGTTGTGCCTTTGGTGGAATTAGCACTTTGAAGGGCGCCCTATCAGGCCGCAGCATTTTGTGGCCGCAAATTATGTTCTTGCCAGCAATACAACCTCTTGATGTTGTGTGTTGTACTATCATTGTTGTGTAGACACTGTGCACGTCGAATTGGGATTCTAGTGTAGCAAGATTCTGCAGAAACGGAATAGTGTTACGAGTGCAATTGAGTGAACAAGCGAGAATTGCACTATCGAAGCAAGAGTACAATGAGCGAAGGCATGAGCGAAGAATATATAGCGAAACTACAGTGGTAACGGTAAAGTGGGAAATTGAGGTGCGCTACGGGCCTAGCGCCGAGGTTTGGAGAATTGTCGAGGCGGAGGTCCGGAGCGCGGGTTACCAACCGAACCGTTAGGTTGGGTCGCGTCGTGAACAGTGGCGGGAGTCGTGGTCGAGGCGAGTGTCGTGAACGGGTAACGTGCATGGATGGGTGCTGATGGCGGGAACGGTTATGTACACGGTAAGCAGGGACGCGAAGTAAGGAAAAGGAATTTTCCTTACACTACCCCCCTCTCCAAGGAGGCCCCTCTTACGAGAGCGCGTGTACATCTCGGAAGTTTCGGCTGCGCAGATACTCAGTGAGGACAGGGTGATTCTCAATTCTATCCAAGGGGACCCAGTTGTCTTCGGTGGGCGTGCGGTCTTTCCAGCGGATCAGGAATTCGATTCTGCGGGCTCCCCGTGGGTCACTTACTCGATGGCTTAGTATTTTCTCAGACGTGATGATTGGCTCAGTCGGCGGTCGTGTCATGCTGGCGGGGCGGTTGCGAGGCAGTTGGCTGGTGGATGGCACGTACGGGCGAAGCAGGCTGACGTGGAATGACGGGCTGACGTACCAATCAGCAGGGAGGAGGAGATGGGCGGTGACGGGTGTGATCATGTGGCTGATGCGAAATGGCCCGCAATATCGGGGGCGGAGTTTTGGGGTGATGGGCAGGCGGAGGTTTTGAGTGTCGAGTAGAACTAGGTCGTCTGGCTGGTAAGTGACAGGTCGGCGGTGGCGGTCAGCGTTGCGTTTAGCGATGATGTTTGGTTTTTTTATTGCTTCTGCTGCTCGGGTCCGTGCTGCTTGCAGTATTTCTGCGAACTGTTGCGCGCGTGGGACTGGGTTGTCGGGATTCGGGGTCATGGGTACTGTGGGGTCTTGTCCGTAGTTCAGGTAAAACAGTGACTGTTGGGTCGTGGCGGATGGCGAGTTGTTGTATGCGAATTCGATGAGTGGCAGTTGCTGTTCCCACGTGGTCGGGTCATCGCACGTGGCCCGGATGAGCTGTTCCATGGTCTGATCTGTCCGTTCTGTCTGTCCGTCGGTTTCGGGGTGGTATGATGAGCTGAACTGCAGTCGCGTGCCGAACTGCCGCCAGAAATTGCTGGTGAATTTCGTGTCGCGGTCGCTGATGATCGCTGCTGGTATCCCGTGTAATCGAACGATGGTGGCGATGAAGAGGCGAGCTGTTTCTTCGGCTGTGATTGATTTCTTACATGCTGCGAAGTGTGCCATTTTCGTCAGCCGATCGACGACGACCAAGATCGCGTCGTTCCCACTTGCTCCAGCCGGTAACCCCGTGACGAAGTCCATCGTCACCTGCTGCCAAGCACGCTCTGGGGGTGGTATCGGCTGCAACTATCCTGCCGGTCGTTGTCGTGACGACTTCATGAGCTGGTAGGTGGGACACGATGCCACGTGTCGTTGCACGTCGGTCAGCATCTCGGGCCAATAGTAATACCGCTGCAGCTGCTGCCGTGTTTTCTCTACCCCGAAATGTCCCGAGGTAACTCCGTCGTGTGCCTCCTGTAACAGTAATTCCCGTAGCAGTGTGTACCCTGGTACCCAGATGCGGTCGGTCCCGGCTTTTACGTAATAGACTCCCTTGGCTGCTGCGAACTGCTGCGAATTTCCTCTTGTGAAGAATGGGTCCGTTTGGTACCCGTGGGTAAATAGTCCTGTCAGTAGCGAGCTGGTCTGGGCGAGTAGTATCGCGTGGATTTGGGCAGTGGGGCGGGTCAGTGCGTCAGCGATGTTGGATGCTCCCTTTTTGTAGGTGACCGTGTAGTGGAAGTTTGACTCGAGGAAATCGAGCGAGCGGATCTGTCGTGGGTTGAGGTGGGGCTGTGTGCGCGGAGGTACTGTAGGGATCGGTGGTCTGTCCGTACTGTCACGTCTGCGCCGGTCAAGTAACAGCGCCAGACCTTGAACACATGCACGATTGCGAGCATTTCGCGGTCGTGTATCGGGTAATTTTTTTCGGGCGGATGCAGCTTTCGTGACTCGTAGGCGATGGGCTGTAGGCCGTTGCCGAAATCCTGTAGCAGTACGGCTCCAATGGCGATGTCGCTTGCGTCGGTTACGACTTCGAAGGGGCGGTGTGGGTCAGCGATGCGCAGTACGGGCGGTGAACAGAGAACAGTTTTCAGGGCAGAGAAGGCAGCATGCTCTTTCTCCCCCCACGTAAATGGGACCCCCTTCCGCAGCAGATCCGTCAGTGGGGCTGTCAATTGCGCCATGTCGGGGACGAACCGACGCACGTAATTAACGAACCCTAAAAAACTCTGCAGCTCTGTGATATTTGTTGGGGGGTGCCACGCTTTGACCGTGTCCAGCTTCTTTGGGTCGATTTCAACCCCAGCCTCCGAAATAACGTGTCCTAAAAATTCTAACCTGTCCTGAAAAAACTCGCACTTGGAACCCTTGGTCAGTAGTCTGTGCTCGTCTAAAACTTTAAACACTGCTTCCAGATCTGCTAAATGCTGTTGCTTATCACGACTGTAGACTAGGATGTCGTCGAGGTAAACTATCACGCATTTATCTAAAAGTGGCCTAAACGCCTCGTTCATGGTTATCTGAAATGTTTCCGGTGCGTTGGTCAACCCGAATGGCATCACGGTGTACTCGAATGAACCGTACCTAGTCCTAAATGCTGTCTTTGCGCAGTCTGATGGTTCGACCCGAATCTGATGGTAACCTCCCCGTAAATCTATTTTCGAAAAAACCCGTGCTGTTCGCAGTTGGTCGATCAATTCGTCAGCGCGGGGAATGGGGTATCGCGACTTGACTGTTACCCGGTTCAGTGCTCTGTAATCGATGCACATGCGAAACCCTCCGTCTTTTTTCGGTGTGAACGGTATCGGCGCGGCGAACGGTGACGAGCTCGGTCGGTTGATTTTTTTCTCTAACAGGTAGTCTAACTGCTTCCTCAGCTCATCGAGCTCGGGTTGTGTCAGTCTGAACTGTCGCTGTACGGTTGGCTGTGCCCCGGGTTCTAACTCTATGCGGTGGTCGTGTGCTCGCTGAGGTGGCAGTCCCTCCGGTAAGTCGTCGGGAAAAATCCCCGGGTACCGTTTCAATAGCTCCTGCAGTTCGGCCGGTACCGCTGTCAGCAGTTTCTGAAAATCACTCGGCTGCCCTGCTTCTCCTATCAACGCTATATCCACTGCGTACACGTCAGCTCCAGAGACGACAGCCCGTTTCATCGTGATGGCGTTGACGTGGACCGTTGAGGACTCGGGCGACTGCCAGCGTGGTAGCGACACCCAGTTACCGCTATTTCGCACAGTGCAGCTACCCGTCGTCCAGTCAATTCGCGGGTTATACCGTCGCAACCAATCACGTCCCAGTAAAATGTCGTGCCCATCCAGTGTCGTCGCGAGCATTTCCTGTGTAAAACCGAAGTTCCCCCCGCAGCGGACCTTTACTCTCTCCACTTTTTCCCGTATGGCCAGTGGTGTGCCGTCAACTAAGCGTGCGTCTATCTCTGGTAAACACCGACTCAGTGTCAGTTGTAGTTTTTGTGCGGCCGCGGTATTAACTAAGCTGTGACTTGCGCCTCCGTCGATAAAAATCTTCACTGCTGCTCCCTGTATTTTTCCGTGAATCAGTACTGGGCAATCCGTCGTTGTACCCTCCTTATTCATCCGAGCCCGATCGATAGCGTGAATCGGTACTGTGACTCGGTGAGGGTCGGTGTGGTTGGGCGAGCAGGCAGTTTCGTCAGTAGTTGGCCCGATTCCTACTGACTGCTGGCGTTTCCCTGCCTTAGAGATGTCGAAATAGCAGGCTAAAACGATAAACACGAAAAAAGGGGTTTTCACTAGCATTCAGTTGAGTACATATAGCAAACCCTAATTCGGGCTGTACTCGCTACAGAGTACCCCACTGCAGGCTACACAAACATCACATTCTGACACACCCCCATAGTCAAAGTGGGGTACAATCAACACAACAAGCAGTCATAGAGCAATAGTTCACAATGAAAAGCAAAGCTAGAGGCTGTCACAGAGGGCAAGTGAGGAGGAGGAGAGACTATGAGAGGAGTGAAGATAGAAGGCGACGGGTGAAGCCGCAGACACACGGGCAACAGGAACGGCGCGCACGGTGGCTACCGGAGCACTCAACCTCCGGACTACAGGAGTAACTGGCTCCGCGCTAAGCAGCAGCAGGAGCAACAGACCCACGGGCGACTGGCAGCAGCAGGCTCGCTGGGCTACCGGAGTACTCAACCCCCGGACTACTGGCGCTGCAGACGTCACAACGGCCACCTCCTGTCAACCTCCCCCAACTGTCCCACACCCCTTTCACACACTCCCTGCTGAACCACTAGCACCGCTCACACGCCACCCCCCTCGTACCACTCCGACGGCTCCAACACATCCACCCCCCTCAGCGGCAGCTGCAGCAGTGGGAGACGGAGGAGGAGGAGGAGGAGGAGGGGACGGCTCACACACCCGGCACCCCCACACTCTCCACCCCCAAACCCTAACACAGGAGCGCGGGCAGCAGCGGGGGTGGGGCGTGGTCAGAAGCTCAAGACGAACCGCACGCGGGCTGCCCGGGCCGCGCGCGGGCCTGGCGCAGCCCGTACGGGCCACGCGCGGGCCGCGTCGGGCGACGGGGGGCGACGCGACGGTCGACAGGGGGCGACGCGCGGTTCGACGGGGCAGAAAACCGCCGCGCGCCCCGAGCGCGCGGCGGGATGAAAAATAGCCGCGCGCCCGGGGCGCGCGGCAGGCAGGGGACAGCAGGAAACCGCAACGGAAGCATTGGGTGGGGCCCACCCACAGGATCGACCCAGGAGGGTCGACCTGCTCTGATAGCATGTCGAAATAGCAGGCTAAAACGATAAACACGAAAAAAGGGGTTTTCACTAGCATGCAGTTGAGTACATATAGCAAACCCTGATTCGGGCTGTACTCGCTACAGAGTACCCCACTGCAGGCTACACAAACATCACATTCTGACAAGAGACTCCCTCCCTTCTCTGCTCCGCGGCGCCTCAGCTTCTCTGGGCACTCACTCTTACGATGGCCCGGCCTATTGCAAGCGAAGCAGCGCCCCTTAAACGGCGCGGCAGCTGCGTTCGTCGCAACAGCGTGTACAGTGGCGTGCTCGATTGATCCCCGAGGGCGATGTCCGTAGTAGGACCCCGGTCTCGGACGGCGTAAAATGTCGATTTTCTCGGCGAGCGCGAGAATCTCGTTGAAATTCGAGAGTCCGCGTAGCATGATTTCGTGCGAGATGTCCGGCTTCAGCCCTCCGACGTAACGGTCCACCCGCTCCGCTTCGTGCATATAGTCGACTTGCTCGCATAATGCGAGAAAACCGCTCGTGTAGTCTTGGACCGATCCGAGCTGCCGCCAAGTACGCAGTTTCTGACGCGCCGAAATAGAAGCCGCGATCGGCTCGAAGCGCGCCCGAAGCCCTGCGCACCACGCATCCCACGTGCTGTATTGGGCGGTTTCGCAGAATGAACTCCAGGTGACAGCAGGGCCCGTGGGCCCTTCCTCTTGCGACGATGGCTCGTAGGCGCGTGGCGACGTCACGATGACTCGCCACCAGTCCATGGCGGGGCCCCTCAGCAGCGAGACGGCGTATTTGATCTTCGCTGCGTCCGACTCGACGTAGTTTGCGTCGAAGAAGACGTTCATCGTGAAGACCCACGATTGAACCGTCGGACCTCCACGTTGGCTCGGGTCGAAGCAAGGCGGGCGCCGCGGCTTGAGTGGCATTGGTGCCATGCTGGCGTGGTCGCCACTTGTCGCCGCAAATTCCACGTGCCGACGGGCTTCACGAGGCTCCCGCGGGCTTGGTGCGACCCTGTTCCTTTCCATGCCAGGCATCGAGTGAGCGGCGCCATCACTGGCTGCGCCTGAGCGCTGTCCCACACTGTCGTTCTGTGTTGGTGTGCCGGATGAAATGACGATCGGCTCCTCCGATTGTGCGGGTACATTTGCAGGTGCGTGTGGTGGTGCTGGAGTATTCACCGTGGATTGCTAACGCGCGGAGTCACGTTCCGCCGTGAGCGTCGCAATTTCGAGTGCCGAATCCTCGACTTGGCGCACGAGACGGTCGAGTTGCTCCTGCGTCAGTGTCGCGAGAGTAAATTCGGCCATGGCGGGGGTGTCGGGCAAGCTCAGCGAGAGCCTCGGTCGTGGCCGTGCGTGCTTTCGGGAGAGCACTTCGAGCGGTGGTGCTTGTTCGCTGAGAGACGTCTACCCCCCCCAAAGATTTGAGATAGTGGGGAAGCGAAGGTGTGGGTACGGTCAGAGAAGAGATCGTAGGCTCTGAATACCAAGTGTTACGAGTGCAATTGAGTGAACGAGCGAGAATTGCACTATCGAAGCAAGAGTACAATGAGCGAAGGCATGAGCGAAGAATATATAGCGAAACTACAGTGGTAACGGTAAAGTGGGAAATTGAGGTGCGCTACGGGCCTAGCGCCGAGGTTTGGAGAATTGTCGAGGCGGAGGTCCGGAGCGCGGGTTACCAACCGAACCGTTAGGTTGGGTCGCGTCGTGAACAGTGGCGGGAGTCGTGGTCGAGGCGAGTGTCGTGAACGGGTAACGTGCATGGATGGGTGCTGATGGCGGGAACGGTTATGTACGCGGTAAGCAGGGACGCGAAGTAAGGAAAAGGAATTTTCCTTACAAATAGAATGAAGGGAATGAAGAGAATGACGTGGAAAATTCTGTAGACGAGCTGAGTGTAATTTGAACCATATCAAATGTTGCAAAAGTTCGCCGTCAATTCGCTATTCACGAATCTGCCAATATCAACCCGCATAAGGCTTCAGTTCTTCCGCAGCCGCACTTCCTCAACCCAGCAAACTCCGTTTCAGCAAGTCTTCCGCGAGGCTGCAGCAGAATTCCTCTACGTTCTCTGCTTACTGCCGCACGGAGCAGCAACGAAGCACCCCTTCCTTCTCGCCTCACTTCGTTCCCACTTCCCCCCGGTTCTCGCGCCTCCTCGCCCCCATCGTGCGCGCCAATGGCGGCGGCGGCGGCGTCAGCGGCGCTGGGCGATTTGCTGCTGCTGCAGGGGCAGGCGAAGCGCGACCCGGAGGGGTACCGCGAGGAGTTCGAGCGGCAGCACCGCCACTACCGCGCGTTGCTCGCCGTTTTCTCGTTAAAGCCCCACGCGGAGAGCAAGGAGTTCGGCGACCTCGTCATGTTCCTCGCGCAGGTGGGCTTTAAGCCGCTTCTTCGAGCGGCGTCAACGCCGCTGCCCCGCGCCGTGCTGGCCCTCCTGTTGTTCGAGCCGATAGTGATGCTGGCGTGTGTTAGGGTTTGGAGCTCGAACGGAAATTAGGCGTTGAGGGACTCTCGCCCACAGGGGGCTAAGAGTTTATAATTTAGGGCTAGCAAGCGTGCGTGAAGCACGCGATGAGCGTACGGGGCCGGAGGGAGTGAGAGTTCAGTGCACGGAGTAGCTGGGATCAGGTTCAGGGTTTCGGTGTTGGGTTTTTTACAGCAGCGGATTGATTGAACCTGGCGGTAGGATTATTCTATGCGAGGTGGTATGATATATGCCTGCCTGAGTCGGGTCCATTCCAGTACAGCGCGTGTAAACCCAAAACCTCCCATCTCCAGCCTTAAACATGTCCGATCCCCCCTTCCCCTCCTCCACAGCTCGCCCCCTTCTACCGCAGCACTATGGGGGGGTTCCCCGGGGAGGTGATGGGGCTGCTGCAGTCGCACGTGGACGTGCTGCATCCAATGCTGCGCCGCCAGCTGGCGCACGCGCTCATCCTCCTGCGCAACCGCCAGGTGCATAGCTAACCTGTGCATTTAAAATCCTTAGAGGAACTGTACTGTGCAATTTGAAATTTCAAGAGAAAGTTGCTGGGCACCTCTGACTTTTGAGTCGACTCAAAAGTCACCTCAAAAGTCACCTCGTTTTGAGTCGACTCAAAAGTCACCTCAAAAGTCACCTCGTTTTGAGTCGACTCAAAAGTCACCTCAAAAGTCACCTCGTTTTGAGTCGACTCAAAAGTCACCTCGTTTTGAGTCGACTCAAAAGTCACCTCAAAAGTCACCTCGTTTTGAGTCGACTCAAAAGTCACCTCGTTTTGAGTCGACTCAAAAGTCACCTCAAAAGTCACCTCGTTTTGAGTCGACTCAAAAGTCATCTCAAAAGTCACCTCGTTTTGAGTCGACTCAAAAGTCACCTCAAAAGTCACCTCGTTTTGAGTCGACTCAAAAGTCACCTCAAAAGTCACCTCAAAAGTCACCTCGTTTTGAGTCGACTCAAAAGTCACCTCGTTTTGAGTCCACTCAAAAGTCACTAAGTTGCTGGGCACCTCTGCTTCCGCTAAACCCCTCCCCATCGTCCCATCGTCCTCCCATCGAGGAACTGACAAATGCTGGTTCTTACCCCATCCCATCGTCCTCCCACCCATCTTCCCAGCTTTTAAACCCGACGGACATCATTCCGTGCTTATTGTGCCTCTCTCTCCCTTCCCTCCCCTCAGTTCCCTCCCCTCAGTTCCCTCCCCTCAGTTCCCTCCCCTCGGTTCCCACTGACCTCATCCCTCACTTCTTCCGCCTCTTCCGCTGCCCCTTTTTAATTTTCCCTTCCTTTGTTGTTAGACTGCCTCTACCTCTGACTGACCCCTCAGCCCCTGACGCTTCAAATGTCAGAGTGTCATTGGAGGTCCGTGGGGGGACTTGAAAGTGGCCCTCTTCTATCCTTGCGCTGTTTCCCGCTCCCTCCCATCTTTCTTCCACCCATCGCCCGCAAGCTAATGTTCTCACACATCGTTAACGGCGTGTTCTATCCCTTTCCCTACCCGCTACTACCACCTTCCCACAACCCTTGCTACTGTTATGCACCTGTTTCCCTGCAGCTCGTGGGTCCCATGGACCTCAAGCCTCAATTTTTCCGTCTCTTCCGCTGCCCCAACAAGGCATTGCGCACGCTGATGTTCTCATCTCACACATCGTGTGTTTGCATTCGCCGGCTCAACCACGTGTTATCTCCCTTCCCCTCCCCCGTGCCACCTTTTTCACAACCGTGTGTACCGTTCTGCACCTGTTCCCCTGCAGCTCCTGGGTCCCACGGACCTCATTCCGCACTTCTTCCGTCTTTTCCGCTGCCCCGACAAGGCGTTGCGCAAGCTGGTGTTCTCACACATTGTGAATGACATTCGCCGGCTCAACCAGAAGCACCGCCACGAGGGCGTCAACAGGCCCATCCAGAACATGCTCTTTTCCCTCGTCCAGGTATGGTACAGTCCCTTGTTTCGCTCATCACTCAGTCAGGCAGGTGAAGGGGCGGTTTATTTGTACTGTTGTGAAAAGCTGCTGTAGAGAGAGGTGAACCATCCATTGCCTGAACCAGAAGCACAGGCACGAGGGCGTCAACAGGCCCATCCAGAACATGCTCTTTTCCCTCGTGCAGGTGCGGTTGCTTGTCGGTCATTGTGTCAATGACAAGTGAGACAAGTGGGTGGGAGGGACAGGGTGAGTGGGAGAAGGGCGTCAGCCTCCCCGTCCAGAACATGCTGCTTTCTCTCGTGCAGGCGCTGGAATGAGACAATCACTCGTTGCAGGTACGTACGTACCATCCAGAACATGCTGCTCCTTGTTGCTCTTCTCTCGTGCAGGCGCTGGAATGAGACAATCACTCGTTGCAGGTACGTACGTACCGCCCAGAACATGCTGCTCCTTGTTGCTCTTCTCTCGTGCAGGTACGTACGGGCCCGCCCTTGTTGCTCCTCCTTTCACTCTGCGCTGCACCGCTACCTCTCCCGGCGGTGTGCTATGCTATGCACCTCAAGAGCTCGATGCTATGCACCACGTGCATCCTGTGTGTGCACGCGCTCATGCTCCTCCTTGGGGCTCTTGAGTCGACTCAAAAGTCACCTCGCTGCACCGCTACATCTCCCGGTGTGCTATGCTATGCACCTCAAGAGCTCGATGCTATGCACCACGTGCATCCTGTGTGTGCACGCGCTCAAGCTCCTCCTTGGGGCTCTCTCGAGTTGACTTTTGAGTCGACTCAAAAGTCAGCTCAAGCTCCTCCTTGGGGCTCTCTCGACCTCTTGATGTGCATCAAGCTCTTGAGGCACCTCAGGAATCTCAAGACTCTTTCTCCCTCTCCCAACCTCCACACACCCACACCAGGAGGAGAACGAGATGGCAGCCAAGAAGTCACTCGCAGTGCTCATTGAATTGTACCGGCGGAAAGTGTGGACCGACGCACGCACTGTGAACGTGATCGCCACGGCCTGCCTGCACCCGTGCACGCACATCATGGTGGGCGCGCTCAAGTTCTTTATGGGGGCGGACCGGCAGGGCGAGGGGGAGGAGGGGAGCAGCGAGGAGGAGGACGACGAGGATGAGAAGAAGAGTAGAAGCAAGGAGAACTCTGCTCTCGCTCTCGACAGGAAGATTGTCTACACGGTGAGTGTGTCGTCTGGTGGTGTCTTGGTTTGCGTGGCTTGATAGTCACTTCATAATGGCTGCAAAGCACGCGTCCCTTTCCTGTCCTTACTGCCATTTCTTCCCTCGTCCCCCCTCCCGTCCTCTCCCTTACTTCCCCCAAGCATACCACAAGGGCACGCCAGCCAGCAAGCGCAAGAAGCAGGCAAGCCAGCAAGGGTGAACTTATCCTAATGCCTTCAGTTGTCCGTGAGCCCACGGACAAGGCAAGCCAGCAAGGGTGAACTTATCCTAATGCCTTCAGTTGTCCGTCCGTGGGCTCTCCCTCACAAACCCTTCCTCCCCTTCCTCCCTTACAATCCCCCACTTACCCCCCCCCCCAGGCGTACCACAAGGGTACCCCGGCCAGTAAGCGCAAGAAGCAGGGGAAGCTGAAGCGAGTGATGAAGGGGCTGCGGAAGCAGCAGCGGGGATTGCTGATCAGTCCCCCCCTGCCCCTCTCTCCCTGAACGCTCTTTTCTTCCATCCCGCTGTTCCCTATACCATCTCCCTCCAACCCCCTAGGCGTACCACAAGGGCACACCAGCCAGTAAGCGCAAGAAGCAACTGAAGCTGAAGCGAGTGATGAAGGGGCTGCGCAAGCAGCAGGAGGGATTGGTGATCAGTCTCCTCCTGCCCTTCTTCCTGTACTGTACCCTCCCTTCCTCCAACTCGCTGTACCCTACACCCTCTCCTTCGTCACCCCCCCCAGGCGTACCACAAGGGTACACCGGCCAGTAAGCGCAAGAAGCAACTGAAGCTGAAGCGAGTGATGAAGGGGCTGCGCAAGCAGCAGCGGGCTGTGATGGGCGGAGGGGGGGAGGGCACGGGGGAGGGCGACGGGAACATGCACTTCGCTGCCCTGCACTTGCTGCATGACCCTCAGGTGGGTGATTGGTTGTTGTTACAGGGAAGGGTTGAAGGGGGGAGGACGGGGGGAGGGAGATGGGGGAAGGGTAAGGGCACAGGGGAGGGCGAAGGGAACATGCACTTTGCTGCCCTGCACCTGCTGCATGACCCTCAGGTAATGCTTGGTTGTTACAGGGAATGGGCCAGGGGGGGCGGAGGTGGGAGGGAGAGCGGGGAAGGGTAAGGGCGCTGGGGAGGGGGAAGGGAACATGCACTTCGCTGCGCTGCACTTGCTGCACGACCCTCAGGTGGGTGATTGGTTGTTGTTACAGGGAAGTGTTGAAGGGGGGAGGACGGGGGGAGGGAGATGGGGGAAGGGTAAGGGCACGGGGGAGGGCGAAGGGAACATGCACTTCGCTGCGCTGCACTTGCTGCACGACCCTCAGGTGGGTGATTGTTGTTACAGGGAAGGGTTGAAGGGGGGAGGACGGGGGGAGGGAGATGGGGGAAGGGCAAGGACGCAAGAGGGCGAAGGGAACATGCACTTTGCTGCTCTGCACTTGCTGCACGACCCGCAGGTGATGATCGGTCGTTACAGGGAATGGGCCAGGGGGGGCGGAGGTGGGAGGGAGAGCTGTGGGAGGGAGAGCGGTGGGAGGGAGAGCTGTGGGAGGGAGAGCGGGGAAGGGTAAGGGCGCAGGGGAGGGCGATGGGAGCATGCACTTTGTCGGCCGGCACTTACTGCACGTCCTCAGGCGGGCAATCTGATTCGATCTGATTCACTTTGTAATCATTCGCCGCTGGAGAGTGACTGACTGACTGACTGACAGACTGCACTGACTGACTGACTGACTGACTGACTGACTGACAGACTGCACTGACTGACTGACTGACTGACTGACTGACTGACTGACTGACTGACTGACAGACTGCACTGACTGACTGACTGACTGACTGACAGACTGCACTGACTGACTGACTGACTGACTGACTGACTGACTGACTGACTGACTGACTGACTGACTGACTGACTGACTGACTGACTGACTGACTGACTGACAGACTGCACTGACTGACTGACAGACTGCACTGACTGACTGACTGACTGACTGACAGACTGCACTGACTGACTGACTGACTGACTGACTGACTGACTGACTGACTGACTGACTGACTGACTGACAGACAGACTGCACTGACTGACTGACTGACAGACTGACAGACTGACAGACTGACTGCACTGACTGACTGACTGACTGCACTGACTGACTGACTGACTGACTGACTGACTGACTGACTGACTGACTGACTGACTGACTGCACTGACAGACTGACAGACTGACAGACTGACTGCACTGACTGACTGACTGCACTGACAGACTGACAGACTGACTGCACTGACTGACTGACAGACTGACAGACTTACTGACTGACTGGGTGATTGGGTGCAATCGGTGGATCTTTGTTGCACTGCTCTGCACCTGCTGCACAGCAGTCTCCCATTTTCCCAGCCTCTCCCTCTCCTCTCCTCCCCTCCCACCCTCTTCTTCCCGTTCTCTGCAGGGCTTTGCAGAGAAGCTCTTCAGCCGGGTCAGCAAGTGCAATGAGAAGTTCGAGGTGAGTGCGATAGCCAAGCTCTGAGGCGTTTTCAGACACTTGAGCTTTGAAGTAATAACACGTGAGCGTCAGAGGTATCAAAGCTCGTGTGGAGGGGAGATGGGTGGGGGTGAAAGGAGGGTGAAAACGGCGAATGGATGAGTGGCATTCTCTTTCATTCTCGCGCTCATGTCCCGTGGCCCTTGGCCTGCAGATGAAGCTACTGATGCATCAGTAGAAGATTTGTTCTCGTGCCCTTCCTCCTTCATGCGTGTTGCCTGCCTTTTGAGGCGCCTCAAAAGCTTGTTGTTGGCTTTGAGCCTGTGACTACCCGCTTCAAACCAGGGGATCTTATGAGGCACTTCAAAAGCAGATGAGGGTACTGATGCATAGTAAAACAGTTTCGACCTGGATCCAACAGGTAACTCGTCCTAATCTCCTCTAGGCAGATGAGGGTACTGATGCACGGATACTCTCGTGCCTTTCTTCCTTCATGCGTGCTGCTGCTGCTTGCCGCAAGGTGAAGCTGTTGATGTGTTGTTGCACGGAGTCTCATGTTCGTCTCCCCCTGCTGTCTCCTTGCAGGTGAAGCTGCTGATGCTGAACGTGGTATCACGGGTAATAGGCACGCACAGATTGCTCCTTCTCAACTTCTACCCTTTCCTGCAACGCTACCTCATGGTATGCTTCTCCTTCCTCTTCTCCCTCTCGTCCCTCTCATTCCTCTTCTCCCTCTCCTCCCTCTCCTTCCTCTCCTGCCTCTTTGCACCTTCGACCACCGCTTTTCCATGGCATTTTCTTCTCCTTCGTTAGCCCTTAGCAACATGCAGCGCGTAGCTGTGCTCTCTCCTTGCCAGCTGTACATCCGTCCGTTTCTGACTCTCTTTCCATCCGTCCATTGCTGCGCTTGATTGCAGCCGCACCAGAGGGA
Source organism: Closterium sp. Naga37s-1 (assembly GCA_947471745.1). Classification (NCBI taxonomy): domain Eukaryota; kingdom Viridiplantae; phylum Streptophyta; class Zygnematophyceae; order Desmidiales; family Closteriaceae; genus Closterium; species Closterium sp. Naga37s-1. Next base: position 464,514 of record CANJKZ010000210.1, on the reverse strand, counting down.
CGTGACGCACCTCCTTGCCATCGCCGTGCAAGCCTGCCATGACCAGGTGAGTGGGTGTCACGACTCACAATCTGGGGATGTCACGCAGGATTGATAGGCAACGCGCCTTGTGCGTGCCACAACCTGGCGGCACAAGGCATCGAGGTGACAGCAGTGAGGGAGGTGTGTGCGCGTTACACTCTCATTAATCCCATAGTTCCCCTCTCTCTCCCTTCTCCACCTCCCCCTTCCTCCTCTCCCCCAGGTCCCCCCAGACGCAGTAGAGAGCATGGTGAAGCAGATAGTGAACCTCTTCGTTCACGACAGGGCACGGCCCGAGGCCATACCCGTAGGGTTGAACGCCGTGAGGGAGGTGTGCGCGCGCATGCTGCTGGTAATGGGCGAGGAGCATGGGTGCTGGTCTACACAATCCCATACTTCCTCCTCCTCTTTCGCTCCCTTCTCCACCTCTGCTCCGTTCCTCCCCTCCCCCAGGTTCCCCCAGACGCAGTAGAGAGCATGGTGAAGCAGATTGTGAACCTGTTCGTTCATGACAGGGCGCGGCCAGAGGACATAGCAGTGGGGCTGTGGTCTCCTTGTGTTTCCATACGTCTCTCTGTTCCTCCTGTCTCCTCCTCTCTCCCCTCCCCCAGGTCCCCCCAGACGCAGTAGAGAGCATGGTGAAGCAGATTGTGAACCTCTTCGTTCACGACCGTGCCCGGCCAGAGGTCATAGCGGTGGGGCTCAACGCCGTGAGGGAGGTGTGTGCGCGCATGCCCCTGGTGATGGGCGAGGAGCTGCTGCAAGACCTGGCCATGTACAAGAAGGCTCGGGAGAAGGCCGTTGCTGCTGCTGCAAGATCGATTATCTCACTCTTCAGAGAGGTACGGAGCGGTACAGAGCGGTGCATGAGGGTTGAGGAGCTCTGGTAGGGTTTGGGATGGAAGTGACAAGTGAGGGAGGTGTGCGCGCGCATGCCCCTGGTGACGGGCGAGGAGCTGCTGCAGGACCTGACCATGTATAAGAAAGCACGGGAAAAGGCCGTTGCTGCTGCCGCGCGATCCATGTTCTCACTCTTCAGATAGGTACGGAGCGGTACAGAGACGTACAGAGAGGTACAGCAGAGAGGTACAGAGAGGTACAGAGAGGTACAGATCCATTATCTCCCTCTGCACTCACCCCCCACCATCTCCCCCTGTCCCCATCCCCCATCACTTCCCCCCTTCCTCCCCCCGTCTCCCCCACAGGTGAATCCGTCGCTGCTGCAGCGGAAAGACCGGGGCAAGCCGGGGAAGGCAGGGGAGGCTGTGCAGCCAGTGGCGTTTGGCCACGTGGCAGTGTCTGATCACGTGCCTGGGATTGAGCTGCTGGGGATTCCGGAAGAGGAGGGCGATGGGGAGGAGGGGGAGAGTGAGGAGGGAAGTGATGAGGGGAGTGAAGGGGAGAGTGAGGAGGAAGTGGAGGGGATTGATGAGGAGATGGAGGAGGGAGAGGAGGGAGAGGAGGGGGAGGAGGTGGAAGGGGATAGTGATGAGGAGGGGAGTTCAGGGAGTGAGGAGGTGGAGAGTGAGGGAGAGGAGGAGGAAGTTGAGGAGGAAATGGAAGAGGAAGAGGAGGAGGAGGAGGAGGAGATGGAGCAAGATAGGCCAGGTATTTCCAGAAAAAGAAAGGCAGAGGGGGAAGCGAGTGGAGATGGAAAGCGGAAGCGAGAAGGGCCGGTGAAAGTGGAGGGTGCGAGTCTGAGGCAGCTGAAACGACTGGCAGCACAAGGGGATGGGAAGGCCGGAGAGGAAGCAGGGGGGGAGAAAGCAGGGGAGAAGGTGGAAGGGGAGGAGGAGGAAAAGGATGGGTTTCTGTCAACAGAGGATTTCAGGAAGATCAGGAGGATGCAGGCTAAGCAGGCTGCTGAGTCGATGTTGAGGCGCAAGGGCATGAAGAAGGCAGCCAATGCGCTCGCCAACTCGCATCAAGCACGCTCGCACTCCCTCAGTGACCGCCGAGTGGACCCGTCTGACCTGGAGGTGAGTCGTGCTGACGTGGCGTGGGCTGCTGCTGGCTGTGGCATCAACCTGTGGTTGCATGTTAAATGTATCCCTGATTTTGCTGCTTCGTTTCCCTTTTCATCTGCACCAGCACAATGCCATTCCTTCCTTCAGACTTTTGAGGCGACTCAAAGGTTCATCTGCACCAGCACAATGTTGTTCCTTCCTTCAAGCGTGCTGGTGTCTTGTGTCACATGCACCTTCGTGTATCTGTCTGTCTCTGTCTCTGTCTCTGTCTCTGTCTCTGTCTCTTGCTGCATCTCCCTCTTTCTCCTCTCCCCATCTCCCGACTCTTCCCACTCCACCCCTCCCCACCGCCCCAGGTGCACATAAAGGCACGGAGGGACAAGGAGGAGCGAATGGCAGCAGTGCTGGCGGGCAGAGAGGACTGTAGCTACTTTGCCAAGTCGAAGATGAAGCAGCAGAAGGTAAGGCTGCCCCATCACAGCACCAGACACTTCGCGATGCACCTTGCCTTGATGCATCGACACATCCACTGCATCCTGTTTTCGAGAATTCTCAAGAATACTTGGCGATGCACGTTGCCTTGATGCATCGAGACATCTACTACATCCTGCAACGCATTGTGAAGACGTGACTTTGCGAATTCTCAAAAACAATACTTGGCGATGCACGTTGCCTTGATGCATCAAGACATCTACTACCGTACATCCTGCAACGCATTGTGAATGCCTCAATTGGTCTTTTCTATACTTAATGCGCCTCAAAGGCATTTGGCGATGCGCGTTGGCATCAAGACATGCACTGCATCCTGCGACGCATTGTGAAGAGATGACTATTGCGTCGACTCAAAAGCACTTAGCGATGCACGTTGCCATGCCATCAAGACACCCACCCACTACATCCTCCTTTTGAGAATTCTCAAAAGCAACAACTCTTGAGAATTCTCAAAAGCAACACTTAGCGATGCACGTTGCCATCAAGGCATCCCACTGCATTCTGCGGCGCACTGTGATTGCCTCGATCGGTCTTTGCTATCTTTGTGCGCCTCAAAGGCACTTGGCAATGCGCGTTGGCATCAGGACATCCACTACATCTTTTGAGGCGCCTCAAAAGTCGTCTTTTGAGGCGCCTCAAAAGAAGACACTTGGCGATGCACGTTGCCATCAAGGCATCCCCTGCATTCTGCGACGCATTGCAAATGCCTCAGTCGGTCTTTTCTAGTTGAGCCAGTCGTTCTCAAAAGCGACAAAAAGATCATGCTTTGTGAATGCATGTTTTCTACCTTGTTCGTGTGTGTTGGCTTGTGGGTGGGTGGGAGAGTTGTCAGCAGGGAGGAGGTGGGCCATGCTGCCCGTCTTCCTCTCACCCCCTCCTTCCCCTCCTTCCATCCCTTCCTCTCACCCTCTCCTCTCACCCTCTCCTCTCACCCCTCACCCTCTCCTCTCACCCTCTCCTCTCACCCTTCACCCTCTCCTCTCACCCTCTCCTCTCACCCTTCACCCTCTCCTCTCACCCTCTCCTCTCACCCTTCACCCTCTCCTCTCACCCTCTCCTCTCACCCTCTCCTCTCACCCTCTCCTCTCACCCTTCACGCTCTTCTCACAGGTGGGTGGAACATCCAACAGGGAGAAGGAGAAGCGCAAGGCAGCGCCCATGGCAGCACAGCGAATGAAGCTCAAGAGGCGCACGCAGGGCAAGCGGCGCAACAAGGGGAAGAATTTCCAGGGGAAGAAGGCCTGGAAGACGTGAAACATGGGTTTTGCAATTTCGTTATAAGCTATTGTTAGTCTGTTTTTATTTGCTGTTATGTTGAAAATTGTTCACGCATATTTGCTACAAGTGTATATTGAGCTTTCATTTCGATCCATTCCCATCGAGCATTGAGCTTCTAGTCTACCCCGCAGCTCCCAAGGATGATGATCTCGAGAAGGGGATGTTCTGACTTGGAAGTTCCAAGCATTTCAAGCATTACGGTACCTCCTCGCATCTGCAGGATTCGCACACCCAAGGCCATTCATGGCGTCTGTCAAACGCACTGTCGCCGTCGCATTGGCTTTCGTCCTCGCGCTCGTCGCCGCATACACCGCTGTTCACAGCGTCGCCCTCCTCGCACCCACGCGCGCGCGTAACTCTCGTCCCCTTTCCGCCCAGAACTCGCTGACTCTAAAGTCGACTCAGACGAACCCTCCTCGCACCCTCGCGCCAACGCGCCCGCGCGACTCTCGTTCTCTCTCCTCCAGGTCTTCGTTCATAAGGCTCTTCGCATTCACCGCACCCGTCGGAAACCCGCAGTCAAGCGTGAATGACGCCGCAATCCCCGCTGTGGTCCCCAGGCCCGCGCCGCCGCAGCTGCAGCAGCAGCCCGCGATTCACGCTCCCGCCGACAGCGCTCCGCTCGAGCGCGTGTGCGGCTCGCCAGCTGTCGACGGTTATGCGCACGTGAACGCCACGTGTCTAGAAGCGTCGCCCACGAATCGCATGTGGTGGTCCATGCATCCTCAGGTGAGTCCCCTCTCTGCTTCAGGTGAATCCCCAGGAAATCTTCAGGTGAACCTCCCGAGGAGTTGTTCCTGAAGCGCAAAACAGCACGTCTGTCTCTCCTTGCCATGTGACTGTGATTGTGCGCAGTGGTTGAATGAGCTAATCAACTGTCTTGTCGGAGTGTGAATGTGCGCGCGACTGACGGCGTGTGACTTACGGCATGAGACTGACGGCATGTGACTGACGGCATGTGCCTGTGCTTGTATCTTTTGACATGGTTGTGAGTGTGTGCAGGGAGGGAGGAGCGGGGAGGGGTTGGATTGCCACATGGAGCGCGAAATGAGCCTAGATGGGCTGGCCGTGCGGTGGGGCATCGGCCACAAGACCACCACTCCAGAGCAATGCTGCCAGGCCTGCAGGTACCTCGTACATGGACTGGACTCACAGGTCTCCGAAGTGCCTTAGAATTTTACTCTCAAGTCACCGTAGATGGGCTGGCCGTGCGGTGGGGCATCGGCCACAAGACCACCACTCCAGAGCAATGCTGCCAGGCCTGCAGGTACCTCGTACATGGACTGGACTCACAGGTCTCCGAAGTGCCTTAGAATTTTACTCTCAAGTCACCGTAGATGGGCTGGCCGTGCGGTGGGGCATCGGCCACAAGACCACCACTCCAGAGCAATGCTGCCAGGCCTGCAGGATAAGGGTGGCCCCTTATCCCCTTTGCCCTGAAACATCTGGGTCTTCTGTCCTCCCATTATTCCACTACTGATACCCTCTCCTCTCCGACCACCCTTTCTCCCTTGAGACCACGAACAGGACCTACACCACACCCGGGCGGGCCCTTCCCCCCCTCCCTACAACAGCTGGTTCTTTTGCCCCCCCCTTATTCCACCACCCCTCGCCTGTTCTCTTCCCACCCCTTCCCCCCCAGGGACCATGAACCGGACCCACAAGTTGGGGATCCCTTTGCGCGCCTCCCCTGCAACGTCTGGGTGTTCTGCTCCGCTCCTTCCTGCTTTGAACCCGACGCGCACACGCACACGTTCGGCGACTGCTGGCTCAAATTCTCCGAAGCCCCACAGAGCCCCGAGGTGAACGCGCGAGGGGAGTACCCTCGGGAACTCCGTGCGAGGCATGCCGAGGCGCCTGAGCGGTGCCAGTGGGTGGCGGGGGTGCTGCTGCCGCCCGGACAGACTCTCACCAACGGCACGTGGAGCCCGAGGCATGAATGGTGATGGTTGGATGAGAGGGCTCGAGGCACATCTGACTCAGTGGGCAAGGAATAAGCGAGCTTCAATTCGTCTGAAGGCTCAAAGGCGCATGCAAGGCTCGGCATTCGGAGTCGGATGAAGGAGTGGTGCATGGATGGGTGGAGGAGAGGGTTCGAGGCGTATCAGATCCTGTGGTGGAGTGGTCAAGAAAGATACAGGGGCGAAGGCATTGAAAGAAGGCATCTTCATGGCACATGTCAGGTTCGGCGCATGGAGCTGGTTACAGGAGCGGTAACATGGATGGGCGAAGCAAGACCAGTGCGTTTTTGTGATGCTGAGAAGATTATGCCATCACACACTGGTACCGTACGTTCATGGGGGTGCATACATAAGCAATTCCTTTGTATTTCCCCCCCCTTTTTTTTTTCCTTCCCCGGATTGTTCCTTTCTGACGGTCTTGCAGCTTGTTGTGCATGTGCAGGCTCTCTCGGGTTCCTTGTTGAAGACTTGAGCATTTGTGGAAGATTATACCTACCGTATCAGCTGCCACCAGGAGGAGTGTTTGGTTTTATATTCCATACGTGCATTGCCCTTCGGGTTGACCCCGCACCCTCTTGAATTGTTGCTACGGGTACATGTGTGAAATAGCTTCAAATATAGTGGAGAAATGCTATAATTCACACTTCGGAAACAGAATATATTATTGTTGTATCAGCTGCTGCCATTCCCCAAAATGATGTCAGGACGTATTTCGATCCACCACCGCACTGAACCCACGCGTGTCGTCTCTGCAACTAGCAGAACCAGCTCAGAATCCGTCAAAAAAACGATCCCGAGGGCCGAAAGCACGTCTCGCCTCTTCTGAAAAGATCGCTGACAGCGTTGTCGAGCCGACTGACAGCAATAACAGCGAGGCGAGGAACTCTTTGTGGTAGACCGAGTTCGAATGTTTGATCTGACTGAGCAGAGACCCCAGGAGCCGCTTATCAACGACGCGTGCTGTGCAGTTAGGTCTTTCCTGGCAGGCGATTACTCGTGCTATAGAATATATGAACCGTTGTCGCACTTGATTAGCCAGTCATGGCGGCGTTGCTGCACGCGATGTGGGTGAGGTATCTCGACTCGCTCAAGCATCGCCCTGTCCTCACCAAGGTACAGCCCCCGGCGATCCCCACCGTTCCATCTCACTCGCGTCCTTCCCACCATTCCAACAATCACTCGCAGCATCGAACCGTTCCAATCCACTCGCATTGCTACACTTCTGCGCACCTGAACCATTACTCCTCGCCCGAAATTTGTATCGTTTCGACTCTATATCCGTTATGTTCGCCAAATTTCACCGTCCCCGTTGTTCAGGCACTCACGTCGGCGTCGCTAGCGGCCGTGAGCGACCTGATGGCGCAGCGACTGGCGTCCCGCAAACCCGTGGAGCTCAGGCGTACGATTCTCATGTGGGTGCGTGTAGGAGGGTGCATGCAGAGGAGATCACTCGTTGACAGGGAGGGTGAAAACGGACATGCCTTGCCCAAAATTTCGTGTCCTGTCCTACCTTGCTTCATATTTTTAATCCACTCACAATGCGGACATGGTTCTCTTATTACCTTGTGACCATACCTTGCTTCTCTTATTCCTTAGCTCATCTGACCTTTCTCCCATTTTGACCGCTCCACGGTCCTTCCAAATAATGGTTTGCTTCCATGTTCGCTCCACCCCACACTCCACCCCTCAATCCGCCCCTCGTTCCACCCCTCAATCCACCCCACACTCCACCCCCACTCCCCCTCTCAGCTGTTCGGGCTGCTCTACATGGGTCCCTCGGCGCACATGGTGCATCGTGCGCTCGACGCCATTTTTGCAGCCAAGAGAGACACCAAAACCGCGCTAAAAAAGGTCAGGAGAAGGAACCTTCGGTTTCGGAGCGAGTGGTGTGAATGGAGTCGGAGTCGGGGGTGAGAAGAGGAGGGGAAGGACGAGAACTTCTCTTTATGCTCTGCCCAAGCCATGCATAATGCCCGTGTACGAAAGCCTCTGAGTGTACACATTCGGCTCCTTTCTTTCATTCCCTTGTTTTCAGGTGGTGGTCGAGCAGTTGACATACGGCCCGTGCTGCAATGTGGTGGCCATTACATGGATCGCCTATGTGGTGGAGCGACGCTCATGGAAGGCATCCAAGAGACGGCTCTTTGCTGCATACCCAGGGATCCAGATGAACGGATGGAAGGTAAAGTGAGGCTCCTGGGAATGTATCACTCACAAGTTTGTGTTTCATCTGAATCTCACAGTTGCGGTCTTGCTTGGCCCATTTTTTGTCGTGATGTGTTTGCTTCAGGTGTGGCCGCTTGTAGCACTAATTAACTACAAGTTTATTCCATTCAACCTCCGTGTGCTCTTCTCCAATGTTATCGCCATCTTCTGGTGAGTCATCATATCGCATGTGGTTGTCTCGTTTGCACAATCTACATATTTTTGAGTTGCTGATGAATTTCATTGCGGCATCTTATTCCACATTCCAGGTCTACATTCCTCATTCTAAAAGCACGAGGAATCAAGGACAAGCAAAGCTTGGAATAACGTGTGGATGCGCCCGTTGCATCAGTGTAAATACTATAGGCTGTACAGACTCGTGATTTTAATCAGCATACTCTGTTTTTCCACACAGGCCAGGCCATGGACTACATGGCCAACCATGGCATCATTAGTTTGGCAATAAGTGAAGATTGGCTATCGTGAAGAAGGCAAATATGATTTAAGTTCCAATATCGAGGTTTTCCTTGAGAAACAACACACACAGAGGCGACAGGGTATGCGACTGTCTCGCCATGAGTTTTCTCGCCAGGCGTGGGTGTCGGTCGGCCTCTGACGGAAATTCGCGCCGCTAGAATCTGCGTTGTGTCAGGAGGGGCAAACGAGCGGCGTTTGGCCAATCACATCAAATAGCGCCTTGTTCGCTGCCAGTCAGCCGGTGGGAGCGAATATGTGGAGGCAAACAAACCGCGTGCGACTGCTTCGCATTCCGTTCTGGGGAGCTTCGCTTCGCCTTCGTAAGTACAGTTCACCACTCGCCGAGCCTGACAGATGGGCATGGAGAAGGTGGACGGACGCACCAGATTCAGGGGAGGTAAGGAATGGAGGTACGGAAATTAAATAAGCGTGCTAGACGACAGAACCTGAACCGAGAACCAGCTAGGCAGAAAAACCATCGGTTCGGGCAGAGGAGGGCGCCAGAGTCTGCTCTGCAGCAGCCAAACCTGCATCAGATTCCTCCCCACAGTTCAGAACAAGAACGGTCCTTCCATACCTCCTCAGTTGTCCCACCGTACCTCAATTCCATCCCTCAATTCCTCCTGTCCCTCCAACTCACTCTCTCGCTGAATTCCCTTCCCTCCCGCCTGCTGAGTCTTCTTGACCTTATTTTCGCACTTTACTGTTTATTCACCGTCCTTCTGCCATGCTGCTCGAGCCAGTTATCCCGCGCTTGACTTGAGTGCTTCGCGCTCCGCCAACTGCGCTTTGTCCCATTTCCGTCACCAGATTGCACCACCGCCATATCCTAACTGCATTTTTTAAAACTCTGTCGCCTAGTATACTTAGCATGCCGTACTAGTTCTAAGACCCTCTGACTAAGTCCATATCGAATAGATTAAAACTTAGTGCCCTTCTTTCTAAGCTCACCCGCCATGCACCGTAAGCCGGTTCTCCTCTCGCCCGCCAAGGAATGGCGCGACCCAATATTCGCCGCGCCTTCACCGTCTCGTAAGGATACCGGACCGCTCACTACCCCGCGGCACCGAGAGCCGCCGCTCTCCCCATTCCGCTCGCCATTGATGGGCTCCGCCAACCCTGCAATCCCCGCGGGGTCTCCTCTCGGGTCGCGCTCCCGCCGCGCCTTGGCCTCTCCGGTGCGGGACGTGCGCCAGGCGGACCGCGGGGACCACGGCGGCGGCGGGGGAAACAGCAAGCGGTTGGCGCAGCTCTGCATTCTCCGCACAGCGCAAGCGCAACTAAACTCCGCGCACTTCCTGCGCCCCGCGTCTTCCGCGCAGCCGTCCCCCATCTTCTCCGCCGAGTCCCCCAGCTCTCTGCTGTGTCAGGCGGGGAGCGCGCTATCGTCTTCCGCGCAGGCGCGCGCGTCGTTTGAGTCGGTCCAGGCGCCGTGCAGCGCGCCGAGCGGTCCCATGTCCGCGCGGGAGGGCGCAGCGGACATGTTCGACCCTTTTCTCCTCCCCGCGCCCGCCTTTCCGCTCCGCGACCAGCCCTCCTCCCCTCCGCCCCTGCCGGTGGCGCAACCCCCGCAAGCGCCGTCGGCGGACGACACGGGAGCAGCTTCCACGGACCGCGGAGACAGATGTGAGATGGCGGAGCCTCCCCAGCATGCTGATGACGATGCCACGGCAGCTGCTATGGCGGCGGGAATTGCGGAGAAGAATATGACAATGGTGAGGGATGAACGGAATGGGGAGAATTTGGGAGGGCAGGAGGGGAACGGGGTCGGGGGTATTCGGATGGGGGTCGAAAATGGCGCGCAGATGGGCGTAATGCGGGCGGGGAAGGCGTATTTGGCGGAGCCTTTGACAGCGCGCGCGGGCGCCGTGTGTGCAGATCGCGAGAACGTGGGGCGCATTGACAGCCGGGGGAACTTGGGGGGGAAGCGGGGGGACCATCTGGGCGCGTGCAGCCGTGACGCGCAGAACGCGTCAGTGCGAAGCACGCTCATGGAGCTGGCAGCCAATAAGAAGCTGCCACATGGCCCGCGCAAGGGCGACCCGATGTACGAGTGCAAGCGCTGCCCCTTGGCTTCCCCCGCCCGCTCCCCCCTGTCCCACTCCGCCGCGCTGACTCCCCCCGTGCACCTCCCCTCCCGCCTGCACATCCCTGCTGCGCTTACTGGTCTCACTCGCGGGGGGAATGGGGGGGTGGGCATGGGGAGGCTGGGGCTGGTTGCGCCGGTTAGCTGTGGGAGCAGCCCTAGAGGAGACTCTTCCTCTCTGTGGAGCCAGCAGCAGCAGCAGCAGTACGGGCAGCAACAGCAGCAGCAGCAGCAGCAGCAGCAGCAGCAGCAGCAGCAGCAGCAGCAGCAGCAGCAGCAGCAGCAGCAGCAGCAGCATCAACTGTTGGTGCAGCAAGTGAAGCAGCTACAGCAGCGGCACCTGAGTGAGTCGCAGTGCAAAGAAGATATTCATAGCTTTGGTGTGAGTCATCATTCGCTGCAGCCCAGTCATGCCAGCTCAGCAGCCACGTGTCCCAGTGGTTCCGTTGCTCCACTTGAAGCACAGTTGGTGTCAGCCTCGGCTCGCAGGCTCGGCCGGAGAACCAATGGAAGTACACACGCCGTACCTGTTGGATTGGTTGGAATGGGCGCAATGGCTGGAATGGGTGGAACTGGAGGAATGGGAGGAATGGGAGGAGTGGTTGTTCCTGCTTCGTCGAGAGAAGGTAGATGTGTGGCCTCTCCTAACCGCTCTGCAAGGCGTGCCATTTTGTTCGGAGGAAATTGAAGCAGCTGGCTTCAACCCAAGGCAGGACCTTGAATGAGACCTCGCTTACGTTTTTCAGCAGCTATGTGAAACACGTGCAAACGTCCTAGTGTGGTAGGGCTTTAATAACACCTAGAAAGTTTGACTAGTTTTCAATGTACAAAAGTTCTGAAAGCTATGTGAGTCTGAATTTGACTTGCATGTAGCGAAATGAATACAAAAGCCTTCACTATCGGATTTGTTCTGGCACCAGCCTCGAACTCCTCGGGAATACCTCATGTGATTTCTCGTGTGATCCCACCTCCCGCTCTTTCACCTCGTTCATTTCTTCCTCACGACACCGTCTCCCTTTTTTCCCAGCGCGTATGACGCTCGCTTCTGTTGCACGGCTCTAGCTACGATGCCAGCCGCTTGCGCTTCGACCCTGAGCCGTCCCGCTAACAACCCTAAACTCGATACCGCTGTTCCGCCTATTACTTCGGGTCAACGCTCAGCCATGCTGTCTCTCTCCCGTTCCGCGCGGCGCGTTCTGCGGGCCAGCGGAGCCAACGTCGGCACCGCACTGCTTTTAACGAGAAGCACTATACAGCGTGTAGCCCCGGCCGCGTCGTACTCGTCAAATCAATTCGGCGAGAGAAAGGGATCGTACCGGCTGCAATCGCAGGGCTACAAGGCGGGAAATCAGCAACGGTCATATGAGAAGCAGTCGTACGGAGGACAAGAGTACCCGCAGTCGAGTCAGTATAAGCGGTCCGATCAGCAACCGCCGTCGCCGAGTCAGTTTTCCCAGTTCGACCAGCAGCCGTATCAGTCTAGATCGCCGGGTTCCTATCAACGACAAGGCGAGCAGCAGCAACCGCCGCAACAGCCGCTGCCTCCGCCGGCGGCGCAGCAGCAGCAGCAGTACGGGCAGGAGGAGCCGAGCGATGAGATCAAGACCATTGAATGGCAATCCGATCTGTCGAATTCCGTGAATCTGATTGGTCAGTGAATCTGTTCTGTAGATGCATCCTATCCGTGCGCCTGTATGTGCCGCTCCTGTTTCACATGCACCCATGCATGCCGTCTATGACCCATGCACAATCCATTCATGCCTTATCCAGATCCCATCCATGACCCATCCATGATCGATCCATACCATGCATATCCCATCCACGGCCCATGCAGGGAACTTGGCAGCGGACCCAGAGTATCGGTTTCTCGACAGTGGCAAGTCCGTGGCGAGTGTGAAGCTGGCCGTGGGGTGGAAGAGGAGAATTCATGACACATGCATGCCACCCTTGCCCCATCCTCGCCCCATGCAGGCAACTTAGCAGCGGTTTCTCGACAGTGGCAAGTCCGTGGCGAGTGTGAAGCTGGCCGTGGGGTGGAAGAGGAGAATTCATGACACATGCATGCCAGCCTTGCCCCATCCTCGCCCCATGCAGGCAACTTGGCAGCGGACCCAGAGTACCGGTTTCTCGACAGTGGGAAGTCCGTGGCGAGTGTGAAGCTGGCCGTGGGGTGGAAGAGGAGAATTCATGACACATGCATGCCAGCCTTGCCCCATCCTCGCCCCATGCAGGCAACTTGGCAGCGGACCCAGAGTACCGGTTTCTCGACAGTGGGAAGTCCGTGGCGAGTGTGAAGCTGGCCGTGGGGTGGAAGAAGGGCAACGGGGAGAAGCACACTGACTGGTGAGGACTGACTCGGCTGAAAAGATAACGGCAGGTTGGTGGTAAATGCATGACTGGCGGTGCGGTGCGGTGCGGTGGGGTGGGGTGGAAGAAGGCCAACGGGGAGAAGCACACTGACTGGTGAGGAGGAGGACCATGGACCTAATTCTGGACCGACTACAACACGTCTCAAAACTCGGCTTGTAGTGCTCAACACGTAGGCTTGTAGTGCTCAACACGTAGGCTTGTAGTGCTCAACACGTAGGCTTGTAGTGCTCAACACGTAGGCTTGTCCGTGCGTGCGTGTGTGCACAATTGTGTGCGTGAATGCATGCATTCGTGTGTGCATGTGCGTGTGTATCCGCGCCTGCATGTGTGTATCCGCGCTTGCATGTGTGTATCCGCGCCTGCACGTGTGCCCACACAGGTACACAATACAGATGTGGAACGACGTGGCTACGCTTGCACAGAACCTCAAGAAGGGTGCGCGCGTGTATGTGAAGGGGCGGCTGCACATGGAGGAATACACAGACAGCAGGGGGGCGACGAGGCTGGATCCCAAGGTCAGCATGCAGGCGGGTAAAGGGGTGTGTGTGAGGGTGGGTTCGTGTGTGTGGGGGTGGGTTCGTGTGTGTGCACGTGTGTATGTGAAGGGGCGATTGCACATGGAGGAATACACAGACAACAGGGGGGCAACGAGGCTGGATCCCAAGGTCAGCATGCAGGCGGGTAAAGGGGTGTGTGTGGGGGTGGGTTCGTGTGTGTGGGGGTGGGTTCGTGTGTGTGCACGTGTGTATGTGAAGGGGCGATTGCACATGGAGGAATACACAGACAACAGGGGGGCAACGAGGCTGGATCCCAAGGTGTGGCTCGTGCATGTTTTTATTGGTTGTCTGGGTGTTTGGCTTCTGAGTCGACTCAAAAGTCAACTCGGATCCCAAGGTGTGGCTCGTGCATGTTTTTATTGGGTGTCTGGGTGTTTGGTACGTGTGTGGGTGTGTGCGTGGGCGGGCTTACATGCATGGGGGTATGTGATGCTTATCTTGAGCCGGTGACAAGATAGCTCTGTCCTTCTGTCCTTCCTTGCTTACATGCAAAGGAAATAGCGCTTGTAGCGAGCAAGTTTGGCGGCAGCAACAATGCTTTTTGAGGCGGTTAAGAACTTTCTCCCTGAACTTTTTCCTTCCTTCTGCCTCCTCGCCCCCACAGGTGGATGCGAAGCAGACAGCCCTCGTGGCCAGTAAATTCGGCAGCAGCAGCCTCCTTCTGAGGCGGTTAAGCAGTATCTTTCCCTTCCCTCCTTTTTTTTTCCTTTTGTCTTCTCTCCCCCACAGGTGGGTGTGAAGCAGATAGCCCTCGTGGCTAGCAAATTCAGCGGCAGCGACAACGACCAGGGCAGGAACAATCAAGCCTTGTCCTTCCGTTTACCTACTCTCCCCCACAGGTGGATGTGAAGCAGATAGCCCTCGTAGCCATGAAGTTCAGCAGCAGCGACAACAACCAGGGCAGCAACAATCAAGCCTTGTCCTTCCGTTTATCTACTCTCCCTCGCAGGTGGATGTGAAGCAGATAGCCCTCGTAGCCAGCAAATTCGGCAGCAGCAACAACAACCAGGGCAGCAGCAGCAGCAGCAGCAGCAGGGGGCGTGAAAGCAGTCCTGGGGGCAGTTACAACCAGGGGGGTTACAATCAGGGGAGTTACAACCAGGGGGGTTACAACCAGGGGGGTTACAGCCAGGGGGCGTACACCCCGCAAGAGACCACCTATCCTGCACAGAACAGCTACAGCAGCAATCAGGGGAATTACGGTAACCAGAGCTTTGGTAACCAGGCGGGGAGCGGCGGGCAGGGGGGAGCGATGGATGCACCGGTGGTGGTTACAGATGACAAGGGGCTGCCTCGGATTCCACGATTTGATGGCAAACTGAATGGTGCGCTTTAGGGGGGAGGGAGGGAAGGGAGTGGTTTGAGTGGTGAGCTGGGGAAGAAGATAGGTGAGGGGGAGTTGGAATGGAGCGGCGGGCAGGGGGGAGCGATGGGTGCACCGGTGGTGGTTACAGATGACAAGGGGCTGCCTCGGATTCCACGATTTGATGGCAAACTGAATGGTGCGCTTTAGGGGGGAGGGAGGGAAGGGAGTGGTTTGAGTGGTGAGCTGGGGAAGAAGATAGGTGAGGGGGAGTTGGAATGGAGCGGCGGGCAGGGGGGAGCGATGGGTGCACCGGTGGTGGTTACAGATGACAAGGGGCTGCCTCGGATTCCACGATTCGATGGCAAATTGAATGGTGCGTTTAAAGCCAGGATCTCAAGTAAGAGAATTGGCCTTCAATTGCAAAACACTTGCAGCGCTTGTTACCCTATTTTTGTAGGCGAATTGACTGGCTGGTTAGGAAAGTGAGCGTGCGGCACACCCACGATTTTGCCCCTAGAGCAAATGCAAAACATTTTGCTGGTACATGAGATTGTTGTGTGTGACGAGAAATTGCAGGCATTGGAGCTTCGTCACCGAACCAGTTTCCGAGCCTTGCTTGGTTCGGACTGAACTTGCGATTTGTCTTTACTTCGCACCCCTCGCTTCACACCTCGTCAGATTGTTCACCTCGCTAACCAATCGCAGCCCAGCTCCCCTCACCAACTGCAAAACAATTGAACTACTTGAGATCCTGGCTTTAAGAAGGGGGTGGGTTGGTGCAATGGGAATGGAAGGGGGAAAGGGGTGTTATACGGTGTGTTGGGGAGGGAGAATGTGGAGGGTTGAGTGGTGAGCAAGAGAAGATGAGGGGAAGGGGGGGTTGGAATGGGGAGCTGAGCTGGTGAGAGAGGGGGGGCGATGGGTGGATCGGAGGCGCTTTCAGATGGGTGGATCAGAAGGCATGCCTTGGATTCCTCGATTCGATGGCCAACTGAAAGGTGCGCTGGGGAGAGTGGGTGGAAAATGGGGGGGTGGGGGGGTGGTGAGTTAGGAGGGGGAGAGGATGCTCGGTATTGCTAGACGCAGTAGCGCACCGATTGGTACAGCAAGCGTACCTATGTTAGGAGGAGGATCTCCTTTCCTCACCGCATTTCCTTTCCTCACCGCATTTCCTTTCCTCACCGCATTTCCTTTCCTCACCGCATTTCCTTTCCTCACCGCATCTCCTTTCCTCACCGCATCTCCTTTCCTCACCGCATTTCCTTTCCTCACCGCATTTCCTTTCCTCACCGCATTTCCTTTCCTCACCGCATTTCCTTTCCTCACCGCATTTCCTTTCCTCACCGCATTTCCTTTCCTCACCGCATCTCCTTTCCTCACCGCATTTCCTTTCCTCACCGCATTTCCTTTCCTCACCGCATCTCCTTTCCTCACCGCATTTCCTTTCCTCACCGCATTTCCTTTCCTCACCGCATTTCCTTTCCTCACCGCATCTCCTTTCCTCACCGCATCTCCTTTCCTCACCGCATCTCCTTTCCTCACCGCATCTCCTCTCTTCACCGCATCTCCTTGCTGTAGCGCACACTTTACTTCCTTTCCTCTCCCGACCAATCATCTTCACAGCCCACCCCCTCGCCCTGTCCCCCTATCGCTCGTCCTGGCAGCGGAGCAAGTGGAGGCACGGGGACCTTAATGGCATTGTGGCGGGAGTTCTTTGACGATTCCGTGCATTCTGACTTTGGAGACCTCAAAAGTGATTTCGACCCCGTGCTCTTCTTTTGAGTTTGGAGACGTCTCAAAAACTCCATCCCCGTTGTCCACTCTGTCCCCCGTCACTCGCTCCCCCATCCCCTCCCCGCTCTGTCCCCCATCGCTCGCCCTGGCAGCCGGGCAGGTGGAGGCATTGTGGCGTGACTTCTTTGACGATCCAGTGCAATTCTTTGACTACCGGGAGATGAAGGTACGGCATGTCATGCATGGGTTTAAGGTACGGTAGGCTAAGAATGAGTTTTAAGTACACAGTGTGTGGGCGTGGCTAGATGGGTGTACGGTACGGCATGCTTGATGCATGGTTCCACGGTATAGGATGCATGACGCGTGGGTACAAGGTATGTGTGATGCATGGGTGCAAGGTATGGCATGTGTGATGCATGGGTGCAAGGTATGGCATGTGTGACGCGTGGGTGCAAGGTATGGCATGTGTGACGCGTGGGTGCAAGGTATGGCATGTGTGACGCGTGGGTGCAAGGTATGGCATGTGTGACGCGTGGGTGCAAGGTATGGCATGTGTGACGCGTGGGTGCAAGGTATGGCATGTGTGATACGTGGGTGCAAGGTATGGCATGTGTGATGCGTGGGTGCAAGGTATGGCATGTGTGACGCGTGGGTGCAAGGTATGGCATGTGTGACGCGTGGGTGCAAGGTATGGCATGTGTGATGCGTGGGTGCAAGGTATGGCATGTGTGATGCGTGGGTGCAAGGTATGGCATGTGTGATGCGTGGGTGGGTGAAAGCCCTCTTTCCTTCTCTCTTCCGTTGCAGCAACACGGGGAAGTGCCCCCCAAGTACCCGGATTTCAAGAAGCTAGCCACGGGCGAGCCGCTGTGGGTGGAAAGTCGCGGCACCCCCCCCTGGGTGCACAACGCACAGCGAGTGGCTTATGAACCCTCTTCCCTTCCCCTATCCTCCTTCTCTCCCATCGCAGCAACACGGGGAAGTGCCACCCAAGTATCCGGACTTCAAGAAGCTAGCCACGGGCGAGCCGCTGTGGGTGGAGAGCCGCGGAACCCCCCCCTGGGTTCACGACTCCTTGCAGAAATACGATGATGCCTTTGCTGCAGCCCTGGCAGGCATGCCGCTTGAGGGGCAGGGGTCCGAGGAGGGTGCTGCTGGTGGGGAGCAGTTTCAAGAGGAGTTTGGGGGAGGCGCGATGGACGCTCGTGGGTTTTGATAAAAAGATAGGGATTCTTCTCACTCTCCCACTCTCCCTTGTAGGTTGGAAGCAGTCGGGGGGAGGGGTGTTGGACGTTCGTGGATTTTGAGAAGTAGGGTCAGAATATCTTTTACGGTAGTTGGTTCACATGATCACAGCACAGAAAACGGCCTTGCAGCACTAGGATGCTGCCTTTGCCGCAGCGTCCACTGGGAGGGGCAGTCGGTGGGTGGCAGGTCTTGAGACGTCTCAAAACTACACCGCTAGGATGCTGCCTTTTTTTAGGCGCCTCAAGGATGCTGCCTTTGCCGCAGCGTCCACTGGGAGGGGCAGTCGGTGGGTGGAAGGTCGGGTGAAAAAAAGGGGGAGGTGGGGGCGGAGGGAGGGAGGTGCCCGGGGCAGGGATGCACGTGGGTGCTAATAATGAGGGACACATGTGTGTGGGTGATGCACATGGCCTTGCATCACCATTATTCACGAGGCTTCTCAATTCATGTTACATGTGGACGTTTAGTGCCCCCCTGGTGCTAGCGAGCTTGTGTAGTGGATAGTAATCACAGCACATTCACATCCGCGTGGGAATTGTTTTGAAGGCAGCAGGTACAGTACACGAGAGCGAGCACCGCATATTGAAGCCCAGTGTACCAGTATATGACATACTCCAGCTTGTGAGCGCTGTACTGTCAAAGCATATGCTTGTTATACATGTGTAGGTTGTAGTGGGGTAGCCAATATGGGGTACAGCCCCTTCTAGGGTTTCATACTTGTACCCAACTCTGTGATAGTTCATTCATTCTTGCTGCTAGATTCTGACATGGTTTCAGAGCACCAGGTCCCTAGGACCGTTTTTTTCGGGCCCACCTACCGTTGCGGTTACCGCGTTACCCCACGTGTTGGCCTGCCTGCCTGCCTTGCCTTGTGACGTGCTGCGCTGCGCGCGCCGTCCTGCAGCCCTCGTACTGCCTATTGCTGCCCTAGGCCAGAGCGCCGCCCCTACAGGCCCGTAAGGCCCACGCGCCGCGCCTGCAGACACGTCACGCCTGCGAGCCGCCCCTGCAGGCCCGTCAGGCCAGGGCGCCGCCCCGCCAGGACGCTGCCCCGCGCGTCGCGCCCACATCCCGCGCGTCGCGCTGCAGCCGCGCGCGTCGCGTTCGCTGCCCGCGCGTCGCGCTGCAGCCCCGCGCGCCGCGGCTGCCGTCCTCGCGCAGCCCGCGGCGGCTTCGCGCGTCGCGCTGCAGCCCCGCGCGCCGCGGCTGCCGTCCTCGCGCAGCACGCGGCGGCTTCGCGCGCCGCGTCCGCGGCTCGCGTAGCGCGCTGCAGCCCCGCGCGCCGCGGCTGCCCCTGGCCGCCGCCGTCGCTCCTGCAGCAGCTGCCGCGGAGCGCCCTGCCACAGTAGCGGCCCCGCCCTGCAGCAGCTGCCGTGGAGCCTCCTGCCGCCGTCGCGGCCCTGCCCTGCAGCAGCTGCCGCGGAGCCTTCTACCGCCGTCACGTCCCCGCCCTGCAGCAGCTGTCGCGGACCTGCCCTACCTCCGATGCGGTGCTGCTCTGCCGCAGCGGTCGCGGCCCCGCCGTCGCCGCTGTCGTGCACCTGCCCTTCCCGCCACTGGTGAGCACCTGCCTACTTGCCTGCCTGCCTGCCTGCCTGCCTGCTTGCCACGCCTGCCTGCCTGCCTGCCTGCCGCGCCTGCCCTGCCCGCGCTACTACTACCGCTAGGCTGCTGCTGCTGCTGCTGCTGCTACTCCTACTACTGCTACTACTGGCGGTGGCCAGATGCAGCTCCAGCGACGTTCACGCGAGTCTCTCACGCCCCAGCAGCTTCGTGAGTGGTACGCTAGTTGGGGTTGTGGCGGTAGCCGTCGTGGCGGTCGCCCTGGAGCTGGTCGGTCGGGAGCGTCTAGCAGTGGCCAGCTGCAGCTGCAGCGGCGTCCGAGCGAGACACTTACGTCCCGGCAGCTTCACGAGTGGTACGCTCAGAGTCGAGGGTCTCGGAGTACCGTTCGCTGCCCGTACGTCCTTCGCACAGGTGATCGGGCTGGTCAGGCTTGCGGGACACTTGGTCACACCCAGTCCCGCTGCTTCGCCCGTCTGAGCGACGCCTGGCGTACCGAGTTTGGCGACGAGGCTGAGCTCCCCACCTGGCTGGAGCTGCTTGGGCAGTGGGTAGATATCTTTGCTCTTGACTATGATGCTATTCTCACTGCTATGTATGCATTGCCTACTAGTGATGACCGTGCCTGTTCCCTGTGCGTACCGCCTGACCCAGGTATAGAGCCTGCTGCCCTAGGTGCTGGTGAGGCTGCTGCTCTAGGTGCTAGTGCGTCTCCTGCACTAGGTGATGGTGCGGCTTCTGCTCTAGATGCTGGTGCGTCTCATGCGCTAGGTGCTGGGGAGGCTGCTGCTCCAGGTACTGGTGAGTCTGCTCTCTCTGGTACTGCGCCTCCTGAGGCCTTGTACACCTTCACACTTGACTCAGGTGCTTCCCGCTCCTTCTTTCGCGACAGCACCACCCTCACACCGCTTAGTCGGCCGGTTGCAGTCTCCCTGGCGGACCCCTCTGGGGGTCCAGTCCTTGCGCACTCCTCCACGGTCCTGCCGTGTCCGGCGGTCCCGTCTGGCTCCCTGTCAGGTCTTCACCTCCCCTCGTTCTCTACGAACTTGGTGAGTGGAGCTGACCTACAGGATGTGTGGGTTGACCAGTTCACCTCTGGAGGTCAGCGTGTGACCCACTGTACGTGCTCCCGGACTGGTCGGCACCTGGCCACGTTCACCCGAGAGCCTGGCTCGAGTCTGTACACACTGACCACTGTGTCCCCTCAGGTAGCTGCGTCTGCGTCTGCGTTTGCGTCAGGTCAGCTAGCGGCCCCCTGCTCGTGTCGCGCTCTGTCGCACCAGACCCTCCTTTGGCACCACCGCCTTGGTCACCCCTCGGTGCAGCGCCTTCGTAGCATGCACAGCCGTTTCCTTGTCTCTGGACTTCCAGAGACTCTGCCTCCTCTACCACCCTCGCCTGCTCCTCCCTGTCTTCCCTGTGTCGAGGGGCGGCAGCGCGCCGCTCCTCACTCCTCCTCGTTCCCTCCCAGAGAGGCTCCCCTGCAGACTCTCCACCTGGACGTGTGGGGCCCAGCCCGCGTCCGTGGACAGGGCCACGAGCGGTACTTCCTGCTGGTCGTCGACGACTACACGCGTTACACCACGGTCTTCCCCTTGCGCAGCAAGGGGGAGGTCCCTGATGTTTTGATCCCCTGGATCCGCGCTACTCGTCTCCAGCTCCGTGAGCGGTTCCAGTCGGACTTTCCTGTCCTGTGTCTGCACTCTGACAGAGGTGGTGAGTTCTCCTTAGACCTCTTGGCAGCCTACTATGCGGAGCACGGCATCCGCCAGTCGTTCACGTTTCCGGCCTCTCCGCAGCAGAATGGGGTTGCTGAGCGCCGCATTGGCTTAGTCATGGAGGTCGCTCGTACCTCCATGATCCATGCGGCTGCCCCCCATTTTCTGTGGCCGTTTGCGGTCCGGTACGCCGCGCATCAGCTCAACCTCTGGCCCCGTGTCTCCTTGCCGGAGACCTCGCCCACACTGCTGTGGACGGGGAAGGTTGGCGATGCGTCGCGTTTCCGGGTCTGGGGTGCTCGTGCCTTTGTCCGCAATACCACTGCGGACAAGCTCTCCGCCCGCGCTGTTCCCTGTGTCTTCCTTGGCTTTGTCCCTGACGCGCCTGGTTGGCAGTTTTACCACCCCACCTCGCGCCGTGTCTTCCCCTCTCAGGACGTCACGTTCGACGAGTCGGTTCCCTTTTACCGTCTCTTCCCCTACCGCACTGCCCCTCTCCCCCCCCCCCCGCCGCTCTTCCTCGCTCCAGGTGCTCCCCAGGTAGACCCCCTCCCCGCTCCTGGTCCTGCTCCTTCAGGTGTGTCTCAGGTAGACCCTCCTCCCTTGACTGAGCCGGTTGAGGTCACTGTTGACTCAGGTCCTGCTGAGGGTGGTCCTGCTCGGGGTGCTGCTTCTGGGGGTGCTGAGCCTGGGGGTGCGGAGCCTGGGGGTGCTGAGCCTGGGGGTGCGGAGCCTGGAGGTGCGGAGCCTGGGGGTGCGGAGACTGGAGGTGCTGAGCTTGGGTGTGAGGAGTCTGGGGGTGCTGAGCCTGGGGGCGCTGAGACATCAGGTGAGCAGTCTCCCTGGGGCGACCGTCTCCGTAGTCGCTCCGCTGGTGCCTCGCCGCTGCACTCTCGTCGTCGACTCCCTCTCTCCCCACAGCAGCTGCTTGAGTGGTACGCTGGCCGTCAGGGTCGCGCTGCTGGAGCTAGGGGCCCTGCTGCGGGAGGCGCGGGAGCTGGTGACTCTGCCACTGGAGTTGTTTCTGCTGGAGGTTCTGGAGCTGCTGAGGGTGCTGGCGCTGGAGGTTCTGGAGCTGCTGGAGGTACTGGCGCTGGTTGCGCTGGCGCTGGAGGTTCTGGAGCTGCTGAGGGTGCTGGCGCTGGAGGTTCTGGAGCTGCTGCGGGTTCTGGCGCTGAGGGTTCTGAGTCTGCTGTTGCCGCCTTCGTCCGCGTGTGTCTCTCACCTCGCAGCAGCTGTACGACTGGTACGGTCGCCGTCAGGGTCGCGCTTCTGGAGCTCGGGGCTCTGCCGCTTGAGGTACTTCTGCTGTCGTCACTGGAGCTGGGAGTGGTGCTGGTCTCGGAGGTGCTCGTACTGGAGGTACTGGAGCTGCTGGAGCTGGAGGTGCTGAGTCTGAGGGTGCTGCTGCTGGAGGCACTGAGGCTGGAGACCCTGGGACTGGAGGTGCCGGTTCTGGGGGTGCTGCTGTTGGTGGAGCTGGTTCTGGAGGAGCTGGCGCTGAGGGTTCTGGAGCTGCTGGAGGTGCTGGCGCAGGTGGCCCTGGAGCTGGAGGTTCTGGAGCTGCTGAGGGTGCGGGCGCTGGAGGTTCTGTAGCTGCTGGAGGTACTGGCACTGGTGGCGCTGGAGCTGGAGGTTCTGGAGCTGCTGAGGGTGCTGGCACTGGAGGTTCTGGAGCTGCTGGAGGTGCTGGAGCTGCTGGGGGTACTGGAGCTGCTGGTGCTGGTGTCACTGCACAGCCGTGCCTGTTCTTGGCTCCACCGTCTCCGTCGTCTCAGCCACCACCTGACTGTGTGCTTCGCCAGGTTCTTAGTCTCCCTTCGTCTACTGGTCTTCCGTTGCAGCCTGGTTCACCGGTGCCTGCTCCTTCTCCTTACACTGAGCAGCTAGGGAGTCTTACTGAGCGTCGTGAGCCTGCGTCCCGTCCTGTCTTGCCTGTCTGTTCTGGTCGTTCTGGTCGTCGTGTTCCTCGTCCGCGTCTGCCGGCTGTCCCCGACACCCACCTCGTAGTCCGTCGTCCTTCCTCTCCTCCACAGCGTGTTCCTCTGCCGTCCCCTCCTGCGTCTTCTCTGCCTGTCGTTGCGGACCCCGAGTCTGACCGGTTTCGTGCTGAGCACCCTACTGTCACGCGTCTGCTAGCCACTGTTGTCACTGACCCGAGTCTGCTGCTACGTCTGCCTTAGTTGCTGAGCTTGTTGACTTTGCTGCTGCCTGTCGTCTAGACTACGCCGCTAGTCTTGTTGCTGAGTCTGAGTCTGTCTGTCCTCCGTCCGTTGGGGGTGAGTGTGCTCTTGGCACGGACGTCCTTGAGGACAGGCAGGAGGACCTTGAGTGTCTTGCAGCCGCTGCGCCTCATCTCGTGTCCATGCTGCTTGCCCCTAAGGGAGACCCGGATGCTCCAAACATCCCGACCCCGCGCTCTTACGCTGAGGCGATCGCGGGTGAGTACTCCTCTCAGTGGCAGACAGCCATGGACGCAGAGATGGCATCCTGGAAGTCCACAGGCACCTACGTCGACGAGGTTCCCCCACCCGGGGCGAACATCGTCAGTGGCATGTGGATTTTCAGGGTGAAGCGGCCACCAGGTTCTCCGCCTGCCTTCAAGGCGCGTTACGTTGCACGAGGTTTCAGTCAGCGAGAGGGAGTAGACTTCTTCCAGACCTTCTCCCCCACCCCGAAGATGACCACTCTTCGGGTGCTGCTGCACGTTGCCGCTCAGCGTGACTACGAGCTTCACTCTCTTGACTTCAGCACAGCCTTCTTACAGGGCAGCCTGCACGAGGAGATCTGGCTGCGCCGCCCACCTGGCTTCACTGGGTCGTTCCCTCCTGGTACCCAGTGGAGCCTCAGGCGGCCGGTCTACGGTCTCCGCCAGGCGCCACGTGAGTGGCACGACACACTGAGGACGACACTTGCGGCTCTTGGGTTTGCTCCGTCGACTGCTGACCCGTCGCTGTTTCTGCGCACCGACACTTCGCTGCCGCCGTTCTACATCCTCGTGTACGTCGACGACTTGGTCTTTGCCACTGCTGACACTGAGGCTCTCGCCCTGGTGAAGTCGGAGCTGCAGAAGAGACACACTTGCACAGACCTGGGTGAGCTGACAAGCTATCTTGGCTTGCGGATCACCCGGGACAGAGCACGCCGCACCATCACACTGACTCAGTCACACATGGTGCAGCAGGTCCTTCAGCGCTTCGGCTTCACCTGGTCCTCGGCACAGCACACTCCTCTGGCTACAGGTCACTCGCTCTCAGCTCCACCTTCGGACGAGTCCGTAGAGCCGAGTGGTCCTTACCCAGAGCTAGTGGGCTGCCTCATGTACCTGATGACCTGCACTCGTCCTGACCTTGCGTACCCTCTTGGCCTTCTGGCTCGCTACGTGGCTCCTGGTCGGCACCGAAAGGTGCACATGGATGCTGCTAAGAGGGTACTACGCTACTTGTGCAGTACATCGGGCATGGGGCTCGTGCTTGGAGGACGGAGCGACGTTGTCCTCACTGGGCACTCAGACGCTTCTTGGGTTGACGACCAGGCTACGCAGCGGTCGTCACAGGGTTACACCTTCAGCCTTGGCTCTGGTTCGGTTTCTTGGCGTTCTACACGCTCGTCTTCAGTTCTCAGCTCCAGTTGTGAGGCTGAGATCTACGCCACAGCCATGGCTGCACAGGAGTTACGCTGGCTCACCTACCTGCTGTCCGACTTGGGAGAGCGGCCTCGTTCTCCTCCAGTGCTGTACGTCGACAACAAGGCCGCCATTGCCTTGTGTCAGGAGCACAGACTGGAGCACAGAACGAAGCACATCGCTCTGCGTTACTTCTTGGCTCGAGAGTTGCAGCAGCGTGGTCAGCTTCGTCTTGCTCACGTGGCCACTCGGGCCAACATTGCTGATATATTCACCAAGGCGCTTCCGTCTTGTGATCATCAGCGTTTCTGTACTCTGTTAGGCCTTGTGCCCACGTTTCCTCCCTTGCTGTAGACTTTGCTTGTACTGTGATATATATATATATATATATATACCTGCATGCTTGCTCTGCTAGGTAGAGATCACTGTGCTGTTGTTGTTGCATATATACCCCTGCATGTGAACTGGCCTTGTGGCCCTTTGCTTGTGCTCAGTGTGTGTGGTGACGTTGTGATCCACCCTGAGCTTGCTTTGCTTCTCTTGCTCTCCCCCACTTTGCCTATGGGGGTGTGTCAAAGCATATGCTTGTTATTCATGTGTAGGCTGTAGTGGGGTAGCCAATATGGGGTACAGCTCGTTTTAGGGTTTCATACTTGTACCCAACTCTGTGATAGTTCATTCATTCTTGCTGCTAGATTCGGACATGTACATCCCCTGCAACATCTGTACACCCTTTACAAGCCTATGCAGCAGCTTGTTTTGTTGTGAAGGAAGAGAGCGCATAGCATAGCACGTACGTGTCCAACTACCGCTTATACATGCCTAAAGCAGTGTGGGAAGTACTCCAATGAGAGGCAGCAGGTACATGAGAGTAATCACCAGATATCTAGGCCAGGGATACCCCAACTCGTGATATCTGGTGATCACCCTAAACCCAGTACATGGCAATGGCATACCCCAGCTTGTGAGCGCTGTACCTCTCCCCGTATGCCTCAAGTCAAACTACAGCCCTTTTCCACCTAAAGCAGTGTGGGAATGATTCTAAACAGGGGCAAAAGGTACATGATAGCAATCACCGCATACTGAGGCACAGTGTACAAGAAAATGTCGAGACTTAGCTTGCGAGCACTGTATCTCTCCCCGTATGCAGCGCGAAAGACCACCCACACTGTGCCAAGTGCTGCTGCTACTGTGCCGCCTTCAAACAGCGTGCAGAGAAACATGGACGTGATAAATGGGGGCTGTGATTGTAACGAGGGGGTGGGAGAGAGAGGAAGAGGGGAGGAGGAGGGGGGGGGGTTGGGAGGTGGGAGAGGGGGTTGGAGTGGGGAAGAGAAGATGGGAGAGAGGGGGAGTGTTTGGAAAGCGCATGGTGGTGGGGGGCATGGGAATGGCAGAAAGGATGAGACAAAGACTCTGCACCTGACTCATTGTTATTTTCATCTTCTTCTCCCTCGTAGCCCTGACCTGATTACGAGGGGCTTGCATGGAATCAACTGTACGAAGTACGAACTGCTCGATAAAGGCGCCTCAGAGTAAGTATCAACTGCGCTTCTAAGGGTCAATCACGTACGAATTGCTCGACAAAGTTGGCCTGCACACGGATCACGCGGTCGAAGTCGGGATTGCCAGACATGCGGGGCGCGAAAATGCGGTGCTTGATGCGCGCCGCGCGGATGCCGAGAAGAGTCTGCGGGGGGTTAAGAAGGAAGGGGGTGTGGGAGGATGGAGGGGGAGAAGGAGGAGAGGAAGTATGGGGAAGGAAGTTGAGGGGGGGAGAGAAAGGAAGCATATGGTGCATGAAACACCCACCTGGACACGAGCTTGCAAGGCTGTCATGTGGGAAAAACTGATACGGGTGATGGACGCGACCCGCTAGCCGTCCATATTATGCGATTTCGGATATTAGCAAAGAGGTAGACTCCACCTCTCGGAGAGGAATGAAGGGAGATCGAAAGAATTTGGAGGTGGACGACGCATGGGGTGACCTAGTAGTACCCGCATGTAGACGAGGTGAGCCGCGAATGCGACGAGTGCTGGTAGCTTGAATTCCTCGCGCAACGCGAACAACGCCGCTGTGTTTCCCACCATTGTAGGCTCGAGAGTAACACAGTTGTAGGTCTATTTGCACGACGGGACGGCCAGATCAGCGTCTCAGAGCTTCACGACCTGATTCTAAAGAGGAAGAACGAATCGGAGAGGATCCATAGAGGAGGATAACTGATAGGGTGTGGGTCAATCCAGCAAGCAAGCCCAGCGCGACACGCCATTTTCTGTTGCGGAAATGCGTCGGAAAGCAGGAGAGTAGCAGTGGGAAGCTGCGGAGGGTGCGAAAGGGGAAATTACGAGATTATCATTGGGTATAATTGGGAATCGAGGGAGTGAGTGACAAGGATATGTAAACTATTTCTGATTGTGATATATACCAATGAAGGCCTAGACCAAGGGGCTTAGCTAGACGATGACCCCAAAAGTAGA
Source organism: Closterium sp. Naga37s-1 (assembly GCA_947471745.1). Lineage (NCBI taxonomy): Eukaryota > Viridiplantae > Streptophyta > Zygnematophyceae > Desmidiales > Closteriaceae > Closterium > Closterium sp. Naga37s-1. Next base: position 437,431 of record CANJKZ010000210.1, on the reverse strand, counting down.
TGTTTGGACAGTTGGGTGCACCAAGTATGAAGTAACCTAGGGGCGATTTGACATCATCCCTAATATTGGGGTTGTATGTGATGTAGCGTGCACGCACGGTTTCTCAATTTCATCATCATAAATCTGCACCTGAAACTTAGAACCACAAGGAAAGGGGGAAATATTTGTTAGGTAGTTACATTTAGTAAAAAATGAAATGGAACCAGCCGTATATGTTAACTCTCCAACATGTGCATGAAGCTTGACTCGAGTTCTTTCAGGCAAAATCATTGCTCTATTTGTGCAAATATCGTGGTTATTCATAAAGGGTACATCCCACACAACTCAAAAATGGGTCCTTGGATGAACATAGAATGGTAAATGACTCTACTGTCATATACGTGTTAACAATTGAATTGCAGAGGTAGTCAGTTACACTGAATACCCTGCCAAGAACCAAGCTGGTCTAATCGAGGGCAGACTTGCACGCGCTTGTGAAAAGTGCGCAGAACTGTTCGTCGAACTGAAGCAGAGTGAAAGTTCAGTCTGTTTCTGTAACACGTGAAGAATGAAATCGTGCACATCAGATTTGTCTCCTTTTGGCATTCCCCTGTCCAGTAGGCCTTGACATTGGGACTGTGTGGGATTCGCATTGAATCCGCCAAGATTGTGGGACTGTAGTATTTCCTCTCGCCGAATCAGAGGCTTTCTTTTACCACAACAGTTCCAGCAGCTAATCCGTGGCCGTCTAAAATGTTCAAGAAATGATGCCCCTTGCCGACGTCGAATGGAAAGCCCTGCCTGATCAGATTGCCTTTTCGGTTGGAATCTGATGTCAATGTTTGTCAGGTTTCAACTACCTCAACCAAACATGGCTACACTTAGTCCGCGGTATTTTAACCGCCGGTATCGTAACCAAGTTTGTCGGCACGCTGGGCGTTTCTTGTTGGGTGGCCAGAAATCGCTGTTCACACTCGCCAAGCCTTTTTTTGATATTTCAGCTGGCGCCGTCCACGTGGCAAGCGAATTTCCCCATCCGAATTTTCCAAAAAGAATCGTTACCGTCGATGTTTTACTTTCCCGACTCTGGAACATTCCAGATGGCGAAAAGAGCCGAATTGCTCCTTTTGAGTAGTGCTGTCAAAACTTTCCATGCTGTTCAGATATTTGGTGGTGAAAATAATGACCGAAATTTTGCACCCTTATCTTCACCACGGCCAGATAATCCAAAATCCTGCTACCCATTTTCGCGCGGTTAAAATACCGCGGACCAGGTGTAGCTCAACCCTGCTGCAGCTCACTCACACCACCCTTTCGTTTTCAGCCACCCTGCCATTTCAGAGTTTCGGCTGAACGCAAGCCCGCCAGTCCAGGTAGCGCGCTGAAACGCCCAGACCTTCCGGGGTTAACATTCCCGCGACCCGCTTACCACGGACTGATTTTCGGAGGCAGCCTCATTTCTTGTCTGATGTGCTGGGCTATGCTTCCACTTCTTCAACGACACCATTTTGTGCGTGGAATGGCACATTTGCACTCCACATTTGTCAGGTTTCCAGGCCTGCCTCATGAGACTAGGTAAAAATCAAAAGAGGATTTTGGGTTGAAACAACGTAAACGCGTCTTTGTGGGTTGGTCAGAACGAGAGTCAAGCTCCCCTGTTAGGCCCCCTAGACTAAAAAACGGGTTCCCAAATTCGGAATGAATTGGGTGGTCCCAGCTTGTACACGTACAGGTCACCCACCACTCCAGTTTGTAGGACCTTGGCAACCGCAGTGGTTTCGAAGGGGGGTACGTACACCGAGTGTACGTACACCGTGTAGTTTCTTCGTCAGTCGATTTGTTCCAACAACCACCCTACACGCGCAAAATGAGTACATTACGTGTACCTTTTGTATTTTTTCGGCCCGAATCGTCGATTACGACGGACATTCCAAGCTTCGGGGAAAGTTTCTCCACAGAAATGATGGGAATGCTCCTCTCCCCGCGTAAAAGTTGGGACCAAAATTCAACGCGCTTTCGGGCATGGATTCGCAGATTCGACACCTTCTGGCAACACGCTTCGATTTGGCCCACAAGCACACCCCCTCCCCCCTCACCGCCCTGTCCCTCCCGTCCTCCTCAACCAGCTGGCAGCCCTCCATTTGGCCCTTTGGCCTTTGAACCTAAACAAGAATTGAATTCTTTTTTGCCGCTCGCTGTACTCACACATCAAATGGGGCCCAGATTCCTAAGAAGAGTCGTCGTGAGCCGAGTTTCTGTGTGACAAACAGCCGTGGTTTCCGTACATATAACTCGCAGTGACGAAGCCTAGCGTTTCCGATAGATGTCCCTTCCAGCCTTACAGTACCAACGATTCCATTCTTTTACTAGTTCCCCATTCGGAATGATCGCCGTCAACGCCAACGACACGTTTTACGCTGATCCATTATCCGCTCCATTCCTCCTTTCCGACAGCGCCACCACCCGCGCCGCACCACCACCAACTTCTTCGGGTATCGACCCAAAGATATTACTAAGATCACACACTATGCGCGTCTCGAACGAACTCAGCAGCGACATGACGGCGGGTGAGCTCGAGGACATTATTCTCCGCGCCGCTTCGTCGTCTGCCGTTCAGAATGGTGTAGCTTTGCCATCATGGTCGCTCGACTTTGCATCGGATGCCGTGGTTCCCGCCGCGACCGCCGCTACCTCAGCTGGGGGGATTGGCGGCGGATTCTCCTACTACTACACCGCCCAGGCCGACGCAGGGTCACTTCCGCAGAGCACGACGCAAAACGCGCCGCAGAACACGGCGCCACAGCAGTATCACCAGGAGTGGTCGAATGGCGGCGCGTGGACGAACAGCGGACGAGAGTATCAGGCGGAAAACGCCACCTGGGTTCCAGCTGATTTTCAGGAAATCCGCCGGCAAAACGCCAGTACTATAGCCACGGCATTCCATGGTCGCACGGACGACGATTTCGCAAACGGCGGCGAAGGCATCGAGCAGCCTTGGTCGCACGGGGCCGGCGCCACCGCCGCCGCCAGCGCCGCAGCTAGCGGTGGTAGTCACGCCGCAAGACACGGCGGCGGCGGCGGCTTTGATCCCAGCCATCTTCCCGCCATCCTCCGCTCCCTCACGGCGCACCAACAGGCCGTTGAGGCCCTCGCGCCGCTCGCTACCGAGTCGCGACGGCAGACTGGTCAGTGGGATGGGCGCGCCGGGGAAGGCGCCGTCAGCGCCGCTGCCGGATGGCGCAGTTCCCCCAGCCTGGCCGCGGCGGCGGCGACGACGGCGCCTCCGCCGCCGGGTTTTCTGCCAACTGAAGGCGTTTTCCCACCGCTTCCCCTCACGCGACAGGTTCCCGCAGCTTCTTTCCAGTGCATCCCCCCTTCCGCCGCGCTCGCCGCCGCTTTCCCCGCCTCCTCCTCTTCCGCCTCATCCGCGCACCTTGCTGCATCCGTCGCCGCTTCACTCGCCGGCAAGCGGCTAGCTCTGGTAGCACAGGACGGCTTGGCAGGAGGCGGGACGAGTTTCGAGACGTCTCAAGAGCAGAAACTACCGCAAGCAATCGGAGACGTCGGTGTGGTAGGTGGCGGGATGGTGGCGGAAGCGAGTGCGAAACTGAGCGCGGAGCAGAACCCGAGCGCCATTGACGCTCTGGCCTCCATGATCCTAGTTGCTGCAGCCGCGGCGGGCGGGCAAGGTGGAGGACTCGCGGGACAGCCACAGGGGATGGGCGGCGCCGGCGCCACTGGCGGCGGTATCGATGGCCCCGGTAGAACGGGGGAAACGTGGGAAGGAATTGGGGGAGGAATGGGTGGGGGAATGGTTGGGGGGATGATTGGGGGAGTGGTGGGGGGAGAGGGTGACGAGTGGCGCAATGGTGGCTTGGCGGGGAAGGAGGAAGCGTATGAAGCTGGGGGTATGGATGGGGATAAAGCTGGGTATGGGTATGGATATGGGGATGTGGATGCTATACTGCAAAGGAGGAACACGGCAAGCAGCGGCACTAGGAACACGAGGAGAATGGGGAACATGGGAGACATGATTGTCAGTGCCAGTGCTGGTGCTGATGGTCACTGGCACTCTGCTACTGCTACTGAGACTGGCACTACCAACGTCACTGCCACCGCCACAGCCGGCGCTGCTGCGAAACGAGTCCGCCGAAGCAGCAGCAGCGGCAGCGTGCCGCCCCCCCTGCACCACTCCCACGAGGACACGTGTCCCGCTGCTGCTGCTCTTGAGAGTGCTCAAAAGTGCCATGCTGCTGCTGCTGCTGCAGCACCGTCTCCCCTAAAGTCCTCCCCACAGACGCTACGCCTGCCTGCTGCTGCTAGCGCAGCCTTGCCTCTTAACGTGCAACTCCCACTGAGCCTGCAGCAGCAGCTGCAGCAGCAGCTACAGCTACAGCACAAGCTACAGCTGCAGGGGCAGCAGAGCAATCTGAGTGGCAGTGTCAGCGGCGGTGGCGGTGCGAGTGGCGGCGGCGCAAGCGGGGGTGCTGCGAGCGGCGGGGAGGGGCGTGCCTGGGGTGGCACCAACACCACCACCACCACCACCACCACCGTCTCTCTTGGGGGAATGACCGTTGCGGTTTCTGGAGCGTTCCCCCTGCACATTCAGGCGCCCCCTAACGCCCCCTCGGCTTTTGAGACGTCTCAGACGGTTTCTGGAGCGTTCCCGCAGCACATTCAGACACCCCCTAACGCCCCCTCACCCTTCCCCACCTCCCCGCCTCCTGCCGCCACTCCCCCTCACCCTCCTCGTTCCTCTTTCCCCCCCAGCGGCCCCTCGGACTCACCACTAGTGGATGAGAAACCAGATGCAGTGGCACAAGCAGCGGCTGATGCTGGTGTGGGCAGGAAGCGGCAAGTGAGAGAGGAGACTCGGAAACGCGGACGGGGAAGCGAGAGAGGCGGGGGAGCGGCAGGGGGGAGGCAGCACAGGGCGAGTGAAGGGACGTGGGAGGAGGGAGGAGCAGGGAGGAGAAAGCAGCAGGGTGGGGTTGAAGCGGCGTGGGAGGTGCGGGCGAGAGACGGGGCTGCTGGTGGGGCTACTGCTGCTGTGGGGGGTTTTGAGGAGGGGGAGGATGCAGAGGGAACACGAGTTTTGGGACGGGTGTCTGGCGCGTGTCTTGCTGCAAGGGTGAGTTGGCACAACCCTGAAGCGCCTCAGAAACAGAATTCGAGTGGGATGGAAAACGCACTGTTCCCTGTTTTCCTCGCTCTGCCTCCGCCCACCCTCTCCTCTCCTCTCCTCGCAATCCGCAATCCTTTATCTCTCCTCCCCACTCCCTTCTTCCCCTTGCAGAAGCGGAGGGAGCGCATAGCGAGTCAGATGCGCACGCTGCAGCGGCTGGTGCCGGGCAGCAGTCGAGTGGACACCGTCTCTGTTCTCTCTGATACCATCCGCTTCCTCTGCAGCCTCATTCACCAGATTCAGGTGCGTGCAGGGCACATACACACCTATCGCAGCATTTCTCCATGTAGCTCCTACCATAATCTGAAGCTCATGATCCGACGCTCATGATGTGACGCGCTCATGATGTGACGCTCATGATCCGACGCTCATAATCTCAAGCTCATGCACTGCTGCTTCTGTCTTTCAAGCAATGACACACCCCCCTCGCTTGCCGCTATCGTTTTCTCTTTCTCCCTGTGGCAGTCGCTAGGAGCAGAGCCGGAAGGATATTCCACCACAGAGGCGGCAGAAGCAGCAGCAGCAGAGGTGCAAAAGCTGATTCGAGACGGCGTCATAGCAAGCCATCGCCCTGTAGCCAATCAGAGGGCTCCTTCTCAAGGTGTCACAGCGGCAGACCCGGCTGTAGCAGCAGGGGCGGCTGTAGCAGCAGACGGGGCTATAGAAGCAGGTAGGGCTGTAGCAGCAAGCGGGGCAGTAGCTAGCCCCAACGCCCCTCAAGGCAGCACACACACGTCCTCCCAGGGGCCCTCCCAGTCGCTGCTACCAACTGTCTCCGCCACATCACCCTCCTTGGATGAATCCCTGGCACGTGGCGACGGTGATGCTGATGCTTATGGTGGTGCTGATGCTGATGGCAGCTAGTCACGGGCCTCACACATTGTCACGTGGACACTCCCAGTCGCTGCTACCAACAGTCTCCACCACATTACCCTCTTTGGATGGATCCCTGGCACCTTGTGGTGCTGATGCTGACGCTGATGCCGATGCCGATGGCAGCAAGTATGGCGACGGAGGGGAGTGAGATGAGATGGTTGCATAGAGAATAGTGCCTGGTCGCTTACGCACAAGGATGCCTAGATCGGTCCTGTACATATCACTAGCAGCTCTTGCTGAAACCCATTCATTCATTTGTTGATGATATGCTGCTTCATGTCACATGTATCCATCCAACACCCACTGCTCCACCTGTATCCTACACCAACTCCTCCACATGGACCGTATCCTGTACTCAGTGCTCCACACGTATCATATGGTCTTGCTCCATCTGTATTCTACGCCCTTGCTTGTGTGCTGCACCATGCAACTTCAAATCAAGTGTATGATACCACTGCCGCCAGTTCTCTTGAAGGGTCCTCCTCCAATGCTCCTTGTAGCTCCTCCATCTGCCCATGGGAGAAGGGGGGACATACTCAGAGAATGAATACAGCACGACACAAGCAAGCGCGCACGATGATATGATGTCTATTGAATACGGAAGCGTGGACTGCTTCAGCCGCAGATCCGACAACCTCCACCACGCCCACGTTTCCCCTTCCCCCGTTGCAACAGCTGCTTGCTTACAACGCCCAGCCCACATCCACTATCCACATGCAGCGCAGCACACCCTTCTTTCCATGCGCTGTCACCACTGTTTCCACTATCCAGGTTGGTACTCACCGTGTGCAGCAGCAGCGCGAACTGCTTCCGCCGCAGCTCCACCACCCGCCCCGCGCCCACGTTCTCCGCCTCTAGCGCCTCCACCTCCGCCTCCAGCGCCGCGATCCGCGCCTCCGACACCGCGCGCGCAGGCTGCGCGGCGATCTGCCGCCGCACCAGCTCGCACTCCTCCTCGTGCTGCCGCTGCCTCCGCGCCTCCGCCTCCTCCGCCATCAGGCTATCCACTCGCGCCACCGCCTGATGTTGATGCGCGCGGGAGGGAGGGGAGGGGGAGGGGAGGACGGAGAGGGGAGGGGGAAGGGAAAGGGGATGGGATGGAGAGGAATGGGGAGGAAGGAGGGCGAATTGGGATAATCGGTCGTGGTTGAGACGAGGAATTGACGCGGAAAACGGACGAGGAGGATTCGACGAGGAGGAATTCCGGAGTCGTCACAGAGTTATCGCACCTCGATAATATCCGCTTCTAGCTGTTTCGTCAGCTCGTGAAAGTGCTCCTGCTCCCTGCGGTTAGCGTTGATCACGGCGCGAGACATGGCGAGCGGCTGCTCAAATCCCGCCAATTCGTGCAGCACGGAGCGCGCTAGTCTCTCGCAGTCAATTATGCTGCTGTCGGGCCGCACCGCTTCTGACGTGAAAGCGAGGAACTTCTTTAGGAGTTTTTTCATCGGCGGCTCGCCGCGAGTGACGGAGGTCCGGGTGAGCAGCCGCTGACGTATGATGGCGTCATCTTCCTGCGGGCCTACCGCGAAATGCGCCGCCATGAGCGCAAAACACGAGGATGCTTTCGGGTCGATAAGAGGCCAAGTACGAACCGCGGTTGCTGGAAAAGTGCTAAAACAAACCGCAGCAGTTTTTGTAACTCAAACTCGAGGTTGACACATCGTCGTCTGACAGTTTTTAAAATAATCACCAACTCGCTGCTCCGAGCACCGTCCCGATCCGTAGCTAGACAATGTGGATTAGCAAACGAATCCCTAATTACCTAGAACGGTATCGTGCCTGTAGTTGTAACGGCTCTTGAATTCAAGCTCTGATCTGGAACCCTAATACGCAGAGCACACTAAAGGAGCCTGATTCAGCAGAAATAGTGCTGGCCGCTTGACACTCACGCGAAGTTCTCGATGTTGCGATATAAGCGTCGCTTCGGTTGGAGTAGAAGTGTCTGTTCACACTTGCACTTCCCGAAAAAGGTACTGTATTTAACATGCTCTGTTGCGTCGAGTTTCAAGTTTTAGGAACAGCTGGCTCGTCTGGGAAATGTTTCGGTCGGTGGGGAGCAAGAACACGTCAGCTGTTGACTGGTCATATGCGGGGTGCAAAACAGAGCCACATCACCAGTGAACCCCCCCTAGACGAGTCGCGCCATGCAGCTTCATGAAACATGGAAATGTTCGCTGACGCTGCAAACTGCCGCGGCCCAACTTGCGATCGCACCCTCGGGCCCGTTTCCCTTGGGAGTTCCAAACCAAATCAATTTCAGATTCCAACTTTCTCCTTCATCTTTCCATTTCTCATTATCACTCACCTCATTCACCACTTATCTTCCTTCCATTTGTCCCAGTAGCACCGACGCTGCTGGCTTTGCCTGTCGCGTTACTAGGATTCGCGACGGATCTGCTTGCGTGGATTTCTTGAGGTGAATTTTGAAGGTTCTCGTTCGAACCACACAGCACATCAGGCATCGCCGTTTCTGAGGCACCTCAAGCATTCTCAAGTCATTCGTTAGAATCAGGCGCCATACCAGGCATCGCCATGGCTGACGCGAAGACGCAGACCCTCCGCGCGTGGCTGCACTCCGCCGTGGAGTCGCGCGGCGATGCGGCGGCCATCGTCGTCACGCAGGGAGGCCCCACCGTGACGCACGCCGCGCTCGAGGCGGCGGTGGATGCGGTGGCGGCGCAGCTGAGGGCTCTGGGAGTGCGACCCGGCGATCTCGTATCCCTCGCTTTCCCGAACTCGCTCGAGGTACCCGTCAGTGGTTGTCGTGCAAGTTTCGCAGACTTAAACGCGCTGTGCAATTTCAGTCTTGCTTATAATTTGCGGTCATAATCATCGCAAAACAGTTTCGCATACCCTGTCCTTCAATTTCATTCCAAATCATCCATAAATACTTTTATTTCCTGATGTCAGCATCTTGAATCCTGTCAGTTTTACCTGAAATTGCAAATCCCTTCGTGATTTTTGCCTTTCTTCCATCCCCTCCTTCACACCCTTCCCCCTTTTCTGTCCCTTCTTTCCCCCGCACCAACATCACCCCCGCAGTTCGTGATCCTTTTCCTCGCAGTAACGCGTGTACGCGCCACAGCAGCTCCGCTAAACGCAGCGTACACGGAGGAGGAGTTCAAGTTCTATATGGAGGACGCGCTGGCGCGCCTGCTGCTGCTTCCCGAGGGCGGCACTCCCAAGGCTCAGGCGGCCGCTGCCGCCTTGGGAGTACCGGTAGCGCATGCTGGGAGCTTCGGGGGCGAGGTGAGATGAGAGGAGCCACTGCTGCCCGAGAGTGCTACTACTTTCCCACAGCACTACCGCTATCTGAGACCGCTATTGTTTTCTGAGAGCGTTGCTCCCTATGCCTCCTTTTCCAAAACACCTCCCCCCCTCTCCCCTTCGCTTCCTCCTCCATCCATCCCCCCTCGCGCTCTCCCTCTATCCCAGGAAGGATCCCCCCTGCCCCCCCTCCCAGGCCTCTTCACCCTCCCACACGCCCGCATTCCCAACGGAACCCCCTATCTCTCTTCCTCCCACCCCCCTCTGGTCCCCTCTCCTCTCCAGGAAGGAATCCCTTTGCTCCCCTCCCCAGGCCTCTCTGCCCTCCTACACGCCGGCATCCCTAACGGACCCTCCTCCCTCTTTTCCTCTACACCCCCTCCCCCAACCCCCCCCCCCCTTCTCTCTCAGGAAGGAGTCCCCCTGCGCCCATCCGCAGGCCTCTCCGCCGTCCCACCCGCCGACATCCCGGACGGTCCGGGCCCCAGGCCCACACCTCACCCGTCCTCCCCCTTCCCCCTTTCCCCCATTCCCCCCCGTATCCCTCTCGCCTTCCTTCTCAGGAAGGAGTACCGCTGCGTCCATCCGCAGGCCTCTCCGCCCTCCCACCCGCCGACATCCCCGACGGTCCCGGCCCCGGGCCCACACCGGACCCCGCTGATGTGGCGCTCTTCCTGCACACGTCAGGCACGACCAGCTGCCCGAAAGGCGTGCCGCTGACGCACGCCAACCTGGCAGCATCCATTGGGAACATCATAGACACATACGACCTCACTCCTGCAGACCGGTCTTATCTCGTCATGCCTCTGTTCCACGTGCATGGACTCATGGCTGCTCTTCTCGCCTCTCTTTCCTCTGGGGGCTCCGTGGTCCTCCCTGCTTCTGGCCGGTTCTCCGCGTCGACCTTCTGGGACGAAGTGGTGCAGAGTGGTGCCACGTGGTACACCGCGGTGCCGACCATGCACCAGATTCTCCTCTCCCGCCACCGCTCCCACGGCCCACCCACCCTCTCGGGAAAATCTCAGGGTGAATCCACCGGCCCAGTTGCTGCCTACCCGCCTCTGCGTTTCATCCGCAGCTGCAGTGCCAGCCTGGCAGCATCAGTCCTGGAGGAAATGGAAACAGTATTCGGCGCTCCCGTTCTCGAAGCCTATGCTATGACTGAAGCAAGCCACCAAATGACCGCCAACCCTCTCCCTTCCAAGGGATCCCACAAGGCTGGTTCGGTAGGGGTGCCGACAGGAATCGAACTCGCGATCTTGGACGAGCAGGGGAGGGAGCTCGGGGTGGGGGAGCGGGGCGAGGTGTGCATTCGCGGGGCGAACGTTACGGCTGGTTACCGCAGCAACCCGGCGGCGAATGAGGCGGCGTTTGCGTTCGGGTGGTTTCACACGGGGGATGAGGGGAAGAGGGACGAGGAGGGGTATCTTTATCTGACGGGGCGGCTGAAGGAGCTGATCAACAGGGGTGGGGAGAAGATATCGCCTTTGGAGGTGGATGCTGCCCTGCTGGCCGTGAAAGGCGTGGCTGAGGCTGTTGCTTTCTCTGCTCCTGATGCGCACTACGGGGAAGAGGTGAGTGCTTTACTTGAGATTTCCAGGCGCCTCAGACGAGGTGAGTGGGTCAAGCAAGGGAAGGGAGGGTGGGGAAGAGGGACGAGGAGGGGTATGTGTACCTGACGGGGCGGCTGAAGGAGCTGATCAACAGGGGTGGGGAGAAGATATCGCCTTTGGAGGTGGATGCTGCCCTGCTGGCCGTGAAAGGCGTGGCTGAGGCTGTTGCTTTCTCTGCTCCTGATGCGCACTACGGGGAAGAGGTGAGTGCTTTACTTGAGATTTCCAGGCGCCTCAGACGAGGTGAGTGGGTCAAGCAAGGGAAGGGAGGGTGGGGAAGAGGGACGAGGAGGGGTATGTGTACCTGACGGGGCGGCTGAAGGAGCTGATCAACAGGGGTGGGGAGAAGATATCGCCTCTGGAGGTGGATGCTGCCCTGCTGGCCGTGAAGGGCGTGGCTGAGGCTGTTGCCTTCTCTGCTCCTGACGCCCACTACGGGGAAGAGGTGAGGGGTTATGGGGAAGGTGCCGATTTTCCGCGCCACCCTGTATCTCCAAGTCCCTCTCCCGCTATCCTCGCCCTTCGCATCCTGTAACTGTTGCCGCATCTACCCTGCCCTTCACCCTGTAACTCATTACACTTTTCCCTTCCCCAACCCCCCCTTTTCCCAAACCTCTTCCCCCCCGTCCGTCAGGTGAATGCAGCAGTGGTGTTGGAGCCAGGTGTGTCCCTCACCCAGGAGGAGGTGCAGGAGCACCTGAAGAATCACCTGGCGGCCTTCAAGCTGCCCAAGCGCGTCTTCTTTGTGGACCACCTCCCCCGCACCGCCACCGGCAAGATTCAGCGTCGCTTCGTTGCCCAGGCCATGCTCACTGGCGACACCGCTGCTGCTGCTCCTGCTGCTTCTGCCGCACCTGCCGCTGCCGGTACTGCATGATTCTAGTTGGTCGTTTGCAGGTCTAGTGGGTAGGTTGAATTGCCCTCCCCCGCACCGCCACCGGCAAGATTCAGCGTCGCTTCGTTGCCCAGGCCATGCTCACTGGCGAAGGCACTGCTGCTGCTCCTGCTGCAGCTTCGGCTGCTCCTGCTGCTGCTGGTACTGCTTGATTCGATCTGGTCCTTAGCTACTGGGGCCTGTGGTGGGTCGGTCAGATTGCTCCACCTGCTGCTGCTGCTACTTGCTCTTATTGGCCCTACTGGCTCTTAGCTGACACTTAGGGAGATTGGTTGGTAACAGGCGGAGAGGATGATGAACAGCGAGATTAAACAATGCAATTCTGTGAAAACATTTTGTGGCAAATTGTTTGTTGATGTGGTATGCAACCTTGTCTATTTCTCTCTTTCTGTTTTCCTTCCCTTTTTTCAATTCTCTGCTGCCTTCCATCCCATCTCCCGTCTCTCACTTCATCTCTGCTTTCCCTCGTCACTCTAGCCCTTTCCATCCCTATGCTTGCTCCCCAACGCAATTCCAGTAACCTCCTTCCCTGCAGAACCCCTTCCAACAGCCCCTCCTCCTCTGTTACTCTAGACGCCCCTTCTCTCATCGCCATCTCCCTCGCACGTCTCGGCGTCACCCACCTATTCAGAGTTACCAATATCCCTGTCACCGCCGTCGGCACAGCAGCACAGCAGCAGGGAATGCGCTTGCATCCCATGCCTGTTCTCTTGCTTCTCATCCCATCTCTGCTCCCTTTCCCCCTCTTCCTTCACCCCACCCCCTCTCCCAACAGCCCCTTCCCCCTCCCCCTCCGCTACCCTAGACGCTCCTGCTCTCATCGCCCTCTCTCTCGCTCATCTCGGCGTCACCCACCTCTTCGGAGTCATCGGCATTCCCGTCACGGCCGTCGCCACAGCAGCACAGCAGCAGGGAATCCGCTTCCTCTCCTTCCGCAACGAGCAGGCAGCAGGCTACGCTGCAGCAGCCTACGGTTACCTCACAGGAACCCCCGGCGTGCTGCTTACTGTGTCTGGCCCGGGGTGCGTGCATGCACTGGCAGGGGTGAGTCATGCCCAGGTGAATACCTGGCCGCTGCTGCTGCTCTCAGGGTCTTGCACACAGGAGGATGTGGGGCAGGGGGATTTTCAGGAGTTGGATCAGGTGGGAGTGGTTCGGCCGTTTGTGAAGGAATCCGGGCGGGCGAAGACGATTGGGGAGATCCCGGGGGTGGTGAAGCGGGCGGCGGAGGCGACGGTGGCCGGGCGGCCCGGTGCGGCATATGTGGACCTGCCGGCCGATGTGCTGCACGGGAGTATCTCCGAGGAAGATGCGAGGAAGCTTCTGGAGGGCGTGAAGCCGCTGGTTCCTCTGTGGCGCACCGCTCTGGACCCCTCTGCACCACTTGTAACAACCCTCGAGTCGAGTCTTACCGAGGCTATTGGTTTCCTTCGGGAAGCTAAAGCACCTCTGCTGGTGGTGGGGAAGGGTGCAGCTTATGCTCATGCTGAGAGTCAAATAGCAGCACTGGTGGAAGCAACAGGGATTCCCTTCCTTCCTACACCCATGGGGAAGGGTGTTTTGTCCGATACACACCCCCTGTGCGTCTCTGCTGCTCGCTCATTGGCCCTTTCACAAGCTGATGTGGCACTTGTGGTCGGCGCGAGGCTTAACTGGATCCTCCATTTCGGCCAGCCGCCAAAGTGGGCAGCGAAAGTGAAGTTTGTCCTGGTCGATGTGGACGAAAGCGAGGTGGCGGAGAGGCGGCCGGCGGTGGGGCTGGTCGGCGATGCCAGGGCGGTGGTTGGGCGGCTTGCGGCGAGGTGGGCGGCGGAAGGAGGGCAGAAGCTTCCTTTGGACAACCCCTGGGTGGCAAAGTTAAAGGTAAGCAATCTGAGTCGTATCAACCCCAGGCTGTCTGGTTCTCAATCGTTGGTTGCTTCTCTAGACTCCCCCAATCGTTCTCAATCCTCTCACTACCTCTCCCTGTCCCTGCCTGCCCCTCCTGTCCCTCCAGGCCAAGGCATCAGTCAACACACTCCGAATGGAGTGCTCCTCTCTCAAGACACCCACCCCCTCAACACTCTTCCCCCTTCCCTCCCCCACTCCTGCCCCCTTGTTGTCCCTCCAGGCCAAGGCATCAGCCAACTGCATTGAAATGGAATCCGTCCTTTCTAAAGACGTCCACCCTCTCAACTTCCACTGCTCCCTACGCGTCCTCCGCGACAAGCTAGCCACGCTGCCCCCCTCCGTCACCACCCTACTCTGCTCAGAAGGCGCCAACACCATGGACATGGGCAGAACCGTGCTAATCGCCCCACTCCCTTCCCTCCCTCTCCCTCCCTCTCCCTGCTTCCCCCTCTGCTCTCCCTGTGTTTCCAGGCCAAGGCATCAGCTAACAGCGTTAAAATGGAGTCTCTTATTTCTAAAGACGTCCACCCTCTCAACTTCCATTGCTCGCTGCGGGTTCTCCGTGACAAGCTCGCCGCGCTCCCCCCTTCCATCACCACCCTGCTCTGCTCTGAAGGCGCAAACACCATGGACATGGGCAGAACCGTTCTAATCGCCCCACTCCCATCCCTCCCTCTCCCCCTCTCCCTCCCTCCCAACTGCTCCTGCTCTTTCACCAGGCCAAGGCATCAACCAACACGGTCCGAATGGAGTCCGTTTTGTCTCAAGACGTCCACCCCCTCAACTTCCACTGCTCCCTGCGGGTCGTTCGTGACAAGCTAGCCGCGCTGCCCCCATCCGTCACCACCCTTCTCTGCTCAGAAGGCGCAAACACCATGGACATGGGCAGAACCGTTCTCCCCCAGTTAACCCCGCGCTCCAGGCTTGATGCAGCAACGTGGGGGACGATGGGCGTGGGGTTGGGGTATGCTGTGGCTGCTGCGGTGGCGCCGCTGGGGGAGGAGGGGAGTGGGGGGAGTGGGAGTGAGGGTGGGGAGAAGGGGAGGGGGGAGCGGCTGGTGGTGGCGTTGGAGGGGGACAGCGCGTTTGGGTTCAGCGGGATGGAGATTGAGGTGCGTATTCACGGCCACCTGGGGGACCATGGGCGTGGGGTTGGGGTATGCTGTGGCTGCTGCTGTGGCACCGCTAGGGGAGGAGGGGGAGAGGGGGGAGCGGCTGGTGGTAGCGTTGGAGGGGGACAGCGCGTTTGGGTTCAGTGGCATGGAGATTGAGGTGAGTATTCACGGCCACCTGGGGCACGATGGGCGTGGGGTTGGGGTATGCTGTGGCTGCTGCTGTGGCGCCGCTAGGGGAGGAGGGGGGGAGTGGGGGGAGTGGGAGTGAAGGGGGGGAGAAGGAGGGGAAGGGAGAGCGGCTGGTGGTGGCGTTGGAAGGGGACAGCGCGTTTGGATTCAGCGACATGGAGATTGAGGTGAGTGGATGGAGGGGAAGGTGAGTCATAAGCATAGCGTGGAAGGGCGGGTAGGGGGGACAGTGGGAGGGAAGGGAGAGCGGCTGGTGGTGGCGTTGGAAGGGGACAGCGCGTTTGGATTCAGTGGCATGGAGATTGAGGTGAGTCACTGGCATCGATATAGGCATGGTAGCAGGCATAATGCGGGGAGAGCCGGTGGAGGGAGAAAAGGACTGTGGGAAGAGGGGGGAGTGGCTGGGGGGACAGTGCGTTTGGGTTCAGTGGCATGGAGATTGAGGTGAGTCATAGCCATGAGCAATGAGTCACAGTCTTAGAGGCAATGAGTCAATGGTTAATGAAGACATTTTTTAGCCGACTTAAAAATCGCCTTATCACACGTGAACAATGAGTCATAGTCATAGTTATGATGAATGAAGGCATTTTTTAGAATCCCCGAAGGTGGAAGTGAGTCATAGCCAGCCATGAACGACGGAGGTTTCTATAGTGGCCTGGCCATCCTCTCTCCCTCACTCCCCACTGCCCTCTCCCTCACTCCCCACTGCCCTCTCCCTCACTCCCCACTGCCCTCTCCCTCACTTCCCCCTTCCTCCATCCCCGGTCGACAGACCATGGTGCGTTGGAACTTCCGTATGGTGATCCTGGTCAACAAAAATAGTAGCACCCACTCTCCACGTGACGTTCTCGCTAGTCTTAGTTGGCCCCCCTTACTCACCCACTCTCTCCCCTGACCACCACTCTCCTTCCCTGCGCCCCCCCTCTCCCCAGTAATCCTGTACACACACCATGGTGCGATACAATCTCCCCATAGGGCTCATAGCCATGACCAACGGAGGCAGTTACAGTTTCCTCCCGTCTCACACAAAATCCCCTCGTCCCGTGCTCTCTCCCACCCGGCCCCTCCTCCTGCCAATCTTTCCAGACCATGGTGCGTTACAATCTGCCCATAGTGGTGATAGTGATGAACAATGGGGGCATCTACGGGGGCGATCGCAGGGGACCCGTCCACCTGCCCCACTCACCCACACCTACTCTGCTCCCCATTTCCCCCCTCTATTCACCCCAGACCATGGTGCGTTACAATCTGCCCATAGTGGTGGTAGTGATGAACAACGGAGGCATCTACGGGGGCGATCGCAGGGGGCCCGTGCGACTCCCAGACGCCACCCGCAGCGACCCGCCCCCCACCTCCTTTGTGCTAGGCGCGCGGTACGACCGCATGATGGAGGCTTTCGGCGGACGCGGTTACCACGTTACCACGGTGCAGGAGCTGGGAGCGGCGCTGGAGCAGGCGTTTGCTGAGAGGAAGCCGGCGGTGGTGAATGTGGTGGTTGATCCCTTGGCTGGTGCTGAGAGCGGCCGCCTCACCCACAAGAACTAGTTAAAGAGAGTTGGGTGTGGTTACCATGTTACCACGGTGCAGGAGCTGGGAGCAGCGCTGGAGCAGGAGTGTAACCTGCAGTGGTGAATGTGGTGGTTAATTTCTTGGCTGGAGGTGAGAGTGGCCGCCTCACGCACAAGAACTACCGGAGCTTTTGATGTCTATGTTTGAGGCCATTTGGAAATATCACAAACCTCATTATGTAATGGGCGCCTGGGTGTGCCTGTTCAGAGGACGTTTGCAGAGAGGAGAGGAGGCTTGCGGTGGTGAGCGTGGTGGTGAGTCTGGTCTGGTAGTTGATCCCTTGGCTGGTGCTGAGACCGGCCGTCTCAACCACAAGATATAGTTTCCGAGAGGCGCTGCGCTAGGATATGCCTTTTGGGAGGGGGTTGCATTGCAGTGCGTGTTTACAGTGAGGAAGAATGGCTATGGTGGTGGCGATTGTGGTGGTTGGCTGGGGCCGAGAGCAGCTGTCTTACCCACAAGAAATAGTTTCAGAGGGGCGCCCTGGACGTGCTTCTTGAGAGGGCATTTGTAGAGGAAGCAGGGCTGCGGTGGTGAGTGTGGTGTTTCACCTCATGGTTGGGGCGCAGAGTAGTTGCCTCATGATAAAAGTGTTGTTTTGAGACGTCTCAAAACAACATTTGCAGAGAGGAAGCAGGGCTGCGGTGGTGAGTGTGGCATTTCACCTCATGGTTGGGGCGCAGAGTAGTTGCCTTGCCTCACCCACAAAAAACTAGTTAGTGAGGGAGGGAAGTCCTGAGAAGGGCGTTTCCAAATATTTCGAGAGGTGAGTCCGTGGTGAGTGTGGGTAAGCGGCCGCCTCACCCACACGAACTCGTGTTCCAGGGCGAGGCGAGAGCTAACATTCATGTGATAGGCATTACCGTAAGAGAGGGAGTCTGCAGATAGGAAACCCAGGCACAGCAGCAGCAGCAGCAGCAGCAGCAGCAGCAGCAGCAGCAGCAGCAGCAGCAGCAGCAGCAGCAGCAGCAGCAGCAGCAGCAGCAGCAGCAGCAGCAGCAGCAGCAGCAGCAGCAGCAGCAGCAGCAGCAGCAGCAGCAGCAGCAGCAGCAGCAGCAGCAGCAGCAGCAGCCAGCAGCAGCAGCAGGCAGCAGCCGCAGCAGCAGCAGCAGCAGCAGCAGCAGCAGTGCAGCAGCAGCAGCTAGCAGCAGCAGCAGCAGCAGCAGCAGCAGCAGCAGCAGCAGCAGCACAGCAGCAGCAGCAGCAGCAGCAGCAGCAGCAGCAGCAGCAGCAGCAGCGCAGCAGCAGCAGCATGCAAGCAGCAGCAGCAGCAGCAGCAGCAGCAGCAGCAGCAGCAGCAGCAGCAGCAGCAGCAGCAAGCAGCAGCAGCAGCAGCAAGCAGCAGCAGCAGCAGCAGCAGGCAGCAGCAGCAGCAGCAGCAGCAGAAGCAGCAGCAGCAGCAGAGCAGCAAGCAGCAGCAGAAGCAGCCAGCAGCAGCACAGCAGCAGCAGCAGACAGCAGCAGCAGCAGCAGCAGCAGCAGAGCAG
Organism: Closterium sp. Naga37s-1; assembly: GCA_947471745.1. Classification (NCBI taxonomy): domain Eukaryota; kingdom Viridiplantae; phylum Streptophyta; class Zygnematophyceae; order Desmidiales; family Closteriaceae; genus Closterium; species Closterium sp. Naga37s-1. Next base: position 419,363 of record CANJKZ010000210.1, on the reverse strand, counting down.
CAGCAGCAGCAGCAGCAGCAGCAGCAGCAGCAGCAGCAGCAGCAGCAGCAGCAGCAGCAGCAGCAGCAGCAGCAGCAGCAGCAGCAGCAGCAGCAGCAGCAGCAGCAGCAGCAGCAGCAGCAGCAGCAGCAGCAGCAGCAGCAGCAGCAGCAGCAGCAGCAGCAGCAGCAGCAGCAGCAGCAGCAGCAGCAGCAGCAGCAGCAGCAGCAGCAGCAGCAGCAGCAGCAGCAGCAGCAGCAGCAGCAGCAGCAGCAGCAGCAGCAGCAGCAGCAGCAGCAGCAGCAGCAGCAGCAGCAGCAGCAGCAGCAGCAGCAGCAGCAGCAGCAGCAGCAGCAGCAGCAGCAGCAGCAGCAGCAGCAGCAGCAGCAGCAGCAGCAGCAGCAGCAGCAGCAGCAGCAGCAGCAGCAGCAGCAGCAGCAGCAGCAGCAGCAGCAGCAGCAGCAGCAGCAGCAGCAGCAGCAGCAGCAGCAGCAGCAGCAGCAGCAGCAGCAGCAGCAGCAGCAGCAGCAGCAGCAGCAGCACAGCAGCAGGCAGCAGCAGCAGCAGCAGCAGCACAGGCAGCACAGCAGCAGCAGCAGCAGCAGCAGCAGCAAGCAGCAGCAGCAGCAGCAGCAGCAGCACATGCAGCAGCAGCGAGCAGCAGGCAGCAGCAGCAGCAGCAAGCAGCAGCAGCAGGCAGCAGCAGCAGCAGCAGCAGCAGCAGCAGCATCAGCAGCAGCAGCAGCTAGCAGCAGCAGCAGCAGGCAGCAGCAGCAGCAGCAGCAGCAGCAGCAGCAGCATGCAGCAGCAGCAGCAGCAGCATCAGCAGCAGCAGCAGCAGCAGCAGCAGCAGCAGCAGCAGCAGCAGCAGCAGCAGCAGCAGCAGCAGCAGCAGCAGCAGCAGCAGCAGCAGCAGCAGCAGCAGCAGCAGGCAGCAGCAGCAGCAGCAGCAGCAGCAGCAGCAGCAGCAGCAGGCACATCAGCAGCAGCAGCAGCAGCAGCAGTCAGCAGGCAGCAGCAGCAGCTAGCAGCAGCAGGCAGCAGCAGCAGCAGCAGCAGCAGCAGCAGCAGCAGCAGCAGCAGCAGCAGCAGCAGCAGCAGCAGCAGCAGCAGCAGCAGCAGCAGCAGCAGCAGCAGCAGCAGCAGCAGCAGCAGCAGCAGCAGCAGCAGCAGCAGCAGCAGCAGCAGCAGCAGCAGCAGCAGCAGCAGCAGCAGCAGCAGCAGCAGCAGCAGCAGCAGCAGCAGCAGCAGCAGCAGCAGCAGCAGCAGCAGCAGCAGCAGCAGCAGCAGCAGCAGCAGCAGCAGCAGCAGCAGCAGCAGCAGCAGCAGCAGCAGCAGCAGCAGCAGCAGCAGCAGCAGCAGCAGCAGCAGCAGCAGCAGCAGCAGCAGCAGCAGCAGCAGCAGCAGCAGCAGCAGCAGCAGCAGCAGCAGCAGCAGCAGCAGCAGCAGCAGCAGCAGCAGCAGCAGCAGCAGCAGCAGCAGCAGCAGCAGCAGCAGCAGCAGCAGCAGCAGCAGCAGCAGCAGCAGCAGCAGCAGCAGCAGCAGCAGCAGCAGCAGCAGCAGCAGCAGCAGCAGCAGCAGCAGCAGCAGCAGCAGCAGCAAGCAGCAGCAAGCAGCAGCAGCAGCAGCAGCAGCAGCAGCAGCAGCAGCAGCAGCAGCAGCAGCAGCAGCAGCAGCAGCAGCAGCAGCAGCAGCAGCAGCAAGCAGAGCAGCAGCAGCAGCAGCAGCAGCAGCAGCAGCAGCAGGCAGCAGCAGCAGCAGCAGCAGCAGCAGCAGCAGCAGCAGCAGCAGCAGCAGCAGCAAGCAGCAGAGCAGCAGCAGCAGCAGCAGCAGCAAGCAGCAGCAGCAGCAGCAGCAGCAGCAGCAGCAGCAGCAGCAGCAGCAGCAGCGCAGCAGCAGCGCGAGCAGCAGCAGCAGCAGCAGCAGCAGCAGCAGCAGCAGCAGCAGCAGCAGCAGCAGCAGCAGCAGCAGCAGCAGCGCAGCAGCAGCAGCAGCAGCAGCAGCAGCAGCAGCAGCAGCAGCAGCAGCAGCAGCAGCAGCAGCAGCAAGCAGCAGCAGCAGCAGCAGCAGCAGCAGCAGCAGCAGCAGCAGCAGCAGCAGCAGCAGCAGCAGCAGCAGCAGCAGCAGCAGCAGCAGCAGCAGCAGCAGCAGCAGCAGCAGCAGCAGCAGCAGCAGCAGCAGCAGCAGCAGCAGCAGCAGCAGCAGCAGCAGCAGCAGCAGCAGCAGCAGCAGCAGCAGCAGCAGCAGCAGCAGCAGCAGCAGCAGCAGCAGCAGCAGCAGCAGCAGCAAGCAGCAGCAGCAGCAGCAGCAGCAGCAGCAGCAGCAAGCAGCAGCAGCAGCAGCAGCAGCAGCAGCAGCAGCAGCAGCAGCAGCAGCAGCAGCAGCAGCAGCAGCAGCAGCAGCAGCAGCAGCAGCAGCAGCAGCAGCAGCAGCAGCAGCAGCAGCAGCAGCAGCAGCAGCAGCAGCAGCAGCAGAGCAGCAGCAGCAGCAGCAGCAGCAGCAGCAGCAGCAGCAGCAGCAGCAAGCAGCAGCAGCAGCAGCAGCAGCAGCAGCAGCAGCAGCAGCAGCGAGCAGCAGCAGCAGCAGCAGCAGCAGCAGCAGCAAGCAGCAGCAGCAGCAGCAGCAGCAAGCAGCAGCAGCAGCAGCAGCAGCAGCAGCAGCAGCAGCAGCAGCAGCAGCAAGCAGCAGCAGCAGCAGCAGCAGCAGCAGCAGCAGCAGCAGCAGCAGCAGCAGCAGCAGCAGCAGCAGCAGCAGCAGCAGCAGCAGCAGCAGCAGCAGCAGCAGCAGCAGCAGCAGCAGCAGCAGCAGCAGCAGCAGCAGCAGCAGCAGCAGCAGCAGCAGCAGCAGCAGCAGCAGCAGCAGCAGCAGCAGCAGCAGCAGCAGCAGCAGCAGCAGCAGCAGCAGCAGCAGCAGCAGCAGCAGCAGCAGCAGCAGCAGCAGCAGCAGCAGCAGCAGCAGCAGCAGCAGCAGCAGCAGCAGCAGCAGCAGCAGCAGCAGCAGCAGCAGCAGCAGCAGCAGCAGCAGCAGCAGCAGCAGCAGCAGCAGCAGCAGCAGCAGCAGCAGCAGCAGCAGCAGCAGCAGCAGCAGCAGCAGCAGCAGCAGCAGCAGCAGCAGCAGCAGCAGCAGCAGCAGCAGCAGCAGCAGCAGCAGCAGCAGCAGCAGCAGCAGCAGCAGCAGCAGCAGCAGCAGCAGCAGCAGCAGCAGCAGCAGCAGCAGCAGCAGCAGCAGCAGCAGCAGCAGCAGCAGCAGCAGCAGCAGCAGCAGCAGCAGCAGCAGCAGCAGCAGCAGCAGCAGCAGCAGCAGCAGCAGCAGCAGCAGCAGCAGCAGCAGCAGCAGCAGCAGCAGCAGCAGCAGCAGCAGCAGCAGCAGCAGCAGCAGCAGCAGCAGCAGCAGCAGCAGCAGCAGCAGCAGCAGCAGCAGCAGCAGCAGCAGCAGCAGCAGCAGCAGCAGCAGCAGCAGCAGCAGCAGCAGCAGCAGCAGCAGCAGCAGCAGCAGCAGCAGCAGCAGCAGCAGCAGCAGCAGCAGCAGCAGCAGCAGCAGCAGCAGCAGCAGCAGCAGCAGCAGCAGCAGCAGCAGCAGCAGCAGCAGCAGCAGCAGCAGCAGCAGCAGCAGCAGCAGCAGCAGCAGCAGCAGCAGCAGCAGCAGCAGCAGCAGCAGCAGCAGCAGCAGCAGCAGCAGCAGCAGCAGCAGCAGCAGCAGCAGCAGCAGCAGCAGCAGCAGCAGCAGCAGCAGCAGCAGCAGCAGCAGCAGCAGCAGCAGCAGCAGCAGCAGCAGCAGCAGCAGCAGCAGCAGCAGCAGCAGCAGCAGCAGCAGCAGCAGCAGCAGCAGCAGCAGCAGCAGCAGCAGCAGCAGCAGCAGCAGCAGCAGCAGCAGCAGCAGCAGCAGCAGCAGCAGCAGCAGCAGCAGCAGCAGCAGCAGCAGCAGCAGCAGCAGCAGCAGCAGCAGCAGCAGCAGCAGCAGCAGCAGCAGCAGCAGCAGCAGCAGCAGCAGCAGCAGCAGCAGCAGCAGCAGCAGCAGCAGCAGCAGCAGCAGCAGCAGCAGCAGCAGCAGCAGCAGCAGCAGCAGCAGCAGCAGCAGCAGCAGCAGCAGCAGCAGCAGCAGCAGCAGCAGCAGCAGTCATGCTCTCCAAAAAAATGATACCCTATGCGTACTCTAAACTGAACAACTATCTAAATGTCTCAAAAGAGTACACTGATAGGTATGATGATGATACCGGGGCAAAGATGGCCCGCATAACTTGAATAACCGCCAGCCGCATTTGACAAGCTTCTTCTCTACTCCTTGCCATCTGTGGAAGGGCACACCAGCACGGTCAGCCATTACCTCTCCTCTACTCCATCCAGGTCACGCACCCACTTGCCAGTGAATCTCTCCTGTTTTTTCCAGCGTCAAAGTTGCTCATTGTGCACTGAACCATGATGTTGCAGGGTGTTTTTGAGAATTCTCAAAAACATCACGAGCCCACTTGCCAGTGAATCTCTCCTGTCTTTCCAGCGTCCCAAAGCTGGTCATTTTGCTCCGAACCATTCGGAACCGTTCCCACTTCAGCCGCTCTCTCCCCCTTGCTCCTCACGCTCCCACCAGCACCCACACACGCCAGCGCTGCTGCTGCCTTTCCAACGTCTCGAAGCTGGTCATTGTCCCCCGGACGCATTCCACCCAAGCCTCTCGTCCTCGCCTTGTATGAAACCCACCAGCACACGCACACTCGCCAGCGCTCTTTGAGTCGAGTCGAACGTCATTGTGCCCCAAACGCCTTCCACCTGAGCCTCTCCTCCTCGCCCTCTATGAAAGAAACCAGCACATGCACGCTCGCCAGCGCTGCTGCTGTCTCCTCTACCGTCTGAAAGCTGCTCAATGCGCCCCAAGCACCTTCCACCTGAGCCGCTCCTCCTCCTCTTCTATAAACGCCACCAGCACATGCACGCTCGCCAGCGCTGCTGCTGTCTCCTCTACCGTCTGAAAGCTGCTCAATGCGCCCCAAGCACCTTCCACCTGAGCCGCTCCTCCTCCTCTTCTATAAACGCCACCAGCACATGCACGCTCGCCAGCGCTGCTGCTGTCTCCTCTACCGTCTGAAAGCTGCTCAATGCGCCCCAAGCACCTTCCACCTGAGCCGCTCCTCCTCCTCTTCTATAAACGCCACCAGCACATGCACACTCGCCAGCGCTGCTGCCGTTTCCTCTGGCGCATCAAACGCAAACGCCACCCGGTCGCCCGTCTGCCGGTCTGTCACTGTAAACTGCTGCCCCCCTCGCACCCGGGACACCTCATACCGTGCATCTCCCGCATCTCCCCCAACCCCCTGCCCTCTTCCCCACACCTCTCCGCAATGCCGTCCCCCGCCTCCCTCACCACCCCCGCCACTGCTTGCCTCCTCCCACACTATCTCATACGCAAAAGGATCTGCTCCTTCCCCCGTTTCTCCGCCCCCTCCTCCCGCTTCCCACCCCTCCCCAGCCCCCACTCTCTCCCCACCCCCTCCTCTGCCTCCCCTCCTCCCACCTCTCCCTCTCCCTCTCCCTTTCCCTCGGCCGCTCCCCCGTCCCCCACCATACCCCTTCTGCTTCAGCCTATTCGCCTGGTGGTGGCCCAGCAACTGAATCGCCCCTGTGAAGGCTGCTTGCCGCTGTGCCTCGTCCAATCCCTCCCCTAGAACCACCGTCGTTTTCGTTGCAGTGAACACCACGGCTGCTTGCCTCCTTGCTGGCCGATAAGGCCTGTTTCTTCCCGCCTGCTCCTGCTGCTCCCCTCTGTCCCCTTCTCCCCCTATCACTTCTGCTCCACCTCCCCCTACCGCTCCCCCTCCCCCTACCGCTCCACCGTCGCCGTCATCTCTCCCCGTGGCATGCGTACTCACATTCCCCTCCCGTCTCCCCTCCGTATTCCTTGTGAATCCTTCTGCTCTTCTCCCCTCATCTTCCTTCATGATTCCCATTCCTCCTTGCTCCGTTACCCCATTTTCCCTCCTCCCATCTTCCCCTCTAATCCTAACACCCATCCCATCGTTTTTCCGTTCCCCCCTCACAGCTCCCCCCCTCGCCTTCCCCCTACCCTTCCCCCTTTGCCCCGCTTTCCCCCCCCAGCTCTTCCCTTCTCCTCCCCTCATCTTCGCCGTATCCCCTCCAGGCATAACAGCATGAGGGGTGGGGGAAGCAGGAGGAGCAGGGGAGGCAGAGGGAGGGGAGTGATGCGGAGAAGCAGGGGAGGGGGGCCGCGGAGAGAGGGAGGGGGAGGGGTGGGCGCGGATGGGGAGCGGGGGGGAGGGAGAGGAGGGAACCCAATGGAGGGAGGAGGAGGTAGGTGGAGGGAGGGGCGCATGTGAGGGGAACCGAGGGAGGGGGCAGGAGGGGGAGCGGTGGGAGCGGTGGGATGGGGCAGGGAGGGGTTTGGCAACAGGTGGCAATGGTGCTGCTGCTGGTGTTGGTGGTACTGGTGGTACTGGCACCATGGGTGGTTTGGTGGAATGATCTAGCACAGTCGTACTCTTGAAGGGGGATGATCCACTCCTCTCTCTCACCTGTACAGCCGTCTCACTGTCACTAGCACTCTCACTCCCACTCTCACTCCTGCTCTCACTCCCACTATCGCTCCTGCTCTCACTCCCACTATCACTCCTGCTCCCACTCCCACTCTCACTCCTGCTCCCACTCCCACTCTCACTCCTGCTCCCACTCCCACTCTCACTCCTGCTCTCACTCCCACTCTCACTCGCACTGCCACTCCCATTCTCACTACCACTCCCACCAGAACCAGCACTGTTCGAGTCCTCATTCGCCTCCCCTTTCTCCTCCCTCCCCACGTTCTCCTCCCCTCCATCTCCTTCCCTGCACCCATCCCTCTCCCTCTTCCGTACCTCAAATTTCCCCACCTGCCGAGGCACACCAGCGTTCTTAAAGCCTGCTTTCCTTTCTTCTCCAACAAGCCCAGTTCCCTTCCCTTGCGGACGCAAGCCCGTCTGTCTCTCTTTCACTGGATCAGTCCTCCCCACTTTCTGAGGCGTCTGAAATCGTGCCGCTTCAGAAACCACTTCAGCTGGATTCGACTTCCCGACCTGCTTTTGAGGATGCTTTAAAGACCTTTCAACAGGACTCGTCTTCCCCACCTGCTGAACCTCCGTTCGCCTCCTCTTCTTCGGAGTGGGGAAGCACTGGCCGTTTGTCTCATCATCCCATCGGAAGCTTGCGACAGAAGCGGACGGAGCAGCAGACGCAGAAGCATCAGGAGAATCAGAATCAGGAGCACCATCAGCACCAGCAGCATCAGCAGCGTTGGCAGCAAACGATGCAGCTTTAAACGCAGCAGCACTGGTAGCAGCAGGCCGGAAAGAGGAGCCGCTAGCAGCAGCAGCACCGGAATGGGAAGCATCGGCATCATGGCTTTGAGACTTCTCAAAAGCAGCAGCGCCAAACGTGGGAGCACTGGCCACAGAGGGAGCAGCAGAAACAGAGGGAGACAGAGATACCTGACTCCAAGGTACCCTGCTCTTGACCTGCTGAGCCCCCTTCATGCCAACCTTCCCCTTGCCCGGAACACCTGCACCCTTCTCCCCACCCCAGCTGCCATTGACCTTCCCTTTACCACCCTTGAATTTCTGTGCCGCTGTAGCAGCAGCACCACCACCAGTGCCAGCGGCACCAGCAGCGGCTGTAGCAGCAGCAGCTGTAGCGGCAGCGGCTGTAGCAGCAGCGGCTGTAGCAGCGGTGGTGGTGGTGGTGACGTGCATGAGCTCTTTAAGGCTGCGGCACCGCGGCCTCCTCCTGCTGCAGTCCGCTCCCACCAACCACTCGTCCTCCCACTCCCACTGCTCCGCCCGCTTGCCCTGCTCGTCCTGCTTCTCCTGCTTACACTGAATCTCCTGCTTGCACTGCTCATCTTGATTACTGCATTGCTGCGCCTCTTGCTTGCACACCACTGCCGGTTGCCATGCTTCTTCCTCCTTACTGCCTTCCTGTTGCCCCTCGTCCCTGTGCTCTCCCTGCTGCGCCTTGCCCCTATGCTCTGCCTCCCGCTCCTCGTCTCTACGCTCTCCCTGCTGCGCATTGTCCCGACGTCCTGCGTCCTGCCCGCCGTCCTTCTCATCCCTACGGTCTACCTGCTGCCCCTTGTCCTTGCATGTCGCTCCCTCCTCTTGCCCCTCAATCCAGGTACCGTGACCGTCACTGCTGGCACAGTCCGCACCATCACCACCACGGGCACCATCCGCACCATCAGCGCCACTTCTATCTGTGCCCTTTCTCTCCATGCGATTTCTCTCCACCCCACTGATATGCCTCTTCTCCGTCGGTCTATCAGCACCATTTAACACCACAGCCCCACCCGCACTGCCCACCTCTTTGCCATCTGAAACTGCCTGCTTCTTTGCTCGCTTGGCTGATGGCTGTGCTGCCGCCACGCGCTCTCCTCGCTTTCCGTTCCTCTTCTCACCGGGATCCGTTATCCTCTTGCTGCCTGCGTCGCCAGCACACTGCGCCACTTCTGCTTCTGCCTCTGCTTCTGAGTCTGCTCCTGTTTCTGCTGCTGCCACTCGCACTCCTCGCTTTCCCTTCCTCTCCTCACCAGACCCCTTTATCTTCATGCTGCCTGCATCGCCAGCACAGTGCGCCACTTCTGCTTCTGCCTCTGCTTCTGAGTCTGCTGCTGCTCTTGCCACTGCCGCCCCCGCTTCTGCTTCTGCAGCTTCTGTCTCTGCTGCTGCCGTGCCTGCTTCTGCTTCTGCTCCTGCTCCTGTTCCTCCTGCTGCTGCATCCGCGCCTTGTGCGTCCTCTGCTGCCCGTCCTTCTTCCGGCCCCACACACGTCACCCTGCCTCGCAGTTTCTCGATGCACACAGCACCAGCACAGCTGCCGTCCGCCTGCCTCTCCTCCCCCAATCTGCGTCCGTTATTTCCTTGCTCCTCGCCCTCGTCACTGCCGCACCTGCCCTCCTCTACCGCCTCCCCACCCGCCTCCCTCAACCGAGACAACGCGCCTTCAACCCCGCCTTTCCTGCCACCTCTCCTCGTTCTAGCTGTTTCCCTCCCATCCCCTGCTGCTGCCTGCCCTACTGCCTCTCCTATCCCTAATCTCCCTACCAGAACCCTTCCTGCTTCTGTTTCCCCTCTTGCTGCTGCCTCTCCTCCTGCTGCTGTCTGCCCTACTGCGTCCAGTGTGGAACACTCAAGAGGCAGCGACGTCGTAGCAGCAGCTACGTCCTTTGCTTCTCGCAGATGATGCGGCCGTGTCTCTGTGTGTCCCACATCCGTACGCAGCACTTCCCGTTCCTTGTTTACATAACTATTATTATTCTTGATATTAGTACTAGCATGCTTGATAGTTCTAACATTATCACACCCCATAGCAGCCTCCTCACTTCGCTCCCACCCCATAGTACTTACTGTCATCTGCCCCCGTTGCGGAACTCCTTTCCGCCATCGCCGCCCATGGACACCCGCGCGCGGTTGCCTGATCTCCGCGCGCTGGCGGAGAGCGGAGAGCCAGGGGGGTGAGGCAACCGCCGCACGGCCGAATGAGTCCGCCAGGAATGTGGCCGCACCCATAGCGTGACCACCATCGCTTCTAGTACTAGTACCAGCAGTGGTACTGGTGATGGTTGTCCCTGGCTCTGCGGCCAATCCTTTTCTTTCACAAGAGGCCGCATAATGAGAAGGTTCGATCACCACAACATCTTCAACATCTTCCAAGCATTCCTGATCCCACACGCTCCAGCCGCTCTGCTCCCTTTCCGCTGCGGGGTTGCTGCGGAACTCTGTGGTCAGATGGTGCTGCGGCGGGGCGCAAGGGGGAAGGTAAACTTCCGCTTGAAGGTCAAAGAGACAGCCGGCGGCGTCCGCAAGTGCCGCGGCCATGGGAGGCCATGCGGCGGTCACCGCCAACGTCGTTTCAGGCGTTGCGATAGCAGGAGTAGAAAACGGCTTGTCTGATTCGGACGGCCGCTGTGACTGCGGCGTCGCCGGATCATGAAGAGTCGAGTCCAATGACGTCATGGCCAGAACAGCGGTCCCCGTGAGTGGATTGTGAGCTTTGCTGCTACTAGTACTACTAGTACTAGTAGTAGCACTTGAAACTGATTAAATAGTACAGGACTGATCAGACGATCTAACAAAGCACCAATGTATTACTAGGTAAAGCACCGTTCGCAATTGACGGGCCCGTCATCATCCCTCTCTTAATACTCACAGGCAGTCCGACTGATGAGCACCCTAGCACTGGTACTATTACTATTACCACTAGTTGTAGGAATGGCAAAACTTGTTGGAAAGATCTCGTCCCTGTTGTCTTAGCCCGATGAAGGAGGATGAAGAGGGGAGTGAAGGTGGAAGGGAAGGAGGCGAATGGTGGAGAGGAGAACATGGACAAGCGCTCAAGGACGGACTGGTGGTGGTGGAGGTCACAGAGTCACACACAAGACTGTTCAAAGTTTGGCGCGACAGCGTCGGGATCATCGTGAAATCGGACGGTTTTGGTGAATTGCGATTGATGGATGCGAAGGGCGGAGGAGGTGGGGGTGGGGAGGAGGGAGGGCTGCCTTGCATTCCTCCTGACAATTGATCAGCCTGGCGGCACTGTAGATTCTTCCCGATTCGGGCAGTTAATTCCCTTGCGAAGGCCTTGGGTTTACCTTTTTTCCCCTTCTGAGTCCCCAAAATATAGCTGGATCACTTTGTTGCTCGGCTGGGGCTGGTCGCGCATAGAAAGAAACCCGTATATTATGTACAGTGTGTGATGGTAAAGTGTACTCCGGTATATATTTTTCCAGTCAATTGTAGGCCGAATCAGTTTGTAGAAACCAGGCGAAGTCGTGGTGTCGTGTCTTGGCAGTGGGTGGCTGGGCTGGCTCGCATTGCCGCGTTTCTGCCCGTACACCCGAAAGTTCATCCTAAACGATTTCGGCATTTTCTTAGTCAGCACGGCTACACCTATAACGCGTATTACTCACCAAATGATCCCCTTTTGCGTGCATAACCACAAGCTCTTCAGTCCGTGATTTCCGGATCTCTGATTCCAGCTTGCAGTCCCTTGCGTTTCATTCAAGATTCATGAATGTCCTAGGTGTTGTTCTCGCTAGGTGGCCCTAGGTCCCGCTGTGCTAGTATAATACATTTCGCTCCCAAGTACCTGTAATTTTTGCTCCCAGGTTTCACTTTTAGGGTTCGCCGCTACGTTTCTACCGGCATTCAGTCATGCGCCGAGAGCTTGCAAATGTTCCTCGTTCTAGCAGCACTCCGTTATCCCCACCCCTGCTGCGCCTGCTCTCGGCTCTCCGCGCCTGGCTGGCTGCGCCCGCTGCGCCGGATGCCGCGGGAGCCGGGCCTCCGCGGCCGGCTTCCTCCGCGGAGCCGGTAGCTCCGCCAGCGGCGGCGGGGCAGGGGGAGCCCGTGGGGCGGGGCTGCGCCAGGAGGGCTGCGCGCGTGCGCGTGGTGAGGGCTGCGGAGGCCGTGAGTGAGGGGATGCTGGTGGAGGGCGCACGGGGAGGGGGAGGCGCTGACGGGAAGGGGAATTGGACTGAGGCTGAGGAGAATGTGACTAATGCGAAGGGGAACGCATTTAATGGTGCCGATGCAGAAGCAGGGGACGGGCTGATATGGCAGGTGCTGTGCGGCAGTGATGCGCCTCGGCTGATGGTCCAAGCCATGGCTGCTGCGAGGTATGGTGGGAGGTGCAATGGAAGGGGCATAGGGAAGGGGACAGATCTTGTTGTGCGGTGCTGTAGGTTGGATTAAGGTGCTGTATGGTTCCGTAAGGTGTTTTAAGGTGCTGTTGGATCTTATTGCAACAGGTGCGTCCGTTCCCTTCCGTTGCTTTATCTCCCCCCCCCCCCCCCCAGCAGGTGCGAGTGCGCATGCTGCCATGCAGCGGTAGCAGCGGCCATGGCGTCACTGGCGTCGCTGCTCTTCCTGCTGCTCCCCCACCACGCCCTCACTGCCTTCTTCCCTGCCCCCGCCCCTGCCCCCACTGCAGGTAAGCACCCACCACGTGAGGTCGCTTTCCCAGAATCCAGAGGTGTTAGATCCTTGTGCGTGGCTGTTTTATCTGCACAACTGCGGCTTGTCCGTGGCCGAGCGGTGGAGCAACATGTCACAAAAGAGCCTTGTGTGTCACTTTTCTCACAGAATCTCCGTGTGTGTGTGTGGCCTCCTTGTCGCATGCCATTGTTGCTCTCCAGATGAGGCTAGGCCGTCAGATGATCCACCAGTGGCAGCGACAGCAGCACCACCAGCACCAGCAGAAGCAGCAGCAGCAGCAGCACCGCCAGCAACATGCATGGGCAGTACTTTTTGCACCGAGAAGCAGTGCTACCAGCCATGTTTGCTGGCATGCCTCTGTTCCCTGCTGCACTCGCCTCCCTCCCCCTCCCCTTCCTCCCCCTCCCCTTCCTCCCCCTCTTCCTCGCTCTCCTCCGCCACCACCACTGCAGCAGCGCGCTGCATCGCTGACGTGGCGTCATCGCCTCTCGGCGCCCACCTGGCCCGTCAACACACCGCTGTGCATGCGCTGCTCTCTTCCCTGTGCGTCCTGCTATCTGTCGCTCCCGTGCTCCTGTGGCCCCATGAGTTTTCATTCCAGTTGCCCCTGTGCCGCCATGCCCCTGTGCCGCCATGCCCCTGTGCCCCGCTGCATCCCGCTGTGTTCCCTCACAAAAGCCTGTCGTGTGTTGTGACGTGTTGTGTTGTGTGTGTGGCCAGTAGTACGTGCCTTGTTCGGCTTGCCTTGTTCTGTGCTCTTCCTCTCTCTCACTCCCCCTCTGTCCTCCCTCTCTCTCCCACTCTGTCCCCCCTCTCTCCCCAACCTTGTACTGCAATCTGGTGTGTGCTGGATGGCATGGGCGCACACTCACAGAGCGTCATGGCAGAGAGATGATGGGACGGAGGCAGAAGGGAGACGAAGAGAAAGGAGTGGGGAATGTGGGGAGGCGGAGAGGGAGGAGGAAGAGGAAGAGGAGGAGGAGGAGGAGGAGGAGGAGGAGGAGGAGGAGGAGGAGGAGGAGGAGGAGGAGGAGGAGGAGGAAGGGGAGGAGGAGAGGAGTGTAGAGCATCTGACACAGGAGCACTTGCACACACATGTGGATGCGTTATGGTCGCTGCTCTTCCTGCCTCACTCACAACCTACACATTCCCAAACCCATCCTCACACCCTCCCTCACTCTCACCCTTCCTCTCTCGCATCCAACCCATCTCTCACTTACTCGTCCCCTCATCACCTCCCCACTCTGCCAACCTCCCCCCTCCCCCCCAAATCTCCTCATCACCTCTCCTCTCTGCCGCCCTCCCCCTTACTCGCGTCAGCCCTGGGCGTGCTCCGCCGGGAATATTCCCGCATTCACAGAAAGGACAATCTGCGCCACCCGCAGCAGTCTCAGCTGGATGGCAAGCGGTGTCATCTAGCGGCTGTGATGGCCTGGGTGGGGATGTCGCTCGCTGTAAAAGCAAGGGAGGGGGGGCAAGCAGAGGCAGCAGGGGTGGAGAAGGCGAGGAGAGGGTTTGAGGAGACGAGAGGGGGGAACGGAGAGGCAGCAGGGGTGGTGGAGGCGAGGAGAGGGTTTGAGGAGACGAGAGGGGGGAACGGAGAGGCAGCAGAGAGTGGAGTGCCGAAGGAAACAAGGGATGTGCCTGAAACGAGTGTGAGTGCAGAAGCATGTGGCAGGGGAGTGAATGTGCCTGACGCGAGTGTCTCTGAAGCGAGTGTGGGTGCAGAAGCAAGCCACAGGCGAGCAGAGCAGCTGCTGGGCATGACAGCAGGTTCATGGCCTGTATTCCTGTCCACTGTGTGGACAGCAGAGAGAGGGGGGATGGAGGCGAGCGGAGTGGGGGACGGAGCATGCAGCAGGCGAGCGGAGCAGCTGCTGGGCATGACAGCAGGTTCATGGCCTGTATTCCTGTCCACTGTGTGGACAGCAGAGAGAGGGGGGATGGAGGCGAGCGGAGTGGGGGACGGAGCATGCAGCAGGCGAGCGGAGCAGCTGCTGGGCATGACAGCAGGTTCATGGCCTGTATTCCTGTCCACCGTATGGGAGAAGCGCCCCTTCCTCTTCAGAGAACGTGGGAGAAGAAGAGAGGTAGCAAATCGTTTGCTTCTTGAGGAAAATCAGTCTCTCGTACCAAAGGAAGGCCCTTGCCGTCTCTTAAACCATCACTTTGTGAGGCGCATAGAAAGTAGCCGACTTTCTCTAACAGAGCAGGGCCCTTCCCTGGCTGCTCTGATCCGCGCCATTCCACACCTTGGGACTGCGGATGGGCTCCTGGATTTTTTTCTGCCCGGGGCAGCGCACTGCCCCAGAATGAGCGCGGGCGAAGCCGACCCGTTCGCTGCTCTGAGGGACATGGCAGTGGCCGGCGAGCTTGGGCGGCCTCTCTTGTCCTCACCTGACGTGTCCTTTGTCCACTCACAGCCCTCTGGCATGGGGGGGACTGCCCCTCATTTCCATGCTCCTCAAGAAAACACTTCAGCAGCAGCAGAGGGGGGAGCAGCAATAGCAGAAGGGGAAGCAGCAGCAGAGGGACGAGCGTGCAAGCGCAGGCGTGTCACTGAAACCACCCTGCCAGATTCACCCCTCCCATCCTCAATCTCCCCGGCGTCAACACTCCAGCACACTGTACCAACCCTTCCAACCTCACCAAACCGGCCACCAACCATCCCAACTCCGCAACCAACCCTCCCAAGCCACCCAACCCAGCCATCATCGAACCTCTTCCGTGCAGCCTCCTCCCAGGGCAGCACCATCGCCCTCCGCAGCGTCAACTCCCGCTCGCCTGCTGTAGCCACCCTTGCACACGCCACAGCCACACCCCTCACCCCGCCAACCTTACCACCATCAAACACCTTCTGTGCAGCCTTCTCCCAGGGCAGCACCATCGCCCTCCGCAGCATCAACTGCCGCTCGCCTGCCGTGGCGTCCCTCGCACATGCCATGGCTGCCGCCCTCTCCCTGCCAGCTGTCGGGGTCAACCTGTACCTCACGCCGGGCGGTGGGCGGCAGGGCTTGTCTCGACACTGGGACGACCACTGTGTGCTGGTGTGCCAGGTGGGTGGGTGGCTTGTTTGAGTGGGCGGGTTAGTGAGTGGGTGAGTGGGTGGATGAGTGGGTGCAACTTTTGAGGAGCCTCAAAAGACACTGGGACGACCACTGCGTGCTGGTGTGCCAGGTGGGTGGGAGAGTGGGTGGATGGTGGGTGAGTGAGTCAGGGGGTGGAGGGTGCGTGTGTGAGTAGGGGTAGGTTGTAGGACAGAAATCGTAAGCAACCAGTCACAGTGTGTTGCTGTACGCCCTCCCACTGTAGGTTTTTTGAGAAATCTCAAAAAACATGTTGCTGTACGCCCTCCCTCCCTGTGTGCATGTGGCAGGTGAGCGGGTGCAAGCGGTGGAGAGTGTTCCGCCCCACGCCAGGGAACGAGCTGACTTTTGAGTCGACTCAAAATCAGCCAGTCACAGTGTGTTGCTGTACGCCCTCCCACCTCTGTGTGCATGTGGCAGGTGAGCGGGTGCAAGCAGTGGAGAGTGTTCCGCCCCATGCCAGGGAACGAGCTGCCCCGCCTCTTCTCAGTGCCTGGCCTTGAATCTACCAGTGCTGCGCTTGAATCAGCCGGCACAGGTGCACGCTCAGCACGAAGAGAATCTGATTTCAATGCAGCGGTTGATGAATCTAGAGGGGGGAACGCTGTGGCAGAGCATGGCAGTGATGCGAGCGGCCAATGTCGAGTGCAGGAGGGAGAAAACCCAGGCCAGGAAGCTCATGAGAGCGTCGCAAAGCAATGTGCAATGCGTGAGGGAGAAAGAGAACCAGTCCAAGCAGGTGGCGCTGATGCTGGTGGGGAGGGGGCGCATTGTGAGGCGCCTCAAGACAAGCAGTGGGGGAAGGAGGGGGAGGAGGGGTGGGTTCCAATAGGGCAGCAGTTTGAACTGAGACCAGGAGATGTGCTGTATATCCCCAGAGGGTACCCCCATGAGGCTTGCACTCCCTGTGAGGCCGTCACTCCAGTCACTCCAGTCAGGTCACAGCAACCCCTTGGTCTACGACGATCACATGAGGAGCCCTCTGTACATCTCACCTTTGCTCTTGAAGTGGACGCTCCTTACACGTACGGCACGTTCTTGAGTCCTCTCTGTCTCCCTCCCTTTGCTCCTACGGCCTTCCTTTCTGAGACACGTGTTTCGTGATTCTCCGTTGTTGTATTGGTTTCCTTTATTTCTCTGTTCGCATAAAGCACTAAGTCTTGTTCAAGCCTTCCCTTGTCCATTCTTCCCATGCCCATTCTCTCCTCCACCATTCAGCTGGGAGGGTTTCTTCCATGCAGGGCTCCGATGCTGGTCACACTCCCTCCCTCCCTCCTCAACGCAAGCTTTTGAGGCGCCTCAAAATTCCTTCCATACCCATTCTTCCCACACCCCCTCCACCATTCAGCTGGGAGGGTTTCTTCCATGCAGGGCTCCGATGCTGGTCACACTCCCTCCCTCCCCACCGCAAGCTTCACCTTCTGAACCTCCCGGATTGCGAGGAGACAGCCCCAGAGCGTGACAAGGAAGGGGGATTCGCAGGCATGAGCACGTGAGATGTGACTGGGAGTGTCAATGCAAGTGGGAGTGCGAGTGCGAGTGCAAGCGAGGGTGGGTGTGAGGGTGTGGCATGGGAGGTGTGTGAGTCGCTGCTCCATGCCCAGTTGTGCCAGGCAGGAGACCGCTTCCCAGACCTGCGTGCCTCCTGCACTGCTGCCGTTCTGCACCCCTCCTCACCCACCGACTTGTGCTTGTCACCCAACGATGGGTCCTTCACACGTGTGCTTCACCTGCTGAAGCAGCCCCAGGTGTTCTCATGCCCCCTGCAGCCTCTTTCCGAGCTTCTTGAATCCATCAACCACAATGGAGACGAAGACCAGTGCGTCTCACAGGACGGTCATCAGCATGCTTCCGCCTTCCTTGCGTGTGCGTCGTGGTTGGCCCACCCCCCTCCCTCGCACGCTCACACTCGTTTCGACGTTCACAAGAACATCAGCAGCTACCAGCAGCGAGTTCACCAGCAGCAGCAGCAGCAGCAAAGGCATCAAATGCAGCAGCAAGGTCAGCAAGGCTTGGTAGGCTCGGAGCTACAGTGGCTCAGTCCAAGCGTCTATCACACACTCGCCCATGTTGCACGTGCTTTTCTCAAGGATGTGCACAGCTGGGTGGCTCTCGCCAGAGAGTACATTCAGTGCAAGTATGACTTACAGCGGGGCAACTATGAAGTCATGGAGGCTGCTCTTGCTACCCTGCAGGTGGATTGATTTCACGTCTTGACTTGAAGTGCTTTGTGGATGCTACGCACAGCTGGGTGCCTCTCGCCCGAGAGTACATTCAGTGCAAGTATGACTTACAGCGGTGCAACTATGAGGTCATGGAGGCTGCTCTTGCTACCCTGCAGGTGGATTGATATCACCCCACCCTAGACTACAAGTGATGGCAAATGCGGGCAGCTGGGTGCCTCTCGCTAGGGAGGACGTTTGGTTTGGTGCAAGTATGACTTACAGCGGTGCAATTATGAAGTCATAGAGGCTGTGCTTGCTACACTGCAGGTTGATTGATATCCTACAAGCGTTGGTGGGTGTACTAGCTTGAACAAGGAATGGCAGCTTGGGCAATGTACGGTATGGTACATAATACAATTATGCACTTATGCTGTGCAAGGGGATGCCATAAAAAATATGGTTCTAGTCATGTTGAAAGCTGATTAATCAGGTTTCAGCATCGGTTTTCCCCTTTTTGTTCTCCTTGCCACTCCCGTCTTCTGCCGCTGCTTTCGCTCGCCTCTGCCGCTTCCTTCTAGCAGCACGGGACTCCCGAACCGCCGACTGAGGGTCGGCCCGAACCTCAGGATGAGCTCTGGTGGCATCACTGTCACCACCACAACCGTTTGCCATATTGCTGTTTGTTTTACTTGCCACTTTAACTGTTGCATCCAGACTAATTGTTGCCGCATCTGCTGCTGCTGCTGCCACTGGTGCCGTTGTTGCCGCTGCTTCCACCACTACTACTGCTGCTACTGCTGACGCATTAGCTGCTGCTGTTGCCAGCATCGCTGCTGCTGCTGGTACTGCTGCTTCTGCTTCTGTCATTGCTGCTGCTCTGTCGGCATTTGCTGCCACATCAGCAGCACCTGCCATGTCAGCAGCACCTGCCACGTCAGCAGCACCTGTCACGTGGCGCTCAAAGAGTGCAACGAAGAATCCATCAGTGCCGTCAATGGCAGGATCTGTGCGCACCACTTGGTGCGCTGGAGGGATGGAGTGTAGGGAAGAAGAGGGGGAAAAGGGGGGGAGATATCTCAAAACCCAAAATTCTGAGACGTCTCAAACTTGAAGAATCCATCTGCGCCGTCAGTGGCAGGATCTGTGCGCACCACTTGGTGCGCTGGAGGGATGGGGCGGAGGGAAGAAGAGGGGGGGGAAAGGGGGGGAGATATCTCAAAACCCAAAATTTTGAGACCTCTCAAAACTTGAAGAATCCATCGGTGCCGTCGATGGCAGGATCTGTGCGCACGACTTGTTGCCCTGGAGGGATGGAGTGGGGGGAGTGTAATGGGGGAGAGGTTTCGTGGTTTGCATCTTAGGGGTTAAGGATCGAAAGGAGGGTAAAGCAGCAGGGAGAGGAAGGAAATGTATTGTCAATAGGCAGGTAGACCATGGGCGAGATAACTGAAGGTAGGGCGCATCATGGTAAGAAGCCAGCACAAGTTTGAGACTTAAGGAAGGCTACTTTGGAGAAATCCCAAAAGTAAGCCAGCAATGCGTCACAAAGCTGGGCGTAGGATAGTTTACCAAAGGGGTAGGACGGCAGCCCTCTCCTGGGCCAAGCAGGCAAGGCGGGGGCGAGGCGGAAGCCGTTCGCGAGAGCAGCAGGGAGCACTGCCGCTACCACTGCCGCATTCAGGCGATTCACAGGGGGGAAGCTCACCGAAAGGGTAGGAGGGCAGCCCTCTCCTGGGCCAGGCGGGCAAGGCGGAGGCGAGGCAAAAGCCACAGGAGAGAGCAACATGGAGCACTGCTGCAACCACTGACTCATTCAGGCGATTCACAGGGGCGTACTTTCTAAGGGGCGTACTCACCAAAAGGGTAGGAGGGCAGCCCTCTTCTGGGCCATTTAGGCAGGGCCGGGGCAAGACGGAAGCCGTTCGCGAGAGCTGCAGGGAGCACTGCCGCCACCACTGCCTCGTTCTCCCTCTCGTTGATGGAGCATGTGCTGTAGGTGACACGCTGTGCTGCTGGGACTGGGGGTAGAGAGCGGTACAGAGGGGTACAGAGGGGTGCAGAGGAGAAGATGGATGGGTTCAGAGGGGTACAGGGAGCAGCAGGGAGCACTGCTGCTACCACTGCCTCGTTCTCCCTCTCGTTGATGGAGCACGTGCTGTAGGTAACGCGCTCTGCTGCTGGGACTGGGGGAACAGAAGGGTACAGAGGGGTACAGGCGGGTGCAGAGGAGAAGATGATGGAGGGGTACAGAGAGCAGCAGGGAGCACTGCTGCAACCACTGACTCGTTCTCCCTCTCGTTGGTGGAGCATGTGCTGTAGGTGATGCGCTGTGCTGCTGGGACTGGCAGAGGGGTACAGAGGGGCGCAGAGGGGTGCCCAGGGGTACAGAGGGGTACAGAGTGGTACAGAGGAGAAGATGGATAGAAATTGCAGGAGTGGTTCAATCACTCTGCAGCAGGGAGCACCGCCGCCACCGCTGCCTCGTTCTCCCTCTCGTTGATGGAGCATGTGCTGTAGGTGATGCGCTGTGCTGCTGGGACTGGCAGAGGGGTACAGAGGGGCGCAGAGGGGTGCCCAGGGGTACAGAGGGGTACAGAGTGGTACAGAGGAGAAGATGGATAGAAATTGCAGGAGTGGTTCAATCACTCTGCAGCAGGGAGCACCGCCGCCACCGCTGCCTCGTTCTCCCTCTCGTTGATGGAGCATGTGCTGTAGGTGATGCGCTCTGCTGCTGGGACTGGGGGGAAGAGGGAGGGGTACAGAGGGGTGCAGAGGGATTGAGATTGCAGACACGTGTAAGAAGGTGAAACAGAAGGTGAAAGAGGAAGGAGGAATAGAAAGCACAGAAGCGTTGAGAGCCACAAGATTCAAGAAGAGAGGGATTTAAGGGGTTACAGCAAAGGTGGAGCAAGAGTGTAGCAAACAAGCGGTAGGGTAGGCACGCATGTCCTTCCTTGCACTTGCATGACATAAAACCCCTTTTGAATGGTGCAAGGGCGCATGCTAATTCTCAAAGCACGTACACGAGAGCGCATGCCTGAGCGCAGCTTCCTGGAAACGCGCCAATCTCTCCACCCGCTCGTCCTCCCCCTGACGTCCGCTGCTGCCCTCTTCCCCTTCAACCCCTCCATTCCCCTCCCCCTTGCCCCCCCTTCCCCCACCTCTTCCCCCATCTCTTCCCCCACCTCTCCCCCAACCTCTCCCCTCGCCTCTCCCCTCGCCTCTCCCCCCGCCTCTCCCCCTGCCTCTCCCGCCACTCTCCCCCCGCTTGCTCCCTCTCCCCGCACTGCTGTCGTGGGGTGAGGGGGATCCCTGAGAGAGTAGCAGGTCCCCTCGGGAGTGCCGAGTGCCTGAGCCAGAGCAAGAGGGGTCGAGCAGGATTGCCTGTACCTGCAAGAGGGTAGATGACGAAAGAAGGGGTGGGAAGAGGAGAGGGGACCTATAATGAGGGAGAGAAGGAGGGATCCCGCATGACTGCTTGCACCTCAAGGGGTGAGGGAGGGGTTTAGTTCAGAGTCGAATCAAAACTCGTCTCATTTCACAGGGACGTGTTGAGGGATAGGACACATGCTGAGGCAGAACGGGAAGGGCAAGCAAAGCAGCACAGCGCAGAGCAAAGGAGCTTTCTGCAGCCGAATCTGTGCTTTTAGAATCCTCAAAAAACAGCAGGGTGAGGAAGGGAAGGGAAGGGAAGGCACAGTGGGGCACACACAACACAGGGGCGAGGGTGCTCCTGAGTCGACTCAAGAACCCACCTGTTTAGATTCAACTCAAAACCCATCTCTTTTGATTCGACTTGAGGAGAGGAGAGGAGAGAAGGCGCGGGATGAGGAGAAGAGGGGGGGAGTTTTTAGTCGACTCAAGGAGAAAAGAGGGGAGGAGCTCACATCAGCGAATTCAGGAGAGGCAGGATCGATGGCGAGGAAATCCCCCTCGTGCACTTGAGCACCTGGAGAGGAGGGGAGGGTGGCGAGGGGAGCAAAAGGGGGAGAGACCAGGGAGAGGAGAGGAGCTCAATGTTATAACCTCATGATGAGGTGGGATCAATGGCGAGGAAATCCCCCTCGTGCACTTCAGCACCTGGAGAGGAGGGGAGGGTGGCGAGGGGAGAGAGAGGGGAGGGGAGAGAAGGGGCCATTTCACCCCAGCTCTGTCCAGATCAGATTCTTCCGCAGCAGAGCTGCTCTCTTCGCGTCCCTCTCGCTTGCGGTGAGCCGCCCTCTGTTTTCCATGAGTGCAGCCACGTGGGATGCCTTGTTGCCCGGCAATCACCACTTTACACCACCCCCTCAAGTACCCATCACCCCTCACATACTCACACGTCACCCCAGCCTTATCCAGATTCTTCCTCAAAAGAGTTGCTCTCTTCGCGTCCCTCTCGCACGCGGTGAGCCGCCCTGTGTTCTCCATGAGTGCAGCCACGTGGGACGTCTTGTTGCCCGGCGCTGCACATGCGTCCAAAACATGCCACCCGGGGCGAGGTGCGAGGATGAACGCCGGGAAGCAGCTGGCGCGGCCCTGAAGGAGAGCGGACAAAAAGAAGAGAGAGGGGGGGAGCAGAATTGAAGCGGAGGGTATGAGGGACATAGAGACATGAGGCGAGACAGAGGAGGACATGAGAGACAAGAGGCGACAAGGAGGCATTCAGGATGAGATGGGAGGCGTCCTGAATGCCTCCTTGGATGAACACTGGCTGGCTGGAAGGAGCCAGTATGAACACTGAATGCCTCCAAGTATGAACACTGGAAAGAGGCTGGCTGGCGCCACCCTTGCCACTTACGCCACGCACCCACCCACCCACCTGCAGAGCAGAATAAGCTCGCCTCTCTCTATCAGAGCATGCAGTTGCAGCTCCGTGCGCGCGGGAAAGAGTTGACTCAACTCAAGAGCATGAATGAGGGCATGGAACCGGCACCTGGAAAGAGTACAGTTGAGCCCTCTCCATTCAAACGCACCTGCAGAATGAGGTCGCCCCTCTCCACTAGAGGGTGTCGGTGCAGCGGGGAAACACAAGAACATCCGGAATCAGCTCATCTTGTTGGACAGAACCCCCACTGGACAGCTGGACTGAAACCTTCCCCTCCGCCCTCCCTCCTGCATTCCCTGCACTGATGTTAGCGTCACCGCTTCCACTTCCATCATCCCCACTTTTGCCGGCACCATTTGCCTCATTCGCCCCATCCGTGCCACTGCTCTCTTGGGCCGTGCCAGCCTGAAAGTGCGCCAGCACTGCTTGAGTGGTGGTGCGCAGGGTGTTCACTCGCACATAACGGGGGTCTGCGGTGGGGGGAGGGGGGGGGAGATGAACGTAAGGGTGTTGAGCAGGCACAAATACCGTGTGTGCGTGTGCGGAGGGTTTTCACTTGTGCATAACGGGGGTCTGGAGAAGACAGGAGGCACAAGGAGATGAAGGTGGGGTAGGCAGGAAGCTTTGGGACTCACGTGCAGCAACAGGCGGGTCACTGGAGGGCCCTAGCAGCTCCTCCACTGATGCTGCTCGCTGCTTCACCAGCAGCCGGGCAAGCGCCACTCTGAGAGGAGGTGATTGTTCACTTGACCAAAGAGGTGGCAGTGGGCAGGGAGGAGGCAATGGGACTCACGTGCAGCAACAGGTGGGTCATTGGAGGGACCAAGAAGCTCCTCCACTGATGCCGCTCGCTGCTTCACCAGCAGTCGGGCAAGCGCCGCTCTGAGAGCCGCCTTGTGTGAAAGTACTACTTTCTGCACCGCTCCTGACCCCAATGTACCCTGGGAGAGAAAGGGAGAATGGGATATGAGGCACCTTGAAGGGTTGCCGCTCGCTGCTTCACCAGCAGCCGAGCAAGTGCTGCTCTGAGAGCCGCCTTGTGTGACAGCACTACCTTCTGCACCGCCCCTGACCCCAATGTACCCTGGCAGGGAGGGGAAGGGAGAATGGACGTTTGAGGCGCCTTAGAAGTTAATGACTTGCCGCCTAACCAGCAGCCGGGCAAGCGCCGCAATGAGAGCCGCCTTGTGCGATCTACCTTCTCTTCTGCACCGCTCCTGACCCAATGTACTCTCGCAGGGGAAGGAAGGGCGAGTGGGAGGGATGGGAGTGTATTGGAATCACTTTTGCGGATCCTCTGAAGTGACTCCAGTAGTGCAGCACTGCTGCTTTCTCCCAAGATTCTGGGAGGGGAAGCAAAGTTGCAAGGAGTAAAATGTATGAGCACAGGTGTAGAAGAAACCTACCTAAGCAAAGACAAGGGGAAGGAGGCAGGGCTTTAAGTGCTCACCTTGCCTGACACCACCAGGTCGTACACGAGCACATACACCAGGTGGGGCTTTAAGGGCTCACCTTGCCTGACACCACCAGGTCGTACACTAGCACATACACCAGGTGGGGCTTTAAGGGCTCACCTTGCCTGACACCACCAGGTCGTACACGAGCACATACACCAGGTGGGGCTTTAAGGGCTCACCTTGCCTGACACCACCAGGTCGTACACGAGCACATACACCAGGTGGGGCTTTAAGGGCTCACCTTGCCTGACACCACCAGGTCGTACACGAGCACATACACCAGGTGGGGCTTTGCCTGCCGCACAGATTGGGGTGAGGGGGGGTGGAGAAAGGTACAAATGGATAATCAGCTGCTTCACTCGGAGTGGAAAGATGTGGGCTTTGCAAGTTTGGGAACACTGGGGTACACTGGGGCGGACTGGGGTACACTGGGGCGGACTGGGGTACACTGGGGCGGACTGGGGTACACTGGGGCGGACTGGGGTGCACTGGGGCGGACTGAGGTGCACTGGGGCGGACTGGGGTACACTGGGGCGGACTGGGGTGCACTGGGGCGGACTGAGGTGCACTGGGGCGGACTGGGGTGCACTGGGGCGGACTGGGGTGCACTGAGGTGCACTCGCCTCCGCTCCCTCCCCACACCCCAAACTCCCGCCCCACCTAGTCCATCCCTCCCCCTCAACCCCCCTCCCCCCCCTCTCCCCTCCTTCCCCTACCTTCATCCAGTTGCTGTTGGCGAGGCCAGTGGTGGCAATGAGATCCTGGATCACTGGTAGGTCTGATGGGCGGGATGGAGAGGGGTGAAGAGGGGCAGAGAGGGGTGGAGAGAGGCAGAGAGGGGTAGAGAGGGGCAGACAGAGGCAGTAAAGAGAATGTAGGGGTCGAGTGAGGCAGACAAAGGCTTGAAAGCACTAACCCCGGAACCCGCGGGTTTCAGGGTTCGGGGCTTAGAAGTTTGTGATGACGTGGCGTGGTTAGCGGAATGGAAAGATGGACGGTCGTGACATCTGCTATGGCGAGCACTAAGCGCTATATCCACCCCTCAGCAACCTTAAATCGCAGCGTCCCTTACACGCAATCCTTACATCGCACGGCCCCTAACATCGCAGCGCCCCTTACATCGCAGCGTCTCGCACGTGACGCCGTGCGTGGCGCGCTTCGCCACGTTTCCCTCCGCGAGAGTCAGCCCCTTCACCGCGCAACCCCCGCGCCTCGTCTCGTTCGCGCGCATTATGCGCTCCACCGCCGACGCCGCCTGCGCGTGCACCCTGCTCGAGTCCGCGTGGCCGGATCGCCCCCCACCCGTCTTTCCCTGCCGTATTCCAGAACTCGAATTTTCCTGTCGCCTGCCGGGACTTGGCATTCCCTGCTGCCTACCCGAACTTGGGTTTCCCTGTCGTTTGCCAGAACCTGAATTTTCTTGGGGTTTTGCACCTGCGCGCGGGCGAGGCCCCTCGGTGCCGCCAGGTTTTGCCATGGATTGCTTACTGGACGGAATGCGCTGCGAGAACTTTGTGCACTATCTTTCGTTTCGACTTGCACAAAATGGGACTGGCTGCTGTTCACAAGCTCAAGATGACTGGATGAGTGAGTGTAAACCCTCCGATTCCTGCTGGCAGGTTTGAGATGTTCAATTTGTGGAGGACTCGATATAGCGTGTCTCCTTTGATCTGTGAGTTGTGTAACTAGTACCTAAAACAGTCATGCCAGTATCAAATTAGGTAAATATTGTGTGTTTGTCAGTGACTTGAAGAATGCAATGAAATAATCTGAGTATGCACATTATGACAACCAGGGTGTGCGCACTGTTGCTCCACGAGTCATTAGTTTTCACGACTAAGACACCCTGGATGTCACCTGAAGCAAAACTGCACACAAATATCTTCACTTTTTTATAGTTCAGTTCAGTGTCATCCTATCCAGTTGGCCCTTGGTGTTGCCCTGAGTATGGCGATTGCCCCCCTTGCATGGGGACTCCGTATTGCTGCTGTGATGGCATTCCACCAGTCCCTTCCTGTGCACCTGTGCAAGAAAAGCATTTATCAGAAAGGGAAACAAAAGTTTTGTATCCGAATCTACATCATGCAGACACATTGATGACCGAAGGTTATAACGAGGGGCTACTGTATCTATCACAATATCTCACCTGGATTTGGTTGCGCCCCAGGGCCTCCTGCAAGGTGGCTGGCACCTCCCATCTGCTGCTGCTCGCCCGTCCCCTGAAAACCTTGGGATTGTCCTCCTTGCATCTGCTGGAACCCAAAAGGTTGCGCAGCAGCACCAACGCCCGCAACGCCAGCTGGTTGCGGGGCGGATGGAATCATAGAAGGGCCTCCTGGAAATCCCCCTGCTGCCTGCGCCGCTTGCGTCGGCCCGAACGCAGCAGGAGGATATCCAGGATACATGCCAGCGGGCGTGGCTGCCCCTACAGGCGGTACGAACATCCCCGGCTGCGCTGGAAATCCCTGAGGCCCGTACGGCGGAAACACTCCCTGAAGAAAACAGCAGAAGTTATGAGCCCAATAAGAGTGACTACCGTGGGATGACAAAAGAACGGAAAGGTTTTCGATGTTATGTACCTGTGGAAACGCGTAGCCGGCTCCTTCTTGAAACTGCTGTGGGTACCTGGAGGATGAATGAGAAAAATAAACACACAGATCGTGAGGCACAGAGTGAACGCGGCATCTAGAGATTTCACTAGCGA
Organism: Closterium sp. Naga37s-1; assembly: GCA_947471745.1. Taxonomy (NCBI): domain Eukaryota; kingdom Viridiplantae; phylum Streptophyta; class Zygnematophyceae; order Desmidiales; family Closteriaceae; genus Closterium; species Closterium sp. Naga37s-1. The sequence continues at coordinate 393,200 of CANJKZ010000210.1, read as the reverse complement.
GATCTGGGGGGAGGATGAGCCCGAGGTAACATACCCGAAGGGAGACATGGGATAGCCTTGTAGCGGGTACATGGGATACGGGTGTTGGGGGGGATACCCGCCAAACGGCACTCCACCTGCTACCAAAAGTGCAGGCAATAAGTAGGAAAGCAGTTTAGCGTAAATGGGAGTAAAAAAACTAGAGCTTAGACTCTATCGGACGGCGGGAATCTTACCCTGTTGTCCTCGCGGTTGCTGCGGACGCTGCTTCTGTCCTAAAGAAGCGAGGTTGCAGTTGGCCCTTCTACCGTCTATGACTGGCGATGGGTCAAGACACGCTCTTCCTGCAGCCTCTGGGTCACTGAAAGTCACCTGAAACGGAAGCAGGCGAGTTATCCTACTGTCATGGAGTGAAACGAGTCAGGCTGATGCTTCCTAAAGCAGGAACTGGCGTACTGTGCACCTCTAAATTAGTACAGAAACTTGCTAAATAGACGCTTACAAATCCGTAGCCTTTGGAGCGGCCGGTCATACGATCCGTTATTACAACTGCTTCAAGAATCTCGCCGAACTGCTCGAAATACTTGCGCATGGTTTCCGTTTGAGTCTCCCACGCAAGGCCTCCCACGAAGACCTTGGTGAGCGTGGTGTCGCCGAACTGGCTAGAATGGCCGCCGTAGCGAGGATTCCCGGTGCCATGGTGAGCCATGAGGTAGCTAGCAGCGGCGCTCCGGCCCGGGATGGCCCACACGGCGGTCGCCGTGTTGACCAAGCCGCTATGCTACTCTACTAGCTCACTCTCCCAGCCTCCAGCGTGCCTTCAGACCCGGAACGCCATGCAACTACGGACAAAAAACTGGAGCAATGTTTCAGCTTCTGCACAGTACTACCAAGGCACAGGCCTTGAGTGCACCTTGCAGGCTGTCTTTATTTTGCCAAAAGTGGTGACCGTGTCAGAGATGCAGCTTTATGCCACTCTTTTTTCCCATGGCTCCATCCAAAGAAACCCAAGAGGCCTTGCTCTCTCGGGTTGGGGCGCACTCCCCTCAGGCACGCCACCCTGCTCGCTTCCGCAGCGGAATTGGAGATTGGAGAATCAGGGGGTGTGTCGGACCGCACCAGGAGGAGCGCGGTGCCCAATGCCGTAACGTCACCGAGAGCGGATGTGGAAGGTAGCCAATCGCCACATCGCTGCGACCAATAGGAGAGCACGTGAGAGATGTGGCGAATCCAGTCTTGGCTCAGATGAAGGAATGATCGTGTCCGTCCATCCCAGATGATGCTCGTAAGATGTGGGTATTAGGCCCGCCACTGAAAGGGGTTGATTTTGTGCATAAGCTTCTGAATAGGATTATGTGTCGAACAATCGCAGAACGGATTGTTCTAGACTTGTCATCAAACCAATCTCTTAGGCATGATTTATGAGGTGCGTATGTTTAATTTATTCTCATAGATTAAGGTTATATAACGGCTGACATAAGGTTTTATATATATCCGCCAACTAGATCGCGGTGTCGCGAACTGGTATTATAGAGATATATCAACTTTGCATGCAGGGTCTAGCCTTCATTCAACATTGCATGAAGGGGATGTTCCCATCCCCTTCATTTACTGTACTTCTAGCCTGCAGCTGTAATAGCACGTCCTTGTACAGGGTACCGCGCAAATGCACTCTGTTACACTGCAGCTTGGCATTTCGTTGTCCAATGTCGCAATGCAGTCTCATTTCGCACCGCTTTCTTTGCCCGCCCGCAGTATGCGCGATGTGATGGGGGTGAGGCCTCTTTCGCAAATTCCTCGAGGCGCTACAAAAGCTCTCCAGCCAATTTACAGTTTGCGATGGGCACAACAAGGACAGAGAGAATTTTGCTCAATCCCGCGGAATCGCTCTTCATTTTATTATCGCCACGTGGCCTGCCTATGATCGCGGGAACCGCGATCTGTTTTATTGTTCCCACACATGTCAATTTTTATTAGTTAAGTTTAGTGGGTTACATGTACTGCGCTGCCCGCGGGCAAACATAAAACCCATTCGGGCCTGGCATGCGTTAGTGAGGCATCAGCCCTAAACACCTAGAGGCAAGGTGTTAGGGGGCGTTTCTATCCCGTGTCAGACATCAAGTCATGCGGCCTTAGTCTCCAATTTGTCTCTTCCGAACTTCCAACCGCCCCAAAAACGAGCCACTTCGGGTCTTCCGAACCTCCACTTCGTGTCAAACCTAATGTCTGACACGGGATAAAAACGCACCCTTATGGTTTATGCATCCCTAACGCATGCCTTACCTATAGGGGTTTATTTTTGCCTGCGGGCAGCTCAGTACATGTGACCCACTCAACTTAACTATATTTCTCTTGAAAGTTGTGGGAACAATAAAACAGATCGCGGTTCCCGCGATCAAAGGCATGCCACGTGGCGAAAATAAAACGAAGCGCGATTCCGCGGAATTGAGCAAAACTCTCAAGGACAGACAACCAAAACAAGCGCCTCCGATCCTGACCGTCTCATCCGTCCGTAGCACTTCCATTCTGAACCGAGGGCCAAGTCCTTGGCAAACCAAAGTGCCTTCCCGTTATCACATGAAAACTCCCAAGCGCTGGCAATTCCGCTACGCACCTAAGTCAAAATCTAGCCATGTTCTACACTGTTCATCCGCCACGACGACACGACATGTCGCTGAACCGCCTAGTAGAGAGCTGGGCTGGCTGTCAAGCAAAAAAAGACGGCGGGCACTGTTCCTCACTCGAAATGGAAAGAGAAGCCCCACCCAACCACCACTGCCAATCCCAGTTGGACGCATTTGCGTCAGACGGCTCGTATCGAGTCGGAGACGTTCTTTGGGGAGCATAACAGCCCCTCCTTATCTCTTTGACGAAACCCAATGTAATCTCGTCGACCTACGTATGCGGCATATGAATAGGAAGTCACTAGACCAAACCCGAGACTCACAGACTGCCCGATGGTCATTCACCAGAAATCCAGTGCCTGGTGACCCGAGTTGCTTGGTAGCGTGCGGCGCAACTCTGTCGTAGTTGGTTGGCGAGCGTTTCGGACTTAACGCTACCGTTGCTGGCTGTCTTCCGATTTTAGAAGTGACTCGCAGCTTGACGAGCGATCCGGACTCCGGATGTGCGCTCTGGCTACTATCTTCCGATTTTAGAAGTCCTTTCAAGCTGTGACTCGCAGCTTGACGAGCGATTCGAGCTTAGTAATGTCTCGGAGACAGAACTCGCTTTTCGGAAAATTCCCCTCCGCGGGACCTGGTCCGCCAATGTCAGTCATCGCGCTGCTTCCGCGGCTTCCTTCCGCCCGCCGCACTTGCTCCCGCTTCCCCCCCATGCCTGCGTTCCTCCTCCCCCTTCTCGCGCTGCTCCTCGCGGCGCTGCCGCACTCTCTGTGCGCGGCGGAACGAGCGAACCGGCTGAAACCTGCTGCCACGCGCCTCATCCTCCTTCCCAGTAACGCTTACGGCGCGAAATGCCTCGACGGCAGGTGCGGGCAGCGGTGATTCACCATCACAACAGCATCGCAAAATCTCGTTCATAAACCCAGTCGCATAAAGCAGTCAATGTCAGAAGGTTCGTGGAACAATCGCTGGCCTTGAATCATGTTCGCTGGCCTTGAATCATGTTCGCGTCACATAGGCTTTACCATATGGAAGGTCATTTCTAGTGCGCCTCCCCACCTTCCTCCCACCCAGTCCCCCGGCGTACTACTTCCGCGCGGGGGCGGGCGCGGGGAGGCGCAAGTGGCACGTGCATCTCCCCACGGGCGGCTGGTGCTTCTCCGCGCGCGAGTGCCTCAATCGCACCAATTCCCCGCTAGGATCGTCGCGCTTCTGGGCTAGACGGCTCCCTGCAGTGGTTGAGAACGGTGGAAAGGTGCCGAATGTGAGTGCTGACTCACGCTTCCTCTCTCCCTTGCCCTCTCCTCCTCCCGCCCTCTCGCCCTGTTCTTTCGCGGCCGTCGCTCCTCCTCCGCCACTCCCCTCACTCCCTTGTGCTTCCGTTTTCCTCTTTATTCCTGCAATGCCCTCCACACCGCACCGCACCCTACCCTGCCTCAAAAGGCGATGTTTGAGGTGCAAACAAAAACCGTTCCATCACACCCCACCCCACCCCACTCCACCCCACCGCACCGTACCCTACCCTCTGTCACCAGGCTACGATCGCCTACCCTCAACTGGGCGGCTTGCTCTCCCGGAGCAGGAGAGCCAATCCCGTGTTCCACGCGTGGAACCTGGTGTGGGTGGTGTACTGTGATGGTGGCGCCTACAGCAGCACGCGGGGGAGGGCGGACCTGGGGGGGGGCGCATCTGTGTACATGAATGGGCGGGGGATCCTGGACGCGCTAATTTATGGTTCGCTGGGGGAGGGTGGCTGGTGGGAGGGAGGGGGAAGGGGGGGGATACTTAGGGGAGGGCGCATCTGTGTACATGCAGGGGCAGGGGATCCTGGACGCACTCGTTGATGGTCAGTTGGGGGAGGGTGGCTGGGGAGGGTGGCTGGGGGGAGGGTGGCTAGGGAGGGTGGCTGGGGGGAGGGTGGCTGGGGATGGTGGCTGGGGGGAGGGTGGCTGGGGAGGGTGGCTGCGGAAGGGAGAAGGATGCATTAGGGGGGACAGGAACGGGAAGGATGGAGAATGCGGAGGGTGGACTTGGGGGGTGGGCACATCACATCTGCGTATGGGGATTTGGGGAGGGAAGAGGGATAAGATTGCGGAGGGGATGGAAAGGGAGAGCACAGGTAGCACAGCAATGAATCTATCCGCGCTATAAATAGGCATGACCAATTAGCCCACCCATGGAATGCCATTGCACAGCTACCCACCTATCCACCCACACACCGCCATCCAACCTTCTCTCCTCCCATCTCTCGCCGCGTGGCAGATCTGCGCATGAAGCGGGGCATGGGGGCGGCGTCGCATGTCCTCTTCTCGGGCAGCTCAGCGGGCGGCCATGCCATCATCATGCACTGCGACCGCCTCGCTGCCGCCTTCCCCCGCGCCCAAGCCACCTGCCTCTCCGACTCCGGCTTCTTTGTTGGTGCGCATTCTCCCGTGCTAGATAGCATTGACTTTCTACTCTGAAGAGCAAGCGCAGCTGTTTGGTAGTGTCTCGCCGACTCGGGCTTCTTCGTTGGTCAGCAAGCGCAGCTGTTTGTGCTGCCCTGGCTGTGTTTGACTTCTGATTTGAAAGAAAACTCTTGGATGAGAAGATTTGGGCCTGCCAGGGTGACAGAACACTGCTACAGCCTTACGCTTGTGCCAAGGATGCTCTCGGTCCTCTTCTCCCTTTCACTCCTTTCTAATCCCTGGTTACTAGTCTCTGATGTACCGCTCATTCATTCCCCCTCCTGCCTGTCAGATGCTAAGGATCGCTTTGGACAGTATTATTGGCGAAATAAGATTCGGGCGCTCACCGCTCTGCACCGCATCAACGTCCCGAAATGCCCAGCAGGTGAAAGCAATGCATCAGGCAAGGCGGCTCTTGGGTGAAAATGGGACTACCAGGTGATTGCCGGGCGAAAACGAGAAATATCAGGTGTTTATTAGGTGTGAAGCTGGGTGCCATGCCAGGTGAATCATAAACCGACTTATGATGATTTTTAGTCGACTTGAGTCAACTCAGTAATCAACTTTGCCCCCTACTCCCCCCACCCTCTCCCCCCTTCCCCAACGGCCCCAACCCCCCAACCCCACAGGATCAAAAGTGAGGGACAACTGGGTCTGTTTCTTCCCAGAACACTCCCTTCCTCAGATCACCACTCCCCTCTTCCTCTTCCAGTTTCACTTCGACTCCCGCCTCATCTTCCACGAAAACCAGCTCCCAGAAAACAGCACCCAGTACGACACAAACTGCCTCACCATGCAGATTCTCCTGCCAAACGCCAGTGCCGTGGCGCGCAAGCGAGCGTGGGATGGGCTCAACTGGAATCCGAAATTTTGCCTGCCTCAGGAGGTCGACGCGGTATTTTCGATGGCGTCTTTGTCGTATAGGTCGTTGGCGGTAGCAGTGAGGAGAAAGAGGAATTTGGGTGTGATGCTGGCCCCGGGAATGGAGCACACGGCGCTGTTTTTTTGGAGCTGGTTCAGGACCTCTATTAGAGGGGCAAAGCTAAGCATAATATTTAATAGATGGCATGTTAGCAGTAGAAAAGGTATTTTTCTGCACGAGTAAGTGTACGATTCCTCTTAAGCTGAGTTCATGAACAGTATAACATGCAGATCAGAGAGCCATTATAGTGGTGTAAAGGTTATTTTGAGCGGAACATTGCAAAGACTCGCTCAGAGAAATGCGTTAAGGGTGACTATAATAGACAAAAGGTCCCATTTCCATTTGATACACAAACACTTCATAAAAGGTGAGTGATTTCAGGTTCATTCAAAAAATTTGAAGGTGTAGCTCTGTATAGAGTACTGGGCTCCGCCGCAAAATTCCCCCTTTTGCCATGGTTCGTCACCCAATAACGTGCGAAATATTATCGAACTACTTATACTCTGTTACAAAGCATTCCGCGTTTCGTTTTCCGATGTCGCAGTGCAGTCTCAGCTCGCAACGCCCTCTTTACCCGAGTACGGGCGATGCAATGCGAATTGAGGCTATTTCGCGAATTCCTCGAGGCGCCTCAGAAACTCACCACAGAAATTGCATCTTCGGCTAATTTGCAGTTTGTGACGGACAAGCAAGGTGTCCCCGGCCATCCCAGCCCAAGCCATCCCCCGTATCACGAATCGCGAGCGATCGCGAACCGAACTGTCGCATGTGTCCGCCCGTAGCACAAGACAAACAAGCCAGCAGCCCAGCCAAGCCCTTGGTTGGAATGGAAAACTGACCTGGCTTCGCGTTTTCACAAAGCACTGCCATGATCTTGCTCCACCACCACACCACATATCGCTCAACCGTCAGTAACGAGACGGCTCGCACTGCTTCCGTTCCGACTCAACAAGAAGAAAACAGGTTACAGGAGTCTCTCACTCACCTCAACCACCTCGTGGGCAGTCTCAGTCAGACGGATCTGGGCCAGCCGGCTCGTCTGGAGTCGGCAAACACAACTTTGCGGCGGCGAGCATGAAATTCAGCCCAATGGATTCCTCACCCACGTTTGATGCAGAAAAGGAAGTCGCAATACTTCTTTCAAATTGGAACGTCTCTCAACCTTCGATTTGTAGTACCTTGACTTTAATGCGTCTCGGAATAAGAACGCCATTCTCGGAAAATTCCCCGCCGCGGGAACGAATCCGCCAATGTCAGTCGTCGCGAGGCTCGCGCAGCTTGCTTCAGCTCGCGCTTGCTCGCGCTTCCACCCCTTCCGCGCGCTGCTCCTCCCCTTTCTCGCGCTGCTCCTCGCGGCGCCGCTCCTCTCCCTGTGCGCGGCGGAACGGCGGAACAAGCCAAAATCCGCTATTGGGACGCGCTTAGTCATCCTGCGGAACAACACGCACGGCGCGAAATGCCTAGACGGCAGGTGCGGCCGCCGGTGCCACACAATCAACTCGTTTGCATAGAATCATAGTCGCTCCCATCATGGAATCATTTCGATGATGCCAATCATTCTTAGCATTGACATGAAATCATGTCGATGCAATTCACGATGATTGGGCCTATCAAATACTTTGATAATCACAGAAATGAGCGTAGCAGGGCACGTCAATGCCGGAATAGTCCTTGCCGCGACTGGATTTCCCAGGGGAAAAGGGGAGCTGGGGCCTTGCGCGCTAAACCCCCAGATTCCCCCTCTTCCCTTGAAGGGCTTGCGCGCGCTTTGGTGTGATGCTCGTGTGTAGGCTATTTTCAGAATGCTGAGTCTATTTTCAGAATGCTGTCTCGGAAACCTTACAAGAGCTTTTATTTTTTCTCCCCCCTTTCCCCCTCCCCCTCCCCCACGTGCACTTTTCAAGTCAAGTGCGCTTCCACTTTCTCCCCCTTTTTCACCCACCTTCCTCTTTCCCCCTCCCCTTCTCCCCCACAAGCCCCCCCGCGTACTACTTCCGCGCGGGGGCGGGCGCGGGGAGGCGCAAGTGGCACGTGCATCTCCCCACGGGCGGCTGGTGCTTCACCCCGCAAGACTGCCTCGATCGCGCCAACTCCTTCCTCGGCTCGTCGCGCTTCTGGGCCAGACGCCTCCCCGCAGTCGTTGAAAACGGCGGAGCAGTGATGAATGTGAGTTTTCTCGCTCCCACACTTGCCCCCATTTCGTTTCTCTCGAGCCCTCTCTCATGCCTCTTTTCTCATGCCATACCTTCTGCTTCCTCGCTGCTCTTTGCGCCTTCCCTTCCCTCCACACCGCAACCCACCGTTCCCTGCCTCAAAAGGCAATTTCTGAGGCGCCTTGAGAAGACGTTTCATTACACCCCACCCAACCACACCCCACCCGACCCCACCCAACCGTACCCTACCCTTTCACCAGGCTCAAATTGCCTACCCTCAACTGGGGGGCTTGCTATCGCGGGGCAAGAGAAAGAACCCTTTGTTCCACGCGTGGAACCTGGTGTGGGTGGTGTAATGTGATGGTGGCGCCTACAGCAGCACGCGGGGGAGGGCGGACCTGGGGGAGGGCGCATCTGTGTACATGAATGGGCGGGCGATCCTGGACGCGCTTTTCGATGGTCGGCTGGGGGAGGGTGGCTGGGGGAGGGTGGCTGGCTGGGAAGGGAAAAGGATGTGCTAGGGGGGAAAGTGAATGGCTGAGGGAATGGATAAGGAGGGAATAGGGGGAACGGCGGACTCGGGAGGGAAGAGGGGGAATTTGGGGGTGGAAGGGAAGAAGCCAGGCAGGCGGCATGATAAGAACTCCATCCATGCTCTATCCACCCACACCACACACAGCCATCCAGCCATACCCCCTCCCCGTCCTCTCCCATCCACCACAACCCATACATGCTGCTGATTTTGAGACAGGATCACCTGCTGTTGTTCTGGCCCTTACGGTTCTGCTCTTTGCCCACCATTTCTGGCTCCTCCCTGTATGCCTCCCTCACGTTAGCTCTCCTCTCCGTCTCACCCCACAAAAGTTTTGGGCACACGGCGGGGCATGAAGGCGGCCTCCCAGATTCTCGTGTATTTGAAGTTGACTTCAAATGCTCCTTCTTCGTGCTCTCTTTTTCACCCCACCATACCAGATCTCCGCACGAAGCGGGGCATGGGGGCGGCGTCGCAAGTGCTCTTCTCGGGCAGCTCAGCGGGCGGCCATGCCATCATCATGCACTGCGACCGCCTCGCTGCCGCCTTCCCCCGCGCCAAAGCCACCTGCCTCGCCGATTCGGGCTTCTTTGTTGGTCAGTGCAGCGCTGCGTTTTGTTTTTTTGTTTTTTTGTGAGCGCTGTAATTGTTGCTAATTGCCCTCTATTGTCTGAACTGAATTGTGAGTTGGATTACTGTAGCCTTTGTAATGATTCGGGGACTTCACTTAAATCTCTTTTTTATTCCCCCTTCCCTCTGCTGCCGCCTGTCAGATGCTAAGGACCGCTTTGGACAGAACTATTGGCGAGAAAAGATTCAGGCGCTCACCGCTCTGCACCGCATCAACGTCCCGAACTGCCCAGCAGGTGAAAGCAATGCACCAGGCAATCCCCCAGGTGCAAATGGGACTATCCTGTTGTGGTTCTCAGGTGAAAACAGCACTACCATGTATGTCTCTGGTGTAGACGAAAATCATCGAATGATTCTATGATTTTCAAGACATTCTAGCTGGTTGCCATTATGAGCCTTCAGTGATGAATTTTGACTCTCATTATGATTTTTCAGTTGACTCAAAGTGACTTCTGAACTACTCATCATCACTACTCAGAAGTCATCCTACCTCCCTCCTCTCTTCCCCCCACCTTTCAGGAGCACAAGTGAGGGACAACTGGGTCTGCTTCTTCCCTGAGAACACCCTCCCTCAGGTCACCACGCCCCTCTTCCTCCTCCAGTTTCACTTCAACCGCCGCTTAATCAGCCAAGAAAATCAGCTGCCAGCAACCAAAAACCAGTACGTCACAGAATGTTTGAGCAAGCAGATTCTCCTCCTGCCAAACGCCAGTGCCGTGGCTCGGAAACACGCGTGGGGAGGACTAAATTGGAATCCGTCCGTCTGCTTGCCTCAAGAGGTTGACGCTGTATTCTCGATGGCGTCTTTCTTGTATACGTCGCTGGAGGAAGCAGCGCAGAGAAAAGGGAATTTGGGGGTGATGTTGGCGCCGGGAACGGGGCATACAGTGGTGTTCTATTGGAGCTGGTTCAGGGCTTATATTGGAAAGTCGAAACTGAACAAGATATTCAATAGATGGTTCGTTGCCAGAGATCAAGGGTTGTTCCTGCATGAATAGGGTAAAAGGTGTGCATAATTGTGCATACCGTAATTGTCCTTGTGTAAGGGACGACTGGGTCTGGTTCTTGAACAGTCCCTCCCTCTCAAAGTTAGCGAACAACGGAAAATGCATGAACTAGCAAAGTGTTGGATACAAATAGGAAACCCTAGCATCTATACCCTCTAGAATGCAACTCACTACAGCCTATAACTATTATATTTGACACACCCCCATAGGCTAAGTGAGGGGCATCAAAACAAGCAAGGCAGACAAACGGTCACAAGACCAGTCAAGACAAGAAGCAAGGCAAGCTCAGGGTGGATCTCAAGGACACCACACAAATTCCGAGCGCAAGCAAGCGACCACAAGGCCAGTTCAAGAGTTCACTAGGATATATATATGAAAACACAACAAGCAGAGCAAGCAACAAGACTACAGCAACCGAGGGCCTACCTCAACAAGCCCCAACTGCACACAAAACCTGTGGTGATCACCAAGCGCCAAGGCCTTGGTGAAGACGTCTGCAGTGTTGGCCTCTGAGGCCACAAAGTCCAGGTGTGCCTGGCCGCGTCGCTGCAGCTCTCGCAGGAGGAAGTACCTCACGTCAATATGTTTCACTCTGCTCTCCAGTCGAGGCTCTCGACACAGGAGGATCATGGCCTTGTTGTCAGCGTACAAGGTCGGTGCAGAGCGAGGCCGCTCACCAAGGTCGGCGAGCAAGAAGGTCAACCAGCGAAGCTCCTGTGCCGCCATGGCACCAGCGTAGATCTCTGCCTCTGCACTGGAAGTAGCCACAGACGACGACCGTGTAGACCTCCACGACACAACACCAGCTCCCAGACTGAAGCAGTAACCCTGAGTCGAGCGCTGAGTCTCCACGTCGTCAGCGTAGGAAGAGTCGCAGTGACCAGTCAACGCCACTGGCTGAGTCCCTCCAAGCACAAGCCCCATGCCTGATGTAGTCGCCAGGTACTTCGCCACCCTCACAGCAGCTGTCCAGTGGACAGGACGGTGTCTCCCAGTCGCAACAAAGCGAGAAAGTATGCTGAGGGGAAAGGCGAGGTCCGGCCGAGTACAAGTCATCAGGTACATGAGGCAGCCCACAAGCTCTGCGTAGGGACCACTGGACTCAAAGGTCTCGTCGGGAAAGGGGCCAGTGAGTCTGTGGTCAACAGCAAGAGGTGTGGGCTGTGTGGTGGAGAACTAGAAGTCGAACCGCCGAAGGACCTGCTGCACCATGTGTGACTGAGTTAGTGTGATGGTGCGAGCGGCTCTGTCCCTGGTGATCTGCAGGCCAAGGTAGCGCTGCAGTTCACCTAGGTCAGTGCACTTGTGTCTCTTCTGCAGTTCGGACTTCACCTGAGCCAGAGCTGCCCTGTCTGCTGTGGCAAAGACCAAGTCGTCGACGTACACTAGTATAAAGAAAGGAGTGGAACCAGTGCGAACAAATAGCGACGGGTCGGCAGAGGAAGGACAAAACCCAAGGTCACGAAGCGTGGAGCGAAGAGTGTCGTGCCACTCACGGGGCGACTGGCGGAGACCGTAGACTGGCCGTCTCAGGCTCCACTGGGTCCCATGTGGGAAGGTGTCAGTGAAGCCAGGAGGGCGGCGCAGCCAGATCTCCTCGTGTAGTCGGCCCTAGAGAAACGCAGTAGAGAAGTCAAGGGAGTGCAGCTCGTAGTCTCGCTGTGCTGCTACGTGCAGTAACACCCGAAGAGTAGTCATCTTCGGGGTCGGGGCGAAGGTCTGGAAGAAGTCAACTCCCTCACGCTGACTGAAACCTCTAGCCACGTAGCGCGCCTTGAACACAGGCGGTGAACCAGGCGGTCGCTTCACCTTGAAGAGCCACATGCCATCGACTACGTTCGCCCTGGGAGGGGGAACTGCGTCGACGTAGGTGCCTGTGGATCTCCAAGACGCTAACTCCGAGGCCATAGCCGCTTTCCACTGTGAGGCCCACGCCCCTGACACTGCCTCGCGGTAAGTAAGAGGAGTCGGTATGTCAAGGGCGTCGGGGTCTCCCTCAGGGGATAGCAGCATGGCACAGACAGAGGGAGAAGCAGCTGCCCAGTACTCCAGCTCAGACTCCTTGTCCTCTAGGACGTCACAGCCAATGGCAAACTCACCCCCAACGGACAGAGGACGGGAGGGAGGAGCTGGCACCACACGGGTGGTGTAGTCAAGGCGACTGGCGGCAGCAAACTCAGCGACAGCGGCAGTGAGAGCCGAGACAGACGACGGAGGGAAACGAGAGTCGGTGACAAGAGTGGCGAGGACACGAGAGACAACAGGACGAACAGCGCGGTAGTAGTCAGTGACAGGAGTAGGGGGGAAAGGGAGAGAGGACGGAGGCGGAGACAGGAGAACGGACTCAGGAGGAGGACGACGAAGAGACGAACAAAGGAGGGCAGTGCGGAAGTCGGTAACGGGAGACGAGTGACGAGCACGCGGAGGACAGGGACGGACACGAGAGTGTGGGACACGAGGTGGAGGAGACTGCGGTGGAGGAGAAGACCAGACCGCCGGACTGTCGTCAGGAGGAGGAAACGTGGGACCAAACGCTGGAGGGGACGGAGTGTGAACAGGAGGAGAGGAGGGAAGATCAAGGGCCCGAAGGCCACTCACGGGTGGGAACAACTGCCGCTCCAGAGGGAGCTGCAGTGGGCGCGGCTGCGGCGGCGGTGTCTGCTGCTGCTGCTGCTGCCGCTGCTGCTGCTGCTCCAACTGCTGCCGCTGCTGCTCCAGCAGGTCCAACTGCCGCAACTCCTGCCGCTCCCTCTCCAACAGCACCTGCTCCTCACGCTCATGCCGACGGGCCGCCTGGAGACGCGTGTCGTGGCGGTGGGGAGGCGGAGTGGACTTCGCAGAACCAGTGTCTCCAGCTCCAGTCTCCTCAGAACCAGCACCTCCAGTGCCAGCGCCTCCAGCACCAGCACCCCCAGAACCAGCACCCCCTGAACCAGCACCTCCCGTGCCAGCACCTCCAGCTCCAGCACCCCCAGAACTAGCACCGCCAGTGCCAGCACCTCCAGCTCCAGCACCCCCAGAGCTAGCGCCACCTGCGCCAGCACCCCCAGCTCCAGCACCCCTCGAACGAGCACCCCCAGACCGAGCACCGCCAGCGGCTGCACCTCCAGCTCCAACACCAACCGAGTCCACAGTAACCTGTCGCGGAAGTGCCGAAGGCTGCTGAGGAGACTGTGAGGAGGACTGCGGGGAGGGAGACGCTACCTGACGCGCGACCGAGGGCAGAGGGGTAGCGTGGGACACACCAGACGGGGCAGGACCAGGGGGGGGCGGGGGTACCGGAGGAGGGGGAGCAGGAGGAGGAGAGGGGGCGAGGAAAAGGGGGGGAGGGGGTACCGGGAGACCTCGACAGGGGTACCGGGTGTAGTAGGACACGGACTCGTCAAACCGGACGTCACGGGAGTCTAGGAACTGGTGGAGGGGAGGGTGGTAAAAGGACCAGTCGGCAGAGTCCACTGGGAAACCAAGGAAGACACAGGGGACGGCGCGAGCCGAGAGCTTGTCCGCGGAGGTGTCGCGAACAAGCGCAAGGCAGCCCCAGACACGAAAGGCCGACCCAACACCAGGGGACCCGGTCCAAAGACTGGTCGGTGAAGCCTCGGGCCATGAGACGCGCGGCTGGAGGTTCAGCTGGTGTGCGGCGTAGCGAAACGCGTAGGGCCACAGAAAACGGGGCGCACGGGCATGGATCATGGACGTGCGAGCAATGTCCATGACCAAGCCAATGCGGCGCTCAGCAACCCCATTCTGCTGTGGGGACTCCGGAAGCGTCCAGGACTGTACGATGCCCTGTTCGCCGCAGAATCCGCCAAGAACGCCGGAGCGAAACTCGCCCCCACGGTCGGAGTGTAGACAACTGACACGACGACCACGAGTGCCCTCAGTGGCCAGAAGCCACCGGATCAGCGTAGCAGTCACCTCGGATTTCTTCGCGAGAGGAAACACTGTGGTGTACCTGGAGAAGTCGTCGACGACCACCAGAAAGTAACGCTCCCTCCCAGATCCCTGCGTCGGGGCAGGGCCCCAGACGTCCAAGTGGAGGGTCTCGAAGGGAGCAGTGGCCGGACGAAGGGAGGAGGAGTGAGGAGTGGCGCGTAAGCGACCGGCGACGCAAGGAGTGCAAGGGGGGGCAAGTGAGGTAGGGAGCGACGGAAAGGTGCGTGGGAGACCTGTGACAAGCCCCTGGCTGGTCATGCCGCGGAGGGGGGGGATCGACGGGTGACCAAGACGGTGGTGCCACAAGACGGTCCGGTGGGTGAGGGAGCGATAGGAGCAAGACGCAGCAACCGGACAGGACACCGCGACCGGACTAGACACGACCACCTGGCTAGACACAGCAACTGGACTGGACACCTGGACTGGAGGGGACGCAACGACCTGAGCGGAGGACGCAACCTGGGAGCGCTCGGTGTGGAGAACGTAGAGACCGGAGCGGGGCTCCCTGGTGAACGTGGCCAGAACAGCACCAGTGGCAGCGTCTGTACAGACCGCAGTCCTCCCACCCCCCACAAAGGTAACCGTGATCCCCCTGTCCTGGAGGTAACCAACACCCACCAAGTTCCGAGTGAATGAGGGGATGTGGAGGCCGCGCAGGACACCAGAGGGGACCACAGGACATGGGAGGGTAGTGGAGCTGCGCGCAACGGCTGGTCCTGAGGTAGGATCAGCCAGAGCTACCGAAACAGGAGTGAGGAGTGGCGTGAGAGTCATGTGGTCGCGGAAGAAGCACTGAGACGCACCAGAGTCCACCGTGAAGGACAGGGACGCCTCAGCCGGAGGGTCACCTGTCCTAGTGGCTACACAAGCACCTAGAGCAGCAACACAAGCACCTAGACTAAAAAGGCACAAGTCTACACTAGCAGGAGGCAAGCAAGCTAATCTACGAACACGCGAGCACACAGATCCATCAGCACTATAGTCAACATCAGCATACAAAGCATGCTAACAAGCATCGTCCATAGACAGATCAAACACATCAATCTTACGGGATAACAGGCGAGCCCAGCGAGGCGTGGTCGCCACAGGGCCCCAACGAGCACGGTAGAGGTCGTCGAGGCGGCGGAAGCACCGCGCGGCAGAGTGGTCGTCACGACCGCAGAGACAGGGGCTGCCCGGTCCGGTGAGGCACCAGTGGGTGCAGGGGCCAGTGTCATGGCGAGGGGGGCGAGGGGCCCAGCTGGAAGTACTGCTGCTGCGGCCGGTGCTCTCAGGTCCTCCCGGACCCCACTGCGGCGGGGGACCCCAGTGCTGCTGCGGACCCCACTGCAGCGGGGGCCCCCACTGCTGGAACTGCTGCGGTGCCTGCTGCTGCTGCGGTCCCTGCTGCTGCTGCTGTCCCTGCTGTGGCTGGTGCTGCTGCGACTGCTGCTGCTGGGGTCCAACACCCCAACCGGTCGGGCCACCGCCAGGGGGTGGGCCTGTCTGTCCTGCACCTCCTCCAAGGCCCCCTCCTCCTGGTGCACCTCCGCCGCCGCCACCGCCGCCGCCGCCTCCACCACCGCCGCTCCCACCTCCACCGCCACCTCCACCGCCGCCTCCACCGCCTCCACCTCCCCCCTTCCCGCCCTTCTTGCCACTCTTGCCCCGTTTCTGCCAGTCTGCGGCAGAAACGGCAGCAGTGTCCCCAGAAACCGACACAGCAGCAGAAGCGCGGGTAGCAGTGAAAGTGGGAAGCTGAGGGGCGGCACACCCCGCAAAGAGACGGGGGGGCACCGCGTCAGTGGCGGAGGCAACGGTGAGGAGGCTACTCTCGATTGTCCCGAGAGCGGTCTCAAGGAGATCGATAGTGAGCTCAGTGGGGTGCTTCTGGAGAAGCGCGTCGCGAGCAGTGGCAAGGCGGTCAGGGAGGCGGGTGACTAACCAGTGCACTGTGAGCCACATGGGGGGGGGAGCAGTAAGAAGCTGGGCGTCGGTACAGGCCGCTCGGAAACCGGCGTCAAGTGAGCGGAGGTGAGTCACTAGGTCGGACACAGTCGCAAACGAGCCGAGGTCGGGAAACACAAACGGCATGAGGAGGCGACTGAGGGAGGCAGAGGAAGGGGTGGAATAGCGTGCAACAACAGCAGCCCAAACCCCCTGAGTTGTCTCCACCTGGTCAAAGTGGGCGGCCTCAGTCGGGGGGAGGAGCTCCGTCAGCGCAAGAGCGGCGGCAGCGTCGCGAGAGTCCCACACGTCCCTCGCCAAGACACGACGGTCGTAGTCCGCCTGCGCCGCAGGAGTCGGCTCTGGGTCGGTCGGGAGGGGGTCGGGAGACAGGGGCGCCTTGAGAGCACCAGACGCGTGGGCCCACAGGGTGGCGCCGTCCTGGCGCTGACTGGTGAGGTAGCGCGTGGCCTGGCGCTGCCAGGTACTGAACTCGATCGGTCGCCCCTCCGCATCGAAACGAAGGCGGCGGGAGGAGTCCATATTGGACGCTAGGCTAGGAACGGCGGAGGTGAACCTAGGAGTCGTAGGAGCGCCAGTGGAGGAGGAAGCCGGGCTAGAGGCTAGAGGCTAGGAGCTAAGTGCGACCCGGGTCGAAATCTAGTGACCGGAGCGAGAAGCGGCTGCCAGCCGCGGAATGAGAAGCCAGTAGCAGTACGAACGGTGTTAGCCCGGGGGACAGGGCGGTGGCTAGGTGAGAAGGGGCGGTTGGGACGTTAGGAGGAGGCGGCGCGTGGGTGAGGGCGCGGCCGTTGGCGAGGGCGTTGGTAGGGCGCTGGCTTAGGTGGGGGCGAGGGCAAAGGCGAGGGCGCGGGCCTAGGCGAGGGCGCGAGCTGGGGCGACGGGCTAGGGCGCGGGCCTGGGCGACGGGCTAGGGCGCGGGCCTGGGCGACGGGCTAGGGCGGGCGCCTGGGCGACGGGCTAGGGCGGGCGCCTGGGCGACGGGCTAGGGCGCGGGCCTGGGCGACGGGCTGGGGCGGGCGCCTGGGCGACGGGCTGGGGCGGGCGCCTGGGCGACGGGCTGGGGCGGGCGCCTGGGCGACGGGCTGGGGCGGGCGCCTGGGCGACGGGCTGGAGCGGGCGCCTGGGCGACGGGCTGGGGCGGGCGCCTGGGCGACGGGCTAGGGCGGGCGCCTGGGCGACGGGCTAGGGCGGGCGCCTGGGCGTCGGGCTAGGGCGTGGGCCTGGGCCTGGGCGACGGGCTAGGGGCGCAGGCTAGGGGCGCGGAGGGCGCTAACGCGCGGAGGAGGAGGGCCCTAAGGCGCGGAGATGGCGCGGAGGCCGCGGAGGCTAAGGCGCGGAGGGCGCGGAGGGCGCGGAGGGCGCGGAGGGCGCGGAGGGCGCGGAGGGCGCTAGGGCGCGGAGGGCGCAAGGGCGCGGAGGGCGCTAGGGCGCGAGCAAGGCTAGGCTAGGCGAGAGGATCGACACCTACTCATGATACCATCTCAAAGTTAGCGAACAACGGAAAATGCATGAACTAGCAAAGTGTTGGATACAAATAGGAAACCCTAGCATCTATACCCTCTAGAATGCAACTCACTACAGCCTATAACTATTATATTTGACACTCCCTCAGATCACCACTCCCCACTTCCTCTTCCAGTTTCACTTCGACTCCCGCGTTATCTGGCACGAGAATAAGCTGCCAAGAAGCAACTTACAGTACGATACAAACTGCCTGACTATATTATTTGACATTCCTTACCGCACATCTCAACATCGCGTGCAAGACCGACCACTATCGGTGTTTCGCCGTCTTCGCCCGTCCTGCCGAACCATGCACTGTTGGACTGGCCCGAGTCGGCCTACGTTTAATGACTAGCTTGAACGTCGCTGCCAGCATCGCAATAGCTAGCTCGTATGCATCGCATTACCGTTTTTTGTTCCGCTATGAATGTTACCGGTAGCTCATGCATTCGCTTACATTTTTGTTACTCAGTTTGCCAGCCCAGTGCAATACTCTTTTACTTGATTCATTGCTCCTGTAACACCTTTCCAATATATAAGAGAGAGTAGTGCTCCCCCCCCAAACTCACCCTTTGTACTCAATAGTTCTTGACTCAATAACGAGAGGCCTAATCAACTTCCGTACATGCACACTGTTACACAGGAGCTGGCCTTTCGTTGTCCAATGTCGCAGGGCCGTCTTAGTTCGCACCGCCCGCTTAGCCCCAAGGATGACGCTCTCGTCCGCGTATTCCTCTACGCGCCCCCTAAACTCTCCACGACACCAGTTGCATCCCTGCTGCCCACTTCACAATTTGCGCCGACCTCAAGATGGTGGCAGCGCGCGAAGCAAGGCTTCCCCCCTGTGCGGCGCAACGCAAACCTAACCACACAACCTAGGGAACAGACGCGTCTGTAGCACGTTTTATTCGATCCGAGAATAGCGAGCGCTGCCACGACGAGACGACAGCAAGCGCTGCCACGACGAGACGACCCACCTCACCCGCAATCCTGCCATGGTTGATCCACCCAACCCAACCCAATGCTCCGCCAGCATGTGCTCTTCTTTACCGCTTAAGAGTGAGTTAACTGTCTGTAAAGAGACGGCCGCCACTGTTTCCGAGTCAGAACGGAAACGAGAGTCCCACCGCTCCAAATGCGTATCGATCTGCTCTAGAACGCACAGCACCTCAGTGAACCGCACTAGAGCGGACAATTGCGACGCGGCGGAAACGCGGGATCGGCATGACGCCATGCGGCAGCGGCGAGAGCCATTGACGATCTCATCTCTCGCATCGGCTCGACGCGAAGGAGTTCTCCGCTTGACCCGCTTGACTTGCTTGACCCGCTTGATCCGCTTGACTCGATTTGACCCCGTTTGACTTGCTTACGACCAGCACGTGTCGGGCTTAACCTCGAATCTCCACGTGAAATTGCACATGTCGGGCTGACCTCGGGATCTCCAGAAACAATCCCCTCGGCTATCATGCTGCTCGCCGCCATTCCCGCTTTCTCCCCCTTCCGGGGAGTCCTCCCCTTGTTGCTGCTCGCGCTGCTAATCGCGTCGCCCCCATCCCTTTGCGCGGCGGAGCGAGTCACGCGCCTCGTCCTCCTGCCTAGTAACGCGTACAGCGCGAAATGCCTCGACGGGAGGTGGGTTTATTTGACTGTCGGTTTCCGGAAGGAGACTACTTTTGAGGCGCCTCAAAACTGGACCTTTTACACCCCCTTCCTCTCCCCCTCTTTCCCCCATCCGATCACCCCAGCCCCATTTCTCCCCGTTCCTCCCCCCCTTCCCCCTCCCACCCCTCCCCCCCTTCCTCCCGCGCACCCACTCTCCGCCGTCCAGTCCCCCCGCGTACTACTTCCGCGCGGGGGCGGGCGCGGGGAGGTGCAAGTGGCACGTGCATCTCCCCACGGGCGGCTGGTGCTTCACCCCGCAAGACTGCCTCGATCGCGCCAAATCTAGCCTCGGTTCCTCGCGCTTCTGGGCCAGACGGCTCCCCGCGGTCGTTGGAAACGGCGGAGACATCAACACCGTGAGTGGAGTTCTCCCCCCCCCTTCCCCTCTCCCTCCTTTTCGCACTCCCCGGCTCTTCTTCCCTGGGCCAGACGGCTCCCTGCGGTCGTTAAAAACGGCGGAGACATCAACACCGTGAGTGGCGCACCCCCCCTTCCTGTCTCTCTCCCCCCGGGGCCCTGTGAGACGTGTCGTCTCTCCACCCTCTCCTCTTCTCCCCAGTCATTCGAGTCCTATGCACAGCTAGCGGGGCCCCATTCTCTCCATATGAAATCCGCGAGCATTGAGGTGAGTTTTGAGGCGCCTCAAATCCCGTCTCTCCTCCCTCTCCTCTTCTCCCCAGTCATTCGAGTGACGGGGCTCCATCCATTCTCAGGACAGCGCAGCCAACCCCGTGCTCCACTCCCACTCACTCTCTCGTGCCCTCTCTTACTCCCACTCTCCCCCTCCTGTCCCCTCTTCCCCACCGTCCCTCCCTCCCCCACCACCAGGCATCCGAGGAATATCAACAGCAGGGCGGGCTGCTATCCCAGGATAGCGCAGCCAACCCCTTCTTCTCCCAGCAAATCGCATCCAATCCCTCTTACTCCCACTCCCCCCCCCCCTCGCCAGGCATCGGAGGAATACCCACAGGTGGGCGGGCTGTTATCCCAGAACAGCGCATCCAACCCCTCTTACTCCCACTCCATCCCTCCCAATCCCTCTCTCCCCACATCAGGCATCCTTGGAATTCCCACAGCTGGGCGGGCTGCTATCGCAGGACAGGACAATCAACCCCGTGTTCCACGCGTGGAACCTGGTGTGGGTGGTGTACTGTGACGGTGGCGCCTACAGCAGCACGCGGGGGAGGGCGGACCTGGGGGGGGGCGCATCTGTGTACATGCAGGAGCAGGCGATATTGCACACAATAATTTATGGTTCGCTGGGGGAGGGCGGCTAGGGAGGGAAAAGGGTGTATTTGGGGGGGAGAAGAGGGGGAGGGGGGGGGGGATGGCTAAGGAGGGAATGGGGGGGATGACTCAGCGGCTCTGCTGCCGCCCTCCTGCTCACTAGTTCTTCCTCACCCCCCTTATTCCATATTAGCTCCTCCCTTCTCTCCCTCCCCCCCACGCCAGACCTGCGCACGAGGAGGGGCATGGGGGCGGCGTCTCAAGATGCTCTTGCTCAGGCAGCCATGCTGGTGCCCATGCCATCATCATGCACTGCGACCGCTTCCCACCTCTCTCCCCCTTATGACCGCCTCCCACCCATCTCCACCCTCTTATCACACCATCATTTCTTCAGACCTGCGCACGAGGAGGGGAATGGGGGCGGCGTCTCAAGTGCTCGTCTCGGGCAGCAGCTATGCTGGTGCCCATGCCATTATCATGCACTGCGACCGCTTCCCACCCTCCACCCCCCTATGACCCCATCAATCCTTCAGGTCTCCGCACGAGGAGGGGCATGGGGGCGGCGTCGCATGTTCTCTTCTCGGGCAGCTCAGCGGGCGGCCATGCCATCATCATGCACTGCGACCGCCTCGCTGCCGCCTTCCCCCGCGCCAAAGCCACCTGCCTCTCCGACTCGGGCTTCTTTGTCGGTCAGTGCAGCGCTGTGTTCTGTTGAGACTTGAATTGTGCCCTGGGCCCTACAACAAGCATCCCCTAAGGCCCTTAGGTATTTGAATTGTGACTTGCAAGAAGCCTCTGGGATGCTTTGGGCTGCCAGCGTGACACTGCCTGCCCTTATGAGAATTCTCAAAAGTGGCTCCACAGCACAGCCTTTCGCTTGTGGCAAAGTTGCTCCTTCCCCTGCTCTCTCTTGTCTTGCACCCCTGCTCTAGGTCCGATTCTCGACGCGCCTTCAAATACAATCCGTGTGAAGTGCGACGCATTTTGAGGCGCCTATAAAATCCCCCTTTTGCTTGTGGTAAGAGTGCTCCTGCTCCTGCTCTGTCTTGCACTCCTGCTCTAGATCCGTCCACAGCCTCATGATTTTCACAGCCTTCCTGATCCACCCACTCCTGTAATCCCTCTTTTACTCCCCCTTCCCCCACTGCTGCCGCCTGCCAGATTTGAGGCGCCTCAAAACTGATCCACCCACTCCTGTGATCGCTCTTTTACTCCCCCTTCCCCCTGCTGCTGCCTGCCAGATGCTAAGGACCGCTTTGGACAGAACTTCTGGAGGGGAAGGATTCAGGCGCTCACCGCTCTGCACCGCATCAACGTCCCGAAATGCCCAGCAGCAGGTGAAAGCTATGCACCAGGCGACTCCCAGGTGGAAATGGGACTACCAGGTGATTCTCAGGTGAAAACAGGGCGAGCACGTATATTCCAGGTGTAAACGGGAATTGTCAGGTATTTATCAGGTGAAGACCCGAGTATCAGGTAATTTTCATACTGAGTATAGAGTGATGAATTTTGAGTCGACTCATGATTACTGTTACTTGACTTATTGTGACTTTCGAGTCAACCCAAAGTTAATGTTGCTCCCCTTCTCCCCCACTCCCCCCTCCCCCCCCCCTCCTCCCGCCCCCCTCAGGATCACAAGTGAAGGACAACTGGGTCTGCTTCCTCCCGGAAAACTCCCTCCCTCAGATCACCACTCCCCTCTTCCTCTTCCAGTTTCACTTCGACCCGCGCGTCATCTTCCACGAGAATCAGCTGCCAAGACTGCCAAGAAACAGTGATCAGTACGTTACAAACTGCCTCACCATGCAGATCCTGCTTCCAAATGCCAGTGCCGTGGCTCGCAAGCATGAGTGGGTCGGTCTCAAATGGAACCAGTCGTATTGCCTGCCTCAGGAAGTCGAGGCGGTGTTTTCGATGGCATCTTTGCTGTATGGGTATTTGGCGGAAGCAACGCGGGGAAAGAGGGATTTGGGGGTGGTGCTGGCGCCTGGAATGGGGCACACGGTAGTGTATCACTCAAACTGGTTCAGGGCTTACGGTACATTGGAGGAGCTCCGAAACTGAACTGGATATTCAATAGATGGTTTATTACCCGAAACAAAGGGTTTTTCCTGCATGAGTAGGATTTTTATATTGCGGGATGCGAAAAATGCGCATATTTTCCAGTCCTTGTGTCAAAAACCACCAATGCCCATATGCAAATTGAAGTACTAGCCTTGTTATGAACTTCATAACAATATTTTAATATCATTATATTCTGTACCATGCCAAGGAAAGTGTACCATACTCGCTTTGCAGGTAACAATATCTGAAGTCTGATCGAGGCCTTTTCCACAGTGTCAGCTGCTTTTAGTCACTATGCGCCAGTAGCATTTTTTTCTCGCACCGCCCTCACCTGCAAATGCTTCCACGTGTTGTGTTGACGCTCGGGCAGGTTGATTGCAACCCGACGACAACTACCGTACATGTCGGTCGGGCATATGCGAGCCGCGGTTGGGCATATCCCATCCCATCCCAATCCATCCCATCCCATCCAATCTCATATCATCCCATTTTACCCTATCACATCCCATAACGTTTGGTCACATCCCCTTCACAGCAAACCTAATCGTCTAGCTCGCTCCGCCATGACTGCAAACTAAACAGTTATCTTCCGCCTGTCGCATCTGTCAGTAGCATTCTAAACAGTTATTTCGAATCGAGAGGCCAAGCCCAGCCCTTGGTAAATCGAGCGCCTCCATTTCGATTTCGACGACGCACCGCACCGCACCGCACCGCACTGAAAGTCTTTACTTGTTTGACTCAATGCTCCACCACCACGATTTGTCGCGGAGCCGCCAAGACTTAGGCAAATTGGCAGTCAGCAAAAAAGGCGGCGGGGAGCAGGGACTGTTTCCATCGCGAAACGGGGAACGGGAGCCCCTCGTGTCGAGTTGGTATTGGCATGGCAAACAACTCCAGTCGAGAGAGCGCTTGGTGCTCGAGTTGCTTGGTAGTACCCATGCCCCGCAACTCTGTCGTCACTGGACACGGCGCGGTTCGGAGTTCATGCTACCACTCTGGCTATCTTCCGGTTTCGAGAGTCTCTAGCTCCTGCGTTCTAGGGCTTGACGAGCGGTTTGGACTTGGTAATGCGTCTCGGAGTTAGAACTTGCTTCAAGTAATCCGCCAATGTCAGTCATCGCGCTCGCGCTGCTTGCCTCCTCCCGCCCCACATGCTCCCGATTCCCCCCCTTGCCCGCGCTCCTCCTCCCCCTGCTGGCGCTGCTCCTCGCGGCGCTGCCCCGCTCCCTGTGCGCGGCGGGACGAGTGAACCGACTTAAATCCGCTACCGCGACGCGCCTCGTGCTCCTGCGCAATAACGCGTACGGCGCGAAATGCCTCGACGGCAGGTGCGGGCGCGGGTGCTTCACTATGCTTCACTATCACGACAGCATCGCCGCGACTCGCGGAAATGCCTTCTCGTGGCATCAACCCATTCGCACATAGAGTCAACTTGAATGTCAATAAAGGTCATTCGCGCCCTTCATTCAACCCATGATGCATGAAAGTTCTTCCCCCACGATTCCTGAAGCACACCTCTCAAGGTCAATCCCAGTGTGCCTCCTCCACCTTCCCCCCTTGCCCATATCCTTTACCCCGCCCCCCGTCTCCCCCCCAAAGCCCCCCCGCGTACTACTTCCGCGCGGGCGCGGGCGCGGGGAGGCGCAAGTGGCACGTGAATTTCCCCCGGGGCGGATGGTGCTTCTCCCCGGCGGAGTGCCTCGAGCGCGCCAATTCCTCCTTCGGCTCCTCGCGCTTCTGGGCCACACGTCTCCCCGCCATCATAGAAAACGGCGGAATGATCAACAGCGTGAGTGACAGCTGAATCCTCTAGAGCGACGCGAGCATAGTCCCCCTCTCTCTCCGCTTCGCACTCCCCCGCTCCCCTTCCCTGGTTGACTGTCGAGATCGCGCCAACTCCCCCCTCGGCTCCTCGCGCTTCTGGGCCAAACGAATTTCCGCAGTCGTTGAAAACGGTGGAGCAGTGAGGAATGTGAGCTTCCTCACTTCCTCACTTGCCCCCATGCCGTATCTCATGCGCCCTCTCGCATGCCTTCTTTCTCATTTCATACCTTCTTTCTCATGTCATACCTTCTTTCTCATGTCATACCTTCTTTCTCATGTCATGCCTTCTTTCTCATGTCATACCTTCTTTCTCATGTCATGCCTTCTTTCTCATGTCATACCTTCTTTCTCATGTCATGCCTTCTTTCTCATTCATGCCTTCTTTCTCATGTCATGCCTTCTTTCTCATGTCATACCTTCTTTCTCATGTCATGCCTTCTTTCTCATTCATGCCTTCTTTCTCATGTCATGCCTTCTTTCTCATGTCATACCTTCTTTCTCATGTCATGCCTTCTTTCTCATGTCATACCTTCTTTCTCATGTCATGCCTTCTTTCTCATGTCATGCCTTCTTTTTCTCATTCATGCCTTCTTTCTCATGTCATGCCTTCTTTCTCATGTCATGCCTTCTTTCTCATTCATGCCTTCTTTCTCATGTCATGCCTTCTTTCTCATGTCATGCCTTCTTTCTCATTCATTCCTTCTTTCTCATGTCATGCCTTCTTTCTCATTCATGCCTTCTTTCTCATATCATGCCTTCTTTCTCATTTATGTCTTCTTTCTCATGTCATGCCTTCTTTCTCATTCATGCCTTCTTTCTCATGTCATGCCTTCTTTCTCATTTATGCCTTCTTTCTCATTCATACCTTCTTTCTCATGTCATGCCTTCTTTCTCATGTCATGCCTTCTTTCTCATTTATGCCTTCTTTCTCATTCATACCTTCTTTCTCATGTCATGCCTTCTTTCTCATGTCGTGCCTTCTTTCTCATGTCATGCCTTCTTTCTCATGTCATGCCTTCTTTCTCATTCATGCCTTCTTTCTCATGTCATGCCTTCTTTCTCATTCATTCCTTCTTTCTCATGTCATGCCTTCTTTCTCATTCATGCCTTCTTTCTCATGCCATGCCTTCTTTCTCATGTCATGCCTTCTTTCTCATGTCATACCTTCTTTCTCACGTCATGCCTTCTTTCTCATGTCATGCCTTCTTTCTCATGTCATGCCTTCTGTTTCCTCGCTGCTGCTCTTTGCCCCTTCCCTTCCCTCCACACCGCAACCCACCGTTCCCTGCCTCAACAGGCAATGTCTGAGACGCCTGGAGAAGACGTTTCATTACACCCCACCCAACCACACCCCACCCCACCCCACCACCCCCCACTCCACCCAACCGTACCCTACCCTTTCACCAGGCTAAGGTCGCCTACCCTCAACTGGGGGTCCTGCTATCGCGGAGCAAGCTATTTAACCCGGTGTTCCACGCGTGGAACCTGGTGTGGGTGGTGTACTGTGACGGTGGCGCCTACAGCAGCACGCGGGGGAGGGCGGACCTGGGGGGGGGCATCTGTGTACATGCAGGGGCAGGCAATATTGGCCGCAATATTTCATGGTTCGCTGTGGAAGGGTGGCTGGGAGGGAAAAGGATGTACTAGAGGGGAAAGTAAATGGCTGAGAGAATGGCTAAGGAGGGAATAGGGGAGTCATTGGACTCGGGGGCGGACATATCTGCGTATGGGGGAGTTAGGGAGTGAAGAGGGAGAAATTTGAAGTTGATTATAAATGCTCCTTCTCCTTTCTCTCTCTTTCACCAACCCATTCCAGACCTGGGCACGCGGGGCATGGGGGCGGCCTCCCGCATTCTCGTCTATTAGAACTCGATTCTAAATACTCACTCTCCGTTCTCTCTCTTTCACCCCCCCCATGCCAGATCTGCGCAGGCGGCGGGGCATGGGGGCGGCGTCGCATGTCCTCTTCTCGGGCAGCTCAGCGGGCGGCCATGCCATCATCATGCACTGCGACCGCCTCGCTGCCGCCTTCCCCCGCGCCCAAGCCACCTGCCTCGTTGACTCGGGATTCTTTGTTGGTCAGTGCAGCGCTGCGCTGTAACTGGTTGCCCTATATTGTCTGATTTGTGACTGGGAAGACGGAGCCTCGATAGTGGTTCGAGGTCTTCACGGTTCTCCCTCTTGCATTGCACATCCCCCCTGCTACCGCCTGCCAGATGCTAAGGACCGCTTTAATCGGCACTATTGGCGAGATAAGATTCGGGCGCTCACCGCTCTGCATCGCATCAAAGTCCCGAACTGTCCAGCAGGTGAAAGCTATGCACGAGGCAATTCCCCAGGTGCAACTGGGACTATCCTGTGGTTCTCAGGCGAAAACAGCACTACCATGTATGTCTCTGGTGTAGACGAAAATCATCAGGTTGACTTTTGAGTTGACTCAGGGTGACTTCAGAACGACTCATCATCGGTCTTGACTCAACTCAGAAGTCGTCCAACCTCCCCCCTCTCTTCTTCCCCCCACCTTTCAGGAGTGAGGGACAACTGGGTCTGCTTCTTCCCCGAAAACACCCTCCCTCAGGTCACCACGCCCCTCTTCCTCCTCCAGTTTCACTTCGACAGTGGCTTAGTTCACCTGGAAAATCAGTTGCCAACCAATTTCCAGTACGCCTCAAACTGTTTGAGCAAGCAGATTCTCCTGCCAAACGCCAGTGCTGTGGCACGCAAGCATGCGTGGGGAGGACTCCACCCGCCCAACCCGGCTTTCTGTTTGCCTCAGGAGGTCGACGCGGTATTCTCGATGGCGGCTGTGACGTATAGGTCTTTGGCGGAAGCGGCGCGGAGAAAGAGGAATTTGGGGGTGATGCTGGCGCCGGGAACGGGGCATACTGTGATGGTCTATTTGAGCTGGTTCAGGGCTTACATTGGATCGCCAAAACTGAACAGGATATTCAATAGATGGTTCCTCGCCAGAGATAAGGGGTTGTTCCTGCATAAATAGGATTTGCAATTGTTCTTACTCGAATTACTCAACGCTGGTCAACACGATAAGCCCTAGGTTCGGCACCCTGTTGGGGGAAAGGTTTGAAACAACAGCGAAGGCAATGGTTCACGAAACAAATATGCGAAACACCACGGGTTCGCAACACAATGTCAAAACATATTGTTCTGCTTATTTCACTCTAGGTTGTGTAGGGTTCTTTCCTTAGAGGGTACAACAATCTCTCTCGATAGTCCTTGTACCCCCCCCCCCTTACCTAATCGAACTCACTCATCTAGCTAGTAACTCTAACATGGTATTAAGAGCACAATGCTCCTTAGGACCGAAATTTTAAAAGGGCCCACCACTACTATTTCGACCTGCTGCCCGAGTCGCGCCCCTAGGAGAAACGCGAAATGCGAAAACGTGCCCTAGGCGAGACGGTTCCCTTTTCTGCCTAGACGCGATTTTCTGTTCCTAGTCACGTGCGACCCCCCTGACCGAGCCCTAGCTGCCCCGTGCGCCTCTCGCGCGGCCCGTCAGCCCCTACGCCCGGTCCCCCTCGTTCCTGCTGCTGCGCGCGCCACTCACGCTGCCCGCCAGCCCCTAGCACGCACCTGATGCGCGCTCCTCGTAGTGCCGCCCCGCACGCACCTGTTGCGCGCCCCTGGTTGGCACGCCCACAGCCCACGCGCGCCTACTGCTACTACGCGCTGCCCAGCCCGAGCTGTCACTGCTGCTGCTACTGACGCTACTGCTGCTACAGCTAGTGCTACTCACTGCTGCTGCTACTGAAGCTAGTGCTGCTACAGCTAGTGCTACTCACTGCTGCTGCTACTGAAGCTAGTGCTGCTACAGCTAGTGCTACTCACTGCTGCTGCTACTTGTGCTACTGGGAGTGGAGGAGGTGCTGCTGGGAGTGTAGGAGGTGCTGCTGGCGCTGTAGGAGCTGGAGGTGCTGGACCTACTCCTGACAGTCACTGTCTGTCATGGCCACTTCCGCGGCAGTCGCTGAGGCCAGGGGTGGACAGCAGCGGGCACTGCTTCTCCCGGACGACCCCACCCCTCAGCAGCTTCGTGAGTGGGTTATTCAGCGAGGTCGTCCTGGTGGTGGAGGTTATCGTTATGTTAAGACTGCTGCTCTTGGTGTTAGTGAGTCTGCTGCCACTCCAGGTGTTAGTCAGACTGCTGCCACTCCAGGTGTTAGTGAGTCTGCTGCCACTCCAGGTGCTAGTGAGTCTGCTGCAGCTCTAGGTGCCCGTGAGTCTACCGACGCTCTAGTTGCTAGTGCGTCTACTACCACAGGTCCTGCCTCAGCTGAGGTCTTGCACACGTTCACACTTGACTCCGGCGCGTCACGTTGCTTCTTCCGTGATTGCACCACAGTCACACCACTCACAGCACCTGTCCCAGTCTCACTGGCTGACCCCTCTGGGGGCCCAGTGGTTGCGAGAGCCTCCACGGTCCTCCCTTGTCCAGCAGTCCCCTCCGGCTCTTTGTCAGGTCTCCACCTCCCCACGTTCTCGACGAACTTGGTGAGCAACGCTGCCATTCAGGATGTCTGGGTTGATACCTTTATTCCTGGAGGGCAGCGTGTGGCGATCTGTACGTGCTCCCGGACTGGCCGTCACCTGGCTACGTTCACTCGACAGCCTGGGTCTAGTCTGTACACACTGACCACTGCGTCTACACAGGTGGCTGAGTCAGGTCAGGTAGCTACGTCGAGTCGAGCGTCTGCGTCAGGGCAGTTAGCTGCGTCTTGCTCGTGCCGAGTACTCACGCACGAGACTCAGCGCTGGCACCACCGTCTTGGTCACCCCTCCCTGCAGCGTCTGCGCCGCATGCACTCCCGGCTCCTGGTCACTGGCCTCCCTGAGACCCTGCCCCCCCTCCTGCGCTCACTTGCGCCGCCGTGCCTTCCTTGCGTCGAGGGGCGGCAGCGCGCCGCTCCTCACTCCTCCAAGTTTCCTCCGACCACTGCTCCTCTGCAGACTCTCCACATGGACGTGTGGGGCCCGGCCCCCGTCGGTGGAACGGACCAGGAGCGCTACTTCCTGCTGGTGGTTGACGACTACACACGCTACACCACAGTCTTCCCCTTGCGGCGCAAGGCGGATGTCAGTGGTGTCTTGATCCGCTGGATCCGTGCTACTCGTCTCCAGCTGCACGAGCGCTTTCAGCAGGACTTCCCAGTCCTGCGTCTGCACTCTGACAGGGGTGGTGAGTTCTCCTCTGGCGTCCTTGAGACGTTCTGCCAGGATGAGGGCATCCGCCAGTCGTTCACGCTTCCGGCCTCTCCGCAGCAAAATGGGATCGCTGAGCGTCGCATTGGCCTGATCATGGAGGTTGCTCGTACCTCCATGATCCATGCGGCTGCTCCCCATTTCCTGTGGCCATTTGCGGTCCGATACGCCGCGCATCAGCTCAACCTCTGGCCCCGTGTCTCTGCTCCAGAGACCTCGCCCACACTCCGTTGGACGGGACAGCCTGGTGATGCGTCGTCGTTTTGGGTCTGGGGCGCGCTCTCCCTTGTTCGCGATACCAAAGCGAGCAAGCTCTCCCCTCGCACTCTCCGCTGTGTCTTCCTGGGCTTCCCCACCGACGCTCCACCCTGGCAGTTCTACCACCCTGCCTCGCGTCGTGTTCTGTCCTCTCAGGATGTCACCTTTGACGAGTCGGTCTGTTACTACCGACTTCACCCGCACGCGTCCCACCCGGTCCCTCTCGCACCTCTCTTCCTGATACCAGTCCCCCCCCCGGTAGACCCCCTTCCCCCACAGGGTCCTGCTCCCTCAGGTGTGTCCCAGGTAGACCCACCCCCCTTGGATGAGCCAGTTGAGATCTCTTCTGACTCCTCTGACTCACCTGAGGGGGGTGACGCCGTCGCCGACGACACGGCGACCACTCGCCGCACTCCTCGCTTGGAGACCCCCCCGGGTTTCCCGCCACGGCCGTCTTCGCCGCCTCTGCAGCCTGCTGCTGTGGACACTGGAGCAGAGACTGAGGGTACTGAGCCTGGGGGTGCTGGGACTGAGGGTACTGAGCCTGGGGGTGCTGGGACTGAGGGTACTGAGCCTGGGGGTGCTGGGACTGAGGGTACTGGGCCTGAGGGTGCTGCGACTGAGGGTACTGAGCCTGCAAGTGCTGAGACCGAGGGTGCTGCCTCTGGGGGTGCTTCGAGTTCGAGTGCTGACTCTGGGGGTGCTGCGAGTCCTTCTGGTGTTGGTGTCGTCGGAGCTCCTACCGGAGGACCTGGAGCTACTGGTGCTGGAGGTACTGGAGGTACTGCTGGTGCTGGAGGTCCTGGAGGTGCTGCTGGTGCTGGAGGTCCTGGAGGTGCTGGAGGTACTGGAGGTGCTGCTGGTGCTGGAGGTCGGGGAGCTGCAGGTGCTGCTGGTCCTGGTGGAGCTGCTGGTGCTGGAGGTACTGGAGGTGCTGCTGGTGCTGGAGGTCGTGGAGCTGCTGGTGCTGGAGGTACTGGAGGTACTGCTGGTGCTGGAGGTCGTGGAGCTGCTAGAGCTGCTGGTGCTGGAGGCGCCGAAGCTGCTGGGGCTGGAGGTGCTGGAGGTGCTGGAGGTCCTGGTGGAGCTACTGGTGCTCTTCGCCACCTTCTCAGTCTTCAGCCAGGTGCTACTGGCTTCCCTGTGGCAGGTACTACTCCTCCGTTGCTGTGTCCACCGGCGGACCAGTCACAGCCGCCGCTGCTACCACACTCCCCACTGCCTGCTCCTGCTCCTTACACTGCGGTGTCAGAGTCCCTGATTGAGCGTCGAGAGCCTGAGACTCGTGCTTCCACCCCTGAGCGTCGAGAGCCTGAGTCTAGCTTTGACCTTGAGCCTGAGCCTAGAGCTGCTGTCCGTGCTCGTGTTCCTCGTGTTCGTCGTCAGCGTGCTCCGGCTGTCCCCGGCACTCACGATATGACACTCCGTCCTTCCTCTGTTCCTCAGCGTGTTGTCCTACCGTTACCTCCTGCGTCTTATTTGCCTGACGTTGCTGACCCTCCGTCTGACCTTACTCGTGCGTCCAGTCCGACTGTTACTCGCCTTCTTGCTACGGTTGTGACGGACCCTACGTTCTCGTCTCCTGCTGCGTCTGCCCTAGTAGCTGAGCTCGTTGACTTTGCTGCTGTGTACCGCCTAGACTACCTTGCGAGTCTTGTCTCTGACCCTGTCCCTGCCTGTCCTCCGTCCGTCGGGGGTGAGACTGCTCTTGGCTGCACTGCCCTTGGCTGTGACGTTCTTGAGGACAGACAGGAGGAGTTGGAGTGCCTTGCTGCCGCTTCACCCCATCACGCGACCATGCTGCTTGCCCCTGAAGGAGACCCGGATGCACTTGACATCCCCACCCCGCGCTCCTACAGGGAGGCGATTTCGGGTGAGTACTCCTCTCAGTGGCAGACAGCCATGGACGCAGAGATGGCTTCCTGGAAGTCCACAGGCACCTACGTCGACGAGGTTCCCCCACCTGGGGCGAACATCGTCAGTGGCATGTGGATTTTCAGGGTGAAGCGGCCGCCGGGTTCTCCGCCTGCCTTCAAGGCACGTTACGTTGCTCGAGGCTTCAGTCAGCGTGAGGGGGTCGACTTCTTTCAGACCTTCTCCCCCACCCCGAAGATGACCACTCTTCGGGTGTTGCTACACGTTGCAGCTCAGCGTGACTACGAGCTGCACTCCCTCGACTTCTCGACAACTTTCTTGCAGGGTAGCCTTCACGAGGCCATCTGGTTGCGCCGTCCACAGGGCTTCACTGGGTCGTTTCCTGCGGGTACCCAGTGGAGCCTTCGGCGACCAGTGTACGGCCTGCGTCAGGCGCCCCGTGAGTGGCACGACACACTGAGGACGACACTTGCGGCTCTTGGGTTTGCTCCTTCGACTGCTGACCCGTCGCTGTTTCTACGCACCGACACTACTCTGCCGCCGTTCTACATCCTCGTGTACGTCGACGACTTGGTTTTTGCTACTGCTGACACTGAGGCACTGACCCTAGTGAAGGCGGAGCTGCAGGAGAGACACACCTGCACTGACCTGGGTGAGCTGCGGAGCTATCTTGGCTTGCAGATCACCCGGGAGAGAGCACGGCGCACCATCACCCTGACTCAGTCACACATGGTGCACCAGGTCCTTCAGCGCTTCCGCTTCACGTACTCCTCGCCACAGCCCACTCCTCTGGCTACCGGCCACTCGCTCTCAGCTCCACCTTCGGACGAGTCCGTAGAGCCGAGTGGTCCGTACCCAGAGCTTGTGGGCTGCCTCATGTACCTGATGACGTGCACACGACCTGACCTCGCGTATCCTCTCAGCCTTCTGGCTCGCTACGTGGCACCCGGCAGGCACCGAAAGGTGCACTTTGATGCTGCGAAGAGGGTACTGCGTTACTTGTGCAGCACATCGGGCATGGGGCTCGTGCTTGGAGGACGGGGTCCTGTGGTCCTCACAGGACACTCTGACGCTTCTTGGGCTGACGACCAGGCGACTCAGCGTTCGTCACAGGGCTACACCTTCAGTCTTGGCGCTGGTTCTGTCTCGTGGAGGTCCACTCGTTCTTCTTCTGTGCTTGGTTCCAGCTGTGAGGCCGAGATCTACGCTGGGGCCATGGCTGCACAGGAGCTCCGTTGGCTGACCTACCTGCTGACCGACTTGGGGGAGCGGCCTCGTTCTCCTCCAGTTCTGTACGTCGACAACAAGGCAATGCTTGCCTTGTGTCGCGAACAGAGACTGGAGCACAGAACGAAGCACATTGCTCTGCGCTACTTCCTTGCGCGTGAGCTGCAGCAGCGTGGTCAGCTGCGCCTTGCTTTCGTGGCCTCTCGGGCCAACACTGCTGATGTCTTCACCAAGGCCCTTGCGGCTGGTGATCATCAGCGTTTCTGCACTGCTCTTGGGCTTGTGCCCACTCTGCCCCACCTGCTGGTTGCTTGACTTGCTCTTGTTGTACACTGCTATATATCTTTATGCCTGCATGTTTCCTCTTGCTAGGTTGTGATCTGTGTACTGCCTTGCTCTTATAAATCTGCATGTGAACTGGCCTTGTGGCTGCCTGCTTGTGCTCAGATTGTGTGGTGTCCTTGAGATCCACCCTGGGCTTTGCCTTTCTTGTTCTCTTGCTTGACTGGTCTTGTGATCACTGTTAGGCTTGGCTATCCCCTACTTCACCTATGGGGGTGTGTCAAAACATATTGTTCTGCTTATTTCACTCTATGTTGTGTAGGGTTCTTTCCTTAGAGGGTACAACAATCTCTCTCGATAGTCCTTGTACCCCCCCCTTACCTAATCGAACTCACTCATCTAGCTAGTAACTCTAACACACAAGTGGCCTCGAGCACCCGCCCCGAAACCCTGGGTCATTGCCTTTGCCGAATTACAACCAACCTGTCAAACTGTCATCACTTTTCTACGCAGCCAAAGTCACTCGACTCGACAGTGAGAACACAGGGTAGACACCTACGGAGTGGCGCGTTCCTAGCTGGTCCTACGCATAGAACGCAAACTAGAGTTACGGCGACAAAACCCTCATTCGATGTAATAGACCAGAGCACGTTAGGGTGCAGAAAACAGGAATGTGAGAATTGTGGGAAGGGCAAAAATCACTTCAACCTGGTTTCCAGTCCTTATGTCAAGGTCTATTTTTCAGTCCTTGTGTTCATTTGTACTCAGCCTGTATGTGAAGCCTGATGGAGGCCCTTTGCACAGTATCAGCGCGTTTAGTCACTATGCGCCAGTAGCGAAATTTTGTCGCACCGCCCTCGACTGCAAATATTCGGCCAAGGTGTTGACGCTCGGGCAGGTTTATTGCAACTCCGACTTGGATCGAGAAGTGTTCCTCCTACCACCACATTTTCCTTCGCTTTTCTGTTAGTTCCAAGTACAGCACATTCCACAGCATCGACGACCTGCTTTCGAGAGAAATGGTCTCGACACTAGTAGAAATGGAAACTCAACATTTCATTCAAAAAAGGGTAAAAATCCAGCTCCTACTGAAAGAACCCGCTGTAGAGGTACATGTCGGTCGAACATTTTGCGAGCCGCGGATGCAAATGTACAGTTTGCTCATAGTACACCTGTCCCTCGCTTACTTCAATCCCTACCAATGTCAACCCCTTTGTCGTCACCTGTGGTCCTGGGGCGAGCGCGGTTCGGTCCAAGCAACATCACCTAATCACCCAGAACCGAGTGAAAACGCTCTAACATGTTCAGAATAGTTCAAAACCATCAATTTTTCCGTCAGGGTGTTGAAATTGGAGGGAACTTTTTTGTTCCGACCAATTTCAACCCCAGAGAAAAACGACAAGGACGCGATCCGGGCCCAGGTGTTGAAATTGGCGAGGGTAAGGTGTACCCTGTCGCATCTGCGCACATTCCACTGCTCATGCATTGAGTGATGATATACCCAACCCCACCCATTCCTCCCCTTCTCAAACCAACAAAACCTGGAGTTTTGGTGTTATCGAGCTTCCC
The DNA here is from genome assembly GCA_947471745.1 of Closterium sp. Naga37s-1. NCBI lineage: Eukaryota > Viridiplantae > Streptophyta > Zygnematophyceae > Desmidiales > Closteriaceae > Closterium > Closterium sp. Naga37s-1. Next base: position 358,309 of record CANJKZ010000210.1, on the reverse strand, counting down.
CTGTCATACCGTCTTGCTCCATCTCCATCCCTCCCTCCCTCCCCCTACAACTTCCCCTACCTTCCACCACCACCTCTTCAACATTGCGGCTTTCGTTCGCCGCCCACCCAACTAACTCTGATTCTGCTCCATTTTCTGTTGTTGTTTCGCCAGTTCCCCGAATTACTCGCCATACAGGGGCACGGTAGCTGCGGCGATCGTAGTTATCGAGATCGTTGACCCTTTATTCCTAGATTTTCTGAAGCGCAAAGCATCGATCCGCACTAGAACGCGGAACATGTCACTCAACCACACTCGGCCAGACTAATGTGGCGCAGCGGAAACGCGGGATCGGCAAGAACGCGATGAGAGAGCTATTGTCAATTTCACCTCTCGCATCGGCTCGACGCGGAGGAGCTCTTCGCTTGACTCCCTTGACCCCCTTGACTTGACTTGACCCGTTTGACCTGGTTGCGACCAATCACGTGTCGGGTTGGACCTCGAAAGTCCAAGCGCTTCAATAAACGGCGATCTCCACAGTTTTAGTGAATTACTTCCTCGGGCGATCAGTTCGCTTTTTTAGTCGACTCAAAGAAATAACTTTCTCGGCGATCTCTTCGCCAATCTCCGCGGCGGTCATGTTGCTCCCCGCTGTCCCCGCTTTCTCCCCCTTACGAAGAGTCCTCCCGCTGATGCTCGCGCTCGCGTTACCCCTTGCCATTTGCGGGGTGCAGCCAGCGAACCGGTTCAAATCCGCCACACGTCTCGTCTTCCTTCCTAGTAACAAGTACACCTCAAAATGCCTCGACGGGAGGTGCGTATCTTTTTTCCTTTTTTTTTATATAATCCAATACGCATACGTTGCGTACCATGCTTCCAGACAGTGATTCGACCTTCTATGTCGTATAGCCACTCCCTCCGTCGTCATACTTCCCCTCTACTCCCTCTTCTCTCTGATTCATTTCGTTGACCTTGGTTCTTCCAACCCCCTCCCATTCCCTCCCCTCCCCCCCCCACCCACTTTCCGCCGTCCAGCCCCCCCGCATGCTATTTCCGCGCGGGGGCGGGCGCGGGGAAGCGCAAGTGGCACGTGCATCTCCCCACAGGCGGCTGGTGTTTCTCCCCGGGGGAGTGCCTCGATCGCGCTAACTCCCCCCTCGGCTCCTCGCGCTTCTGGGCCACGCGCCTCCCCGCCGTCGTTGAAAACGGCGGAAAGGTGCTAAATGTGAGTCGAGTGCCCCCCCTCTCCCCCCCCCCCCCCCCCCCCCCTTCCCTTCCGCTTCGCACTCCCCGCCTGGCGGAAAGTGTGATTGGAGTCCCCACCCTCTCCCTCCGCTTCTCACTCCCCGGCTGTTCTTCCCTGGGTTAGACGCTTCCTCTTCCGCGCCGGAAAGGTGAAGAACTTGAGCGAGCGCATGCGTGCTCTCTCCTCCTCTCTCCTCCGCACCAGCTTCCCGCCTCCCCTCCTCCCACGCATGCCCCCTTCCAGCTACGACTGTTGATGTATAGACGCTTTATAGTGTATTGCGAAAAAAAAAAAAAAAAAAACACCCCCAACTGTTCACCCCCATCTGTCTCGTTCCCTCTCACCCCCACCAGGCATCCGAGGAATATCCGCAGCTGGGCGGGCTGCTATCCCAGGACAGCGCAGCCAACCCCTCTTGCTTACCCTTCTTTCCTCTCTCCCCCCCCCACAAGGCATCCGAGGAATATCCGCAGCTGGGGGGGCTGTTATCCCAAGATAGCGTAGCCAATCCCGTGTTCCACGCGTGGAACCTGGTGTGGGTGGTGTACTGTGATGGTGGCGCCTACAGCAGCACGCGGGGGAGGGCGGACCTGGGGGGGGGCGCATCTGTGTACATGCAGGGGCGGCAGGTTCTAGACGATATTATCACTGGTAAGGAGGGGAGGAAGGGGGGAGAGGGGGGGGGGGGGGGGGCGGGGAAGGGGGGAGTAACGACAGAGAAAAAACGAAGGGGTGGGGGGGCATGGGGGGCCCTGGATAGGGAGGGGTAAAGCAACACCCACTGTGCATTTTCATACAAGCACGGATGCAAGGGCATTCTTCTGAATTTGTTATCAGAAGCCGTCTTCTGAGTTGCTTTGAAGAAACCTCACCTCACCTCTCCATCTCTTGGAAAGCACCTCCGAACACGGCTTGCACGGGCTTACATTCTGAGTTGCTCACATTCTGAGTTGCTCACATTCTGAGTTGCTCACATTCTGAGTTGCTCACATTCTGAGTTGCTTACATTCTGAGTTGCTCACATTCTGAGTTGCTCACATTCTGAGTTGCTTACATTCTGAGTTGCTCACATTCTGAGTTTCTTACATTCTGAGTTGCTCACATTCTGAGTTGCTTACATTCTGAGTTGCTCACATTCTGAGTTGCTTACATTCTGAGTTGCTCACATTCTGAGTTGCTCACATTCTGAGTTGCTCACATTCTGAGTTGCTTACATTCTGAGTTGCTCACATTCTGAGTTGCTCACATTCTGAGTTGCTCACATTCTGAGTTGCTCACATTCTGAGTTGCTCACATTCTGAGTTGCTCACATTCTGAGTTGCTCACATTCTGAGTTGCTCACTTTCTGAGTTGCTCACATTCTGAGTTGCTTACATTCGGAGTTGCTCACATTCCTCAACCTTACCTCCTAGTACTCCTTCCTTCCTCCACTCCACCCAAATATTTGCAAGAACAGGGGCATGGGGCGGCATTTAAGTAAGGTTGCCCACCCGGCCTCCCACATTCTCGTGTATTCCAAGCCAATTCTAAACTCTCCTCAAACTCCGTACCCCCCCCGCTCCCCCCATATCAGACCTGCGCACTCGGCAGGGCATGGGGACGGCGTCGCACGTCCTCTTCTCGGGCAGCTCAGCGGGCGGCCATGCCATCATCATGCACTGCGACCGCCTCGCTGCCGCCTTCCCCCGCGCCTCCTCCAAGTGCCTCGCCGATTCGGGTTTCTTCGTTGGTGAGTGAGTGCTGTGCTTTGCTGGTGACTTTTTCAGTCGCCTCAAAAGTGTCCTTCCCCCGCGCCTCCTCCAAGTGCCTCGCTGACTCGGGCTTCTTCGTTGGTGCGCATTCTCCCGTGCTATATAGCATTGACTTTCTACTCTAAAGAGCAAGCGCAGCTGTTTGGTAGTGTCTCGTCGACTCTGGCTTCTTTGTTGGTGAGCACTGCGTTTATTGGGTAGGCATCCATGTAAAGCTACTGCCGCTATTTTAATCAAGAAGTTTTCTGTGCTTTTGCTGATGACTTTTCAGTCTACTCTCAAGCAGTGTCAAATTATTAGAGTGAGTAACATTTAGACAGGATAATTTCTCCCACCCACCCCTTCCTGATTATTCCTTCCACCCACCCTTCCCTCTTTCCAGACGCTAAGGACCGCTTTGGGGTGTACTCATGGCGGGAAAATATTCGGCAGGTCACCGCTCTGCACCTCATTGAAGTCCCCAAATGCCCGTCAGGTGAGCACAACATGAGAATAGTACTTACCGGGTATCCCACCACCAGGTGCAAACATATGAAAACAACATGTGTTCGTTGTGATGGGTGGGTGGGTGGTTGTTGAGTTGCCCCATCCCTTGTAGCCTCCTCCTGCTCTTCCATAAGAGAAGGCATTTCTCCGTAAGCATTCCTCTGTCATATCAGTAAGCATCTCAGTAAGCGTCTCAGTAAGCCTCCCTCCTTTGCCTCTTCTGAAGCAACACCAGGCTTCCTTTGTCTCTCCTCCAAACACTGAGTCATCATCTTGCTTCCTTACACCCCATTTCCCCATTTCCCCTCCTCGCCCCCTGCTCCTGCCTCCCTCAGGAGCACAAGTGAGGGACAAGTGGGTCTGCTTCTTCCCAGAACAGGGAGTCATAATATTGCTCCCCTACACTGCACCCCCCCTCGCCCACCCTCTCCTCCCTCCCCACGCCCCTCCCTCAGGAGCACAAGCGAGGGGCAACTGGGTCTGCTTCTTCCCAGAACACACCCTAGCCCGGGTCACCACGCCCCTCTTCCTCTTCCATTCCTTCTTCGACTGGCGCTTTATACAGTACGAGCAGCAGCTCCCTAGCGAGGATCTAGTGTACTCGGCAAAGTGCCTCGACGGGCAGATTTTACGGCAAAGAGCGAGTGTACTGGCACGGGATCGCACTTGGGATAACGTGAGGTGGAGGCAGAATTTCTGCTCGCGACAAGAGCTGGATGCTGTTTTTTCGGTCGGTTATACTGTGTATAACCGTTTGGCGGTGGCGGCGCGTCGTAACAGGAATTTGGGAGTGTTTCTGGCACCTAGATCGGTGCACACTACACTGTTTAGTGTTGCTTGGTTCCTTAGAAGTGTGAACGGGGTGAAGCTGAGTAGGTTGTTCGAGAAGTGGTATGGTTTTAGTAGGAGAAAGGGCATGTTTGTGTTTGAATAGCCTTTTAGGTTGACTCTAACTCACATGTTTTGCATGTCAATTACTTGGTTAAGCACAATGCCGAATTAGAGATACATTAACACCAAGAAAGCATCATCATAGCTGCTATATCTGTTAGAACACAAACAAATCGTGTATATTATAGCCCATGCAGGGTGTAACTGCTAAATGCTGTGCACAGGGCCTATTTTCCAATGAACACATTCGAGAAGCAGCGACTTCAAGACTTCTCAAGAGCCGCTCAGATGTTGTGCACTGGAATCTCTTTCCCGCTGAACACATTGACCTTGTCAAGCATGGCTATGACTTGCGGCATGGAGGGGCATTCTAGCCTTCCCCAAAGCAACTCAAATGTTGTGCGCCTTTCAAAAGCAACTCACATCTTGTGCACCTTTCAAAAGTGGCTCAAATGTCGTGCACGGCACGGCAAAGACTTGCTTGCGGCATGGAGGGGCATTTGAGTGTATAAGACCTCTCAAAAGCGGCTCAGATCAGATGTTGTGCACTGGAATCTCTTTCCCGCTGAACACATTAACCCTCTCAAGCATGGCAATGACTTGCGGCATGGAGGGGCGCATAGCAGAGGAGCCCTCCCAGCAGCAGCGCATGACTCGTGCGATGTCAGGAGGGCACTTGTGTGGCAGGATGGGGCGCACGCCCTGGCAGGGTGGGATGGGATGGTGGTGGGGGGACAGGAGGGGAGTAGGGAGGGTGTGAAAGGTGAGCAGAGGAGCCCTCCCAGCAGCACGGGCATGACGTGTGCCGAGTCAGGAGGGCACTCGTGGGGCAAGATGGGGCGCACGCCCTGGCAGGATGGGATGGGGGGAGGAAGGGGAGGAAGCGGGGAAGGTGGGGAAGAGGGGAAGAGGGGGAAGTGAACAAGGGCCCTCCCAGCAGCACAGAATGACTCGCGCCAAGTCAGGTGGGCACTTGTGGGGCAAGATGGGGCGCACGCCCTGGCAGAATGGGGCGCACACCCTGGCACAATGGGACGGGGAGGTGGGGAGGAGGGGAGAACGAACGGGAGGAAGGAAGAAACCAAGGACTTTCCCAACAGCACATGACACACGCCACATCAGGGCAAGGTGGGGGAAAGGAGGGGAGGATGATGGGGCACAAGCCATGGAGGATTGGTGTGGGGAAGCCAAGGGGGGGGGGAGTGAACAACAAGACTCCGTCCTGGCTCCCCTTGGGGGCACTTTGAGGGAAAGGTGAAGCACAAGCCCCGGGGAATGGTGGAGAGGGAGGAGTTGAGGAAATTAACAACGGAGGAGGTGAGAGAATAGTATTGCGAAGACGGGAATGATGTGCCATGTGCTCTTGGTGATGCGTGATGGGTCGTGTACCATGTGCCGTGTGCAGTTTGAAATGTGCCGTGTGCACATCACACTCTTGTACAAGGTGCGATGTCTCATGCCTCATGCGAACAGCACAGAAATACTCACCTCACTGATTGCCGAGGCCATTTCGCTGAAGTCAAACGAGTCAAACGGAGTCTCGCAGGTCAGCAGCTCCCACAGGCAGATGCCAAAGCTGTACACGTCAGCACGGCGGTCGTATGGCAGCCCAGCTAGCACCTGCGGGCGGGAGGGAACGCAGGAAGAAAGGGTTGCCTTTAGAGGGAAGAAAGGGTTGCCTGGGAGGATTAGACAGTTAGTGAGACAGCACACAGGCCGCAGAGGTCAGTACCTCCCACAGGCCTGTGGCGAATCAGATACTGTCAGCACAGCGGTATCCGCGCGCATTTCCATGCCTCTAGCTGTTAGCATTGCATGCAAGGAGCGCAACGCACCTCAGGAGCCATGTACCCCACGGACCCCGTCTCCCCACTGGCCTCGTGAGGCACCAATTTGGCAATCTAAACCCTCCGCACCGGTTATCAACACACGGAAGCAACGCACCTCAGGAGCCATGTATCCCACTGAACCCGTCTCCCCACTGGCGTCATGAGGCAACCACCCGTCCCCCTGCTGCGCCGTGACTGCCTCCCCTCCTTCCCCATCCCCAACCGGCACACCCTCCTCTGCCCCTCCTCTTGCATCTCCCACCTCTCCTCTCCCGCCGACCTCCACATCCAGCCCTACCCCACGCCTCTCCTCCGCTTCCCCATCTCGAACCACACCCTGCGGCTCCCTCAATACCTCCACTGCCCGCACCTCACTTTTCTGCTGTGCAGCTTCATCCACACCCGCCCTTCTCCCCGCCCCCGCCCCTGCCCCTGCCCCTGCCTCGCTCCCAGCGACCCCAGTTGCTTCTTGAGCAGTTCCGCAGCTGTCCGCGCACTGAGCGCCTGCACGCCCACGAGCCTGGCAGTCGGCCTCGAAGCGGGCGACGCCAAAGCCGGCGATCTTGAGGCGCCTGCGATCCGTGAGGAGGAGATTGTCGGGGCACACGTCCCCGTGCACCACGCCGCTGCTGTGGATGTAGGCCAGACTGGGGAGGGGAAAGGGGTTGGGGTTGTGGTTGTTGGTGTGGGGGTCCGGGTGAACAAGGGAAAGGGCATGAGGAGCAGGTTGTCCGGGCACACGTCCCCGTGCACCACGCCGCTGCTGTGGATGTAGGCCACACTGAAGGGGGGATAGGAGGAGGAAGGAAGGGTTTGTACGTGGGGCTAGGGGTGAATAGGTGGTAAATGGAATAAGCAGCAGGTTGTCGAAGCACACGTCCCCGTGCACCATGCCGCTGCTGTGTATGAAGGCCGGGAAACCGGGAAACCGGGAAACTGGGATACCGGGAAATTGGGAAACCGGGAAACCGGGACACCGGGACACCGGGAAACCGGGAAACCGGGATACCGGGAAACCGGGAAACCGGGAAATTGGGAAACCGGGACACCGGGAAACCGGGATACCGGGACATCGGGAAACCGGGATACCGGGAAACCGGGAAACCGGGAAGCCAGGAAACCGGGAAGCCGGGAAATCGGGATACCGGGATACCGGTAAACCGGGATACCGGGAAACCGGGAAACCGGGATACCGGGACACCAGGAAGCCGGGAAATTGGGAAACCGGGACACCGGGAAACCGGGATACCGGGACACCGGGAAACCGGGATACCGGGAAACCGGGAAGCCGGGAAACCGGGAAGCCGGGAAATCGGGATACCGGGATACCGGGAAACCGGGAAACCGGGAAATTGGGAAACCGGGACACCGGGACACCGGGAAACCGGGAAACCGGGATACCGGGAAACCGGGAAACCGGGAAATTGGGAAACCGGGACACCGGGAAACCGGGAAACCGGGATACTAGGAAACCGGGAAACCGGGAAACCGGGATACTGGGATACGGGGAAACCGGGAAACCGGGAAGCCGGGAAGCCGGGATACCGGGAAACTGGGATACCGGGAAACCGGGAAACCGGGAAGCCGGGATACCGGGAAAACGGGACACCAGGAAACCGGGGAACCGGGATACCGGGACACCGGGATACGGGGAAACCGGGATGCCGGGAAACCGGGAAACCGGGAAACTGGGAAACTGGGGAACTGGGATACCGGGATACCGGGATACGGGGAAACCGGGAAACCGGGAAGCCGGGAAGCCGGGATACCGGGAAACTGGGATACCGGGATACCGGGAAACCGGGATGCCGGGATGCCGGGATACCGGGAAACCGGGATACTGGGATGCCGGGAAACTGGGATGCCGGGAAACCGGGATACCGGGAAACCGGGAAACCAGGATACCGGGAAACCGGGATACCGGGAAACCGGGATACCGGGATACCGGGAAACCAGGATACCGGGAAACCGGGAAGCGGGGACATCGGGATACCGGGATACCGGGAAACCGGGATACCGAGATACCGGGAAACCGGGATACCGGGATACCGGGAAACCGGGATACCGGGATACCGGGAAACCGGGATACCGGGAAACTGGGATACCGGGAAACCGGGATACCGGGAAACCGGGAAACCGAGAAACCAGGATACCGGGATACCAGGAAACCGGGAAACCGGGAAACCGGGAAGCCGGGATACCGGGATACTGGGATACCGGCTTACTCAAGTGAAACACACACCTTCACCACAGTCCCCTTTCTCCCCGTCTCCTCCCTTCACTCACCCCGTAGCGAGCTGCAATGCTAGGTCCACCAGCATGTGCAGCGCAGCTTGCGCCACTCCCTGGCAGCACGGCGAGATAGGGTCAAGCCTCCCAGAAACTCCATCACAAGGCACCCCGCCACGCCCCACACCTCCCGCCCTCACTCACCCCTTGGCGAGCTGCAATGCTAGCTCAACCACCATATGCAGAGGCAGCTTCCTCCTCTCCCTGGCAGCGCGAGCGAGATACTCCTTGAGAGTCAGGTCGCCCACATATTCCATGATGAGGCACCCCGCCACACTCCTCAGGCGCGCGTCCACGCCACGGGGTGTGGTGCAGGGCGCACGGTCCGCTGACACGCTCGCTGCCACCAGCTGGAAGTGCAAGCGTGGGGATGGGAGGAGGGAGTGGGAGGTACTCCTTGAGCATCAGGTCGCCCACATATTCCATCACGAGGCACCCCGCCACGCTCCTCAGCTTTTGAGTCGACTCAAAAGCAGCCGCCCGCATATTCCAACACAAGGCACCCTGCCACACCCCTTTAACGCGCGTCCACGCCGAGGGGGGTGGCGCAGCGGGTACGGTCCGCTGACACGCTCGCCGCTACCAGCTGGATGTGCAGATGGGGGTGGGGCAAGTGGGGGTGGGGACAGGGAGGGTGGGAGGGGCGGGCGTGGGAGGGTGCTCCTGTTCTACTTCCATCTCATATGTATGCTTCAATGTAATTGCCCCAGTTTCGCCTGTGTTTTGTAAGCCATTTCAATGTTTCATCTTTTGTTTGTTCAGCATAGTCATCCCTGTTTCGTCTGCATCTCATAGCAATGTTCACCATTCTCACGTGCGCCGCTCTCACCTTAGTCAAGTATGGGTGCTCCAGACCCCTGCTCCAGACCCCTGCTCCAGACCCCTGCTCCAGACCCCTGCTTCAGACCCCACCACACGTGTACCTGCTGAGCTGATTCTCGGGTTGACTCTGCCTCACCTGCGTCACGTAGGGGTGCTTGAGGCCCCGCCACACGTGCACCTGGCGCAGCAGCGTGGCTCTCTGCTTGGCGCGCAGCACAGGCGAGAACGACCCCGCTTCCCCCCAATCGATGGCCTTCACTGCACGCACTCGCGGAAGAGGGTGGCGGAGAGAGGGAGGGCGTGAGGAAAAGCGGCTACGGATGAGGGAACGAGAACGAGGAGAGCAGGCAAGAAGCAGGTAATTCTGAAATCTTCGCATCTCTAGCAGCGAAAGACGGGGGACGAGACGAAGTGACTTGGCGAGTCGGGGGGTTCACCGGGAAAAGAGAGGGGAGGAGAAAGAGGGCGTACCTGCAACATCTGTGTCCCTGAACGTGCCCTTATAAACCGTGCTGTAAGCGCCCCTGCAAATCTCCTTCTTTATAGTCACTCGCCGTAAATCAACCTGCCACGAGGGATCGCCTGCTACAGCAGCATCGCCTTCGCCCCGCCGCCCATCCGTACCCACTTCCACCTCCGCACACCGCTCCTTATTCGTCTCGCCCTTCGCGCCCGCTTCCTTACCGCACTTGGTTAGCGGCACACCCGTGACATTATTAGGGAAAGCCACCGCGTCACTGTCACTGCGGATGGCTGCTACCGCCGCCGCAGCGGCAGCAGCCGTCCGCAGAACGGAATCCCCCTCCCCGTTTCCATGGGAACGCGCCCTACCCAGCACATGCTTCCCGTTGTTCTCCGCTTTCTCCTGCCACGCCGCGCCCAGTCCCAGGCCTCCGTCGCCGTCGACCGCCTTCTTCTCGCCTCGCCACGGCATGGACATGACTCGGTCCAGCGCCTTATCCAGTGCCGCGATGTTCACCCCCCGGGAAGAGCTCTCCGAACGTCGCCGCCTTGCGCCTCCCCCTGCCCCCCCTGCTCCCCCTGCTTCCCCTGCTCCCCCTGCTCCCCCTGCTTCCCCTGATTCCCCTGCTTCCCCTGAGTCTGCCTGACCGCCGCGTCCCACCTGCACCGAATACGACCTACCCAGCCAGGAATTCCCAGCGTCGCGCTCGCTCGGTTCGTCTTTGACTCCATTGGACGGGTCGGTTCGCACTCGTAGCAGCTCCCCGTCGAAGTCTGCGATTCCTGTGGCCATGTCTGATGGTTGAGCGGAAACCGCTGATTCTGATTGTTGCGATCGAAACGCGTGGCCTGCGCTTAGGGACGAAGCGTCGTGCAGCTCCGCCATCGCTTGTGCGCGTGCCCGCGTTTTCCGAGTTTTCAAAACTTGCGCGTCCGCCGGCGTTCAGAGACGCTTCAATTCTTGCGCGTGTGTCCGACGTGTGCAGGTATCGAGGTGTCGCAGATGAGGAAAATCGAGTCTGACGGTCTCCGGTAGAATCTGTGTGGGTGAATTGATATCGTTATCGTTCGCTATGCAGCTGCTGCTAAGACGCACTCTCCCCGGGGATTGATTTATAGGGAGCTGCGTCGCGAGGCAATACCTAGGGAAGCTCGAAATCGAGGGTGGTACTATGCAAGGAGGACATTCATGTCGTTTGCAGTAGGGTAGACTTCTCGATTTCGAGACTCTTGGTAGTGGTTGGCGGCGAATCTATTATTTTGACCCCCTTGAAATTTGAATGTGGAAAAGAAAATTTATAGCGAGGATTGAATCAGGTACTTCAGGATTTAGGAACGCGTCGAAATCCTTTGCTCGAGATTCACGGAATAAGTACTGAAGAGCCATAGCTGACTTGAGCTGCAACGGTCAAGCTTCCCAAAGAACAACCACAAGTTTTCCAAGTTTTGCATGGCCTTCCAAGTTTCATAAGCGAATGCACACAGGGAATACCTTGCAAATTTCCAAGTGACTGGTGGCGTGGCTAATGAAGCTTCGGAAAACGCGAGGCTGATGAGTGGAACCGTCCCTGGTAATTCATCCATACCGTGGTTCTGTACGTTGCGCTTCGGTTAAAAAGGGTACGACAACCGCCGTTCACCCTACTGGACGATCAACGGAGAAACACATGAGACGATGCATTTTTTGGGGTGATGGTTCGACCTCTAAAATGTCGCGCCCTGGCTCTATCGGGAAGGTGAGCCAATCACCAATCAGTGTGGAAAGCACCTCCAATCTTCAGGGGGTACAGTACAGAAGGGCAGGAGAAGAGGCATGTACAACGCATCTTGCCAAAGCAGCTTTGGCATCCAGCGCAGCGAGGAAAAAGCGCCGCACCTGGCTGGAGTCAGGTCAGCACGCGGAAATCTCGAGGCCATTTTCCCTGTTCGCGCTAGTAGCACGATGAAGAAATCGACTGTAAGTTGCATCATAATGCAACTATTTACATGTTCTGCACACCTTGATGTGTGCTTTTTACTTTGAGATGTGCAGCTGCATACAGGAAAATACTATGGTAATACATATAAGGTATGCTTCATTTACCTGCAAAGACATTCACCTTCTTCAGCATTGCAAGAACTTGGGGCATTGGTGGGCGTGCAGTAGGGAGACCCTCCCAGCAGCAGCGCATAACATTGGCCAAGTCAGGGGGGCACTTGGGGGAAATAATGGGGCGTGCGCCCTGCAGGATGGGGGGACGAGGCGGAAGTGGGAACGGGGGTCGCACACTTAGCACTGATAAACCAGAAGCTTCATGGAAAGCTATGGGGGAAAGGATGGCAATATGCATGGCTGCAAGCATGACCCACCCTCAACATACAGACTTCACAGGGGAAGAAGAAAAATAATCAACATCCCCATCCCTATCCACGCTGCCTCTCCCCATCCAATTGGTCCTACCATCCCTTACCTCCTTGACAGCATCGGCCACTTCCCCAAAGTCTAGGTTCGGGAACGGCGCCTCCCGAGCGTACAGCTCCCACAGGCAGATGCCGAAGCTGTGGACGTCAGCAGAGCGGTCGTAAGGCTGGGAGAAGAGCACCTGGGAGGGTGTAGGGTGAGAGGGGGATGAAGGAGAGAGAGGTCGTAGGGCTGGGAGAAGAGGACCTAGGGGAGCGTGGTGAGGGGATAAAGGAGGGATGGAGAGGGGGGGGGAGGAACATAGCTCAGAAGAGGAGAAGAATACAGCAGCCAAAGCTGAGGACCTGAGGGGAGTGCGATCCATGGGGAGAAGTGGGGGAAGGGGGTGTGGGAGAGGTATTACCTCTGGCGCGCTGTAGCTGAGGGTGCGACGGCAGCTGCCAGTGGCGGTGCTGACTGGGTGGGAGGACTCCACACGTGCCGCCCCGAATCTTGCGATCTTGAGGCGGCGCTTGCCGTCCAGAAGCAGGTTCTCGGGACAAATGTCGCCGTGCACCACGCCCATGGAGTGCAGATACGCCAGGCTGGCAGAGAAAAGGGGGCCGCAGGGGCGAGGGGCCGAGGGGGCGAGGAGGAGTGGGGGGACGAGGAGAGTGGAAGGAGTCGTGAGCAGTTTCACGAACGAATGTCGCCGTGCACCACGCCCATGGAATGCAGATACGCCAGGCTGGCAGGGGGGGAGGGGGCAGGCAGGGGCGAGGGGAGTAAGGGAGTGAGGGAGGAGTTGTGAATCGTTCCAAGAACACACGCCCCCCTGCACCACCCCATGGAGTGCAGCTTTGCTAGTCTGGCTGGCACACAGTGCGACGGGGAGAGCGAGATGGGATGCTGGGGGAACAGGGTTAGGAGTTGTGAGTGGTCTTATACTTACGTACACATAAGAACCGGGTAATCGCTCACCCACTCACTCACTCACTCACTCACTCACTCACTCACTCACTCACTCCCTCCCTCACTCGCTCACTCACCCCTTGGCGAGATCAAATGCCACTTGCACAATGAACGGCATCGGCAGCTTCCTCCGTTCTCGGGCTGCCTGGAAAAGATATTCCTTGAGGCTACAGTGCTCCACATGCTCCATCACCACACAGAACGCATGCCCCTTGAACCGCAAGTCTGCCCCCTTTTCCTTGTCCTTTTTGTCGTCTCTGCCATTGTTAGTGCTGGCAGTGCTGCTGCTGGCAGTGCTGACAGTGCTAGTGGGGTTGGACGGTAGTTGAGGGTGCTCGGGGATAGATGCCCCAATGAACTGAAGGGAAGGAATAGGGGGAGGGGAGGGATAGACGACTTTTACAGCCATTTGCGGATGTTTCTGGTGTGCATGCTCGGATGGAGTGAAGGGAAGGAACAGGGGGATGAAGGGACCGAACAACGGGAGGGGTGAATGTGAGGCGAGAGATAGACTTTCACCATTGTGCAAGCAGACAAACTTACCTGAGCTCACGTGGACTTTCTAAAAGAAAAAAGGAAGGGAGATCCACAAAAGCAGGTGGAATGTCGCGAAAAATGGAACGGCGCGACAAGAGTAGATGAGAGGTTGTCTGCCTCTCTCTAGTCAAGGAATCTGAGACCTGAACTTGAATATACTGGGGTGTTTCAGTCTTATCCATATAATCACTTCCGTTTAAGAGTTTGGCCCTCCTCTGCTCGGGGTTTTGAGGTGCCTCAAATGAGACGAGTTTAACGATGGCTTAGATCTCACCTTGACTATATTGGGGTGTTTGAGTCGTCTCCATATAGTCACTTCCCTTAGGAACTTGGCCCTCCTCTGCTCCCACTGCTCCCCCTCGGACATCTCGCCTTCCACTTCACTCCAAGGCACCACGCGCACTGGAGGTGCGTGCAGGTGAGTGTGATGTGCAGGGGAGTGTGATGTCCAGGGGAGTGCAACGAAGGGATAGGGAGAAGGAAAAGGCAACAAGACGACTCGTTTAACACTCCCATGTACCACTCCCATGTACCACTCCCATGTACCACTCCCATGTACCACTCCCATGTACCACTCCCTCGCATTAAATGGTGCTGCAAGTGAGTGAGTGTGGTGAGCACGAGGGAGGAACGGGAGGGGGTGGACTGTACCCAAATGGTAAATATGAGAGCATTCATAGCATTCATATTGCAAAAGGTGATTGTGAGACAACTTCGGCCTGCAGCTGGGACTGCACTGCACCTGCCGGCGCAACGGTGCAGTCCTTTACTTTGCCCTTGTTTACAGTCCCACACGCATTTTGAACGAACTTATTGAGTGGTGCTGAGACGGATGATACACAGAAGTTGGTGGTGGGAGGGACAGACAGAAAGGCCATACCTGCAACCGGGCAGTCTCCTTGTATTCGCCCTTGTACCCAGTCCTAGACGACCCTTTGGCGATCAGAGGGTGAGAGGGACAGACAGCTCATACCTGCAACCGGGCAGTTTCCTTGTATTCGCCCTTGTACCCAGTCCTAGACGACCCTTTGGCGATCAGAGGGTGAGAGGGACAGACAGCTCATACCTGCAATGGGGCAGCTCATACCTGCACCGGGGCAGCTCATACCTGCACCGGGGCAGCTCATACCTGCAATGGGGCAGCTCATACCTGCAACGGAGCAGTCCTTGTATTTGCCCTTGTACACAGTCCCAGACGACCCTCTAGCAATCTCATAGGGCTATGATGAGATGAGAGGGCGCACATACTCATACTGAGATGGTGGATGTGAGGCAGCTCATACCTGCAACGGGGCAGTCCTTGTATTTGGCCTTGTACACAGTCCCAGACGACCCTCTAGCAATCTCATAGGGCTATGATGAGATGAGAGGGCGCACATACTCATACTGACATGGTGGATGTGAGGCAGCTCATACCTGCAACGGGGCAGTCCTTGTATTTTCCCTTGTACACAGTCCCAGACGACCCTTTAGCAATCTCTTTCTTTAAAACAACGTTCCTCAGCTTGATCTCCCACACCGGCCGCTCCCCCACCCACGCCTGCCCCGCCTCCCCACTCCACGCAGGAGACAAGAGCTCCCCCTCCCACCCCACACTCCTCATACTCCCCATGCTCCCCATGCTTCCTGCAGGGCTGGCATTCCCAGGCGCGGTTATCCCCCCTGCCTCCCACCCGGTGCTGCGAGCACTGCCAACAGGGCTGATGCTATCTGCTGCGGATTGCGCTTCCCATCCCACGCACCCGGTGCTAGCTCCGGTGCTAGCCTCGGGACTAGAACCTGCACTAGCCTCGGGGTTCGCCTCGGGATTTGCAGTCGCAGTGGCAGCGGCGGCAGCAGCAGCAGCAGGGCTAGCACCAGCCACCTGGCCAGCTGTTGTATACCCTCTGAGTCTGACCCCACCTCCTGTACTGATAGCAGCAGCACCTGTGGCTGCTGCTGCTGATACGGATGGGCTGGCAGTAGCAGCAGCGGAGGGCGAGGATGGGGGGAAGGAGGAAGGGGAAGGGGAGGGATGAGAGGAGCGAGAGGGGGGGGAAGGGTGTGGAGAGGGGGGCGGGAGGGAGGAGTGCAGAGGGGAGGAGGGAGGGGAAGGCAGGGAGGCGGGGTGGATAGCGTGGGAGGGGAGTGCATGAGGAAGAGGAGAGGGCGAATCGTTTGGGAGAAGGGAGGTCGGTACGAGAGGGAGAGGGGGAGGGAGAGGGGGAGTGGGAGGGGGAGTGGGAGCGTTTAGGTGGGGAGAAGTGGCGGTGGGCTCAGAGGAGGGAGAGTGAGGGGAGTCTAGTTGTTGCCGCATGTCTTTGCTGCCGCCTGCACGCCCTTCATTGACGCCCCTTGCCTCTATTTGCCCCACAGTATCTCCAGAGGGATGGTGGTGATTGCTTGTAGCACACGCCAGCCCGCTCCCTGGTTCTCTCACCGCCTCTTCCTCTCTCGGCGCTGCCACAGCAGCAGCTGGTGTTGCCACTACTGCTGCCGGCGCCACTGCTGCTGATGCCGCACGTGCGACTGAGACAGCAGCAGATTCGGAAGCTGACACTGGTAGTGGCAATGGCGATGCTGCCGATGGTGGTGGTGATGGTGATGGTGACGCTGATGGTGATGAATATGAAAATGCTGGTGGAAAATTCAACTGCGCAAATCTACCGCGTGTGAAGCTGAAGCGGCCAAGGGAGGAGCCCAGGGAGGAGAGGAGCGACGGCTTGGCCCCTCCTCTTTGCACCTGGTCGTCACTCCGTGCATGCTGCACTGCAGCCTCTCCCCTCGTGGCGTGGGCATCTCTGGGTGCACCCACAGACGCACCCCTCGGGGCAACTGTGGGTGCACCGTCCTGGTGGTGGGTGGTAAAGACGTTGACTGAACGGAGCAGGGCGGTGACTTGCGGCATGGAGGGGCGGGCAGCAGGGTCGCCCTCCCAGCAGCAGCGCAGCACATGTGCCAAGTCGGGGGGGCACTTGGGGGGGAGGATGGGGCGCACGCCCTGGGGGATTGGATAGGGAAGGGAAGAAAAGGGGGGAAGGACGTTGAAGAAGACAGGTTCCTTCTTACATCCCATACCATGCCATACTAGGTGACTTTTGAGTCGACTCAAAAGTCACTTCCTTCTTACATCCCATACCATGCCATTCTAGGGGGAACTTATGGGACATGGAAGGGGAGGAATGAAGGTAAACAGTTAAAGGGGAATTGGAATACAATCGCAAGCCAATCAAATGGAACCATGGCTCTTTCGAACCTCTTAGATCTCGATATAGTCACCTTCCTTCCCACACCTGCTGCAAAAGGTCGGAAATCTCGTTTTAGTCACCTTTCATTCCATACCTGTTGCAGAAGGTCGGAGATCTCGTTGTAGTCACACTTGGGGAAGGGCAGCTCACAGGAGAGCATGGCCCACAGGCACATGCCAAAGCTGAACACGTCCGCCTGGCGGTCGTACGGGAGGGAGTTGAGCACCTGATAGAGAAGGAGGCGAGGGAGGGAGGAATAAGGAGGTGTGTGGAGAGGGGCGAAGGTGATGGGGCGAGGGGTAAGAGACGCAGGGAAAGGGGGAGGGGGAATGATAGGGGGGGGGGAAGGGGAGGGAGTGGAGCACAGGAAGGATGGGAAGGTTGGGTGACAGGAGAGCATGGCCCACAGGCACATGCCAAAGCTGAAGACGTCCGCCTGGCGGTCGTATGGCAGGGATTTTAGCACCTGGTGGGGGTGGGGAGGGGAGGGGGAGGCAGGGGAGGGTGGGGAGGGTGGGCGACCAAAGAGCATGGCCCACAGGCACATGCCGAAGCTGAACACATCTGCCTGGCGGTCGTACGGGAGGGAGTTGAGCACCTGATGGGGGGGGGGAGAGGGAGGTGGGGAGGGACCGGAGGGGAAGGGAGAGAGGAGAAGAGGTTGGGAGGGTTGGGAATGGGTGACAGGAGAGCATGGCCCACAGGCACATGCCACAGCTGAACACGTCTGCCTGGCCTCAGTCCCGCTCGCCTCAGTCCCGCTCGCCTCAGTCCCGCTCGCCTCAGCCCCGCTCGCCTCAGCCCCGCTCGCCTCAGCCCCGCTCGCCTCAGTCCCGCTCGCCTCAGCCCCGCTCGCCTCAGGAGCCATGTAGCTTGGGTTGACTCGCTCCTCCCCTCTACCGGCGTGACTGTATGCAAGGTCGCCCTCGATAGACGAACAGGCGAAGATATGCCTGTGAGGTGCAGGCGTAAGGAGTTCACATGCATTCACCACGCACCTCACTCTTTTACGACCCACCCAGCTCACCTCAGGAGCCATGTAGTTCGGGTTGCCTCGCCCCTCCCCTCTGCCCGCGTGACTGTGTGCAAGGTCGCCCTCGATAGAAGCACAGGAGAAGCCCGCAAGGTGCAGGCGCACGTGAGGTGCACAAGCATTCACCATGCACCCCACTCCGTCCAGCTCACCATGCACCCCACTCCGTCCAGCTCACCATGCACCCCACTCCGTCCAGCTCACCATGCACCCCACTCCGTCCAGCTCACCATGCACCCCACTCCGTCCAGCTCACCATGCACCCCACTCCGTCCAGCTCACCATGCACCCCACTCCGTCCAGCTCACCATGCACCCCACTCCGTCCAGCTCACCATGCACCCCACTCCGTCCAGCTCACCATGCACCCCACTCCGTCCAGCTCACCATGCACCCCACTCCGTCCAGCTCACCATGCACCCCACTCCGTCCAGCTCACCATGCACCCCACTCCGTCCAGCTCACCATGCACCCCACTCCGTCCAGCTCACCATGCACCCCACTCCGTCCAGCTCACCATGCACCCCACTCCGTCCAGCTCACCATGCACCCCACTCCGTCCAGCTCACCATGCACCCCACTCCGTCCAGCTCACCATGCACCCCACTCCGTCCAGCTCACCATGCACCCCACTCCGTCCAGCTCACCATGCACCCCACTCCGTCCAGCTCACCATGCACCCCACTCCGTCCAGCTCACCATGCACCCCACTCCGTCCAGCTCACCATGCACCCCACTCCGTCCAGCTCACCATGCACCCCACTCCGTCCAGCTCACCATGCACCCCACTCCGTCCAGCTCACCATGCACCCCACTCCGTCCAGCTCACCATGCACCCCACTCCGTCCAGCTCACCATGCACCACACTCCGTCCAGCTCACCTCAGGAGCCATGTAGTTCGGGTTGCCTCGCTCCTCCCCTCTGCCCGCGTGACTGTGTGCAAGGTCGCCCTCGATAGAAGCACAGGAGAAGCCCGCGAGGTGAAGGCGCAGAGAGGAGTCTAGCAGCACGTGGTCGGGGCACACGTCGCCATGCACCACTCGCAGCGAGTGCAGGAAGGCGAGACTGGGTGGGGGAAGAGAGCGGGGTTGGGGGGGAGGCGGCAGAGAGAGTGTGTGTGAGGATGGCAGCACGTGGTCGGGGCACACGTCGCCATGCACCACTCGCAGCGAATGCAGGAAGGCGAGACTGGGAGGGGGCCGTGTGGGGAGAAAGTGGGGGACGGATGGGCGGGTGAGGTGAAGGCGCAGAGAGGAGTCTAGCAGCACGTGGTCGGGGCACACATCCCTCTCACCTCACCTCACCTCACCTCACCTCTCCTCACCTCTTAGCAAGCTGCATTGCCAAGTCAACAAGCATGTGCAGAAGCAGTTTCCTCTTCTCCCTGACAGTGCGGGCGGGATACTCCTTGAGAGTCACGCCCGTGCCAATGCAGGTGGCCAAGTGCACCACAAACAGCCCCTGTCCCTCCCCCCCCCTTCCCCCCTCACCTCTTGGCGAGCTGCATGGCCAGGTCCACCAGCATGTGCAGAGGCAGCTTGCGCTTCTCTCTGGCGGTGCGGGCGAGATAGTCCTTGAGCGTCACGCCCGTGCCGATGAGCGCACTCACAACGCACGCCTGCTCGCCCCGCAGGCGCGAGTCCACCCTCTGTTGACCAGACGGCCTGGGGGATGGCGAGGGGTGGGCCTCGGGGGACAGCAGCGGGATGTGCGCTCCTATCACCTGGGGGAGGTGGGGAGACCCGGAGACAGGGAGGTGGGTTTTGGGGGGGAGAGAGGTGATTGATTGAGGGGGAGAGCATGGGGATGTGCATGTCAATGACCTGGGAGGAGGGGAGGGAACTTTTGAGTCGACTCAAAAGTCACCTCGTTACAATGGCACACGACACATTTTCTGCAGGGGGGGAGCATGGGGATGTGCATGTCGAAGACCTGGGAGGAGGGGAGGGGGAGGAGGGAAAGAATGTAATAGACACACATAGCACCGCACACACATGCTCGTTCAATTCAACCCCACCCTCACAACGACCTGCAGAATTTGTGCTCAACTATTACGTCGAGTCAAAGAACGAAACCATTCCCCCCATGACACTGACATTTGAGTCGACTCAAGAATATGTGAGTGGATGTTGAGTCCACTAACGTTACAATCCCACCCTGGCTGGCACTGACCGGCACACTATGGGGGTGTGTGAGGCAGCTCCATATAATCACCTCCCGTATGAGCGCCGCCCTCCTTATAAGCCGGCCCAAAAGGGCAGACAGACAGGGATGTCACCCTCACACTGACTCACCGGCACTATATGGGGGTGCGTGACGCGGCTCCATATAATCACCTCCCGTATAAGCGCCGCCCGCCTCTCCTGCACCTCGTGCAGCGACGAGCCGTCGTCGCTGCCTAGGTCCACCACCTTCACTGCGAAGGACGCGTGAGAGGAGGAGGGCAGGGAAAGAAGAAGAGAAGATTGGGGGAAGAAGGCCTGTCATCCCTCCTCTCCTGCACCTCGTGCAGCGACGAGCCGTCGTCGCTGCCTAGGTCCACCACCTTCACTGCGAGGGACACACACGGGAAGGGGCACGGAGCGGGGAGTAGGGAGCGGGGAGGGGAGAGTAGGGTTGGGGCGGGGAGTAGGGAGCGGGGAGAGGAGAGCAGGGTTGGGGACAGAAGGCCGCCCTCCTCTCCTGCACTGCGTCCAGCGATGATTCGTCGCCGCTGCCTAGGTCAACCACCTTCGCTGCGGTACACGCACGAGGGAAGGAGGGTAGGCGGCGGGGGCGTGGAGGGGATGGTAATGAGAGGAGAGGGCCGGGAGAAGAAGGCCAGACTTCCCTTTTCTCCTGCACTGCGTGCAGTGATGATCCGTCGCCGCTGCCTGGGTCAACCACCTTCACTGCAACGCAAGCATGAGGGGAGGAGGGCAGGCAGGGAGCAGGACCGGGGAGCGGGGAGCGGGGGGCGAGGAGCGGGGGGCGGGGAGTCGAAGGGGGTCTTACATAACCTCTCCCCCTTAACCTCGAACTCCTGCTTTCTCACCCATCCCATTCGTACTCTCTCCCATCCCTCCTCACCGCACTGCACCCACCAGCAACGCTCTGCTTGCGGTACACGCCTCTGTACACCACGCTGGACGACCCCCGTGCAATCTCCTTGGTCAGCGCGATCTCGCGCAGATCTACCTCCGCCCACTCCGCGGACTCCCCCCACTCCCCCCACGCCCGCGCCTTCCCCGGACTCGGCGCGGCCCCCCATCCTTCCG
Organism: Closterium sp. Naga37s-1; assembly: GCA_947471745.1. Classification (NCBI taxonomy): domain Eukaryota; kingdom Viridiplantae; phylum Streptophyta; class Zygnematophyceae; order Desmidiales; family Closteriaceae; genus Closterium; species Closterium sp. Naga37s-1. The sequence continues at coordinate 337,149 of CANJKZ010000210.1, read as the reverse complement.
CTTCCCTCGGCGCGGGCGCGATTTCGAGCGGCGGCGGACCCTCGAGCCCTCCGCGGGTGCACGGCGCAACGGACCAGCGGACGGGGTGAGGCGGGGAGGAGGGGGAGGGAGCGGGGGAAGCGGAGGGAGTGGAGGCGTGGTGCTGCTTAACACTCTCCCCCCGCTCCATACCGTCGTCATTTGCGTGATCACTTGCGTGGCTGGGACTAGGTTGCTTCTGAGGTGCCTCTGCTATCGCCGTCTCCCTCTCCTCGCCATCTGCATTGCTGCCAATCATTAACCTGCCTTCGCCATCGGCATTGCCGACACGCGTTAACCTGTCCCGTAGGTCATGCGGGTCCTGTGATCCCTGCAATCCCTCCGATTCCTGCAAACACTCTGATCCCTCGACTCCCCGCAATTCCTGCAGTTCCCCTACTCCCTGCGTGTCCATTCCGCGACCTCGGTCTACAGTGCGGCACGAATGTACACTCTAAGGAATTAACGGAATATACTTTAGCGGATAGATGAGGTAGGACGCTACATTGTGGAGTGGTGACTAGGTATTATCGAGGAACTCTGTAAACGCCACATTGACGGAGATATCAAGGTAACATGCAGATACTGCATGAAGCACACATCACATCACAACCCCCTTTTTTTTTCCTGATAAGCTTTCTAACTACCTACGCCCGATAACCACACAGACTAAAACTGAACAGTCTTCACGAATCACGAATCACACGCACGCGTTTTACTAATAAGGGTCGCGGCTTGGGTCAACAACAAGGTTCGAGATTAGGCAGTAATATTCATGATTACAGTAGTAGTTGTTATCCTCTCAACTAGCAGATTTGCATTCCTGCAGAATGATATACCATAACAGATGCTAAAACAGATAGCCATAAGGATTATTGCCCCGATTGCGTCAAAAGGTCGTCAGGCTTGACGACCCGTTTGCGCTAAAAAAATAAACCCCAGAAGGGCATGCATCCGGTCAGGGAGGCATCAACCCTAAACACGGGGAGGCATGGATTTAGGGTTGATGCCTCCCTCGGATGGCATGCCATCCGATAGGGTTTTAGTTTTTTCCTGCCCGGGGCAGCATGTCGTCAGGTCGTCAGAGGGTCGTCAGGACTGACGACCCGTTTCCGCTGAGGTATTCCGTTTCGCCTGTGCCCTGGATCCTGAGATTTCACCAACCTAGCAGATGTCGTCAAGTCGCATGCATGCAAACTTCGCACCAGAGTTCGCCAGAATCCTCGCTTGTGTACGAGCACCAGACAGTGCCTCTCGAGAATGTCTGTGAGTAACCAGCTGATGGCGAAACGCCGATATGTCCAAAGCTATTGGATGCCTTGTCGCCTGTGAAAAAAGAAGCCTGGCCGCTCAGGTGAAATCCAAGGTGATGGTTTGTGATCGAGATCAGCGTTCTCTGTTGTGATTCATGGTGTGAAACGTGAGTTGTGGTACGGGGGAAAAACGTCAGCCTGATTTACTGGTTGCACCAGTGTACTCTTCAGTCCCCAAACTTTTATATTCCAGCGTATGCTCCAAATCCGCGGCTAGTAGCAGCAAATGGCGACGCGAAGTCAGTAGTTCGTGAAAAGAACAATTCAGAGAAAGCATTCCAAAAGGGTGTCCCGAAATATAAAACCATACTAGAAAACAATGTGTGGTGGTGGTATTTGCATCGTTCCTGTACTCACTCCCATTGGTTGTTTCGGTTGATCGTCCAACTTCCAACAACCGCCTTTCTTCACCTGATCGTATAGAGTCCACGCAGTCCACAATAAAGATTCGCGCTCCCCCTTCAAGCACGACGAATTAAATCTCCACCTTAACGCGCCCCACGTTCCGCTTCTCACTAAAGCTGTGAGGTCTTTTTGGGGCTTGAGTGTCTCGTCCAAGCATGATATTGCATAAGTCTTATTGAAAGGCAAGAGATTACCAATCATGGCTGCAGCGTAGTCGAAGGGGGTATGGAAGAGGAAGGTTGGAGTGGAAACGTCGAGAAGGGTGTGCTGTAGAAAGAAGCATTTCCATTGCTCGGATTCCCTAGCAGCTGGATAGAAAGGGGTGGAGAATGGTGAAGAGGAGTTGGTGTTGTAGAGGACTCTCCTCTACTTTGCAGGAACTGGGAGTTGTTCTAAACGATAGAGCTCTGTCTTAGCTTTCCAACGAGCCGTCAAACACGTCGATCGCCTAAGTATTCTCCGAGATATAGGCGTTCACGTGCTAGCTGGTGCTCTTGAATGCAAGTAAAGAAGCTCTCTGGAATTTGTGTTCGAATGTACCTTGTACAAAGAACTCAGAGTTTCACTATGATGGCATGCAATACAAAGAAAACAGATTTATAGCATGCAAACAAGATCGAATCGCACAAGTAACCTCGAACCGCTACACTCGCGAATGTTCGAGTAACATCGAAAGGGTGAAATTCGACTCTCGAATTTCACCGATCCGAATTCTCCTTGGGTCTCGAATGTTCCTGGTGCTGCCATGTGGCACCGAATCGAATGGGTCTTCCGAAGTCAATCCTCAACCCCACGCAAACCTGCAACTCACTCGAAGGTGAGCACAAGTCACACATTCGGTGGGTTGGGGGCATACAAACGCCCCACCACCACCTTGCTTCCAACACACGTAATCTCCAACACTCCCCCTTGCACCCAACCCACTAGGTGTGCAAACCAACATGCTCATAGCATGCACGGGATGAATCTTTAGGGGGTGGTTCCATGAGAGATTTCGCGTGTTCATCATCACCCTTGGTTGCGAAGCAAAACGCCGCGCCCTCCTTATCCGTCTCCCCAACGGCTACCGTAGCGTAGTCGTTGTACTTGGAGGGAGGACGAACCTCACGACGCTCGCGGGTCAAGGCCAATGGTAGGGAGGAAGGTGTGGAGGTAGTTGCCGCCTCGGTTGGTGACACCTCCACGACATCATCAATGCTCTCCTCGTTGTTCGCTCCCCCTCCATCGGCTTCCTTCTCCACTTGAGGTGGAGTCTCACTCTCTTCAACCTCCTCTCGTGTCGGAAGGATGAAGGTGAGTTGTTGAGTGGGTTTCTCCTTCGACGGGAACTTGTCTTCATCGAAGACCACGTCCCGAGACGTGACGACGCACTTGTCGCCCAAGTCCCACACTCGCCACGCACGCTCGTTCGCCGCAATTCCCAAGTAGATCGCCGCACGAGCCTTCGGTTGCAACTTGTGGCGAAGGGGATCCGGTGCATGGTAGTAGCAAAGGCACCCAAAGGTGCGAAGGCGGGATAGGTTCGGCTTCGTTCCGGTCCATGCTTCGAACGGAGTCATTCCCGGGAGCACCTTCGTCGGCAAACGGTTGCGAATCCACGCCGCTAGCGAACTCGCCTCGCCCCACCACTCTTTCCCAAGCTTGGAGTGTTGAAGAAGAGAACGAACGGCTTCCACCAACGTGCGATTAAGCCGCTCCGCCGCTCCATTTTGTTGGGGTGTGTAGGGTGTTGTGACGTCGTGCTTAATGCCCTTGCACTTCATCCATTTCTCGAGCTCCGCATTCACGAATTCGCCACCACCATCGGTGCGAATACACTTGATCCGCTTCTTGTCATCGTCGCAAACTTTGAGCGCCCACTCTTGAATCGCCTTGACCGCATCTCCCTTAGCCTTCAAAAGTCGGGTCCAACACATCCGCGTCGCGTCGTCGAGCATCACTAAGAGGAACCGCGCTCCTCCCTTTGATGCATGCCGCATCGGTCCACACACGTCCATGTGAACAAGTGCAAGCGGGTCCTTAGCGAGGGGTGGCGTTCGGCTACCGAATGGCTTGCGAGCCATTTTTCCTTCGACACACGCCGCGCACACGCCCTTCTCGTTGTCGCCGGCGATCACGTCGACTCCCTTCGCAAGTCCTTTGTTGGCCAACTCCTTGACCGAGTCGTAGTTGGCGTGCGCAAGCCGATTATGCCACGCCTTGAGAGTCGCCTTGGAGCCTTGCGCCACGTTGGATGAAGCCGCTCTCGGGTACGTCTTGAGTTGGTAGATATCTCCGTTGAGAACACCTTGCGCGAATTGCTCCCCCTTCCAAAAGAGGTTCATTTTCGCACCGTCGATCGTGGCGATCACTCCCTTCTTCGCAAGTTGCGGGACGGATAGAAGGTTCACCTTCACCCAGGGACGTGAAACACGTTCGTCACGTCCACCGGACCGCTATCGACGATGAGGCGCGTACTCCCAACTCCGACCACCGGTAGCGATTCGTTGTTTTCGAACACGATGCTCGTGACGTCTCCCGGAGCGCCAATGTTGTTGAGGAGCGACGCCGAGTGCGTCATGTGTTGCGTTGCGCCGGTATCGAGGAACCACGCGTCGCTTGGAGTTTTGTTCCCGTTGCCGGCCACTAACACGAGCGACTCCTTTGAATCATCGGCCTCGTCGGATGCCGTGTGCGCGTTGCCCTCTTGGTCCCGCGCCATCGATGGAGTCCAATCGCTCGGCCGCTTTCGACACTCACGCCAAAAGTGTCCCGGTTTGCGGCAATAGTGACACTTGCCGCGATGCTCGCTCCCACCGGACGATTCCTTCGTTGCGTCCTTGCTCCACTTGGACTTCTTTCCGGAACTCCCTCCGGAGTACATGGCGGCACCCTCGCTCTCATTAGCGAATCGTCGGCGACGCGATTCTTCATGGAGAAGCCGACCAACCACCATTTCCTTCGTCCAAGTGTGTTGCACGCTATCGAGTGTCGTAATCACCGTCGACCACTCTTCCGGAAGGCCGCAAAGCAAGGTGAGAATCCAATCCTCCTCCGTGACCGTTCCACCGAGGTCCATGAACGTTTCCCCGAGTTCCTCCACACGAGTCGCAAACTCGTGCATCGATTCGCCCGCGCGCATCTTCACCGTGTAGAACGCATTCCGGGCTAGGATCTTGCCGTGGAGAGTCTTGTTCACGTGGATGGTCTCGAGCCGCTTCCACGCTTCATGCGCCGACGCTTCGAGCTTGATGCACATGCGCACCGAGCTCACGAGATTGATGCCGATGCGCGAAATCAACGTAGCGAACGCCTTTTGGTCCTTCTTCTTCCATGCCGCGATGCCGCTCTCATCGTCCGGCTTCTTCTCCGTTCCATCGAAGAAACCCCAAAGTCCCCGCTCCATCATGAGCACTTGGAACTTAAACTTCCACGCGGAGTAGTTTTGTCCCGTGAAAATCGGTACCGCCGACGTGTCGAACATCGTCGCGGTTGCCCAGGGTTCGCCGGAATTTACAACGACACCATCCAAGGAAGTGCGGGAGGCCTCGCTTGAAGTCATCATGCGTGCTCTTTGTCGCGCGCGTAGACTCCTCCGACCAGCTCTGATACCACTGTTGTAGAGGACTCTCCTCTACTTTGCAGGAACTGGGAGTTGTTCTAAACGATAGAGCTCTGTCTTAGCTTTCCAACGAGTCGTCAAACAAGTCGATCGCCTAAGTATTCTCCGAGATATAGGCGTTCACGTGCTAGCTGGTGCTCTTGAATGCAAGTAAAGAAGCTCTCTGGAATTTGTGTTCGAATGTACCTTGTACAAAGAACTCTGAGTTTCACTATGATGGCATGCAATACAAAGAAAACAGATTTATAGCATGCAAACAAGATCGAATCGCACAAGTAACCTCGAACCGCTACACTCGCGAATGTTCGAGTAACATCGAAAGGGTGAAATTCGACTCTCGAATTTCACCGATCCGAATTCTCCTTGGGTCTCGAATGTTCCTGGTGCTGCCATGTGGCACCGAATCGAATGGGTCTTCCGAAGTCAATCCTCAACCCCACGCAAACCTGCAACTCACTCGAAGGTGAGCACAAGTCACACATTCGGTGGGTTGGGGGCATACAAACGCCCCACCACCACCTTGCTTCCAACACACGTAATCTCCAACAGTTGGAACAGAGGTGATAGAAAGGGAAAAGGGAAACAGACGGGAGGATACATGCACAGGGGAAGTTAGGATGGTGGGAGGGAGTACCATGGGAGCAGGTAGGGTTGAACGGACGATGCAGCGATGTCAAATTCTTAGCCAGCGCACGAAAGGTGCGCCGTGAAAAACGATCCCTTGTGTCTGAAAAAAACATTCAGTTAGAGAGAGAGATAGAGGACCATCAGGTCTTGGCATTTGTCTTGCCCACTTGCATGTACCTATGGCCGATATAATACGAAGGACCGTTTGAGAGACAGGGGATTATCAGGTCGTGGCAGGGGGGCGAAACAAAGGTGGAAAGCAGGACTGGGAAGTAAAAGGAAGGATACTGGGCGTTTGCTTCAAAACGACTCAAAAATCGTTTGCTTTGACCAAACGACAAGGCAGAGTAAGCAAGGGAGGGCCGATCAAGGGACAAGTGGTTGGGACGAGCACTGGGCGTTTGTGCAAAAGACAAGGCATGGAAGGCCATGGTGGGCCAATTGCTAGGCAGGCGAACTGCTAGGTGGCGGGCCGATTAGTAGGTGGGCCGATTAGTAGGTGAGGTGATTAGTAGGTGGGCGGATTAGTAGGTGGGTCGATTAGTAGGTGGGCTGATTAGTAGGTGGGCTGATTAGTAGGTTGGCTGATAAGTAGGTGGGCTGATTAGTAGGTGGGCTGATTGGTAGGTGGGCTGATTAGTAGGTGGGCTGATTAGTAGGTGGGCTGATTAGTAGGTGGGCTGATTAGTAGGTGCGCTGATTAGTAGGTGGGCTGATTGGTCGGTGGGCTGATTAGTAGGTGGGCCGATTAGTAGGTGGGCCGATTAGTAGGTGGGCCGATTAGTAGGTGGGCCGATTAGTAGGTGGGCCGATTAGTAGGTGAGCCTACCAAGGAAGAAGCCAGAGTCTACGAGGCACCGGGTGGATGCGGACGGGAAAGAAGAAGCCAGCCAATCACAAAGGTTTACAGTGGCCTGCCCACCAGCCGAGCTGCCCGAAAGCAAAATTTGTGAGGCAGAGCCAAAGCCACGCTTTTGCTGGAGATCTGAAAGGCAGGAGGGGGGTGTATATTAGAAGGAGAAAGACAAGGGAGAGGAGAGTAGAGAGGCTGATGGGAAGGGGCAGGGCAAGTTGATGCAAAAGGGTGAGGGGAGACGTAGGGGTGTTAAAGTGATACATGAAGCAACGTTGGTAGGAGAACAGAAAGTGGAAAGGGAGGGAGGGAGGGAGGGAGAGGAGAGCTTGGAAGAGGATCGGCGTGAGCTGAGAGAAAGGGGATAAGACGATACACAAGGATAGTAGGTTGCAATAAAGTAATGAAGATTTAGACACCATGAGAGCAGGACGCACTTGGGTAGAGGAGCGGAGCCATAGAGAGTACAGGCAAGGGGGAGAGTCAGCACAGGCACAATGGGGGGTTCACACACCTTGCAGCACAGCCTGAATGATGTTCCATCCGTCCAGGTAGATGGCTGAAACCGATGGCAGGTTTGACCCTGTTGACCTTGTTGACCCTGTTGACCTTGTTGCCTCCGTTGACCTTGTTGACTCCATTGACCTTGTTGCCTCAGTTGACCTTGTTGCCTCAGTTGACCTTGTTGACTCCGTTGACCTTGTTGACTCCGTTGATCCGACCGCCTCGACGCTCGCATTCATTGCTGCGGCGAGCCTCGCTGATTTCAAAGAGGTGGCGGTGGCGTTCGGGTCAAACAAGCTGGCCGCATAGCCCCCCGTTGTGAGGTTGATCCGCCCTCTCGTGCCGGCATAGCCACCTCCGTCGCAATACACCACCCTCACAAGGTTCCAGTTATGGAAGGTGGGGTTCACGGTCTCGTTGGCGCTCAGCACACCGCCAAACGTTTCCTGCGCAAGGCGTTGACATGGTGTAACGAAAGGGTGTGGATGGGTTGGATTGTTCTTTAGGTGCCACAAAAGGGGGTTCACGGTCTCATTCTCATTGGAGCTCAGTACACCGCCAAACGTTTCCTGCGCAAGGCGTTTGGATCAGAGAAGCTGTCATTCAGATTGATCCGCCCGCTCTGCCAGCATAGCCCCCTCTCCGTCGCAATACACGACCCTCACAGCGAGGTTCCAGTTGTGGAGCATGGGGTTCCCCGGTCTCGTTGGAGCTCAGTATACCGTCAAGCGGATTCTTTAGTGGGCATTGTCATGTCACCACGCAAACAAAGTGTGAAGCGAGAGGGCTGGTTTGGGTGAGAGGATGACTCGCATATACACACGGCAAAAAGTCCCTTGAGAGCTCCATAAAAGCTTGACGAGTAGTAGCAATGGGGTGTCCTACTGGTACTAGAGAGTAGGCTGTTGTGGAGAGTAGCAGCAGCAGCAAAACATGAACTACGTGCCAGCAGCAGCGGTAAAACGAGGGGGGCGAGTGTTATTCGGAATGACTAGGCGTAAAGGGCAGCAGCAGCAGCAGCAGCAGCAGCAGCAGCAGTGGCAGCCTTACAGAGCTGTTGAGCTGCATAGGTTGTCCTCTTGTGGACCCCAGTCCTGTGACCGCTCGCCCTGCGCATTTCCCTACAGTGACACACCACCCCCCCGGGGGAAGGTAGATGTGCCATTTGATGCGCCCTGACCCGGTGCCGGGGCGGAAGTAGTACCCTGGAGGGCTGGCGCAGGGGAGATGGTATGGGGAGAATGGCAGGGGGGATGTGTTGAGGGAAGATGGTATGGGGGGAATGGCAGGGGGAATGAGTTGGAGAGGGAAGATGGTATGGGGAACGAGTTGCACGGGGAGATGGCATTCCACAGGAGCGAAACGAATCCCAGCCGCAGGATGTGGGTTGCGAACGGGTGGCGAGATTCACGTCGTCGCAGCACCGAATAGCTATCGTGCCACGATTGCCGAAAAGCACTGATTTCGCCAATCACTGATTTTTTATGAGTCGACTCAAACATGGTCCGCGGACAACTTGCACCATGCATGATTGAATCACTCTGACTGACCGCCTGGCATGATTGCTTTTGAGTCGACTCAAGACTCAAAAGTCTCAAAAGTCAACTTGCACCATGCATGATTGAATCCCTCTGACTGACCGCCTGGCAAGATTACCTTCCATCCAGGCACTTGGCACGAAACGTATTATTGGGCAGCAGAATAAGCGTTGGCAGCAGATTCAGCGTAATATTGCTACTAGGAGTACCGTTACTACTAGAAGTACCGTTACTACTAGAAGAACCGTTACTACTAGAAGTACCGTTACTACTAGAAGTACCGTTACTACTAGAAGTACCGTTACTACTAAAAGTACCGTTACTACTAAAAGTAGTCTCCCCAGGAGTCCCCTTTGTCCAGAGGACTATTCCGACTACTAAAGCAAGCAGCGCAAAGAACGCTATGAGAGATATGATCAGGGACTTTCGGCCGGCCATGGACAAACAACACGAGACCATGATGGGCGCTAAGAATTCAGTTGAAACGACTTTCGAGGCGCTTCAAAGGCCTGGCATGGCCAGATAGGATCATGCCAGATAGCACGAGGAAATCATGGGGCACCATGAACTGAGCAGACTTTGGAGTCGACTCAAAAGTCACTTCAAAGGACTGGCATGGCCAGATAGGATTGTGCGAGATAACACGAGGAAATCATGGGGCACCATGAACCGAGCAGAAACACTGCTGTGCTTCTTCACGTACCAACATGTGAGACGAGATGTGTCTATTACTAGTAGCAGTTGCTCCGAGCAATTCGGACCGTTGCATGATTTGTGATCAACGTCTTCTGGCTGTTACAACTGCTATTCCTGCTGTTTCAGCAAAAGGGAGGAAAAGGACGAATGAAGCCCAAGTAACCTGTAGCACGAACATGAATCTGACTACTGTGTGTGTGCTGTGGAGATTAGGAACGACGCGTCAGGATGATGAAGAATGTGTCTACTGATTTGCGTAGTCAAGCTCTAGAACAGTTGCCAACGCTGAGACAGCAATTTACAGGTGATGCCCACCCCCATGCACGCGAATTTGCTCTGCACCGGATGGAAACGCTGCACCCGAGGTTTTTTCCCCAGCCTGTTGCACCCACGGTACAAGCGCGTCGCGTGGTTATGAACCAATTGTAACGAACAGACCGAAGTCAAACTGAAGAGACTGAAGTCAAAATGTCAACGGATAAGGTTACAGATCGTTTATATAAGCACCTGCGAATCCTTTTTAACTAGCTGCGAATTGACGAAACTTATGCGAAATGCACGATACAGCTTATACGCCCCCTTCACAAGGCAACCGGGAGGGGCTCAATCAGGCATGATGTGGTGTGGTGTGGTGTGGGCTCAATTAGACTTCCTAAGCCCGATCGTGCCTGCCACGTACAGATTTGGTGTGGTGTGGAGCCACGAACCTCTTCCGAACCTAGAAATGCCAAGTGACGAAATGCGCTGCTGTGGAATGGCGGTGTTTGGTACGGGAGCTCGCCTGGCCTTCACCTTGCCGTTACGATATGATGCGTGTTAGCGAAAAGAGAAAGCTGAAGTGCAAAAAGATGAGATGTGTAAGGTTTTGTTTTTTCTTTCCCTAGCACTTTCCAACTCACGTTACTAGCCTTAAAGCTCAAGGCCCAAATTGCAGACCGCGAGGGGCAAGATTAGTATTCTTGATGGAGGGGGTTCGGAAACTTGCTCGGTTGCAACTTGGGACTTGGGCAACCAAACTCGAAGCCCCCCCCCTTGATAAGTGTAGCGAGGTGTTGTACGAAAGTGTAACAACCGTCGCTCACAACACCCCCCGTCAACTTCTGTGAGCACCTCCCCAACAGCCCAACGGTCAACCTTACTAAGGTTGAACAATTTGGGTCTTGAGCTTTAAGCTTAGAATCATATATCGAACCAATGAAACTTGAGAATGGTTTTTTTCCCACTGGAATATATATCATGCAATGCTTATAATCGAGGAATTTTGAGTAGCATTTTTTTCCCACAAGCTAACCACATCAGCAATAGATCCACGGTGGCTCATCCAGGGTTGATTCCAACACGAGCCAGTAGTGCACGTATGTATGTATGATGCAGGAATATACATTCCAAATGACGTATTTTTCTGTACGATTAGATTCTTCACCTGATCGTATAGAGTCCACACCATCCAGAATAAAGATTCGCGCTCCTCCTTTGAACACGACGAATTGGAGCCCCACCTCAATGCACCCCACGTTCCGGCTCTCACTATACTTGTGAGATGCTTCCGGGCATGGAGTGTTTCCATCGCGCAAGAATAGGCGGAGGTCGGGTTGGAAGGCAAGAGGTTACCAATCATGGCTGCTGCGCAGTCAAAGGGGGCTCGGAAGAGGAAGATTGGGGTGGAAATGTCGAGAAGGGTGTGCTGCAGGAAGAAGCATTTCCATTGCTCCGATCCCCCGGCAGCTGGATATGAGGGGGTCAAAGGCGAGGCGATAGAAAGAGTCAAAGGTGATAAAAAGAGTCAAAGGTGATAAAAAGAGTCAAAGGTGATAAAAAGGGGCGAAGGTGATAAAAAGGGGCAAAGGTGATAAGAAGGGGCAAAGGTGATAAAAAGGGGCAAAGGTGATAAAAAGGGGCAAAGGTGATAAAAAGAGTCAAAGGTGACAAAAAGAGTCAAAGGTGATAAAAAGAGTCAAAGGTGATAAAATGAGTCAAAGGTGATAAAAAGAGTCAGAGGTGATAAAAAGAGTCAAAGGTGATAAAAAGAGCCAAAGGGGATAAAAAGAGTCAGAGGCGGAAAAAATAGTCAAAGGTGATAAAAAGAGATAAAGGTGATAAAAAGAGTCAGAGGTGATAAAGAGAGTCAAAGGTGATCAAAAGCTAGAAAAGGTGATGGGGTAACACATGTACAGGAAATTAGGGTGGTGGGAGGAGGTACCATAGGAGCAGGTAGGGTTGACCGGACGATGCAGCGATGTCAAATTCTGCGCCAGCGCACGAAATGTGCGCCTTGAAAAGCGATCCCTTGTGTCTGAATGTTTCAAAGTTTGAAAAAGGGAGTCAGTCAGGGGACCACTCAGATAGTGGGAGGGGCCGAAAGAAAGGTGGAAAAGCAAGGACGGGGGACAAGTCAATGGGACGGAGGGACAGCTGGCGTCTGCTTTGCGATTTTTTAGGCGCCTCAAAAATCTAAGGAAGGACACCTGGCGTTTGCTTTGACCAAACAACAAGGCCTGGTAAGCAACTGTGGGCCCTCCCTGAGACCAGTCAACGGGACAAGTGCTACTGGAGGCTTCTTTTGAGGCGCCTCAAACTTTTGAGGCGCCTCTAAAATGTGGGCCCTCTCTGGCAGCAGTCAATGGGCCAAGTGCTACTGGAGGGTTGCAGTGCTTGCCCCACCCTTGTCCAAATGACAAGGCATTGTAGGCAAGGCTGGGCCGATCACTAGGGGTGCCAATTATCTAGGGGCGATTACTAGCTGGGGTAGATACTGTGGGGGGGGATTGCTAGGGGGCACTCCTGCTAGGGGGACGTACTCAGGAAGAAGCCAGCATGTTTCGAGTCGACTCAAAACACGACTCCTGCTAGGGGGGCATACCCAGGAAGAAGCCAGCATCTACGAGGCACCGGGTGGACGCGGATGGAAAAGAAGAGGCCAGCCAATCACAGAGGTTTGCTGTAGCCTGCCCACCAGCGGAGCTGCCCGAAAGCAAAATCTGTGAGGCGGAGCCAAAGCCACACTGTAGCTGGAGGTCTGACGAGGGGATGTGGATGGGGGATGGGGGATGTGGATGGGGGATGGGGGATGTGGATGGGGGATGGGGGATGTGGATGGGGGATGTGGGATGTGGGATGGGGGATGGGGGAATGGGGGATGTGGGATGTGGGATGGGGGAATGGGGGATGTGGGATGGGGGATGGGGGATGTGGATGGGGGATGGGGGATGTGGATGGGGGATGTGGGATGTGGGATGGGGGATGGGGGATGGGGGAATGGGGGATGTGGGATGTGGGATGGGGGAATGGGGGATGTGGGATGGGGGATGGGGGATGGGGGAATGGGGGATGTGGGATGGGGGAATGGGGGATGTGGATGGGGGATGGGGGATGTGGATGGGGGATGGGGGATGTGGATGGGGGATGTGGGATGTGGGATGGGGGATGGGGGAATGGGGGATGTGGGATGTGGGATGGGGGAATGGGGGATGTGGGATGGGGGATGGGGGATGGGGGATGGGGGATGGGGGAATGGGGGATGTGGGATGTGGGATGGGGGAATGGGGGATGTGGGATGGGGGAATGGGGGATGTGGGATGGGGGAATGGGGGATGTGGGATGGGGGAATGGGGGATGTGGGATGGGGGAATGGGGGATGTGGGATGGGGGAATGGGGGATGTGGGATGTGGGATGTGGGATGGGGGAATGGGGGATGTGGGATGGGGGATGGGGGATGGGGGATGGGGGAATGGGGGATGTGGGATGGGGGAATGGGGGATGTGGGATGGGGGAATGGGGGATGTGGGATGGGGGAATGGGGGATGTGGGATGGGGGAATGGGGGATGTGGGATGGGGGAATGGGGGATGTGGGATGGGGGAATGGGGAATGTGGGATGGGGGAATGGGGGATGTGGGATGGGGGAATGGCGAGCCAATGGTGGGAGGAGGGAGGAGATGGGGGGAGGGGAAGGGGTGGATTGGAGAGGGGGAAATGAAAAGACAGCAGAGAGGAAGGGCTGAGAAAATAAAGGTAGGGGTGCGAGGTGCGGGCGGGAAGAGCACCTTACAGGTGCAAGAGAGGGAGTAGAGGGGGGTAAGGAGATGGTGTGGTGATAATCAAGATACATGTCATGTCAGAGAGAAAGCACATTTGGGAGGAGTGTCCATCTCTACAGGGTACAGAGGACGACTTTTGAGGCGCCTCAAAAGTGATACTTACAATGCATGTCGCGTCACGTCACGTCATGCCACGTCACGCCACGCCACGCCACGCCACGTCACGCCACGTCACGTCATGCCACGAGAAAGGGCACATTTGGGTGGAGTGCCTACCTATCTCTACAGGGTACAGGTGAGGGGGGGAATCGGCACACACACCTTGCAGCACCGCCTGAATGATGTTCCATCCGTCCAGGTAGATGGCTGAATGATGTTTCAGCAGCAGGTTTGACCCCGTTGACCCCGTTGACCTCGTTGACCCCGTTGACCCGGTTGACCCGGTTGACCCCGCTGACCCTGTTGACCCTTCCGCATCGAAGCTCGCATTCGTTGCCGGCGAAATGACCCTCACTGATTTCGGCAAGGTGGCAGCGGTATTCGGACCAGAGTAGCTGACATCAGTAAGGTTGATCCGCCCTCTCGTGCCCGCGTAGTGTTTTTCAGAATTCTCAAAAACACCCGGCAAGGTGGCAGCAGTGTTCGGATCAGAGTAGCTGATGTTCGTAAGGTTGATCCGCCCTCTCGTGCCCGCATAGCCGCCCCCATCACAGTAGAGCAACCTCACGAGGTTCCAGTTGTGGAAAATGGGGTTCACTCGCTCGTTGGAGCTCAGCACACCGCCAAACGTTTTCTGCGCAAAGCGATGTCACAGTGCAAGCAAAGGGTGTGGTGTGGATTGGGTTGGTTGCGTGGTGAACAAGAAAAGGGAAGAGGATTGGGGTGAGTGGTGATATGGAATCTGCATGGGAAAGGCAGTAGAACTTGGTGTGGAAGGAGGGGGCTGAGGAGGAGTGCAAATAAGGAGGTTTCATTTCAACACATTGTTGAGGTGAAATAGAGAAACGTGAGCCTTGCTCGCGGCATCAAATGCCTTGTTAAATACGTCTTGGAACTTCCAAAAAGGATTTACAATATGTTGAGGGGAGAGGTAGCTCCAGCCTTCGTTCCTTTTTCCCAGTTTTAAGGCGTCTCAAAGGTAGCTACAGCCTTACAGAGTCGTTGAGTTGCTTGGGGTATCCTCTTGTCGTCCCAAGCCGTGTGCGCGCCCGCTCCGCGCATTCAGCGACAGTGACACACCAGCCGCCTGCTGGCAGGTATATGTGCCACTTCTGGCTCCCCGAGCCGGTGCCCGGGCGGAAATAGTACCCTGGAGGGCTGGAGCAGGGGAGATGGATGGGGAATGGGGAAGACGGTACGGGGAATGGGGGAGAGGGTATGGGGAATGGGGAAGAGGGTATGAGGAATGGGTATGCGGAACGGGGAAAGGGGTATGCGGAATGGGGAAGAGGTATGCGGAATGGGAAAGAGGGTATGCGGAATGGGGATGATAGTATGGGAAATGTGTTGTGTGGGGACCTGACATTACACAGGAGCGAAACGAATTCCAATAAGTATAATCGGACAGCAGAATAAGCGGAATAAGCGTACTATTACTACGAGTAGTATCAGGAGTCTGCTCAGAAAGCCGCTTCGTCCAGAAAACTATCCCTACTACTAACGCAAAGTATCACTTATCGGACTCCTGGCGGGATTACCTTCCATCCAGGCACTTGGCACCAAGCTCATTATTGGGCAGCAGTATAAGCGGAACAAGCGTACTGTTGCTACTAGTGGTACCAGTCTCCTCAGGAGTCCCCTTTTTCCAGAGAACGATTCCGAGTACTAACGCAAGCAGCGCACATACTGCTATGAGGGATAGGATGATGGACTTTCGGACACGCATGGCTAGTAAAGCTAGGAGAGCACGAGGAGAAGCGGCTTGACGATACTACGAACTTCGTCAATTCGTCGCTGTGGTTCAGGTGAACGTGTCCATTGCCCACTAAAAGTCGCAATTTGTTGCCAGCAATTCGGACGAATGCATTGCATTGCAAAGGAAAGGACGTCACGGCGGTTACACCCACCATTCGTGCTGGATAACTAGAAGGGGAGAAAAGGGCGATTGAAGCTGAACTGACCTGTGGCGTGAGCGTGACTTGGTTGGACTACTGTACAATACTCTATCCGTGGTCTGAGCTGGAGTGGAAATAGGGACGACGCGACACGACGATAAAGAACGTGTCGCGGCTCGTTTGAGCGGTTGAAAATATAGACTGCATTGCAAATCTGCAGCTGCGAAAACGGAGGCAAGGAATACGTAGGGTTTCCTCTCGCCTGATCATCATGTGTTACGAGTGCAATTGAACGAGCTAGTGAGAATTGCACTATCGAAGCAATCAATACACTTGAGCGAAAAGCATGAGCGAAGTTTATATAGCGAAGCTAGCGTGGTAACGGTAATGCGGGAAATTGGGGTGCGCTACGGGCCTAGCGCCGAGGTTGGGAATTGTCGAGGCGGAGGTCCGGAGCGCGGGTTACCAACCGAACCGTTAGGTTGGGTCGCATCGTGAACAGTGGCGGGAGTCGTGGTCGAGGCGAATGTCGCGAGCAGGTAACGTTCACTGATGGGTGCCGATGGCGGGAACAGGCATGTACGCGGTAAGCAGGGACGCGAAGTAAGGAAAAGGAATTTTCCTTACACTACCCCCCTCCCCAAGGAGGCCCCTCTTACGAGAGCGCGTGTATATCTTGAAAGTTTCGGCTACGCAGATACTCAGTCATGACAGGGTGATTCTCAATTCTATCCAGGGGAACCCAGTTGTCTTCGGTGGGCGTGCGGTCTTTCCAGCGGATTAGGAATTCGATCCTGCGGGCTCCCCGTGGGTCACGTACTCGGTGGCTCAGTATTTTTTCGGGCGTGATGATTGGCTCTGTCGGTGGTCGTGTCATGCCGGCGGGGCGGTTGCGAGGCAGTTGGCTGGTGGATGGTACGTATGGGCGAAGCAGGCTGACGTGGAACGACGGGCTGACGTACCAGTCAGCAGGGAGGAGGAGACTTGCGGTGACGGGTGTGATCATGTGGCTGATGCGAA
This sequence comes from Closterium sp. Naga37s-1, assembly GCA_947471745.1. Classification (NCBI taxonomy): domain Eukaryota; kingdom Viridiplantae; phylum Streptophyta; class Zygnematophyceae; order Desmidiales; family Closteriaceae; genus Closterium; species Closterium sp. Naga37s-1. Next base: position 320,483 of record CANJKZ010000210.1, on the reverse strand, counting down.
ATGGGCCGCAATATCGGGGGCGGAGTTTTGGGGTGATGGGCAGGCGGAGGTTTTGAGTGTCGAGTAATACCAGGTCGTCGGGTTGGTAAGTGACGGGGCGGTGGTGTCGGTCGGCGTTGCGTTTAGCGATGACGTTTGATTTTTTTATTGCTTCTGCTGCTCGGGTTCGTGCTGCTTGCAGTATTTCTGCGAACTGTTGCGCGCGTGGGACTGGGTTGTCGGGATTCGGGGTCATGGGTACTGTGGGGTCTTGTCAGTAGTTCAGGTAAAACGGTGATTGTTGGGTCGTGGCAGATGGCGAGTTGTTGTACGCGAATTCGATGAGTGGCAGTTGCTGTTCCCACGTGGTCGGGTCGTCGCACGTGGCTCGGATGAGCTGTTCCATGGTCTGATTTGTCCGTTCTGGATGTCCATCGGTTTCGGGGTGGTATGATGAACTGAACTGTAGTCGCGTGCTGAACTGCTGCCACAGGTTTCGCCAGAAGTTGCTGGTGAATTTCGTGTCGCGGTCGCTGATAATTGATGCTAGTATCCCGTGCAGTCGAACGACGGTGGAGATGAAGAGGCGGGCTGTTTCTTCGGCTGTGATTGATTTCTTGCAGGCTGCGAAGTGTGCCATTTTCGTCAATCGATCGACGACGACCAGGATCGCGTCGTTCCCACTTGCTCCAGCCGGTAACCCCGTGACGAAGTCCATCGTCACCTGCTGCCAAGCACGCTCTGGGGGTGGTATCGGCTGCAACTGTCCTGCCGGTCGTTGTCGTGACGACTTCATGAGCTGGCAGGTGGGACACGATGCCACGTGTCGTTGCACGTCGGTCAGCATCTCGGGCCAGTAGTAATACCGCTGCAGCTGCTGCCGTGTTTTCTCTACCCCGAAATGTCCTGAGGTAACCCCGTCGTGTGCCTCCTGTAGTAACAGTTCCCTTAGTAACGTGTAGCCCAGTACCCAGATGCGGTCGGTGCCGGCTTTTACGTAATACACCCCTTTTGCTGCTGCGAACTGCTGCGAGTTGCCTCCGGTAAAGAAGGGGTCTGTCTGATACCCGTGGGTAAATAGGCCTGTCAGTAGTGGGCTGGTCTGTGCGAGTAGTATGGCGTGGATCTGGGCAGTTGGACGGGTCAGTGCGTCGGCAATGTTCGAGGCTCCCTTTTTATAGGTGACCGTGTAGTGGAAGTTTGACTCGAGGAAATCGAGCCAGCGGATCTGTCGTGGGTTGAGGTGGGGCTGTGCGCGGAGGTACTGTAGTGATATGTGGTCTGTCCGTACTGTCACGTCTGCGCCGGTCAAGTAACAGCGCCATACCTTGAACGCATGCACGATCGCGAGCATTTCGCGGTCGTGCATCGGGTAAATTTTCTCGGGCGGATGCAGTTTTCGTGACTCGTATGCGACGGGCTGTAAACCGTTGCCGAAATCCTGTAGCAGTACGGCTCCAATGGCGATGTCGCTTGCATCTGTAACCACTTCGAATGGGCGGTGTGGGTCGTGTCAGAACTATGCATATATGCTCTAGGCTGTAGTGGGGCACTTCTTATGGGGTACAGCCCAAATTAGGTTTGGCCTATACAAACCTTGTACTGCTCTCTTTCTAGTCATTCTTTCCTTCTCATTTCTGACATGGTTTCAGAGCAGGTTCCCTAGTGGGAACGTTTTTTTTTTAGGGCCCACCACGATAATTTTTTTTTTCCTGCCCTGCCCGAAGCGCGCCTCGTGCCTGCCTCACCTGCGCCATCGCGCGCCCTGCCCTACTGCCGCCCGTCGCGGCCCTGCCCTCCCGGCCCGTCGCGGCCCTGCCCTAACGGCCCGTCGCGGCCCTGACCTTGCCGCCCGTCGCGGCCCTGCCCTGTCACCGCCAGTCGCGGCCTGACCTAGCCACCCGTCGCGGCCTGATCTAGCCGCCCGTCGCGGCCCTGCCCTGCCGCCTCAGTTGCGGCCCTGACCTCGCCGCCTGTCGCGGCCCTGCCCTGCCGCCACTTGTCGCGGCCCAGCTCTACCGCCGCCCCGTCGCGGCCCTGCCCTGCCGCCGCCCAATCGCGGCCCTGCCCTGCAGCCGCCGTGTTGCGGCCGTGCCCTGCTGCCGCCCCGTCGCGGCCCTGTTCTGCCGCCGCCTCGTCGCGGCCCTGCCCTACCGCCGCCCCGTCGCGGCCCTGACCTACCCGCCAGCTGCGGCCCTGCCCTGCACCCGCCCCTGGTAAGCGCCTGCCTGCCTGCCGTGCCGCGCCGCCCAGCCGAGCCGCGCCGCCCTACCGAGCCGCGCCGCCCTGCCGAGCCGCGCCGCCCTGCCCTACTGAGCCGCGCTACCCTGCCCGCGCTGTCCCTGCTACTGCAGCTGTTACTGCTGCTCCTGCTGCTGCTGCTGCTCCTGCCGCCATGGCTAGCCCTAATGTTCTTACCTTTGATGCTGAGGGTCGTGCTGTTGACTTCGACGTTTGGGTAGATGACCTGCAGCTCTTTCTTCAGTGCGACTCTAGGGACGGAGTCTCGCTTTTCGATCACACGTCCGGCGTCTCTGCTGCACCCGCTGCCGCTGCTGACAGTACGGTTCGCTCGCAGTGGACTACTCGTGACGCTGTTGCTCGCCTTGCTGTTCGTAGTCACATGCCGTCTGCTGAGCGCGCGCACTTTGGCCAGTACAAGACTGCTAAGTCTTTGTATGACGCTGTCGTAGCGCGCTACTCCTCCCCTGCCACTGCTGCCCTCAGTCGCATCATGCTGCCGTACCTGTTCCCTGACCTGGCCGCCTTTCCCACAGTCGCTGACCTCATTACTCACCTCCGCACTAGTGACGCCCGCTACCGCGCTGCGCTTCCCTCCGAGTTCTGCGCCAAGAACCCCCCCCCCATGTACATCACCCTCTTCTACCTAGTCACCCGTCTCCCTGACTCTCTTTGCCCAGTTAGGGACCACTTTCTCTCCCTTTGCCCCACCGAGCTCACTGTCGACCTGCTAGAGGAGCGCCTCACTGCAGGTGAGAAGAGCACAGTTGCTGTAGGTGCTTCTCGTGGCGACCCTCGCGCCCCTTTCTTTGAGGGGTGTTCCCCTGTTCCCCTTCTGCCCTCTGTTGCTTCTGCTGCTGCTGTCGACCTCGTTGGCACTGAGGAGGTCGGGGCTGCGACTGCTCCTAGTGGGAGGCGCCGCAGCGGCAAGGGCAAGGGGGGCAAGGGTGGTGGAGGGGACGGCGGGGGCGGCGGTGGAGGCGGTGGAGGAGGCGGAGGGGGTGGCGGTGGAGGTGGGGGTGGTGGCGGGAGTGGGGGAGTCGGTAGCGGCGGTGGAGGTGGTGGAGGCAGCGGCAGCGGCGGTGGAGGCAGCGGTAGCAGCAGTGGAGGTGGCGGCGGCGGTGGTGCTGGTCGAGGTGGAGCCGCGCAGCGTGGAGGCTTTGGCGGTAGCCAGCGCCAGCAGCAGCCGCGTTCCCGTGAGACCCTGTCACCCCAGCAGCTTCGTGAGTGGTACGCTGGGCGTGGGAGGTCTGGGGGTGCTGGTCCCAGCACTTACGTTCTCCGCACCGGCGTGCGCCGTGGGGAGACGTGCGGACTGCCACACACTACGCAGCGCTGTTTCGGTCGCCTGACTGACGCCTGGCGCGCCCAGTTTTCTGACGCCGTTGACCTCCCTCGCTGGGGTGATCTGCTTAAGTCTGGTGTTGCTATCTTTGATCTTGATTTCGATGCTATCCTTGCTGCCATGTATGCTGTGACTGATAGTGCTGAGGGTGACTGTTACCTGTTTGTTCCGCCCGACCCGGGCATTGAGGCTGCTGCTCTAGGTGCTAGTGAGTCTGCTGCTCCAGGTGCTAGTGAGTCTGCTGCTCCAGGTGCTGGTGAGTCTGCTCTCTCTGGTACTGCGCCTGCTGAGGCCTTGCAAACCTTCACACTTGACTCAGGTGCTTCCCGCTCCTTCTTTCACGACAGCACCACACTCACGCCGCTCAGTCGGCCGGTTGCAGTCTCCCTGGCGGACCCCTCTGGGGGCCCAGTCCTTGCGCACTCCTCCACGGTTCTGCCGTGTCCGGCGGCCCCGTCGGGCTCACTGTCGGGTCTTCACCTCCCCTCGTTCTCTACGAACTTGGTGAGTGGAGCTGACCTCCAGGACGTGTGGGTTGACCAGTTCACTCCTGGAGGTCAGCGTGTGACCCACTGTACGTGCACTCGGACGGGCCGCCACCTGGCCACGTTCACCCGTCGGCCTGGGTCGAGCCTGTACACACTGACTACTGAGTCTCCTCCGGTTGCTTCGTCTCGTCATGTAGCCACGTCTGGTCAGGTGTTTGCTGCCGCGTCCAGGTCTGGTCCGGAGTCTGCCCCCTGCTCGTGTCGTACTCTGTCACACGAGACTCTCCTTTGGCACCACCGCCTTGGTCACCCCTCCCTGCCTCGTCTCCGAGGTATGGCCTCCCGTACCCTTGTCTCTGGTCTTCCCCGGTCTCTCCCTCCCCTCCCACCAGGGCCTACCCCTACCTGCGTTCCTTGCGTCGAGGGACGGCAGCGCGCCGCTCCTCACTCCTCCGAGTTCCCTCCGACGGAGGCTCCTCTGCAGACTCTCCACATGGACGTGTGGGGCCCAGCCCGCGTCCGTGGACAGGGTCACGAGCGGTACTTTCTGCTGGTCATTGACGACTACTCGCGTTACACCACAGTCTTCCCCTTGTGCCGCAAGGGTGAGGTCACTGAGGTGTTGATCGACTGGATCCGCGCTGCCCGTCACCAGCTCAGCGAGTGTTTCGGCTCGGACCATCCTGTTCTGCGTCTGCACTCCGACAGAGGTGGTGAGTTTTCCTCCGACCTTCTGCGGGCTTTCTGTCGTGCGGAGGGCATCCGCCAGATGTTCACGCTTCCGGCCTCCCCACAGCAAAATGAGATTGCTGAGCGCCGCATTGGCATGGTCATGGACGTCGCTCGCACATCCATGGTCCATGCGGCTGCTCCCCATTTTCTGTGGCCGTTCGCGGTCCAGTACGCTGCGCATCAGATCAACCTCCAGCCTCGTGTCTCCGTGCCGGAGACCACACCTACTCTGCGGTGGATGGGGAAGGTTGGCGATGCGTCTGTGTTCCGTGTCTGGGGATCTCGAGCGTTTGTCCGCGATTCTTCCGCGGACAAGCTGTCCTCCCGTACTGTTCCCTGCGTCTTCCTTGGCTTCCCCCCTGACGCGCCTGGGTGGCAGTTTTACCACCCCACCTCGCGTCGTGTTCTGTCCTCTCAGGACGTCACGTTTGACGAGTCGGTACCTTACTACCGTCTCTTTCCCTACCGCACTACCCCTCTCCCCCCCCCCGCTCTTCCTAGCACCAAGTGCTCCTCCGGTAGACCCCCTCCCCCCTCAGGGTCCTGCCCCCTCAGGTGTGTCCCAGGTAGACCCTGTCGAGCCTGTCGAGGTAGCTGTCGACTCTGGTGCTGCTAGGGGTGCTGAGCCTGCGGGTGCGGGGCCTGGGGTTGCTGAGTCTGAGGGTGCGGAGCCTGGGGGTGCTGAGCCTGAGCGTGCGGAGCCTGGGGGTGCTGAGCCTGGAGGTGCTGAGTCTGGGGGTGCTGAGTCTGGGGGTGCTGAGCCTGAGCATGCTGAGTCTGGAGGTCCTCCGGGTGTCTTGTCACGGCGGGAGCCCCTCTCTCCACAGCAGCTGCGCCAGTGGTACGCTCGGCGCTGTAGCCGTGCTGCTGGAGCTGGGGGGCCTACCGCTGGAGGTGCTACTGGAGCTGGAGCTGCTGGAGGTCCTGCTGGTGCTGTAGCTGCCGGAAGTGCTCGTACTGGAGGTACTGGAGCTGCTGGAGCTGGAGCTGCTAGAGGTACTGCTGGTGCTGGAGCTGCTGGAGGTGCTGGAGTCGCTGGTCCCGGAGGTGCTCGTACTCGAGGTACTGGAGCTGCTGGAGCTGGAGCTGCTGGAGGTGCTGGAGCTGGTGGTGCTGCAGGAGTTGGAGCTGGAGGCACTGGAGCTGTTGCTGCTGGAGGTGCTGCTGGAGCTGGAGCTGCTGGAGGTGCTGGAGCTGGTGGTGCTGCAGGAGTTGGAACTGGAGGCGCTGGAGCTGTTGCTGCTGGAGGTGCTGCTGGAGCTGCAGTCCCTGGAGCTGGGGGTACTGGTGTTGTCTCTGCTGGTTCTGGAGGCGCTGCGCGGCCGCGGCCGTACTTCGTTCCACTCCTTCAGCAGGTTCTTGGCCTCCCGCCTTCTACTGGTCCTACTCCTCCCTTACTGTGTCCACCACCTGACCAGTCGCAGTCGCAGTTACAGCCAGCCTCTCCGCTGCCTGGTCCTTCTCCTTACTCTGGGCCGACTAGGGGTCTTACGGAGCGTCGTGAGCCTGAGTCTCGTCCTACGTCGCCTGTTCGCACTGTTCGCACTGGTCGTGTTCCGCGTCCGCGTCCGCCTGCTGTCCCAGGCACGCACCAGATGGCACTCCGTCCTTCCACTGCTCCACAGCGTGTCCCTCTGCCGTCTCCTCCTGCGTCCTCTCTTCCTGACGTCTCTGGCCCGCCGTCAGACCGTGCTCGTGCTGCGAGTCCTACTGTCACGCGTCTTCTAGCCACTGTTGTCACCGACCCTTCGTTTGAGTCCACTGCTGCGTCTGCCCTAGTTGCTGAGCTTGTTGACTTTTCTGCCGCCTGACGGCGATGCGCAGTACGGGCGGTGAACAGAGAACATTTTTCAGGGCAGAGAAGGCAGCATGCTCTTTCTCCCCCCACATAAAAGCGACCCCCTTCCGTAGCAGATCCGTCAGTGGGGCTGTTAACCTGGCCATGTCGGGGACGAACCGACGCACGTAATTAACGAACCCTAGAAAACTCTGCAGCTCCGTGATATTGGTCGGGGGGTGCCACGCTTTTACCGTGTCCAGCTTCTTTGGGTCGATCTCAACTCCAGCCTCCGAAATAACGTGCCCCAGAAACTTTAGCCTGTCCTGAAAAAACTCGCACTTGGAACCCTTGGTCAGTAGTCGTGTTCGTCTAAATTTTAAAAAACGGCTTCTAGGTCTGCTAAGTTCTGCTGCTTGTCTCGACTGTAGACGAGGATGTCGTCGAGGTAAATTATCACACACTTATCTAAGAGTGGCCTAAACGCCTCATTCATGGTCATCTGGAACGTCGCCGGTGCGTTGGTTAGCCCGAAAGGCATCACAGTGTATTCGAAGGACCCGTACCTAGTTCTAAACGCTGTCTTGGCGCAGTCTGACGGTTCAACCCTAATATGGTGGTAACCTCCCCGTAAGTCGATTTTCGAAAAGACCCGTGCTGTTTGCAGTTGATCTATCAGTTCGGCGGCGCGGGGAATGGGGTATCGTGACTTGACTGTAACACTGTTCAGTGCCCTGTAATCGATGCACATGCGAAAACCTCCATCCTTTTTCGGTGTGAACAGTATCGGTGCGGCAAACGGTGACAAGCTTGGTCGGATGAACTTCTTTTCTAACAGATAATCTAAATGCTTCCTTAGTTCGTCGAGCTCGGGCTGTGTCAGTCTGAACTGTCGCTGTACACGTCAGCTCCAGCGGTGACAGCCCGTTTCATCGTGATGGCATTGACATGGACCGTTGAGGACTCGGGCGACTGCCATCGAGGTAGCTCGAACCAGTTACCGCTACTTCGCACAGTGCAGCTACCCGTCGTCCAGTCGATTCGCGGGTTGTACCGTCGCAGCCAGTCACGTCCCAGTAATATATCGTGCCCATCCAGTGTCGTCGCGAGCATTTCCTGTGTAAACCCGAAGTCTCCCCCGCAGCGGACTTTTACTCTCTCCACCTTCTCCCGTATGGCCAGCGGCGTGCCGTCGACTAAGCGTGCATCTATCTCCGGTAAACACAGACTAAGTGTCAGTTGCAGCTTCCGTGCGGTTGCGGTATTAACTAAACTGTGACTTGCTCCTCCGTCTATAAAAATCTTCACTGCTGCTCCATGTATTTTCCTGTGGATCAGTATTGGGCAATCCGTCGCTGTACCCTCCTTATTCATCCGAGCCCGATCGATAGCGTGAATCGGTACTGTGACTCGGTGAGGGTCGGTGAGGTTGGGCGAGCAGGTTGTCTCGTCAGTAGTTGGCCCGTTTTCTACTGACTGCTGGCGTTTCCCGGCCTCTGAGACTCCCTCCCCTGCTCTGCTCCGCGGCGTCTCTGCTCCTCTGGGCATTCACTCTTGCGATGGCCCGGCCAATTGCAAGCAAAGCAGCGCCCCTTGAATGGCGCAGCAGCTGCATTCGCCGCAACGGCATGTACGGTGGCGTGCTCGGTCGGCCCCCGAGGACGATGTCCGTAATAGGACCCCGGTCTCGGTCGGCGCAGGATGTCGATTTTCTCCGCGAGCGTGAGGATTTTGTCAGAATGTTATTATTGTCTAGCCTGCAGTGGGGTACTCTATAGCGAGTACAACCCAATTAGGGTTTCCTATATGTATGCCAACTGCTGCTAGTGCAAACCCTCCTTTCTTCATTCTTGTTTCTGCTACTAGTTCTGACATGGTTTCAGAGCAGGTCGACCCCCTTGGGTCGATCCTGTGGGTGGGCCCCACCCGATGCTTCCGCTGCTCTACTGCTGTCGCGCGCCCCTGGCGCGTGACCCTTTCCTCCTGCCGCGCGCCCGGAGCGCGCGGCGTTTTTCATCCCGCCGTGCGCTCGGGGCGCGCGGCGGTTTTCTGCCCGCCGTGCGCCCCGAGGCGCGCGGCGGTTTTCTACCCCGTGGATCCGCGCGCGCCCCCCCCGCCATCCCGTCGCCAGTCGTGGCGCCCTCTCCCGTCGCCCGTCGTGGCGTCGCGGGGGCCGCGCGTCCCCCCCATCCCGTCGCCCGTCGAGGCGCCTCGGGGGCCGCGCGTCCCCCCCCTTCCGTCGCCCGTCGTGGCACCACGGGGGCCGCGCGTCCCCCCCCCCGTTCGCGTCGCCACGTCGCGACGCCCTGGGGAGCCGCGCGCGGCCCCCGATTCCCCGTCGCGCCGCCCTGGGGAGCCGCGCGCGACCCCCCGCTGCCCCGTCGCGGCGCCCTGGGGAGCCGCGCGCGGCCCCTCGCTGCCCCGTGGTGGCGCCCTGGGGGCCGCACACCGTCCCCCTCGCCGTCCCCCGCGCTCCTACCCCGTGCCACCCGTTTTAGGGTTTGGGGGTGGCGGTTGTGGGGGTGCCGGTTGTGTGCGCCGTCCCCTACTCCTCCTCCTCCTCCGTCTCCCGCTGCTGCAGCTGCCGCTGAGGGGGGTGGGTGTGTGGGAGCCGAAGGAGTGGAACTGGGGGGTGCCGAGGGAGTGGAGTTAGGGGTGAAGCAGGGGGTGTGTGTCAAGGGGGTGGGACTGTTTGGGGAGGCTGAGAGGAGGCTGCCGTCTTGTCGTCCGCAGCACCTGTAGTCCGGGGCGCTGTCCTGGTAGCCCAGAGAGCCTGCTGCGCCTGTCGCCCGTGGGTCCGTTGCTCCTGCCGCTCCTCGTAGCCGCCGAGCCAGTTACTCCAGTAGTCCGGGGTGCTGTCCCGGTAGCCACTGTGCCAGCCGCTCCTGTTGCCCGTGTGACTGCAGCTTCAGCCGTCGTCTCCCATCTTCTCTCCTCTCACAGTCCCTCCTCCTCCTCACTTGCCCGCTGTGACTACCACTAGCTTTGCTTATAATTGTGAACTACTGCTATGCCTGCTTATTGTGCTGATTACACCCCACTTTGGCTATGGGGGTGTGTCAGAATGTTATTATTGTCTAGCCTGCAGTGGGGTACTCTATAGCGAGTACAACCCAATTAGGGTTTCCTATATGTATGCCAACTGCTGCGAGTGCAAACCCTCCTTTCTTCATTCTTGTTTCTGCTACTAGTTCTGACAGATTTCGTTGAAATTCGATAGCCCGCGTAGCATACTCTCGTGTGAGATGCCTGGCTTCAGCCCTCCGACGTAACGGTCCACCCGCTCCGCTTCGTGCATGTATCCGACTTGCTCGCATAATGCAAGAAAACCGCTCGTGTAGTCTTGAACCGACCCGAGCTGCCGCCAAGTACGCAGTCTCTGACGCGCCGAAATAGAAGCCGCGATCGGCTCGAAGCGCGCCCGAAGCCCTGCGCACCACGCATCCCACGTGCTGTACTGGGCGGTTTCGCATAATGAACTCCAGGTGACGGCTGGACCCGTGGGCTCTTCCTCTTGCGACGGTGGCTCGTAGGCGCGTGGCGACGTCACAATGACTCGCCACCAGTCCATGGCGGGGCCCCTTAGCAGCGAAACGGCATATCGAATCTTCCCTGTGTCCGACTCGACGTAATTTGCGTCGAAGAACACGTTCATCGTGAAGACCCACGATTGAACCGTCGGACCTCCACGTTGGCTCGGGTCGAAGCAGGGTGGGCGCTGCGGTTTGAGCGGCATTGGTGCGATGATGTCGTTGTTGCCCACGGTCACCGCAAACTCAACATGACGACGAGCTTCGCGAGGTCCGCTCGTGCTTGGTGCGCCCCTGTTCCTCCCCATGCCAGGCATTGATTGGGCGGCGCCATCGCTGGCTGCGTCTGAGCGCTGTCCCACGCTGTCATGTTGTGACGGTGTGCCGGATGAGATAACAATCGGCTCGTCCAATTGCGCAGATGCATTTGCAGGTGCTTGTGATGGTGCCGGTGCATTCACCGTTGATTGCTGGCGGGCGGAGTCACGTTCCGCCGTGAGTGTCGCGATTTCGAGCGCCGAATCTTCGAGTTGGCGCACGAGACGGTCGAGCTGTTCCTACGTCAATGTCGCGAGAGTAATTTCGGCCATGGCGGGGGTGTCGGGCAAACTCAGTGAGAGCCTCTGTCGTGGCCGTGCGTGCTTACGAGAGAGCACTTCGAGCGGCGGTGCTTTTACGCTGAGAGACGTCTACCCCCTTCAAAAATTGAGATAGTGGGAAAGCGAAGGTGTGGGTGCGGTCCGAGAAGAGATCGTAGGCTCTGAATACCAAGTGTTACGAGTGGAATTGAACGAGCGAGTGAGAATTGCACTATCGAAGCAATCAATACAGTTGAGCGAAAAGCATGAGCGAAGTTTATCTAGCGAAGCTAGCGTGGTAACGGTAATGCGGGAAATTGGGGTGCGCTACAGGCCTAGCGCAAAGGTTGGGAATTGTCGAGGCGGAGGTCCGGAGCGCGGGTTACCAACCGAACCGTTAGGTTGGGTCGCATCGTGAACAGTGGCGGGAGTCGTGGTCGAGGCGAATGTCGCGAGCAGGTAACGTTCACGGATGGGTGCCGATGGCGGGAACAGGCATGTACGCGGTAAGCAAGGACGCGAAGTAAGGAAAAGGAAATTTCCTTACATGATGCCACGTATGAAAATAATGGGAAAGTGTTGGGAAAGTGTTACGAGTGCAATGGAGAGAGCGAGCTAGAATTGCACTTTCTAAGCAAAACAGTAAAATGAGCGAAGTCATGAGCGAAGAATATATAGCGAAGCTAGCGTGGTAACGGTAACGCGAGAAAATGGGGTGCGCTACGGGCCTAGCGCCGAGGTTGGGAAATGTCGAGGCGGAGGTCCGGAGCGCGGGATACCAACCGAACCGTGAGGTTGGGTCGCATCGTGAACAGTGGCGGGAGTTGTTGTCGAGGCGAGTGTCGTGAGCGGGTCACGTTTCACTGTTGGGTGTTGATGGCGGGAATGGTAATGTACACAGTAAGCAGGGGCGCGAAGTAAGGAAAATGATTTTTCCTTACACTACCCCCCTCCCCAAGGAGGCCCTCCTTACGAGAGCGCGTGTACATCTCGAAAGTTTTGGCTGCGCAGATACTCAGTGAGGACAGGGTGGTTCTCAATTCTATCCAGGGGAACCCAGTTCTCTTCGGTGGGCGTGCAGTCTTTCCAGCGGATCAGAAATTCGATCCTGCGGGCCCCCCGTGGGTCACGTACTCGGTGGCTCAGTATTTTTTCGGGCGTGATGATTGGTTCTGTCGGTGGTCGTGTCATGCTGGCGGGGCGGTTGCGAGGCAGTTGGCTGGTGGATGGGACGTATGGCAAAGCACGCTGACGTGGAACGACGGGCTGACGGACCAATCAGCAGGGAGAAGGAGGTGGGCGGTGACGGGTGTGATCATGTCGCTGATGCGAAATGGCCCGCAATAACGGGGGCGGAGTTTTGGAGTGATGGGTAGGCGGAGGTTTTGAGTGTCGAGTAATACCAGGTCGTCTGGTTGGTAAGTGACGGGGCGGCGGTGGCGGTCGGCGTTGCGCTTAGCGATGACGTTTGATTTTTTTATTGCTTCTGCTGCTCGGGTGCGTGCTGCCTGTAATATTTCTGCGAACTGTTGTGCACGTGGTACTGGGTTGTCGGGATTCGGGGTCATGGGTACTGTGGGGTCTTGTCCGTAAATCGGGTAAAACGGTGACCGTTGGGTCGTGGCGGATGGCGAGTTGTTGTACGCGAACTCGATGAGTGGCAGTTGCTGTTCCCATGTGGTCGGGTCGTCGCACGTGGCTCGAATCAACTGCTCCATGGTTTGGTTTGTCCGCTCTGTCTGTCCGTCTGCATCGGGGTGGTACGAAGAACTGAATTGTAGTCGCGTGCCGAAGTGCTGCCACAGGATCCGCCAGAAGTTGCAGGTGAATTTCGTGTCGCGGTCGTTGATAATTGATACTGGTATCCCGTGTAGTCGAACAACGGTGGAGATGAAGAGGCGGGCTGTTTCTTCGGCTGTGATTGTTTTTTTGCAGGCTGCGAAATGTGCCATTTTTGTCAGCCGATCGACGATGACCAGGATCGCGTCGTTCCCACTTGCTCCTGCCGGTAACCCCGTGACGAAGTCCATCGTCACCTGCTGCCAAGCACGCTCTTGGGGTGGTATCGGCTGTAACTGCCCTGCCAACCGTTTCCATGATGACTTCATGATTTGGCGGTGGGACACGATGCCACGTGTCGTTGCACGGCGGTCAACATCTCGGGCCAGTAGTAATACCGCTGTAGCTGCTGCCGTGTTTTCTCTACTCCGAAATGCCCTGAGGTAACCCCGTCATGTGCCTCTTGTGGTAACAGCTCCCTTAGTAAAGTGTAGCCCAATACCCAGATGCGGTCGGTGCTGGCTTTTACGTAATACACCCCTTTTGCTGCTGCGAACTGCTGCGAGTTGCCTCCGGTAAAGAAGGGGTCTGTCTAATACCCGTGGGTAAATAGACCTGTCAGTAGCGGGCTGGTCTTTGCGAGTAGTATGGCGTGTTTTTGGGCAGTTGGGCGGGTCAGTGCGTTGGCAATGTTCGATGCCCCCTTTTTGTAGGTGACCGTGTAGTGGAAGTTTGACTCGAGGAAGTCGAGCCAGCGGATCTGTCGTGGGTTGAGGTGGGGCTGTGCGCGGAGGTACTGTAGTGATTTGTGGTCTGTCCGTACTGTCACGTCTGCGCCGGTCAAGTAACAGCGCCACACTTTGAACGCGTGCACTATCGCGAGCATTTCGCGGTCGTGTATCAGGTACTTTTTCTCGGGCGGATGCAATTTTCGTGACTCGTATGCAATGGGTTGTAGGTCGTTGCCGAAATCCTGTAGCAGTACGGCTCCAATGGCGATGTCGCTTGCGTCGGTAACTACTTCGAATGGGCGGTGTGGGTCGGCGATGTGGAGTACGGGCGGTGAACAGAGAACATTTTGTCAAACTATCATGTTGTGTAGGCTGTAGTGGGGTAGCCCATATGGGGTACAACCCAATTAGGGTTTGCTACTTGTACTCCTGCATGCTGTTAGTTTCATCATTCTCGTTTGTTCTGCTGACATGGTTTCAGAGTTGGTCCTCTCCTAGGACCGTTTTGTTTAGGGCGCACCGTATAGCTCGCTGCCCGTGTCGCGCTACCCCACCCGTCGCGCCGCCATGCTAGTGCCGCGCTGCCCTGCCCTGCCCCGCGTCGCGCCGCTCGCGCACGCCCTGCCCTGCCCGCACGCCATTCGTTGCCGGGCCGCGCCACCCTGCCCTGCCCGCGCGCCGCTCGTCGCCGCGCCGCGCCGCCCTGCCCTGCCCGCGCGCCGCTCGTCGCCGTGCCGCGCCGCTCTGCCCTGCCCGCGCGCAGCTCGCCGCCGCGCCGCCCTGCCCTGCCCGCGCGCCGCTCGTCGCCGCGCCGCGCCGCCCTGCCCTGCCTGCGCGCAGCTCGCCGCCGCGCCGCCCTGCCCTGCCCGCGCGCCGCTCGTCGCCGCGCTGCGCCACCCTGCCCTGCCCGCGCGCCGCTCGTCGCCGCGCCGCGCCGCCCTGCCCTGCCCGCACGCGGCTCGTCGCCGCGCCGCGCCGCCCTGCCCTGCCCGCGCGCAGCTCGCCGCCGAGCCGCCCTGCCCTGCCCGCGCGCCGCTCGTCGCCGCGCCGCCCTGCTCTACCCGCGCGCTGCTCGCCCCCGCGCCGCCCGCCGCCGCGCCGCCGTGCCTTGCCCGCGCGCCGCTCGCCGCCGCGCCGCACTGCCCTGCCCGCGCGCCGCTCGCTGCCGCGCCGCCCTGCCTTGCCCGCACGCCGCTCGCCGCCGAGCCGCCCTGCCTTGCCCGCGCGCCGCTCGCCGCCGCGCCGCCCTGCCCTGACCGCGCGCCGCTCGCCGCCGCGCCGCCGTGCCTTGCCCGCGCGTCGCTCGCCGTCGCGCCGCCGTGCCTTGCCTGCGCGCCGCTCGCCGTCGCGCCGCCCTGCCTTGCTCGCGCGCTGCTCGCCGCCGCGCTGCCCTGCCCTGCCCTGCTCGGGAGCCACCCTGCTGGCCGCCGCCCGGCCTTGCCCTGCCTGCGCGCCGCCCTGCTGGCCGCCGCCCTGCCCTGCCAATTGCGTCGCCCTGCCTTGCCAATTGTGCCGCCCTGCTCTGGCCGCACGCCGCCCTTCCCTGACCGTGCGCCACCCCGACCTACCCTAGTGCCTGCTCGCCGCCCTGCCTTCCCTGCGTGCTGCCGTGCTGGTCGCACACCTCCTTGCTTTGCCCGCTATGATGTCTCTTTGTGGTAGCGGTGGGAGTGGTGGCGGCGGTGGTGGCAGCAGTGGGAGTGGTGGCGGCGGCCGCAGTGGCAATCTCGGTGGAGCTGTTCGGTGGGGAGTTTCTGGCGGTGGCCAGATGCAGCTCTAGCGGCATTCGCGCGAGACCCTCACGCCCCAGCAGCTTCGTGAGTGGTACGCTAGTTGGAGTAGTGGCGGCGGCCGTAGTGGCAATCGTCGTGGAGCTGTTTAGTGGGGAGTTTCTTGCGGTGGCCAGATGCAGCAGCGTCCGCGCGAGACCCTTATGCCCCAGCTGCTTCGTGAGTGGTACGCTCAGCGTGGAGCGTCTTGGAGCACTGCTCGCTGCCCGTACGTCATTCGCATAGGTGATCGGGCTGGTCAGACTTGCGGGCCAGTTGGTCACACACAGTCCCGCAGCTTCTCCTGTCTGAGCGACGCCTGGCGTGCAGAGTTTGGCAACGCGGCTGAGCTCCCCCGCTGGCTGGAGCTGCTTAGGCAGAGTGTGGATATCTTTGCTCTTGACTATGATGCTATCCTTACTGCCATGTATGCATTGACTGTTAGTGCTCAGGGTGACTGTTACCTGTGTGTGCCACCCGACCCAAATATGGAGGCTACTGCTCTAGGTGCCAGTTAGTCTGCTCTCTCTGGTACTGTGCCTGCTGCGGCCTTGCACACCTTCACGCTTGACTCAGGTGCTTCCCGCTGTTTCTTTCGCGACAGTACCACAGTCACACCACTCCCTGCACTTGTTGCAGTCTCTGTGGCTGACCCCTCTGGGGGCCCAGTTCTTGCACGTTCCTCCACTGTTCTCCCGTGTCCGGCGGTTCCGTCTGGCTCATTGTCAGGTCTTCACCTCCCCTCGTTCTCTACGAACTTGGTGAGCAACGCCGTCCTTCAGGATGAATGGGTTGATACCTTCACCCCTGGCGGACAGCGTGTGGCGATCAGTACGTGCTCCCGGACTGGCCGTCACCTGGCCACGTTCACCCGTCGGCCTGGGTCGAGTCTGTACACACTGACTACTGAGCCTCCCCAGGTAGCTACGGCTGCGTCTGCGTCAAATCAGCTAGCGGCCCCCTGCTCGTGTTGCGCCCTGTCGCACCAGGCGGTCCTTTGGCACCACCGCCTTGGTCACCCCTCCGTGCCACGCCTCCGTGGCATGCACTCCCGTCTCCTTGTCTCTGGTCTTCCCAGGTCTCTGCCTCCCCTCCCACCCTCGCCTGCCCCTCCCTGCCTTCCCTGTGTCGAGGGGCGGCAGCTCGCCGCTCCTCACTCCTCCTCGTTTCCCCCGACGACTGCTCCCCTGCAGACTCTCCACGTGGACGTGTGGGGCTCAGCCCGCGTCCGTGGACAGGGCCGCGAGTGCTACTTTCTGCTAGTTGTTGACGACTACTCGCGTTACACCATGGTCTTCCCCTTGCGCAGCAAGGGGGAGGTCCCTGGTGTTTTGATCCCTTGGATCCGCGCTGTCCGTCTCCAGCTCCACGAGCGGTTCCACACGGACCTTCGTGTCCAGCGTCTGCACTCTGACAGAGGTGGTGAGTTTGCCTCCGACCTCTTGCGGGACTTTTGTTGTGGGGAGGGCATTCGCCAGTGGTTCACGCTTCCGGCTTCTCCGCAGCATAATGGGGTTGCTGAGCGCCGCATTGGCTTAGTCATGGAGGTCGCTCGTACCTCCATGATCCATGCGGCTGCCCCCCATTTTCTGTGGCCGTTTGCGGTCCGGTACGCTCCGCATCAGCTCAACCTCTGGCCCCGTGTCTCCTTGCCGGAGACCTCGCCGACACTGCGTTGGACGGGGGAGGTTGGCGATGCGTCGGTGTTCCGGGTCTGGGGCTCTCGTCCCTTTGTCCGCGATACGTCCGCGGACAAGCTCTCCTCCCGTGCCATTCCCTGCGTCTTCCTTGGCTTTCCCCCTGACGCGCCTAGCTGGCAGTTTTACCACCCCACCTCGCGCCGTGTCCTGCCCTCTCAGGACGTCATGTTTGACGAGTCGGTTTCCTTTTACCGTCTCTTCCCCTACCGCACTGCCCCTTCCCCCCCCGCCGCTCTTCCTTGCACCAGGTCCTCCTCTGGTAGACCCCCTCCCCCCTCAGGGTCCTGCTCCTTCAGGTGTGTCTCAGGTAGACATTGTCGAGCCTGTCGAGGTCGCTATCGACTCTGTTGCTGCTGGGGGTGGTGCTGCTAGGGGTGCTGCGTCTGGGGGTGCTGAGCCTGAGCGTGCGGAGCGGGGGGGTGTTGAGCCTGAGCGTGCGGAGCCTGGGGGTGCTGAGCTTGGGGGTGCTGAGCCTGAGCGTGCTACGCCTGGAGGTACTTTGTCTGCTGGAGGTTCTCTGGGTGCCTCGTCACGGCGGAAGACTCTCTCTTCATCGCAGCTGCGCGAGTGGTTTGCTCGGCGCTGGAGCCTTCAGAGTGGCGCTGCTAGAGCTGGGGGGCCTGCCGCTGGAGGCCCTGGTCCTGGAGGTGCTGGAGGTGCTGGAGCCGCTGGTTCCGAAGGTGCTCGTACTGGAGGTACTGGAGCTGCTGGAGCTGGTGTTGCTGCAGGCTTTGGAGCCGGAGGTGCTGGAGCTGCTGGTCCTGGAGGTGCTGGAGCCGCTGGTCCCGGAGGTGCTCGTACTGGAGGTACTGGAGCTGCTGGAGCTGGTGGTGCTGCAGGCGTTGGAGCCGGAGGTGCTGGAGCTGCTGGTCGTGGAGGTGCCGGAGGTGCTGGAGCTGCTGGTCCTGGAGGTGATGGAGGTGCTGGAGCCGCTGGTCCCGGAGGTGCTCGTACTGGATGTACTGGAGCTGCTGGAGCTGGTGGTGCCGCAGGCGTTGGAGCTGGAGTCAGTGGAGCTGGAGGTGCTGGCCCTGGGGGTGCTGGTGCTGTCGGTGCTGGTTCTGGAGGCACTGTGCGGCCGCGAGCGTACTTCGTTCCACTACTTCAGCAGGTTCTTGGTCTCCCGTCTTCTACTGGCCTTACTCCTCCCTTACTTTGTCCACCGCCTAACCAGTCGCAGCCACAGTTACAGCCAGACTCCCCACTGCCTGCTCCTTCTCCTTACACTGAGCAGACAGACTCTCCTTCAGAGCGTCGTGAGCCTGCGTCTCGTCCTGCGTCGCCTGTTCGCGCTGTTCGCACTGGTCGTCGTGTTCCTCATCAGCGTCCTCCTCCTGTTCCCGGCACGCACCATATGGCACTTCGTCCTTCCTCTATTCCACAGCGTGTCCCTCTGCCGTCTCCTCCTGCGTCCTCTCTTCCTAACGTTCCTGACCCGCAGTCCGACCTTGCTCGTGCTGCCAGTCCTAGTGTCACACGTCTTCTAGCCACTGTTGTCACTAACCCTTCGTTTGAGTCCACTGCTGCGTCTGCTCTAGTTGCTGAGCTT
This sequence comes from Closterium sp. Naga37s-1, assembly GCA_947471745.1. NCBI lineage: Eukaryota > Viridiplantae > Streptophyta > Zygnematophyceae > Desmidiales > Closteriaceae > Closterium > Closterium sp. Naga37s-1. Next base: position 302,285 of record CANJKZ010000210.1, on the reverse strand, counting down.
GTTGACTTTGCTGCCGCCTGTCGTCTTGACTACGCCGCTAGTCTTGTTGCTGAGTCTGAGTCTGACTGTCCTCCGTCCGTCGGGGGTGAGTGTGCCCTTGGCACAGACGACCTTGAGGACAGACAGGAGGACTTTGAGTGTCCTGCAGCTGCTGTACCTCATCTCGTGGCCATGCTGCTTGCACCTGAGGGAGACCCGGATGCTTTAGACATCCCAACCCCGCGCTCTTACGCAGAGGCGACGGGTCCCTACTCCTCTCAGTGGCAGACAGCGATGGACGCAGAGATGGCATCCTGGAAGTCCACAGGCACTTACGTCGACGAGGTTCCCCCTCCTGGGGCGAACATAGTCGATGGCATGTGGATTTTCAGGGTGAAGCGGCCGTCGGGTTCTCCGCCTGTCTTCAAGGCTCGTTACGTTGCACGAGGCTTTAGTCAGCGACAGGGAGTTGACTTCTTTCAGACCTTCTCCTTTACCCCGAAGATGACCACGCTTCGAGTGTTGCTGCACGTTGCTGCTCAGCGTGACTACGAGCTTCACTCTCTTGACTTCAGCACAGATTTCTTACAGGGCACTCTGCACGAGGAGATCTAGCTGCGCCGCCCACCTGGCTTCACTGGGTCGTTTCCTGTAGGTACCCAGTGGAGCCTCCGGCGGCCAGTCTACGGCCTCCGCCAGGCGCCTCGTAAGTGGCACGGCACACTGAGGATGACACTTTCGGCTCTTTGGTTTGCTCCTTCGACTGCTGACCCGTCGTGGTTTCTGCGCACCGACACTTCGCTGCCGCCGTTCTACATCCTCGTGTACGTCGACGACTTGGTTTTTGCCACTGCTGACACTCAGGCACTGGCCCTTGTGAAGTCGGAGCTACATCTATCTTGGCTTGCAGATCACTCGGGACAGAGCACGGCGCACCATCACCCTGACTCAGTCACACATGGTGCAGCAGGTCCTTCAGCGCTTCGGCTTCCGTTTCTCCTCGCCTCAGTCCACTCCTCTACCTACTGGTCACTCGCTCTCAACTCCACCTTCGGACGAGTCCGTAGAGCCGAGTGGCCCGTATCCAGAGCTTGTAGGCTGCCTCATGTACCTGATGACCTGCACTCGACCTGACCTTGCCTACCCTCTTAGCATCCTAGCACGCTACGTTGCGCCCGGGAGACACCGGCCAGAGCACTGGGAGGCCGCTAAGAGGGTGATGCGCTACTTGTGCAGTACGTTGGGCATGGGGCTCGTGCTTGGAGGACTGGGTCCAGTTGTCCTCACTGGACACGCAGACGCTTCTTGAGTTGACGACTTGGCTACGCAGCGGTCGTCACAGGGTTACACCTTCAGCCTTGGCTCCGGCTCTGTTTCTTGGCGGTCTACCCGCTCGTCTTCTGTTCTCAACTCCAGTTGTGAGGCTGAGATCTACGCAGGGGCCATGGCTGCACAGGAGTTACGCTGGCTCACCTTCCTTCTGACCGACTTGGGAGAGCCGCCTCGTTCTCCTCCAGTTCTGTACGTCGAAAAAAAGGCCATGATTGCCTTGTGTTAGGAGCACAGACTGGAGCACAGGACGAAGCACATCGCTCTGCGTTACTTCCTTGCTCGAGAGTTGCAGCAGCGTGGTCAGCTTCGTCTTGCTTACGTGGCCTCTCGGGCCAACACTGCTGATATATTCACCAAGGCACTTCAGCCTTGTGATCATCAGCGTTTCTGTACTATCTTAGGCCTTGTGCCTACTTGGTCTCACTTGCTCATTTCTTGACTTTTCTTGTACTTTTCATGTGTATAGATATATACATATACCTGCATGCTTACACTTGCTAGCTTGTGATCACTGTACTGCTTGTTCTCCATTATATAATTCTGCATGTGAACTGGCTTTGTGGCCAATTGCTTGTGCTCAGAGTGTGTGGTGACTTCGTGATCCACCCTGAGCTTGCTTTGCTTTTCTTGACTGGTCTTGTGACCCCTTGTTCTCCCCCACTTTGCCTATGGGGGTGTGTCAAACTATCATGTTGTGTAGGCTGTAGTGGGGTAGCCCATATGGGGTACAACCCAATTAGGGTTTGCTACTTGTACTCCTGCATGCTGTTAGTTTCATCATTCTCGTTTATTATGCTGACACATTTTTCAGGGCAAAGAAGGCAGCATGCTCTTTCTCCCCCCACGTAAAAAGCGACCCCCTTCCGCAGCAGATCCGTCAGTGGGGCTGTTAACCGCGCCATGTCGGGTACAAACCGACGCACATAATTAACGAACCCTAGAAAACTCTGCAGCTCCGTGATATTTGTCGGAGGGTGCCACGCTTTTACCGTGTCCAACTTCTTTGGGTCGATCTCAACTCCAGCCTTTGAAATAACGTGTCCTAAAAATTGTAGCCAGTCTTGAAAAAACTCGCACTTGGAACCATTGGTCAGTAGGCGGTGCTCGTCTAAAACCTTAAATACTGCTTCCAGATCTGCTAAGTGCTGTTGCTTATCGCGACTGTAGACTAGGATGTCGTCGAGGTAAACGATCACACATTTATCTAAGAGTGGCCTAAATGTCTCGTTCATGGTCGTCTGAAACGTCGCCGGTGCGTTGGTCAGCCCAAATGGCATCACTATGTACTCGAAAGACCCGTATCTAGTTATAAAAGCTGTCTTGGCGCAGTCCGATGGTTCGACCCTAATCTGGTGGTAACCTCCCCGTAAATATATTTTCAAAAGACCCGTGCTGTTCGCAGCTGATCTATCAGTTCGTCGGCGCGGGGAATGGGGTATCGTGACTTGATTGTTACCCTGTTCAGTGCTCTGTAGTCGATACACATGCGAAACCCTCCGTCGTTTTTTTGTGTGAACAGTATCAGTGCGACGAACGGCGATGAGCTCGGTCGAATGAACTTCTTCTCTAACAGGTAATCTAACTGCTTCCTTAGTTCATCGAGCTCGGGCTGTGTCAGTCGAAACTGTCGCTGTACAGTTGGCTGTGCCCCCGGCTCTAATTCTATTCGGTGATCATGTGCCTGCTGAGGTGGCAGTCCTTCTGGTGTATCGTCCGGAAAAATCCCCGAGTACCGTTTCAACAGTTCCCGTGGTTCGGGCGGTACCGCTGCCAGCAGTTTCTGAAAACCACTCGGCTGCTCTGCTTCTCCTACCAATGCTATATCCACCGCGTACACGTCAGCTCCAGCGGCGATGGCCCGTTTCATCGTGATGGCGTTGACGTGGACCGTTCAAGACTCGGGCGACTGCCAGCGGGGTAGCTCGACCCAGTTACCGCTACTTCGCACAGTGCAGCTACCCGTCGTCCAATCGATTCGCGACTTGTAGCGTCGCATCCAGTCACGTCCCAGTAAAATGTCGTGCCCATCCAGTGTCGTCGCGAGCATTTCCTGTGTAAACCCAAAGTTCTCCCCGCAGCGGATTTTTACTCTCTCCACCTTCTCCCACATGGCCAGCGGCGTGCCGTCGACTAAGCGTGCATCTATCTCCAGTAAACACCGACTAAATGTCAGTTGCAGCTTCCGTGCGGTTGCGGTATTAACTAAGCTGTGACTTGCTCCTCCGTCTATAAAAATCTTCACTGCTACTCACTCCCTGTATTTTCCCGTGAATCAGTACTGAGCAATCCGTCGGTGTACCCTCCTTATTCATCCGAGCCCGATCGATAGCGTGAATCGGTACTGTGACTCGGTGAGGGTCGGTGAGGTTGGGCGAGCAGGTTGTCTCGTCAGTAGTTGGCCCGATTTCTACTGACCCCCGGTCCCTCCCTCCCCTTCCTCCGGGGCCTGCCCCTACCTGTGTTCCTTGCGTCGAGGGCCGGCAGCGCGCCGCTCCTCACTCCTCCGAGTTCCCTCCGACAGAGGCTCCCCTGCAGACTCTCCAGATGGACGTGTGGGGCCCAGCCCGCGTCCGTGGACAGGGTCACGAGCGTTACTTCCTGCTGGTCGTTGACGACTACTCGCGTTACACCAGAGTCTTCCCCTTGCGCCGCAAGGGTGAGGTCACTGAGGTGTTGATCGACTGGATCCGCGCTGCCCGTTGCCAGCTCAGCGAGAGTTTCGGCTTGGACCTCCCCTGCTCTGCGCCGCGGCGCCTCAGCTCCTCTGGGCATTCGCTTTTGCGATGGCCCGGCCTATTGCAAGCAAAGCAGCGCGGCAACTGCATTTGCTGCAACGGCGTGTACAGTGGCGTGCTCGGCCGGTCCCCGAGGACGTTGTCCGTACTAGAACCCCGGTCTCGGTCGGCGTAGGATATCGATCTTCTCGGCGAGCGCGAGGATCTCGTTGAAGTTCGAGAGCCCGCGTAGCATGATTTCGTGCGAGATGTCCGCCTTCAGCCCTCCGACGTAACGGTCCACCCGCTCCGCTTCGTGCATGTAGCCAACTTGCTCGCATAATGCGAGAAAACCGCTCGTATAATCTTGGACCGACCCAAGTTGTCGCCAAGTACGCTGTCTCTGACGCGCTGAAATCGAAGCCGCAATCGGCTCGAAGCGCGCTCGAAGCCCTGCGCACCACGCATCCCACGTGCTGTACTGGGCGGTTTCGCAGTAAGAACTCCAGGTGACGGCTGGACCCGTGGGCCCTCCCTCTTGAGACGGCGGCTCGTAGGCGCGTGGCGACGTCACGACGACTCGCCACCAGTCCATGGCGAGGCCCTCAGCACCAGTCCATAGCGAATCTTCGCTGCGTCCGACTCGTGAAGACCCACGATTGAAGAAGACGTTCATCGTGAAGACCCACGATTGAACTGTCGGACCTCCACGTTGGCTATGATCGAAGCAGGGCGGGCGTTGCGGCTTGAGTGGCATTGGCGCCATGATGTCGTTGTTGCCACTTGTTGCGACGAACTCCACGTGCCGACGGGCTGTGCGAGGCCCATGTGTGCTTGGTGCGGCCCTGTTCCTCTCCATGCCACGCATTGATTGAGCGACGCCATCAGTGGCTGCGCCTGAGTGTTGTCCCACGCTGTCGTTTTGTGTCGGTGTGCCCGATTAGATTACGATCGGCTCCTCCGATTGTGCAGGTGCATTTGCAGGTTCGTGTGTTGGTGCTGGTGCATTCACTGTCGATTGCTGGCGAGCGGAGTCGCGTTCCGCCGTGAGTGTCGCAATTTCGAGTGCCGAATCTTCGAGTCGGCGCACGAGACGGTCGAGCTGCTCCTGCGTCAGTGTCGCGATATATAATTCGGCCATGGCGGGGGTGTCGGGCAAACTCAGCGAGAGCCTCTGTCGTGGCCGTGCGTGCGTACAAGAGAGCACTTCGAGCGGCGGTGCTGGGTCGTTGAAAGACGTCTACCCCCTCCAAAAAGTGAGATAGTGGGGAAACAAAGGTGTGGGTGCGGTCCGAGAGGAGATCGTAGGCTCTGTTACCAAATGTTACGAGTGCAATTGAGTGAGCGAGCGAGAATTGCACTATCGAAGCAAAACAATACAATGAGCGAAGTCATGAGCAAAGAATATATAGCGAAGCTAGCGTGGTAAGGTAACGGTAACGCGAGAAAATGGGGTGCGCTACGGGCCTAGTGCCGAGGTTGGGAAATGTCGAGGCGGAGGTCCGGAGCGCGGGTTACCAACCGAACCGTGAGGTTGGGTTGCATCATGAACAGTGGCGGGAGTCGTGGTCGAGGCGAGTGTCGCGAGCGGGTAACGTTTCACTGTTGGGTGCTAATGGCGGGAATGGTCATGTACGCGGTAAGCAGGGGCGCGAAGTAAGGAAGATGATTTTTCCTTACAGAAAGACGCATTATCACTGATTGCTACACGTGGTACATACAGACTGAATTACATATACACATCCTAACTAGCATACAAATACAGAAACAACCAAATGGCACAATTGTCATGCGATATGACGAATAGAGGAACTTCTAGATTCCCACCCCCCAAACACATTAGCAACAGATCCGCTGTGGCTCATCCACGGCTCATTCCAACATGAACTGGCGATGCATGTATGCTCGTACGATGAAGGAATATACACTCCCAATAATGATTTTTTCCGCAAGAACATACTCTTTACTTGATCGTAAAGAGTCCACGCTGCCCCGAAAATGGCTTGGCGTTCCTCCTTTGAATACGCCGAGTCGACCCTCCACCTCAATGCTCCCCACATTCCGCTTCTCACTATACTTGTGAGATATTTTTGGGTGCTTAGTGTCTCCCTCATGCAAGAGACTGCACGAAAGTAATTGTTAGGTAAGTAGTTACCAATCATGCTTGCAGCGTAGTCGAATGGGGTTTGGAAGAGGAAGATTGGAGTGGAAATGTCGAGAAGGGTGTGCTGTAGGAAGAAGCATCTCCATTGCTCCGATCGCCTGGCGGCTGGATTGAATGGATGGAGAAATGTGAAGAGGAGTTAACACAAAGGCGATTGAAGGTTCAAAGCTGGTATCATGCTAGGAAGGAACATGAGGATACATGTGCTAGGAAGGTTACGATGGTGGGAGGAAGAGGAAGTACCATAGGAGCAGGTAGGGTTGAACGGACGATGCAGCCAGGTCAATTTCTGTGCCACAGCACGTAAGGTGCGCCTTGCAAAGCGATCCCTTGTGTCTGAAAAGTGCAAAATTCAGGTGAGAGCGCAAGGTCAGTGAACGAGTCAATGGCGAGAAAAGTGGGCGTTTGCGTTGGCCAAACGACAAGGCTTAGTAAGCACAGGAAGGCCAATTCAGGCACAAGTCATTGAGTTGGGACACGCACTGGCCTTTGCGCGAACCGCATAGCATGGAAGACAAGGGTGGGCCCATTACTAGGAGGTCCGATTAGTAGGAGGGCGGATAACGAGGAGGGTGATAACCAGGAGGGCGGATTACCACTAGGATGGCCTACCAAGAAAGAAGCCAGAGTCCACGAGGCACCGGGTGGATGCTGATGGGAAAGAAGAGGCCAGCCAATCACAGAGATTTGCAGTTGCCTGCCCGCCAGCCGAGCTGCCCGAAAGCAAAATATGGGAGGCGTCGCCAAAGCCACGCTGATGCTGGAGGTCTGATAGGGAGAGGAGGGGTATGGATTGGAGGGGGAAAGGACAAGAGAGAGGAGAATAGAGGGGCTGGAAAAGGGCAGGGCAGGGCAAAACTCTCAAAAGTGACTCAAAGATTCAGGAGAGACGTAGGGGTGATAGAGTGCAACGAGGGTGGAACAGAACAGAAAAGGGGAGAGAGGGAGGGCAAGGAGTGCTAGGAAGCGGGATGGTGAATAAGGAAGACAAACGAGGATGGTGGGATGTAACAAGGTTATTAAGGCTTTTGTTAATAGATACCATTAACCCCCGTCCATGCAAACAGGCACGGCCAGGAGAGATGTTAAGGAGAGGAGGAGAGGAACTCCTACAGGGTACAGGCAAGGGGGGGAATCATTTATCAACACACCTTGTAGCACAGCCTGAGAGATGTTCAGGCTTCTGTTGATAGATACCTTGAGGGCAGGAGGACACGGCTGGGTGGCGGAGAGGAGCCCTCCAGCGTGCAGGCCAGGGGGGATAGGCAAGGGGGGATAGGCAAGGGGGGATAGGCAAGGGGGGACATCGGCGCACCTTCGAGCACAGCCTGAATGATGTTCCATCCGTCCAGGTAAATGGTTGAAGGCAGTGACAGCTTTGACTCCGTTGACTTGGTTGACTCCGTTGACTTGGTTGACTCCGTTGACTTGGTTGAGTCCGTCGAATTGGTTGAGTCCGTTGACTTGGTTGACTCCGTTGACTTGGTTGACTCCGTTGACTTGGTTGACTCCGTCGAATTGCTTGGCTCGTTTGACTTGCTTGTCTCGTTTGACTCTGTTGACCCGGCTGCATCGAAGCTCACATTCTTTGCCGCGGCGAGCCTCACTGTTCTCGAAGAAGAGGCTGTTGAGTTTGGGTCAAAGAATCTGCGCGTGAGCTTGATCCGCCCTCTCCTGCCCGCATAGCCCCCCCCGTCGCAATACACGAGCCTCACAACGTTCCAGTTATGGAAGTCGGGGTTCAGCGTCTCGTTGGTGCTCAGTACACCCCCAAACCAACTCTGTGCATGGCAATGCCACAGTGGAAAGAAAGAGTGCAAAGCAAAGAGGTGGCCTTTGAGTCGACTCAAGGTTTCTTGGTCTCGTTGGAGCTCAGTATACCACCAACAAACAACCTTTTAACTGAAATCAATAAGCTAGCTTGACCGCTGGGACCAAAAGAGATGCCGGCCGGCTGGGTGATGGATGGTGAGAGGCAAGGGAGGGAGGGAGGGAGGGTGGTTGGTAATGGAGGGACGGGGACAACCCATCTTCTGAGCTGCAGGCTGTTGCCTTCAAGCCATCTTCTAAGGCACCTCATAGTGATCCTTCCCCCCCCTCCACATGTGATTTCCAGGGCCTATGTCACGGGGGGCGCATGCATTGATGCAGGCCACCAGCTCTGTTCCTCCCACATCCTTACCTAGGCTCATGTCCCTCACCACTCACCCTCACCCCCGCCCCCCGCCTTTTGAGACGTCTCAAAAGGCCCCCCCCTCCACATGTGATTTCCAGGGCCTATGTCACGGGGGGCGCAGCGCATGCATTGAGGCAGGGCAGGCCACCAGCTCTGTTCCTCCCACATCCTTACCTAGGCTCACGTGCCTCACCACTCACCCTCACCCCCGCCCCCCGCACAAACTCCTCATTCGATTGCCCCCAGGGCCAATGTCACGGAGGGCGCATGCTTCGAGGCGGGCCACCAGCTATGCACCGACGTGCCCATCAACCCCACCTCCGCTGTTCTCCCCTCCTCCACCGCCTCTGGCTCGTACGGCAAAGGCCCCCCCGACACCACTGGCGCAGCAGGAGGGGGGGATAGGCAGGGGGTGGATGAGGAAGGTGGGAGTGCTAGCAGTATAGCTGCCGTGCGTGGGAAGGAGCGCAGGAGGCGGGGGAGGAGGCAGGGAGGGGCCGCTCGAGGCCGCGTGCTGCTGTGGGAGTCCGATGGGAGCGAGGAGGAGGACGAGGAGGAAGGGGCGGAGGGGACAGAGGGAGGAAGAGATGGGGGAGGAGGGGGAGTTGGGGGAAGGGTGGCTCAAGGGAGCTCCAACGGGGGAGACGAAGGGGATGAGGAGGATGAGGAAGGCGGGGGAAGCGGTGGGGGTAGCCGCAGCGGCTGGAGTTCAGGGGGTGGCAGCACTGGTGGAGGAGGGTCGGGGTCTAATCTCCAGCTGGGGTCCAGGTCTGGGTCAGGATCAGGGCTAGGTTCGGGCAGAGGAGTGGCGAGGGGCGGGGAGGCATCGTCGGCGGCGGGGTTTAACTTGCGGGTGGTGCTGAATCCGTTTCTGACGCCTGACACAGGCCGCCCCACGCGCTACAACACCCGCTGGCTGCGCCGCCTGCGGCGGTGGCGCACGGATATCCTCATCCTCTCCCGCACCGCGCTCTTTAATGACAGTGAGTGCACCCTGGAACATCCCTATTCTTTCTTCAGGCTACTTGAAGGTTGCTTTCCGAGGCCCCTCAAATATTTCTTTTAGCCTGAGGCCCCTCCGGACATGGTGCTGCTGCAGGAGGTGCGGGACACCCTGGAGGCAGTGCGCGAGCTCAACCCAGACATGCTGGTCATCTGGCGCAACTCCCCACCTCCCTTCCCATGTAACCCCTCTCACGCCCTCCCCAGAGGATCTGATGCTGCAGGAGGTGCGGGACACCCTGGAAGCAGTGCGCGAGCTCTATCCGGACATGCTCGTCATCTGGTGCAACTCCCCCCATGTATCCCTCCCTCCCTTTCCCTCCTCTCTCCAGAGGACCTAATGTTACAAGAGGTGCGAGACACCCTGGAGGCAGTGCGCGAGCTCTATCCGGACATGCTGGTCATCTGGCGCAACTCCCCTGCGGGCCACCCCAGCTGCCACCGCTTCACCCGCCCGCTCAAGCGCCGCCCCAAGCCGCTGCAGCTCAGGGGGCAGCTGCCGGCTACTTGGACCAGACATGCTGAGATGAATGCTGCCGTGCGGTCTCTGCTCAAGGTGAGTGGCGCGCGCATGGTCAAAGTTGGTAAGCAGCAGGCATTATCAGGGTGAGGTGAGTGGGTGCTGGATGCAGCAGCAGCAGGTCAACAGCAGCCGCTGCAGCTCAGGGGGCAGCTGCCGGCTTCTTGGACTAGACATGCTGAGATGAATGCTGCCGTGCGGTCTCTGCTCAAGGTGAGTGGTGCAGGCTTGGATAAGGCTAGTCAACAGCAGGGAGCATCAGGGTGAGGTGAGTGGGTGTGGGCTGTAGCAGCATCATCAGGTGAACAGAAGCCGCTGCAGCTCAAGGGGTAGCTGCCGGCCACATGGACCAGAGTGTTTTTGAGAATTCTCAAAAACATCCTGCACCATATGGACTAGGCACGCTGAGATGAGATGAACGCTGCTGTGCGGTCGCTGCTCAAGGTCAGTGGTGCCACCTCACTGCGCCCCGACGGCCACCACAGGCGGCTGAACGGCACAGTGGACTGCTGCCACTACTGCTGTTCGTGTTGCCCCCTCTCATCCCTCCCCGTTCCGTCCCTGTTCCCATCCCTCCTCTCCCATCCCGGGAGTACGGGGTGGTGTATCTAGACGTAGACTCAGCCACCTCACTGCCTACTGTGTGTTACGTCTTACTCACCAATCCCACGCGTGTGTCCCACCTCTCTCCTTCCTCCTCCCCCTGCCAGGAGTACGGAGTGGTGTATCTAGACGTTGACTCAGCCACCTCCCTGCGCCCGGACGGCCATCACAGGAGGATGGACGGCACAGTGGACTGCCGCCACTACTGCATGCCAGGCCCCCTCGACCACTGGGTCTCTCTGCTCTACAACCTGCTCCGCCTCATCGACTCCCACTCTGAGCAGCAACAGCAGAGCGGGCAGAGTGGGCAGCGAGGGCAGCAAGGGGTATCACCCGAGCCTGTGAGGCCCGGTCTCCTGCCTGTGCGTCCTGAGGGGGAGTCCGAGCCTGGTCGACCACTGGTTGCTGGGGGTGCTGGCGCTGCTGGTGCTGCTGGTGCTGATGCTGGGGATAGTGATAGTGCTGGTGCTGGTGCTGGTGCTGGTGCTGGTGCTGGTGCTGGTGCTGGTGCTGGTGATGGTGATGGTGATGGCGCTGGTGCTGATGGCGCTGGTGCTGATGGCGCTGGTGCTGATGGCGCTGGTGCTGATGGCGCTGGTGCTGATGGCGCTGGTGCTGATGGCGCTGGTGCTGATGGCGCAGACACACTGGGAAACACACACACACACACACACACGCACACACGCACGCACGCACGCACGCACGCACGCACACACGCACACACGCACACACACACACACGCACGCACGCACGCACGCACGCACACACACACACACACACACACACAAAACGGAGAAGAAGAAAAAGAGGAAAACAAACAAACAAACTTAAGAAATTATATGAAAAAGAGTTCACAAAGGCTTGAGGGTAGAAGCAACAGTAGCAGCCTTACGGGGCCGCTGGGGTGCTTGGGGTATCCTCTTGTGGACCCGAATTTTGCGCCCGCTCGCTCGACACATTCCGCGACCGTGACACACCAACCACCCCCGGGAAGGTAGATGTGCCACTTGCGGCGCCCTGAACCGGTGCCGGGACGGAAGTAGTACCCTGGAGGGCTGGAGCAGGGAAGATGGTATGGGAGGTGTGGCATGGGGGAGATGGCATGGGGATGATGGCATGGGGGAGGTGGCATGAGAGGTAGCATGGGGTAGTATGGGGAACATGTGTAGTGGGGGGAGGCATCTCACGGGATCTGAACGAATCTCAGCCGCAGAATTCTGCTTGGCGAGCGGGATGGCGATATGCTTTGTCGCGGCGTAGCCGAAAGGATACGGCGCCGCATGATCTCCCAACGGAGCAAATTTCTTGTGAAACAACGCAGCGCACGACGCGATGAATTTTTGGAGAATCGGTACTGGTCGGACGGCTGGCATGCTTACCCTCCATCCAGGCACTTCGCACCAAGCGTGCTATTGCGCTGCAGAATAAGCGTTGGCAGAAAATAGGTGTTCTATTGCTACTTGTAGAAGTAGCAGGAGTCTCCTCAGGAGTCCCTTCTGTCACGAGAACTATAATTCCGAGAATTGATGCAAGCCGCGCACAGACTAAAAAAACGACTTATCACACGCGGATTGTGTGTGGAGAGATTGTTTGTTGCTTGGGAAAATGGTTGTAACCTGCAAAGGTTACTGGTGCGCGCGCGACTTCCGAAGTCGCCCTTTGGCGAAAATCTAAACCCATCTCTTCACGCTGACACTTCCGAGGAAGTTGAAGACGTGGCCACCTGAAGTTCTCAAGGGTGGTCTGATTGGTCGCCGCTATTTGGGTGAGTGGATAGCCTAGAGTTTGCATTCTCAGAGGCTTTGTTTCTTCTTTAGAGGCATTGCTTTGCCCTGCTTTCTTAGGGTCTCCCCCTTTCAGCCAAAACATGTTTGTCCCTGGTTTCCTTCAGAGCACTTAGTAGTTTCACATAGTGCGGATTTTACCGCTGTTGTTCTTTTGCTTAAGCCTACTACACGACTGCAGCTCTATTAGAGATGTCTGAACATCGAGGACACTGCTCAGGAAGCCGCTTCGTCTAGTAGGAAACTATTCCGACTACTAACCATTGGACTCCTGGCAGGATTACCTTCCATCCAGGCACTTGGCACCAAGCGTATTATTGGGTAGCAGATTGAGCGAAACAAGCGTACTGTTGCTACTAGTGGTACCGGTCTCTTCAGGAAGTCTCCTTTTCCAAAGAACTATTCCGATTACTAAAGCAAGCAGCGCACAGACTATTATGAGAGATATGATAATGGACTTTCGGACAGGCATGGCTAGTAGAGCGAGGAGAGCATGAGGAGAAGGGGCTTGACAATACTATGAACTAAGTCAACTCATCGCTGTGGTTCAGGCGTAATGTGCCCACTGGAAGTCGCAATTTCTTCACATAAATTTTGGACGAATGCATTGCATTGCAAAGGACGCAGTTACGAGTACCATTCGTGCTGGATAACAAGGAAGGGGAGAAGAGGGCGATTGAAGCTGAACTGACCTGTGGCGTGAGCTTGACTTGGTTGGACTAAACTGTACCGTACTCCTGTCTGTTATCTGAGCTGGAGTGGAATGGAAATAGGGATCGTTTGTGCGGCTGAAAAATAGACTACAATCTAGATCTTGCTTGTTGGCAAAGCTGCAATGCAAAGCTGCAGCCGCAATTACGAGTGGTAGGTAGGGAGGGAAGAGGTAGGATTTCCTCTTGGTGTAAAATTAATGCCAACCGAACACTCCGGCCCATTTTTCCGAAGTTTCACTGCAGCTACAGGCTGTTTCTGGGGGCCATTTTTGGGGGGCCCGTTAAAAATGCCCATAATGGCGATAATGGCGAGAATGCCTGCCGAACTGGGCCTTGAAGTGCACAGCTGTTCCTGGAACTTTTATGGGCTCACGTCAGGATACACTGCTTGCGTACACTTGCGTGATGGCTAATTCCAAATTAGAAAGAATTGATGCTTATACAAATTGGAGAGAAAACATAATTGATTGCTAGATAGGTTACATACAGATACAATGCATTTACACCAAATGACACAGATGTCATGCGATATCTCGAATAGAGGAATTTCTAGATTCCCAAAAACCAAACACGTCAGCAACCGATCCACTGTGGCTCATCAACGGCTCATTCCAATACGAACTGGCGGTGCACGTATGTGCGTACGATGCAGGAATATACACTCCCCATAATGTTTTTTTCTGCAAGAACATACTCTTTACTTGATCGTAAAGAGTCCAAGCTGCCCAGAAAAAGGCTTGGCGTTCCCCCTTTGAACACGACGAGTTGACCCTCCTCCACCTCAATGCACCCCACCTTCCGCTTCTCACTATACTTGTGACATATTTTTGGGTGCTTAGTGTCTCCCTCATGCAAGATACTGCACGAAAGTAATTGTTAGGTACGAGGTTACCAATCATGGCTGCCGCGTAGTCGAAGGGGGTTTGGAAGAGGAAGATTGGCGTGGAAATGTCGAGAAGGGTGTGCTGTAGGAAGAAGCATTTCCATTGCTCGGATCGCCTGGCGGCTGGATTGAATGGGGTGGAAAACGGTGAAGAGTTAAAAGCAAAGGTGATTGAAGGTTCAAAGGTTATTTCATGCTAGGAAGGAATGGGAGGATACATGTGCAAGGCAGATTAAGATGGTGGGAGGAAGAGGCAGAACCATGAGAGCAGGTAGGGTTGAATGGGCAGTGCGGCGATGGGCGGTGCAGCGATTGGGGGGATGAGGAATGATGGTGGGAGGAAGAGGAAGTACCATGGGAGCAGGTAGGGTTGAAGGGACGATGCAGCCAGGTCAATTTCTGCGCCACAGCACGGAAGGTGCGCCTTGCAAAGCGATCCCTCGTGTCTGAAAAGTGCAAACAGTCAAGCAAGAACAAGGTCTGTATACGAGTCAACGGGGAGAAAAGAAGTGGGTTTTGTGTTGGCCAAATGACAAAGCATAGTAAGCAAGGGAGGGCCAATTCAGGCACAAGGGCCATCGAGTTGAGACACGCACTGGCTGTTGCGCAAACGAGATGGCATGGAAGACAAGGGTGGGCCCATTAATAGGAGGTCCGTTTAGTAGGAGGGCGGATTACTAAAAGGGCCGATTACTAGGAGGGCAGAATACGAGAATGGCCTACCCAGGAAGAAGCCTGAGTCCACGAGGCATCGGGTGGATGCTGACGGGAAAGAAGATGCCAGCCAGTCACAGAGGTTTGCCATTGCCTGCCCGCCAGCCGAGCTGCCCGAAAGCAAAATCTGGGCGGCAGTGCCAAAGCCACGGTGGTGCTGGAGGTCTGAAAGGGAGAGGAGGGGTATGGATTGGATGGGGAAAGGAGAAGGGAGATGAGAATAGAAGAGCTGATAGAAAGGGGCACGGCAGGTCGGTGCACAAGAATAAGGAGAAAGGTACATCGTCTGCAACAAGGGTAACTTTTGAGAAATCTACAGGGTACAGGCAAGGGGGAGAATCAACACAACTTCCAGCACAGGGGGAATCGTCAAGGGGGGGAGTTGACAAACCTTGCAGCACAGCCTGAATGATGTTCCATCCGTCCAGGTAGATGGCTGAAGGCAGTGAGAGTTTTGACTCCGTTGTCTGCGTTGACTTAGTTGAATCCCTTGACTTGGCTGACTTGCTTGAATCCGTTGACTTGCTTGAATCTGTTGACTTGCTTGAATTCGTTGACTTGCTTGAATTCGTTGACTTGCTTGACTCTGTTGAATACGTTGCCTTGCTTGACTCAGTTGACTCTGTTGACCCGGCTGCATCAAAGCTCGCATTCTTTGCCGCGGCAAGCCTCACTGTTCTAGCAGAAATGGCTGTTGAGTTCAATTGAAAGAAGCTGCGCGTGAGCTTGATCCGCCCTCTCGTGCCGGCATAGCCCCCCCCGTCACAGTAGACGAGCCTCACAAGGTTCCAGTTGTGAAAGATGGGGTTCACGGTCTCATTCGCGCTCAGTATACCTCCAAACCACGCCTGTACACGGCAATGCCACAGTGCAAACAAACCAACTTAAGTGTCGACTCAAGGTTCACGGTCTCATTGGCGCTCAGTATACCCCCAAACCAGGTCTGTGCATGGCAATGCCACAGTGCAAACAAATAGTGCAAGCAAAGAGCGGAAAGCAAAGAGGTGGCCTTTGAGTCAACTCAAGGTTCGCGGTCTGCTCAGTATACCACCAAACCAAACCTGTGCATGGCAATGCCACAGTGCAAACAGAGTGTGCAAGCCGAGGAGGCGAGGGGGGTGGTTAAGGAGAAGGTAAGGCTGGGCAAGGGAAAAACGCCGAATGAAGCCCAGAAGCAAGCATATTACAGACACACTGAACAGGAAAAGAAATGAAAAGGCTTGAGGGTAAAAGCAGCGGCAGCAGCCTTACGGGGCCGCTGGGGTGCTTAGGGTATCCTCTTGTCGACCCAAAGTGTGTGCCTGCCCGCTCAATACATTCCGCGACCGTGACACACCATCCGCCCCCCGGTAGGTATATGTGCCACTTGCGGCGCCCTGAACCGGTTCCGGGGCGGAAGTAGTACCCTGGAGGGCTGGAGAAGAAGAGGTGGTGTGGGAGAGATGGGGGAGATGGTATGGGGGACAGTGGCACACCAACCCCCTGAGGAGAGGCATATGTGCCACTTGCGGCGGCCTGAGACGGTGCCGGGAAGGAAGTAGTACCCTGGAGGGCTGGCGTAGGGGAGATGGTGTGGGGGAGATGGGGGAGATGGTATGGGGCAGATGGCATGGGGGACAGTGACACACCGACCCCCTGAGGTGACGTAGATGTGCCAGTTGATGCGCCCAATATTCCGAGCACTAGCGCAAGCAACGTTTTGAGACGTCTCAAAATACGTCTGTTATCACCGGGAGTCTCCCCAGCAGTCCGTTAGTCCAGACCAATGTTCCGAGCACGAGCGCAAGCAGCTCTCACCTTCCATCCAAGCACTTGGCACCAAGCATGTTATTGCGCAGCAGAATAAGCGCACTACTATTGCTATTAGTAGCACCGGGAGTCTCCCCAGGAGTCCCCTTAGTCCAGACCAATGTTCCGAGCACCATCGCGGAAAAGACAAGGGCCAAAAGTGACGGATTTGTGACTTTTCCGTCACATTTAGGTATACGGTTTTTTGGGAGAAAAAGGTGATGGTTGGAAGTACCCGGGCCAACGTAACCTAGCCGTCACAAAAATGTCACTGCGAAGTCCCCATTTTGTCACGCAAAAGTCACAATGACGTCACAGTCGCAGTCACACAAAAGTGACCGGACAGTCACTACGTTGGTACCGAATCGCGTCCACGTGTAGCCAGATATTTTGCCACGTGTCATTTTCGATGATTGGTCGACAAGAACCAATAACGTCTCAGATATGGGTGTGCCTGAACGCATTTTGATTGGCTGGCGATTCTGAAATTGGACCCCGTGTCGCACACGAAACACAGCATCGCTTTGCATCACGTCAAAATTTCAAAACTGCTAAATGTGCATCTGACGCTTTGAAATTGTTTCATTAGTCAGGCATGCGTACATGGACACAACTGTCAACCGTACGACCACTGTCAACTGTGAACTGTCAACTGTCAACTGTCAACTAGCAACTGTCAACTGGCACATGGACGTACGGAACCGACATCACGATCCAACTCGCACTACGCCTAGCTACGAAAGGACACCGGGTTTTGCCTGTGCACTGATCGACCATATGGTCATATGTTCACAACGAAACCAGCACGGAACTTGATAGCACCTGGAAAAAAGCACGGAAGCAGATAATGAGTCGTGGAAAGCATAGGACACAGCAAGTGAATCGAGCAGCGCGAAAAGAAACATGGACACAACCATATGCACAACAGTTAGGTGCTTCCATAAAATATGTCGTTCGTTATGGAACCTGCAATCAAGACAGCATCAACAGATCGTGACATGTGTGAAAAATACCATAGCAACCAAAGGCTTACCGAAAACGCACACATACGCACTTGTATCCGCGTTAGCACATCCACGTGTCAGAATGCTGTATTTGTCTAGCCTGCAGTGGGGTACTCTATAGCGAGTACAGCCCAATTTAGGGTTTCCTATATGTACTCAACTGCTTGCTAGTGCAAACCCTCTTTCTTGTTCTAAACTTTCTGCTCGTACTTCTGACATGCTATCAGAGCAGGTCGACCCTCCCTGGTCGATCCTGTGGGTGGGCCCACCCAATGCTTCCGCTGCTGTACTGCCTGTCGCGCGCCCCGGGTGCGCGACGTTTTCTGCTTGCCGCGCGCTCGTCGCGTGCGGCGTTTTTTCTTCCCGCCGCGCGCTCGGGGCGCGCGGCGGTTTTCTGCCCGTCGCGGCTCTGCCCTGCCCGTCGCGCCGCCCTGCTGGCCGCGCGACGCCCTGCCCTGCCCGTCGCGCGCCCCGTGGCGCGCGACGGTGCCCTGCCCGTCGCGCGCCCCGAGGCGTGCGGCGGTACCCTAACCGTCGCGGCGCCCTGGGGGACCCGCGCGCGCCCCCCCCTCGCCATCCCGTCGCCCGTCGCGGCGCCCTGGGGGATCCGCGCGCGCCCTCCCTTGCCATCCCGTCGCCCGTCGCGGCGCCCAAGGGGGCCGCACGTCGCCCTGCCCGTCGCCCGTCGCGACGCCCTGGGGGCCAGCGCGTCGCCCCCCCCCCTCTCGTCGCCCGTCGCGGCGCCCTGGGGGGCCACGCGTCGCCCCTCCCGTCGCACGTCGCGGTGCCCTGGGGGGCCGCGCGTCCCCCCCTCCCGTCACTCGTCGAGGCGCCCTGGGGGCCCGCGCGCCGCCCCGCTTCCGCTCACACGCCGCCCCAGCTGCTGCCCCCGTTTTTGCCCTGCATTTGGGGGTATGGGGGTGGCGGGTATGGGGGTGGCGGGTATGGGGGTGGCGGGTGTGTGATCCGTCCCCTACTCCTCCTCCTCCTCCGTCTCCCACTGCTGCAGCTGCCGCTGAGGGGGGTGGGTGTGTGGGAGCCGAAGGAGTGGTACTAGGGGGGTGACGTGGGAGTGGAGCTAGGGGTGCAGCAAGGGGTGTGTGAAAGGGGGATGGGACAGTTGGGGGAGGTTGAGCGGAGGCTGCCGTCTTGTCGTCCGCAGCACCTGTAGTCCGGGGCGCTGTCCTGGTAGCCCAGAGAGCCAGCTGCGCCTGTCGCCCGTGGGTCCGTTGCTCCTGCCGCTCCTCGTAGCCGCCGAGCCAGTTACTCCAGTAGTCCGGGGCGCTGTCCCGGTAGCCACTGTGCCAGCCGCTCCTGTCGCCCATGTGTCTGCAGCTTCAGCCGTCGCCTCCCATCTTCTCGCCCCCACAGTCTCTCCTCCTCCTCACTTGCCCTCTGTGATAGCCTCTAGCTTTACTTATCATTGTGAACTATTGCTCTGCCTGCTTATTGTGCTGATTACACCCCACTTTGGCTATGGGGGTGTGTCAGAATGCTGTATTTGTCTAGCCTGCAGTGGGGTACTCTATAGCGAGTACAGCCCAATTTAGGGTTTCCTATATGTACTCAACTGCTTGCTAGTGCAAACCCTCTTTCTTGTTCTAAACTTTCTGCTCGTACTTCTGACACCACGCACACGCGAAAAGTACACGATCGCGCTGCGATCACTCCGTCACCCTCACCTGGCTGCGATCGCGCTGCCACTTGCGGATTGCCATGCGGAAGGAAAAAGCAAATAGCAATATCGTGAGTGGAAGCATCGAAACAAGGAAATGGTGACTCACCAGCACTGTCGTCGTCATCGGCTGCCCGGGTGGCGACATCCCGTCGCTAGTCGCGCGCACGTTAGCGCGGACGTAGATCTGATGCTAACCCTGAAAACTTTGGGGAATGGAGGTGGGAGGGGAGGGCAGAAGCCGAGTGGGATAGATGCCGGACGAGATGTGCAGTTCCGACAGGCGACACTACGAATATTGCTGGGTGTGGAATCAAAGCAGGCGACATTAGCGACTCGGCACTGACCGAATCTGTCGTATGAGGAGACGGGCGGCGGCTTCCCTTCGCGAAGCGTGCGGTGGTTCGTTATAGTGACGCGAGATGAACTACAAGGGTGGGAGGCTAGGAGGGCAGGGTGGAAGCAAGGGTAGATTCATAGTGAGATGTGCATTCGCAAAATCAGTCATTAACACCGAAGTGTAGGGACCAAGACTGAACGGTAGCTTCAAAATTTGCTAGCAGGGGGATGGGGTTTGTATAATTTCTTAGAAGGCGTCGCGAATGTAAAGAGGTAACTACAGCACATTGGATGCCTAGATTTGGTGGAGTAATGAGAGTACGTAGAAGGATAACAGATATCCAGCCTACAAACTGCTGAGAATGAAAGAGAGTTGGGAGGCAGAAAGCACTTCTACGGCATAAGAGAGTGGGACGGGGGGTAGGAGAAAGGGGGGTTGAGAGTGGTTTGAGGTTGCGCCTGCTGATGTGTGGATAAGGGGGGCTGGTGTGCGTTGATTTTGATTTTCCGCACTGCAACGATTGGTTGGAATCAGCGCTGGTGGGCTGATCCATGAACGTGAGGTTAGCTTGGAGGGGTGAGTCGATGACGTGGAGCATCTGTGTTGGGAGGTGGTGCTGGGCCGAACGCGGATTGGTTGGTACACCCACGTCAATTCTTAGTATGACGCGTGTACACAGCAATATTCGTTCATTTTCATGTGTGCGATTTTCACGACCATCGTAGCCCGGGTTTCCGCTCATCGTTATACTTCGCGGATGCTCACGTTTTCATGATGGTTGTTTCGTGGCTTGGGTTCACCACGTCCTGCAGAAGTGCCTCTGATGCACCGCTCGGAAACGCTTTCAACCGTATGCGAGACCAACCGTGCTTGAAATGCGCTTTCGTGTTCATGTTACATGCGCATAATCTTCGTGGACGCGATTTCGTGCACCAATCGAAGTAATTCTGGACGGGGCGCACATTGCGACTCGACCAGAATTTTTGATTCGTGAAAATGAAATGGGCGGTGCGAGAGGCCCCACCAAGTGACTTTTGCGTCACATCTGTTTTGGGATCTTTTGTGTACTGTCTGGGACTTTTTGTACGTTTTTTTTCGGGACAAAACCTCCGAACCTCAAATTTGGGCCTCAACCTTTTCCGCGATGACTAGCGCAAGCAGCGCGAAGATAGCCAAGAGAGATAACACGATGAGCGACGTCCGGCCGGGCCGCATGGCCAGATAACGCGAGGAGGGGATTATGAGGACTACAATGAACTGAGTAGAGACGACTCTTGAGGCGCGTCAAAGGCCGGGTGTATGGACAAATGCCACGAGGAGATTATGAGGAGATTATGAGGAGATTATGAGGAGATTATGAGGAGTACAATGAACTGCTCAGTGAGTAGAGACTACTCTTGAGGCGCGGCTAAAGGACGGGTATGGCGAAAGACACGAGGAGATTTATGAGGAGTATGAGAGTAGTAGAAACATGATCGGTGTGCTTCTGGTAGCAGCATGTGAAGCGAAGTGTGCCTCGGATGCGAAATGTGTCTATTATTAACTGGAAGGGGGAATAGGGCGCTTGAACGATAACCTGAACTGCAGGGCGCGCGAGCATGACTCGCCCTACTGTCTATGGTCTGGAAAATATGGACGGCGCGCGACTTCATGATATTTTCGAGCTGGCGACGCGATACGAGAGACGGCAACATCGCGGAAAAGGAAAATTGCGATTTTGGGGGTTCGAAGGTTTTTCTGCGAAAAACCTGCGACTGAGTTGCGCGAAGTGTAAAAAAAACAACGCACGCAAAAAGCGACTTTCTGTACACTAGTTGCGAATGCGGAAACCGGCGGAAAAATGTGACCGCAAAGTTGCATTTTCGACAACATTTTCGAGTCACTCGGTTTTGCGCGGTTGAGAGAGTTTGAAAGCGTTTTGGCAGTGTAACGTTGACAGTGGCCATGGTAACAACAAATTTTACGAAACTAAACGACCCCAAGAAATCTAGCGAGGTTACAAACGTGGATACATCGTTTTCGTTTTTTCTCAAAACTGAACCCAACCACCCAACCCAACCCACAAACGGCAGATGGTTTCTTTGGAGGTGTGACGTGTGAGCCAACAAATCAATTTGAACCAATCATTGTTCTTCTATGAAGAGTCAATCAATCTGCACCTTCCGATAGGTACACGTCAGCACACCCAAGCAAACCCACCCAAAACGTCCACCCAATACTCCCTCAGCTTTACCGCTGTAACCTTTCTCCCATGATTCCCCTTTACACCTGTACCTCCCGTAGTAATACCCACAACCTACCTCGTCTCACCCCTCCATTTTTTTTTCCAATAGTCACCAGAATCGCACTTCTTGTTCCTTAGACTAGCAACCTAGTTGTGATGGAACCTACTGAACATGATGCCACTTATTCACCGGCGATTTATGTTAGAATGTAGAACTGAACGAGAATGAATGAAACTAGGCAGCAGGGTGATACAAGTAGGAAACCCTAGCAATGTCGTACCCCCTAAGGCTAAACCCACTATAGCCTACACAATAGGAACATGTATAATGTTTGACACACCCCCATAGGCTAAGTGGGAGACAACCAGACGGTCACAAGACCAGTCAAAGCAAAGCAAAGTAAGCTTAGGGTGGATCTCAAGGAAACCACACAAATTCCGAGCACAAGCAAGCGGTCACAAGACCAGTTCACATGCAGTTTTATAATATAACAAGAGGTACAGTGATCACAACCTAGCAAGTGTAAGCATGCAGGTATATATATATTTTTTTTAAGATCACAGTACAAGCAGAGTCAAGAAGTAAGCAAGTGAGGCACAGTAGGCACAAGGCCTAGAACAGTACAGAAACGCTGATGGTCACAAGGCTGAAGCGCCTTGGTGAACACATCAGCAGTGTTGGCCCGAGTGGCCACGTAAGCAAGACGAAGCTGACCACGCTGCTGCAGCTCTCGAGCAAGGAAGTAGCGCAGAGCGATGTGCTTCGTTCTGTGCTCCAGTCTGTGCTCCTGACACAAGGCAATGGCGGCCTTGTTGTCGACGTACAGCACCGGAGGAGAACGAGGCCGCTCTCCCAGGTCGGTCAGCAGGTAGGTGAGCCAGCGTAACTCCTGTGCAGCCATGGCTGTGGCGTAGATCTCAGCCTCACAACTGGAGCTGAGAACTGAAGACGAGCGTGTAGAACGCCAAGAAACTAAACCAGAGCCAAGGCTGAAGGTGTAACCCTGAGACGACCGCTGCGTAGCCTGGTCGTCAGCCCAAGAAGCGTCTGAGTGCCCAGTGAGGACAACGTCGCTCCGTCCTCCAAGCACAAGCCCCATGCCCGACGTACTGCACAAGTAGCGCAACACCCTCTTAGCGGCATCCATGTGCTCCTTCCGGTGACGGCCAGGAGCGACATAGCGTGCTAGGATGCTACGAGGGTATGCAAGGTCAGGTCGAGTGCAGGTCATCAGGTACATGAGGCAGCCCACAAGCTCTGGATACGGGCCACTCGGCTCTACGGACTCATCCGAAGGCAGAGCTGAGAGCGAGTGACCAGTAGGCAGAGGAGTGGGCTGAGGCGAGGAGTACGTGAAGCGGAAGCGCTGAAGGACCTGCTGCACCATGTGTGACTGAGTCAAGGTGATGGTGCGCTGTGCTCTGTCCCGGGTGATCCGCAAGCCAAGATAGCTTGTCAGCTCACCCAGGTTTGTGCACGTGTGTCTCTTCTGCAGCTCCGACTTCACGTGGGCGAGTGCCTCAGTGTCAGCAGTAGCAAAGACCAAGTCGTCTACGTACAAAGAACGTAGAACGGCGGCAGAGTGGTGTCGGTGCGTAGAAACAGCGACGGGTCAGCAGTAGAAGGAGCAAACCCAAGAGCAGCAAGAGTAGTCCTCAGTGTGTCGTGCCACTCACGGGGTGCCTGGCGGAGACCGTAGACTGGCCGCCGGAGGCTCCACTGGGTACCAGCAGGGAACGACCCAGTGAAGCCAGGTGGGCGGCGCAACCAGATCTCCTCGTGCAGGCTGCCCTGTAGGAAAGCAGTGCTGAAGTCAAGAGAGTGGAGCTCGTAGTCACGCTGAGCGGCGACGTGCAGCAGAACCCGAAGAGTGGTCATCTTCGGGGTCGGGGAGAAGGTCTGGAAGAAGTCAACTCCCTCTCGCTGACTGAAGCCTCGTGCAACGTAACGCGCCTTGAAGACAGGCGGAGAACCCGGCGGCCGCTTCACCCTGAAAATCCACATGCCACTGACGATGTTCGCCCCAGGTGGGGGAACCTCGTCGACGTAGGTGCCTGTGGACTTCCAGGAAGCCATCTCTGCGTCCATGGCTGTCTGCCACGGAGAGGAGTAGGGACCCTCTATCGCCTCTACGTAAGAGCGCGGGGTCGGGATGTCTGGTGCATCCGGGTCTCCCTCAGGGGCAATCAGCATGGACACGAGATGAGGTAAAGCAGCGGCAAATCACTCAAACTCCTCCTGTCTGTCCTCAAGGACGTCCGTGCCAAGAGCACAGACAGACTCAGACTCAGCAACAAGGCTAGCGGCGTAGTCTAGACGACAGGCGGCAGCAAAGTCAACAAGCTCAGCAACTAGAGCAGACGCAGCAGTGGACTCAAAGGAAGGGTCAGTGACAACAGTAGCGAGAAGACGCGTGACAGTAGGACTGGCAGCACGAGCAAGGTCTGACGGCGGGTCAGCAACGTCAGGAAGAGAGGACGCAGGAGGAGACGGCAGAGGGACACGCTGTGGAGCAGTGGAAGGACGCAGAGTCAAATAGTGAGTGCCAAGTACAGGAGGAGGACGCTGACGCGGAGCACGACGACCAGCGCGGACAGCGCGGACAGACGACTCTGGACGAGACTCAGGCGACGCAGGACGAGACTCAGGCTCACGACGCTCCGTAAGACCTCTAGTCGGCCCAGCGTAAGGAGAAGGACCAGGCAGCGGAGAGGCAAGCGGTAACTGTGACTGCGACTGGACAGGTGGTGGACTCAGTAGGGGAGGAGACGGACCAGTGGAGGGCGGGAGGCCAAGAACCTGCTGAAGGAGCGGAACGTAGTACGGCCGCGGCCGCTCAGCACCTCCTGAACCAGCAGAGACAGCACCAGCACCCTCAGCCCCAGGGTCTCCAGCGACAACTCCCGCAGCACCACCAGTAACCCCAGCAGCTCCTGTACCTCCAGCTCCAACCCCCGCAGCAGCTCCAGTCCCAGGAGCTCCAGTACCTCCAGTACGAGCACCTCCAGAACCAGCGGCTCCAGCAGCTCCAGCACCAGCAGGACCTCCCGTAGCTCCAGCACCTGCAGCACCTCCAGCAGCACCTGCACTAGCAGCACCTCCAGCAGCACCAGTAGCGCCTCCAGCAGCTCCAGCACCAGCAGCACCTCCAGCACCAGCAGTGTCTCCAGCAGCTCCAGCACCAGCAGCACCACCAGTAGCACCACCAGCAGCTCCTGCACCAGCAGCAGCTCCAGCTCCAGGGTCCGCTGCACCAGCAGCAGCTCCAGCTCCAGGGTCCAAAGCACCAGTAGCGCCACTCCGGAGACTGCAGCGCCGAGCGTACCACTCTCGGAGCCGCTGGGGAGAGAGCGCACTAGCAGCGCCTCCAGCAGCTCCAGCACCAGGAGCGTCTCTAGCAGCTCTAGCTCCAGCAGCACCTCCAGCAGCACCACCAGCAGCTCCTGCGCCAGCAGCACCAGCACCAGCACTAGCTCCAGCTCCAGGGTCCGCGGCACCAGCAGCGGCTCCAACTCCAGGGTCGACGGCACCAGCAGCACCACTCCGGAGACTGCAGCGCCGAGCGTACCACTCTCGGAGCCGCTGGGGAGAGGGCGACTCCCGCCTAGGCGGGGAACCACGAGCACCAGCTCCAGCAGCACCCCTAGCCCCAGAAGCGCCCCTCCTGAGGCTGCAGTACCGCGAGTACCACTCACGCAGCTGCTGGGAAGAGGGAGCGCCTCCAGGCGCAGCACGGTCAGTCGAAGCACCCCCAGGCTCAGTACCCTCAGACGTAGCACTCTCAGGCTCAGCACCCCCAGACTCAGCACCCGCAGGCTCAGCACCCCCAGACTCAGCACCCCCAGGCTCCGCACGCTCAGGCTCAGCACCCCCAGGCTCCGCACCCCCAGGCTCAGCACTCCCAGGCTCCGCACCCCCAGGCTCAGCACCCCCAGGCTTAGCACCCCTAGTAGGACGAGAGTCGACAGCTACCTCGACAGGCTCAACCGGGTCCACCTGGGACACACCTGAGGGAGCGGCACCCTGAGGGGGGAGGGGGTCTACCACAGCAGCACCTGGTGCGAGGAAGAGAGGCGGGGGGGGGAGTGGGGCAGTGCGGTAGGGGAAGAGGCGGTAGTAGGGGACCGACTCGTCGAAAGTGACGTCCTGAGAGGGCAGGACACGGCGCGAGGTGGCGTGGTAAAACTGCCAACCAGACGCGTCCGGGACAAAGCCAAGGAAGACACAAGGAACAGCGCGGGAGGAGAGCTTGTCCGCGGACGTATCGCGAACAAAAGCTCGAGATCCCCAGACCCGGAAACGCGACGCATCGCCAACCTCTCCCGTCCAACGCAGTGTCGGTGAAGTCTCCGGAACGGAGACACGGGGCCAGAGGTTGAGCTGATGCGCAGCGTATCGGACCGCAAACGGCCACAGAAAGTGGGGGGCAGCCGCATGGATCAAGGAGGTACGAGCGACCTCCATGACCAAGCCAATGCGGCGCTCAGCAACCCCATTCTGCTGTAGAGAGGCCGGAAGCGTGAACGACTGCTCAATGCCCTCCCCCTGATAGAAGGCCCTCAAGAGGTCGGAGGAAAACTCCCCACCTCTGTCAGAGTGCAGACGCAGGACAGGAAAGTCCGAGTGGAACCTCTCGCTGAGCTGGAGACGGGCAGCGCGGATCCAAGAAATCAAAACATCAGGGACTTCACCCTTGGTGCGCAAGGGGAAGACCGTGGTGTAGCGCGAGTAGTCGTCAACAACTATCAAGAAGTACCTCTCGTGACCCTGTCCACGGACGCGGGCTGGGCCCCACACGTCCATGTGGAGGGTCTGCAGGGGAGCAGTCGTCGGGGGAAACGAGGAGGAGTGAGGAGTGGCGCGCTGCCGCCCCTCGACACAGGGAAGACAGGGAGGAGCAGGCGAGGGTGGGAGGGGAGGGAGAACCCTGGGAAGACCAGAGACAAGGTACCGGGAGTGCATGCTACGAAGGCGCTGCACTGACGGGTGACCAAGGCGGTGGTGCCAGAGGACGGTCTCGTGCACCAGGGAGCGACACGAGCAGGGGGCCGACAGCTGACCTGACGCAGACGCAGACGCAGCTACCTGAGGGGACGCAGTGGTCAGTGTGTACAGGTCCGACCTCGGCTGCCGAGTGAACGTAGCCAGGTGGCGACCCGTCCGAGCACACGTGCAGTGTGTCACGCGCTCGTAGGCAGGGGTGAACTGGTGGACACCCCCGTCCTGGAGCGCACGACCCGCCACCAAGTTCGTAGAGAACGAGGGGAGGTAGAGACCTGACAGTGTGCCTGACGGGACCGCATGACAAGGGAGGACAGTGGAGGAGGTCGCAATGACCGGACCCCCAGAGGGGTCAGCGAGGGAGACTGCAACCGGCCGAGCAAGCTGCTCAAGGGCAGTGCGGTCACGAAAGAAACAGCGGGAAGCACATGAGTCCAGTGTGAAGGTGTGCAGTGCCTCAGTAGACGCAGTACCAGAGGGCGCAGACTCACGAGTACCTAGAGCAGCAGCCTCACCAGCACCTGGGGCAACAGACACACTAGCACCTAGAGCGGTAGCCTCACCAGCACCTGAGGCAACAGACACACGAGCACCTAGTGCGGCAGCCTCACCAGTACCTAGAGCAGCAGACTGGATACCGGGGTCAGGCGGCACACTCAGGTGACAGGCACCCTCAGCACTAGTAGACAATGCATACATGGCAGTGAGGAGAGCATCATAGTCAAGAGCAAAGATATCTACCCTCTGCCTAAGCAGCTCCAGCCAGGAGGGGAGCTCAGCGTCGTCGCCAAACTCTGTACGCCAAGCGTCGCTCAGACGAGCGAAGCAGCGGGACTCTGTGTGACCAGGTGTCCCGCAAGGCTGACCAGTCCGGACACCTGTGCGAAGGACGTACGGGCAGCGAGCAGGACTCAGTGACCCGCTACTCTGAGCGTACCACTCACGAAGCTGCTGGGGCGAAAGAGCCTCGCGGGGACGACGCTGCAGCTGCACCTGGCCACTACCAGAAGCTCCCGAACGACCCACTCCAGAGCGACTCCCACGACGGCCACCCCGACAGCCCCAACTAGCGTACCACTCACGAAGCTGCTGGGGCAAAAGAGCCTCGCGGGGACGACGCTGCAGCTGCACCTGTCCACTACCAGAAGCTCCCGAACTACCCACTCCAGAGCAACTCCCACTACGGGCACCCCGACAGCCCCAACTAGCGTACCACTCACGAAGCTGCTGGGGCGTGAGGGACTCACGTGCACGGCCCTGGAGCTGCATCTGGCCACACCAGGAGCAGCAGTAGCAGCAGTAGCGGCAGGAACAGCAGTAGCAGCAGGAGCAGTAGCAGTGGGAGCAGTAAAAGCAGTAGCAGCAGTAGCAGCGGTAGCAGCGCGGGCAGGGCAGTGCTCACCAGTGGTGGGAAGGGCAGGCGCAAGACGGCGGCGACAGCGGGGCCGCCACAGCTGCAGGGCGGGGCCGTGCCGCGACGGCAGCTGCTCCAGGGGCCAGGGGCGGCTGCTGCAGGGGCGGCTGCTCCAGGGGCCAGGGGCGGCTCCTGCCGTGGCGGCTGCTCCAGGTGGCCAGGGGCGGCTGCTGCAGGGGCGGCTGCTCCAGGGTCCAGGGGCGGCTGTAGGTGCGGCTGCTCCAGGGGCCAGGGGCGGCTGGTGCAGTGGCGGCTGCTCCAGGGGCCAGGGGCGGCCGTACCAAGGGCGGGCGCGGGGTAGGGCAGGGCGCCGCGGCGAGCAGGGGCGACTCCGCGCGGATCCCAGTGGCGACGCGCGGGTCGCGCGGGGGCGTCGCGACGAGGCAGGGGCGACGCCGCGCGAATCCCAGTGGCGACGCGCGGGTCGCGTGGAGGCGTCGCGACGAGGCAGGAGCGACGCGCGCGGGTCCCGCAGGGTCGTCGCGACGAGGCAGGGGCGACGCGCGGGTCCCGCAGGGGCGTCGCGACGAGGCAGGGGCGACGCGCGGGTCCCGTAGGGGCGTCGCGACGAGGCAGGGGCGACGCCCGGGTCCCGCAGAGGCGTCGCGACGAGCAGGGCGACGCGTCGCGGGGTCCAGGGGCAGCGCCTCGGGGTCCAGGGGCGGCTGCGCGGGTGCAGAGCAGGCCCGCGGGCGGCCTGCAGGGCAGGGCGGCAGGGTGGCGCTCGAGGGCGCGGGTAGGCAGGCGGACGGCACACGGGGCTGCACGGGGCCGCGAGGGGCTGCGTGCGAGGCTAGTGGGCAGAGCGCAACTAGCAACAGGGCGCACGACGGCGCTAGAAGGGGCGCTCGACGGCGCTAGTAAGGGCGCTCGACGGCGCAGGTAGGGGCGCACGACGGCGCGAGGTACTATCAGACACGGTCGCGCAAGGGCGCGGCGGAACGGTGGGCCCTAACCAACGTCGGTCCTAGGTCCTGACCTAGGCGTCGGATACCATGTTAGAATGTAGAACTGAACGAGAATGAATGAAACTAGGCAGCAGGGTGATACAAGTAGGAAACCTTAGCAATGTCGTACCCCCTAAGGCTAAACCCACTATAGCCTACACAATAGGAACATGTATAATGTTTGACAATTTATCCCTTACCTTACTTGGTGAACATTTGCACGTCAGAGCCCACGTCAGAGCCTCATTCAGGACTTTCCCCCTTCCATTTACCAAAACATGCCCCTTTTCAGGTCGACGAGTTTCAACATTTTCGTGGAGAACATGCCCGCAATTTTTTACGTTTAGGCGCCATTCCGGCAGCTACTTCTTTAACAATTGGTAAGGTAGTTGAATATCGCTTAAGTATGCGTTTTTTATGGCTTCACCATGTGTCCTATGTTTGCAGTCCCAAGTCATGTTACCTTCTTGGTTCTTACGATTGCATCTACTTCATATATTCGGTTAGAGACTAACCCTGTGCAGCATCTCACTCGTCGCCATGCGTAACCATCGGAGTTAGAGCCGCCGCAACCGACTATGCAAAATGTAAGTACGATGCATTTGGTGTTTCGCTTCCGTGGGTATCACTAACCCTTCTGGAACAAGCTCAGAGACGTGCGTAACAGCAACCTTGTGGGTGCAGGTTTCACACATGTGAACGTCATCGCTTACCTTTTTTACTTGCAGGATTATGAATGTCGACACTCGCATTATGCGTTTTTTGCAGGGCGTCCCGGTTACTGCAGGCTTATCGTCAATCAGTATCGCGCTATGCATATTGTTCAATACTACCCATTAGTACTGACCACAATGGTGAGTATTGGAAACACAAACTTGGTTTACTTGTTTACCAAGTTTTCATGTCTTTTTTTCCAGTTTACATCCGTTTCTTAACTTGTAGAGTTTTTCTTCTTGCAGAGATGCGTTACAAAAAATTGTGTTTGCATGTTTTGCAGGGCCAACCTGTTACCCCCGTCCTATTGTCAACCAGAATCATTATTAACCATAATGGTGAGTGGTGGAATGGCAGTCTTGTTATGATTTTTTAACAAGGTTTTTTTCCTCTGTTTCTGCAGGTTGCGTCCATATCTTCTTATCTTCTTATCC
Organism: Closterium sp. Naga37s-1; assembly: GCA_947471745.1. Lineage (NCBI taxonomy): Eukaryota > Viridiplantae > Streptophyta > Zygnematophyceae > Desmidiales > Closteriaceae > Closterium > Closterium sp. Naga37s-1. Next base: position 272,159 of record CANJKZ010000210.1, on the reverse strand, counting down.
TCTGTCGCTTATTGACAGAGTTCACACATCTTCTTACCTGTGCATTATGCGTAGTAGTACTAGTAAGGTTGGGTAGATTGTACGTTTGCAGCCTTGTAAGAGAATCATTATTATTGACATTTTTTATCTGTGCTGAGAAAGGAATACCCATAAACGAGAAGCGTCAATCGAAACTGTCACTGTTCCAATCGCTAGCCAATAACATTTATGTATCGCACGCCTACGATTGGTCCATGTGGCAAATTTTCGTCCGTCGATATGAATCTGATCCGACGGTTGTCGTTAGCGTACAGTGACATCCACGTCAGCATGTTTCAGTTTCATCTCGAGTACGTCGTAATGCCACGTGGCGTACTCGTAACACTTTCGCAGTGGTTGCTCAGAAGTGACTTTCCGCAACTTTGAGGTTGATTCACTGCATATCGGGTTAGTTGCGTCAATGTATGCAGTTTCTGTCGATTTAGTGACGGAAAAGTTGCATCGCAAGTCACTACAGCACCCACGATTTTGAACCTTGACTTTTTTTTTCTTGCGGGAAAAATGCAACCCTAAAGTAACGAGGCAGTAACTTTCGAGTTGCTTTTTGCAGTTCCCTTCTCCGCGATGAAGTATCGGGGCTGCAAACTTGTTCAATGTGAAATCAACGTGAAATAGCTTCCTCGTGAAGCCCGAACGTACCTGCCCAGAAGGGGTGGAAGGGACGACTTGCGCTGCAGATGGTAGTAACGCGTCAGACATGCACGCGACGCCCAACCTTCTTGCACAAATTCGCCCAAACCCTAACATTCAGAAATCCGTCCCCCGTGCGGTTGATAAGCCAGGCAACATCCCAGGTTATTGTTGCGACCAGATACTTTGTGGAAGAATCCCGAAGAACGTGGAGGATCCGGCGTACAGTCTTGCCGTGACGCCCGACGTCCGCCGACGTAATATCTGCTGCGTACACCTGGCGATGTTGCCACCACGCGGTGCCGTCACTGCCGTCTCATAGGCGTTCCTTGGACTATGACGCCCTACCAATCAAATAACGAGTCTATTTCGACAATGTCCAATCAAGGCTCGACAAATGGTAAACACGTGCCCCGGCTTATCCGGATAGCCACCCTTTCCTGAACTAAATTCCTTCTGGAAAACGGCACATTGTAAGCAATCTCGTTTTTGTTTTGTATCTCGTACACCTTTGTCATGCTGTGCACATTTATTTTACATTTCCCCCTATACTGGATGAAATCATGAATGCAGAAATTGGTTGAGCATGGACCATTTTCCATCTAATTCTGGCTTTTGTAATACTATAAATCACTGTAAAGAGCCTAGATAACCAGAGCCATGTCTAGTTATAACTAGAATCTATTAGTTTACAGATCGATTGACCTTTCTGGCCCTTATGCTTGTACGCGCTACGGCGCAGTGGGCGGGCGGCCCAAGCCATGCAATAACCCCCGCACCCCCCAGTCAATCGCCCACCGTTGTTCCCCCCCGCCCGCCCGACACCACCACGAACCGCGTATCCCTATCCGCCCCTAACCTCACAGAAACCCGTAGTAACGTTTTTTTAACCTGTGGAAACTTCACAATCCCAGCCGACCGCATCAGAACCAAGTTCACGCAAAGGCAGCGCCAAGTTCGTGGTGGGTGGTGCGGGCCATGGGCGGAAGCAAGTCTCCCTCGATAGTACCTTCCTGCTGCACTTGCCAATTCGCATTTTAAAAATAGTTTTCAACTATCGTTCCTGAGTCCTGACCAGACCAGACTGGTCGAGTGTGACCGAAGCAGGCTCGTCTTGTGAGGCTGGAAGGCTGGAAGTCGCATTTTTCATCCCGATCGACATAGAGCAGCTATGATCATATTTCGGCAGGGACGTGACGGCCGTGATTGCCTTAGAGCAGGGCGCCAGCGCGGATGAGCGAAGTCAAGTAACCCAATCATTGAAAGCAGACTGGACTAGCGTCACACAGCGTACGCGTCTGTTGAGTCGCGATCGGCGGATTCAGCAGCTTTTAATCCTAAAACTCTCGATCTCCAATCGAATTGATGACCGTTCGCCAATTATTGTCAAACATCGCAAACTCCTGTCGTCACTCACATCGCATCGTCGCATGGCGTCGGGTGTAATCGCATCGTATCGTCGCATGGCGACGTCGTGTATAATCGCACTGCTTCTAACCAGCACCGGCTGCTTTCAAGGTCCCGCAGTGGCAGCCGCGGTGGTAACCATTCCACGAACTCCTTCGCCAAAGGTCTCGCCGAAGGTTCCGCCGCCTCTCCCTGCAGGGCGCGCCCCTGGCGGCGGAAACGGCGCGGCTGGGGGAAACGCCACGTGGCAGCCCAGCGATTCGTGGCAGCCTGAGCTGACGCTCCTCGCGAACAACTCGTACGGCGCGCGTTGTCTGGACGGCAGGTGCGGTGCGGCAGCTTAACGGTAACATGGTCATGGCATTAGCGGCACGGTGGGGAACACACACACACAAACAAACCAACAAACAAACAAACGGCTCCCCGCTGCTCCCTCCCGCCTCCTTCCCCGACCTACTCCCCCTCCTCTCCCATCTCCTCTTACACGGTCCTTTCCGCTCCCCCTCCGTCCCTCCTTCCCCCCCCCGCCCCCCTCCTCTCCCCCCCGCCCCCTCCCACCCCTCACAGCCCCCCGGCGTACTACTTCCGCCCGGGTTCGGGGGAGGGCGCGGACGCGTGGCACGTGCACCTGCCCATGGGGGGATGGTGCTTCAACCTCAGCACCTGCGCTGATCGCGCTAAGACCTTCCTGGGGTCGTCACGAGCCGACCTGCAGCAAGAGAACCCGTACCGCCATGTGAGAGAGGAGAGGGGGTAAGGGGGGGAAGGGGGCGCGGGGGGGGGGGGAGGAGGGAGGGGGGAGGGTGGGGGAGAGGAGGGGTGAGGTAGAAGCACGTTCACCTGCCTATCGGAGGGTGGTGCTCCAATCTCAGCCTGCGCTGACCGCGCTAAGACCTTCCTGGGTTCGTCACGAGCCGACCTGCAGCAAGAGAACCCGTACAGACATGTGAGAGAGGAGAGGGGGTAAGGGGGGGCGGGGGGGGGGGGGGAGAGGGGGGAGGGTGGGGGAGAGGAGGGGTGAGGTGGAAGCACGTTCACCTGCCCATGGGCGGGTGGTGCTTCAACCTCAGCACCTGCGCTGATCGCTCCAAGACCTTCCTACTGCTCTCTTCCCGTCCCACGCCCCTCCCTCCCTCACTGTCCCACGCCGCTCCCTCTCTTACCTTCCCTGTGCCGCCTTGATCCCTCCGTCCCGCACCTCCAGGCGCGGTGGGGCTACCAGGGCATATTGAGCAACAGGAAGAGCGTGAATTCGCGTTTCTACAACTGGAACGTTGTCGTGCCCACCTAGTACTACTCTCTCTGTCCCATGTTCCCCCCTCTCATCTCTCCTTGCATTCTGCGGCCTCCTCCCTCCCGCACCTCCAGGCGCGGTGGGGCTATCAGGGCATATTGAGCAACAGGAAGAGCGTGAACCCACGCTTCTACAACTGGAACGTGGTCGTGCCCATCTACTGTGACGGAGGGGGGTTCTCGGGCAGGCGAGGGCCTGTGAGGGTGCATGGTCGCAACGTTACCCTTTACTTGGAGGGGTGGAAGATCATGAAAGCCGTGCTGAATGGTGGGTGGGTGGGGGGGTGGGTGGATGGGAAGGTGTGGATGGGTGGGTGGGTGGGTGGGTGGGTGGGCAGGCGAGGGCCTGTGAGGGTGCATGGTCGCAACGCTACCCTGTACTTGGAGGGGTGGAAGATGGTGGGTGCTTGGGGGGGTGGGTGGATGGGTGGGTGGGTGGGTGGGTGGGCAGACGGGCGAGTGGGTGGGTGGGTGAGCAGGCGAGGGCCTGTGAGGGAGGGTGCATGGTCGCAACGTTACCCTTTACTTGGAGGGGTGGAAGATCATGAAAGCCGTGCTGAATGGTGGGTGGGAAGGTGGGGATGCGAAGGTGGGTGGGTGGGTGGATGGGTGGGTGGATGGGTGGGTGGATGGGTGGGTGGATGGGTGGGTGGATGGGTGGGTGGATGGGTGGGTGGATGGGTGGGTGGATGGGCAAGCGGGCGAGTGGTTGGGTGGGTGGGTGTGCAGTGATTGTTGTATTCTAGAAGCTTCCACACGCCCTGCCCAAACCCCCCGTCCCCCCTCGCATTCCCTCTGCTCCCAGTTCCTCCACTTTTACCCTCGCCTGTCCCTGTGATTCCCTCCTGCCTCAACTCTTTCTGCCTCACTGTTACCAGCTTCTCCTCCTCCCTCCCTCCGTGCCTGCCGTCCCACCAGACCTCCTCACCAACCGCGGCCTGCATTCAGCCACCTCGCTGCTGCTCTCCGGGGCATCAGCAGGCGGGCAAGCCGTCGTCACCTTCTGTGGCCTCCTCGCTAACTCAGTCGCCCACTCTTCTGCCGTCAAGTGCCTGCTTGACTCTTCGTTCTTCACTGGTGGGTGCTGACTGGCATTGACTTGCGTTGACTAGCATTGACTGTTGTTGACTCGGCCTTTGGCACTGGTTGATGCGCCCATTAAGGTGTTTGACCCTGTCGCCCACCCCTATGCCGTCAAGTGCCTGCTGGACTCCGCCTTCTTCACTGGTGAGTGTTGACTCACATTGACTGGCGTTGACTCACATTGACTGGCGTTGACTCGGCCTTCTTCACTGATGGACCTTGAACAATAGCCAGCTCTGTCGCCCACCCCTCTGCCGTCAAGTGCCTGCTCCTGCTGGACTCAGCCTTCTTCACTGGTGGGTGTTGACTGGCGTTGACTGACGTTGACTAGCGTTGACTGGCATTGACTCGGCCTCCTTCACTGGTTTATGCACCTTATAATTAATTCTGTCGCGCACCCCTTTGCCGTCAAGCGCCTTGAAAGATGGTTAACTCTCTCGCCAAGCCTCTGCAGTCAAGTGCCTGTTGGGCTCTGCGTTCTTCACTGGTGAGTGTTGACTTGCATTGACTCGCTTTGTGCCTTTGACTAATGTTGACTGATGGGTGCTGACACCCGAACTCTTCGTGTAAAGCCAAACCTGTCTCCCCTTCCCAACTATCATTGCATGGATCGACTCATGGTTTTGCACCCCCCTGACCCTCCCCCTTCCCCCTTCCCCATTCCCCATTCCCCATTCCCCCGTTCCCCCATTTCGTTACTTTCCCCTTCAACAGACTCGTTGCATCAAATTGGCTACCCGTATTTCACGTAGGGCTCTACCCAATCTTGTCACATGGCAGAGCTTCACGAGTCCGTGGTTCGGCTTATGGCTTCGCATCCCCCCCCTTTCCCCCTTTCCCCCTTTCCCCGTTCCCCCGTTCCCCCGTTCCCCCATTCCCCCTTCCCCACAGACTCGTTGGATCGGAATGGCTACCCCTACTTCCAGCACATGGTGAAGAACATGGCAGAGCTTCACGAGTCTGTGGGCAACCCCAAGTGCGCAAAGGGTAAGCTACCCTAGACATGCAAGAAGCCAGCTTTCTGTCACGAGCGCCTCTCCCTATGCCAAATGTGGGCTGCTTTGATCAAAGCTGTGCAAATTGGTGAAACCTGTCCATTGAGGAACAACAACAACAAGGTTCTTTAACAGGTTGCCATGTCACCAAATAGTTTGTCAACTGCTGCAGGCTGCAGTTTCCTTCCGCTGTAACTTCCAAAAGTGGAAATGCACCACAGGCAAGGCAACTGCAGGTGACAAGTCATTTGGTTCCAGGAAAGCTCAGGTCTGTCTTTGAAACGTCTCAACACAACAGTTGCCATAGCACCAGGTGACTTGTCACCTGCAGTTTCCTTCCACTGTAGGCCCGTGACGAGATACCGAGGAACCTCTGAGGTCCCCGTTTGCCCCTCCTCCTTGGACTTCCCTGTTAACCAATGGCGCCGTTTCTTTCCCAAGTACGCACTCGCCTATGAAGCTCCATTTGCCCCTCTTCAAACTCTTTCACCCCATCGCTCCCCTCTCTCTCCTGACTCTCTCCCTCCCCCCAGCGCAACCACCTGCCATGCGCTGGCGCTGCTTCTTCTTCCTGCAGTACATGCTCGCCTTTGAGAATCAATTTGCCCCATCACCCCCGTTCAAATCAAATTCACCCCATCACCCCCCTCTCCCTCCCCCCAGCGCAACCACCTGCCATGCGCTGGCGCTGCTTCTTCCCGCAGTACGCGCTCGCCTTTGTCACGCGCCGCCCCGTCTTCATCGTTCAGCCGCTCTTTGACTTCCGAGCCCTCGTGCGCGGTAACCAGCTGCCCGAGGATTACGGTTACGTCTTGAACTGCCTGCGCTCGCTCCTCTCCCTGCCCGTCCTCCCGGCAAAAAGGAAGAATCCGGGGATGTCTCGCCAAGCGTTTGACCTAGCAGTAGCTGCTGAGGGGGGAAATGAGGAGAGGTTGTTACAGGGTTGGAAGCAGATTGAGGAAGATGGATACACTACATACTCCTTATGGGCGGAAGCGAATGCGCGAGAAGCACCTGTAGAGGCAGCAAGGGGGGCAGCATCAGACAAAGCACTGATGACAAGAGGGATAAGTGCAGCAAGCGAGGCTGCATTCATATTGCAAGCTGGGGGGAATGCAACCGAAGGGCCAACGTCATACTGCAAGCCGGATGAGTTAGTGGCGATATTGACGGTGGCGAATAATGTTGCACGGTTCACAAAGATGCTGAGACGAAAGAGCCTTGGCACGTTCTTGCCTGTGGAGTATGAGCATGCGGTAATCACTTCTGAACTTTGGACGAACAGTGGTGTTAATGGGGTCACGATGAGGGATGCTGTTGCTAATTGGTACTTCTCATAATGTAAAGTGGTTGCACGGTTCTTCTCATCCTTGTGATCTGCATGCTCCATTGAAGGAAACGCTGGTTCACAAATTCATGCAAGAACCATGACAAATTTGTGCACATATTGCAACCATTGATGAAGCTGTATATTTGCAGATTCATGCAAAACAGATGCTGTCGGTCTGTTGTGTTACAGCACTCCCATCCAATGTCCTTCCCCTCGCTACAGCCTCAGCGCTTCGTATTCTGGCGGCGGTACGTTGACCTGACCAGTGACCACCAAGTCTTGCAACGATACCAAGCCGCGATCATCCGTGGTTGGTTCAGAACCTTCGCCAGCGCCTCCCCCATCTCCCCAGTTTTCGTCGCACAATTTCCGCACCACCTGTTTTTCCCCCTTTCCTACCGCCCCCCACAGCCGTGTTCAAACGAGCACCGTTTTCTCCCGCTGCCTCTGCGCCTTTTTCTTTCCCCCACCCCGCGCTGTCCCCTCTTCCCCTGGTTTCAATTCCCCGCGATACCTCTTCACTACCCCAGTTAAAGCTGCAGTATACATTTGAAAGGTTGGGTTCAATTTTTTTTTGAATTTTGAAAGTTGCCCCAAAGCTGTGAGGCACACATTAAAAACCCTAAACCCGGCCGACAAATGTATACTGCAGCTTTAACCCTCCCCGCCCTCCTTCCCCTCGCTAACCCATCTCCATCCCCCTTATCGCGCAAATTCACCCATCCCCCGACATCTGTTCCACAATTGGCCCCTCCAGCTGCAAACCTTGACAGCTGTTACCTTTCATCGCCGTTTTAAATCACCAGGAACCACCACCAACCTTATTATTCTTCAACTTATTTCTCACACCACACCCAAACCAACCATAGTAGGTGCACCATGTGCACATACACTCACCGACAGTGCTACTGTACTACCCGCCCGACACCCAACCTAACCCAACCGCGAACAGCCCGAGTGGCAGGTAATGCAGGCAATATGCGAGCCATGCACTCATGCAGCGTGTGTGCTTTCTCATCTCAACCCCCCTCGGTCAATTTCGCGCATCCCGCCTCGATAGTTTCGTCCGACGGCCCATACACCATAGTCGGCTTTCATCTTTGCTTGTCCTTTCACCTCATACCTCCCTGTAACTCGGCACAGTGCTCAGGTCAGGTCTGATAGGTTGCTGTCTGCTGCAGTGGTCGAACCGTGCCGTACCTTACGGTCTGCTGCGGCGGACGAGCCTTGCTCTCGCTGCGTCGCGGATGCGTCGTTCGTTCTCCTACTGTATTTGTCAATGGAGCCAGCAGGACGACTGCTGAGTGATTCAGGTCATGGGCTTTAATTAGTTACTATTCATGGACGATGGTTCCTATCGAGTCAAGAGAAATAGATGGTTTTATTTTTTTAATGCAGAGATAAAATCAAGATGACTGCGTGGTTACCGCTAGAAGGAACGGAATCGGCAAAGCGCTAGACGATGGAAGTTTAGTCCGGAACCAGATCGCAAATGCAGCATCTGTAGCATCTAAGCAGCATGCGACATCGCCTGGCACGTTTAGAGACGCCTTTTATAGGCGGGAGGTCGTCGCTGTTCGATCGCATGTACCATTGCGAACAAATAACGGGTAACACGCGCCTATTTCGCCACTGCCGTTCGCAGCCAGTCATTATGCCACGATCGTCAAGAGCGTCGCGAGCGCCGTCGTTAGTAACCCTCGCGGTGGCACTGGTGCTTGTAGCGGGGGGCGCGATTCGCGGCGGCGAGTGCATGTTGCGAACCATGCGGCTCGTCACCCTGTCGAATAACGCGCTCGGCGCCAGATGTCTTGACGGCAGGTACCACGTGGCACGCCCTGATAGGTCGATACTTTCTGCTGACATTTGGTATCAATTCTATAGTCTTGATGAATCGCATTCCCTCCTCGCCTGTTCGTTATTCCCCGATTTTTGTTACTCGGCAAATTGCATACCTTCTCCACGCCTCTCTGCTCACCCTTCCTCCCCCTTCTTCCCCCCTCCCCGCTGCCTCCTCCCCCTTCCCTCTCCCCCTTTTCCCCTCCCCCTTCCCCCTTCCCCAGCGACCCCTCGTATTTTTTCCGCCCAGGCGCCTCTTCTACCCCGCCTGTCAAGCGAACCTCCCCGCGCGCGGCCGATTCTCCAGTAGCAGGCGGCCACGTGGCAGGCAGCGGCCAGTCCGTCAATCGGCGGTGGTTCGCCAGCAAAAGCAGCGGGATCTCCGCGGGAAAACCAAACCAATGGGGATCGTCGTCGCCGGCGGGCGGCGCCGCGGGTCGCGACACGTGGCAGCCAGCGCAAACGCCGGGGGGGGACCCAGCGATTCGGATTCACATCCATCTGCCGGCGGGAGGGTGGTGCTTCAACGCGCAAGAGTGCCTTAATCGCTCCTTGACCTTCCTCGGTTCCAGCTCGGGTTGGCCCACTATCATCCCCGAGGTCAGTTGCGCCGCTCTCCCCTTTCCCCTCCCCCTCTCCCACTCTCCCCACTCGCCCTCTCCGCCCTCCCCCTATCCCCTCGTTCCCCCTACCCCCTCCCGTCCCCCCTTCACAAGAGCGTCGTTAGTTGCGACTCTCTCGTTCCCCCTTCCCCTTCCTCATTCACCTTCCGCGTCCCGTTCCGCTTGCGCCCCATCCCCTCTTCCCCGCCCTCCCACGCGGACATCCCCCTATCCCCACCGCCCCTCCTCCCCATCTCCCCCCAGTCCGTGCCCATGGGCGGCATTCTGAGCGACGATCCGGACGTGAACCCGCTCTTCGCGGACGGCCCGCTCATCCGCTCTTCCCCCCTTCCCTCCCCCGCTCCCCCCCATCCCTCCCCCTCCCCCCTTCCCTCCCCCGCTCCCCCCATCCCCCCCTCTCCCCCCAGTCCGTCCCCATGGGCGGAATTCTAAACGACGATCCGGACGTGAACCCGCTCTTTGCGGACTGGCCGCTCTCGCGCATCAACTACTGCGCGCATCCCCCCTTTCCCCTCCCCCCCCATCCCCCAGTCCGTCCCCATGGGCGGAATTCTAAACGACGATCCGGTCGTGAACCCGCTATTCGCGGACTGGCCCCTCGCGCGGATCAACTACTGCGACGGGGGGGGCTTCGCGGGGCAGCGCGGGCGCATCAACGTCACCGTCCCGGGCGCGCCAGTCAGGGGGAGGCAGGCGGGGGGGCAAGGGGGAAAGCAGGGGCGGCTGCTGGCGGGGATGAAGCCCGGACCAGGGGGGTCGGGGGGAGCCGCGGGGGGGGGGGGGGCGGTGGGGGGCGGGGGGAGCGGGGGAACAGGGGGAGCGATCGGGGGGAAGCCGGGGGGGTCGGTGGGGGGGAAGCAGAGGATCGTACCTCTTTACATGGATGGGTGGAACGTCGTTCGGTCCATCATAGATGGTGCGTTCTTTTGGGAGTGATGGTAGAAGGTGCTGCACCTGCTGTGATGGTTGCTATATGTGCCATCATTGATGGTGCGTTCTTTTGGGAGTGAATCGTTGCCCTTTTGGCGTTATTCTCTCTCCTTCCCCTCTCAACTCCACTCTCTCTTTTTCTCACACCCACTCTCTCGAATGGTCCTTTGTATTAATTCAGCAGGGGGTACAGACATGCGGTTTGACTCGTGATTCCCTTGGACCCTCTGACCCATTAACCCATCCCTCTGACCCTCCCCCTCCCTGAGTGACCCTCTACCCCTCCAGCGTGTGGAGGATGTCCCCTAGGTGCAGCGGCCATGGGTCCGCTGCCATCTGGGGGTGCGCTGCCTCAATCCCCGCCCTGGCCTTGGTGTGCAGGGCATTCGCCTGGGAGCGCTTGAGGGCCACTGACCAGCGCTGGCTGAAGTGGCAGGCCATCTTCTTGGCAGATTTTGCCAAGGGGTTGGCCCTGAAGCGGTTCCTAGCTGCTGCTGTGGCTAGCAGCTTCAGGAACGCCGTCGTGGGGGGCGCGTTTGCCCCATAGGTCTCGACGGCCAGGGCGCAGAACACCACGTGTTCTGTGTGCCGATAGTAATCCCTTTCCTTCCGGTGTCAGGGTCTGGTGTCAGGGGTAGCGCTTGCAGCCATGCCCCCGCTCCCTCGCCTCTCAGGCTGACGAGGCGGAGCGTGTGGCCCATCTCGGGGGCTGATCAGATTGTGCGTGATTCCTCTGTCAGGGCGTCGGCCTTTGCCGTGTGCACCTCCTGAGAGAGGGCGCGCTGCAGCTGGTCTTGGGACGGGGTTTCCTGCTCCTCACGGAGGTGTTGCAGCGCCAGCGGCGGCAGTCGTCCCTCCATGTCTTGGATGGTGACCGAGTGCGCTGCAGACGGCTGCAGGGCGTTGCTGTTGCTCCCCAGCGCCGCGGTTGCTGGCAGGTCAAGTGAGCGGAGCAGGCGTAGCGCCTCTGTGGTTGAAGCCAGGTAGGCCGGTGCTGCTTCTGTCGTGGGGTCCGTGAGGCCCAGTCCACCTAGGGCTACTGGGAGGGTTGCTTGGCGGATGAGAAAATTGAACTCGGCTTCGCGGCGGGGTGGTTGGATGCTGGCGGCAGTCAGGGCGGTGTTGAGCAGTTCGGCGCACCACGCGTGCCATTCCGAGAGGGGTAGGACATCTGCTGGGGTGGTGCGCAGCAGGTAGCCGATTCTGCGGCTGATGCAGCGGGATAATAGCAGGAGGGCATGCTGTGGATGGATGGATGCTAGGGAGCCCAGGGGTGCCGCCGCGTCTGTCAGGGTGCTGCGGACTAGGTCAGAGCAGAAGCGCTGTGACCCCACAGGGCTTCCCAACACCCGTACCCCCTCGTGGGTGAGGGGGAGGCCCTCGGGGAGCTCGTCGCCTACCAACGGCGTCGTGGACCACGCCGACGACTTTTTGAGGTTGCAGGTGAGGCCATCCTGGGCGAGCAGCGGCGTCAGGACACTAAGCGCGCCGAGCGTTGTCGTCGCCGGTCCGATCATGGTGATGTCATCTGCATATGCTAGGATCGTGACTTCTGGGTGCTCTGCTGCTATGCGTCTGAGGTGCTGCTGGATTGATGTCGCGAACAGCAGGGGTCCGAGGGGGTCCCCCTGCCTAACTCCCCTTCCGCTGGTGAGTGCCGTTGTGCTCAAGCGGGGATCGGTCAGTAGCTGTGAAGGCGTTGCGTAGAAGGAGCGAGTGAAAGGTATGAGCGGTGCTAACGGGGTGTTGGTGAGTGCATTGAAGAACGCTTTCCTCTCTACGGAGTTGAAAGCGTTTTCAATGTCGAGTTGGAGGACTAGGCTGGATGGTTGTGAAGTGGTGAGGTCTCTGACTGCGTGTATAACGAACTCAGCTCCGCCTGGGACTGCCACGCCGAATTGCTGGGGTAAGAAAAATCGCCTTGTTTCTCCTTGCAGTTCCGAGTGTGCCACCTTCGCTGCAAGCCGAAGCAGGGACTCCCCGATCGCGATGGGGCGTACCCCCCCCCCCCTGGTTTCGCGAAGGCGATGAGGCGGGATGGCGAGAGTAGTGCTGCAACCACGGTGGAGAGATTCGTCGAGAGAAGGTGTGTTACGGCGGAGTGCAGGTGCCCTAGCACTTCGATGTTACTTAGGGCTGGGTCGCGGTAGTGTTCAAATGTTGACCCTGATGGACCAGCCCCAACTCCGCTGGGGCAATCCCCGAGGACGTCTGAGAAACGTTCCTTGGTGCACGAAAATTGCGTGGGTGTTGTGTAGGTGTGGACCCAGTCGGGCAGCTCAATTTGGGGTTGGGGGTGTTTTAATTCCAACTGCTGCAGTGTTGCGATCGTCGCAGGGGCAGCTGGCGAGGGTTGAAGGGCTGCCAACGCTTTTCGCAGGTTACCCCGTTTCACCAACCCCTCCACACGTGAGCAGATTCCCAGGGGGTCATTTTGGTGCTGAGGTGGCTCGGCTTGGTGCAGGGACCCCACGTAGTCACTGTACAGCTGGTTCCAGTGGCCACATCTGAATAGGGGCATCTGTGCTCGTAGCACCTTCCACCTAGAGCTGGACCTCCTGCTAAGTCGTAAGGTGAGACGTGGCAGGAACATGAGGACCCGCCACGCTCCCGCGCAGTTTGGCAGTTTAGAGATCCGTAAGAGGGCGGCCAGCATACAGGTGGAGTAATCGCTTAGTATCTGCGGCGGCAGGCGGCGGACGATAGGCAGGTGGGTGGTCGACGTTAGGGTTGAGGAGTCCTAGCTCATCGCGATCTCAAAGAGATCCTCCCTCGATGCCAGCTGGGACGCTGACAGGGCTTGGTCCGGAGGGGGTTGGGGTCTGCGGTTATGTCGGCGGCTAGAACTTCTCCCCTGCTGCTGCGCCTGGTCCTCCCCCGCTTCCGCGAGAGGTGAGTCGGGATTGTCAGGTTGCCTCAGATCTGACGGTACATATTCGTCGTCGCTCCCCTCTGCGTTTGTATCACCGATTCTTACTGCTTGCGCTGTCGTTCCTCCTCTCCCCCCGCGTCTAGCGAACGACTGGCGCGTGACTCGTTCCGCCGGCTCCCCCAACCAGATTGGGCTCGATGGTTGGCGCGGATTCCCCCTCGCCGCTTGCCTTGCACTCCGCTGTCCTCCGCGCGCTCCTCGACGCCCGCCTCTCCCCCGCGTGCTTCCCCGTCCGCTCCTCGGAGTGGCTGCCGTAGGTGCCGCCTGTTGCGCCTGGGAGATCGGCGTCGTCGGCTCCTCTTGTGTAAGTGGAGCGCCCTGAGCGCTAGCCAATGGATTTCCTTGGCGCTCTGGGCCGTGACTGCACCGCGGAGAGCGATCCTGCTCCCCGTCCGCTTCCTCCTGCACGCCCAGCCGCGAGCGTGCCTGTTGCTCCGCCGGCGTCCGCTGATCAGATTCGCCGCCGCTTCGAGCATCAGCGGCGCGAGCTGGCTCCGCGCGGGGGCAGGTCCTCGTCACCGCGGGAGCCCCCGCGCGCGGTGTCCGTCGCGCGCTCCGGCGCAGAGGCTGTGGCGCACCTGGAGCGTTCGCATCGCCGTCGTTCGTCGGCAGCTCGCGACGATAAGCGGGAGAGCCGCCGCGACGATCGTCACGGCGTGGCTCGTTCGCCGTGGTCGCCTCGTTCGCCGCGGTTGCCTCGTTCGCCTCGTCGCGCGGCGTCGCGGAGCCGGTCCCGTGACCGCCGCTCGCATCGTCATCGTTCGCCCGCTCACCGTTCATCTCGTCAGCGATCGCCTGCCCGCCAGACGTCCGAGCGTCGGCCCCCAGCTCCGCGTTCGCCCCCTCCTGCAAAGCGTAGCGGCTATACTCTCCTCGTCGCGGGGACCGTTCCCCTGGCCGCTAGTGTCAGCAGGGCCCGTCTTGCCCGCAGTCGCCTGTGCGCTCGAGCGCCAGTGGGCGTGCGCGTCGTGGGCGACGGGGAGGTTATGGTCGTGGCGGTACTGCGCGTCCAGCGCCTTCCCCAATGGAGCGCGTCCTGAAGAGGTTGGACGGTGTGGAGAAGGCTCTCCACCGCTCGCGTGCGGGGTCGTCATCGCAGTCCGCCTCTCCAGCTGCACCGGTTGTTCCTCTCGCTGCGCTTCTGCCCCACAATCCTGTGGGGTCCCCGGCGCGCTCCGATCATCCGCCTCCTGCGGGAACTGGCTTCGTGGGCGCTGGCGGTGGGCCGCCGTGGGCTCGGTTTGTTCCGCCGAGTCCTCTTCCTGCTCCTCGTGACCTCGCCGTGTCGTCTCGCCGTGCCCGCGCATCTGCGTTGCTTCCGCCGATGAAGGAAGTTCCCACGGCGATCCTGGCCCACCTATGGTCGCTGGCGGAGTCCCTGCAGAGCCTTGAGCGGATTCTCCAGGAGTCATATGATTCCATGCCGGTGAGTCCTCCGAGCAGGTTCTCTCAGAAGCCGCGAGCTGATTGTCATGCGGCGGCGTCAGCGCTATTCGCGCTCGTAACGCCACTGCAGGTAGCGCCCTCGCCGGGAGCAACCTCGGCCAGCCAGCTGGCTGACTCGGCCCTGGCTCTGAAGACGCTTGTAGGAGGCTCTGGTACTCCTGTTGACGTTGTAGGCGCCACCGTGTTAGTGGTCCGCCTGTTGTGGTTGAACGCGAGCGGAATGCTCGCTGCGGTTGAGGCGCACCGCATGTAGGCGCTCCCCCCTTGCGCGTGTAGACCCGTTCCATCGTCGTCTTGCTAGGTGCTCTTGCTTGCCTTGCTTGTATCGGTTGCCTAAACTAAACTACTGCTTGTTGTTCCCCCTTGCCATCCCTAACGCGTGGCCGAAGGCCGCCGGCGCGAAGCGCCGAAATTTTCAGCACTAACTGAAAGAATGAGAGATGAAGAGGCCACCGTGGCCTTAAGTACTCATGGCAGAGGGCAGAAAGCAGAGGGCAGAGGGTAGAAGGGGAGAGGCTAATCCTCTCTCTCTCTCTCTCCCCTCACAGCCCTCACACCCCACTTTCTCCTCCCCTCACCCCACCCTCGCACGTATGAAGTTATACGCCCTCCTCACAGGTGCTGCACCTAGGAAAAATACCATCTCCCACTCAAGGCGACTTTTGAGGCGCCTCAAAAGTCGTCTCACAGGTGCTGCACCTGTGAAAATTAACGTCTCCCACTCAATGCTCAAATCCTATGAGTCGACTCAAAGGTCACCGCAGGCGACCATCAAACTCTAATCCTATGCCCCCCTTCTCCCCCGGGCCCCATTCATTCCTCCCCTTCCCACCCCATACGTCCCCACTCCCCCCCCTCCAACGCTCACAACCCTTCCATTCTGCAGACCTGAAGGCGAAGCGTGGCTTCAACCTGCCCTCACAGGTGCTGCTCTCTGGGAGCTCAGCAGACGGGCAGGCGGTCATCTACCTCTATTCCTTCCCCCCTCCCTCCACTCATTCCTCCCCTTACCCATCCCTTCCGTCCCCCTACACCTCCCCCCCCTCCCCCCCCCCCCCCTCCCCCGCCCCTGGCCGCTCCTTCCCTCCTCTCCCAACCCCTCCCTCCCTGCAGACCTGAAGGCGAAGCGGGGGTTTAATTTGGCCACAGAGGTTTTGCTCTCGGGCAGCTCAGCGGGCGGGCAGGCGACCATCTACCTCTGTGACCGTGTGGCTGCCGCCTTCCCCACCGCCACCACCCGCTGCGTTGCAGACTCGGGCTATTTTGTCAGTAAGCTATTCTGTTACATGAATTGTTTGGGTGCTATGTTGATGTTACTTTTGAGAACCTATTCTATTACATACATCGTTTGGGCGCTTTGTCTGAAAGTGGAGTGATGTGCCCAGAATATACATAACATGTATGATAAATACATATCATATACATCATCCCTATATACATATGAGTATACATATATGGTCTCGTTTATAAGCAGGGAACAAAAACCCGAAACAAATCGACACGAAGACTCCTGTTGACTTGACTTGAATCCCCTCCGCTCCTATCACCCTCACCTCAACCCCTGTGCACACCTGCAGACTCCATAGACCGCAACGGCACGCGGCTGTTGACTCGAGTCGAGTCACTCGACTCAAACCCCTCACTGCAACTCCTCTCACCCTCACCTCATCCTCACCCTCCCTCTCCTCACTCGCAGACTCCATAGACCGCAACGGCACGCGCCTGTGGGAGCGGCTGGCAAAGAGCATTTCGACCACCCAGCAACTCAGCAACCCCGCCTGCCGCAAACGTCAGTGCCTTCCCCATCCCTTCCCCACCTCTTCCCTCCCACACGCACGCATCTCCTTCCTTCCCCATCCCTCCGCCTCCTCCCTCCCACACGCACCTCCCTCCCCACCCCCTCCCTCGCGCACCTTCCTTCCCTTGCTGCCCCTATTTCCTACTCCCGCCCTACTCCCCCTGGATTACCCGAGTGCTCAAACAACTTTTGAGGCGCCTCAAAAGTCCTTGCATGGTATCAGCCTTTCTTCCCCTGGATTACACGAGTGCTCAAACGCTCTCTGCTCGCTGCTGAGTCGGTCGGCCCACTCGTCTGTGCTCCCTCCATCCCCCCTTCTGCTTCCGCTCCCATCTCCCTGCCTCTTGGGATAATGTGACCTGCAGGGCTCCCTCCCTCGTGCCACTGGGCCTGTTTCTTCCCAGAGCAAGCCCTAATGGCATTAACCCTCCCCCTCTCCCCTCCCTTCTGCTTCTCCTTTTCGGAATAATGTGACCTGCAGGGCTCCCTCCCTCGCGCCACTGGGCCTGTTTCTTCCCAGAGCAAGCCCTAATGGCGCTAAAAACTCCCATCTTCGTCATCCAATCGCTTTTCGACGTTGTCGCGGCGGCGATTGGAGGGCAGACCCGCACCACTCCGGACCACAATTTCTACAACTACACTGCTACGGTACAGTGCGTAAACGAGCTTTTGGATATTCCAATGCCGATAACAATCTTTGTGCGGTCTGGCACTTGGCGGAACGTTCGATATAAGACGAATTACTGCAAGGTTGGGGAGCGGACGGCGATGTATAATATGGCGCAGTTGGTGTATACGGGGTTGGAGAGGGCAAGCAAGGAGCGGCAGACAAGGGGGATATTTCTTATATCAAACGGCATGCACGGTGTGGCTTTAATGGATGACAGGTGGATGCGGACTAAGGTAAAAGGGGTTAGTGCCAGAGATGCGCTGACACGATGGTATAACAGTAGATTGGACAAAATCTTCTTCATGCATGAATAATACATGCATATACATGTTCTTCATATACATGTTTTGTAATAGGCTTCATCTGGGGATTGCTGCAGCACTTCCTGCAGGGATTTTCCTGCCAAATGAAGATGCTGACTTTTGTTTCAATGTTATTTGTACAATCGTTCGAGCTGCTAAAAGGTGTAGTAATGTCTACCATCTACATGCGGATATCTGGCATCCGAGATACGTGCCTTCCCCTTTTACAAGGATTCTTCAACCTCCAGTGGCTGACTTGGCTTGGCTTTTGTGGGCTCACCGCATCTCACGCGAAAACTAAAACCACGACAACATCACGTCGTGCCATACTGGAAAGCGAAAGCTTTTCCCGACAACTGAGAATTGCGAGCGCCATATCGCCAAGTCCCTATCATCTCATAGAACACTCGCATCCTCTCGCTAGTCACAAGATTAGTTCGCCTATTTTTTCGCAACGCAGTGTTACGAAGTACACGATTCTCTATTCTCGTTGGGAGTACGTCCATTCGAAGCGCGACGACACGCGGTTCGAGCGGAAACCGGCAGCAGTCATACGCAAGTATTCATCACCAGTTCCAACCCACAAACCTCCAACTTCCAGAAACAAATCACCACAACACTACGGTACGGAGGGGCAAATTCTCACACGAGCCAACCAAAAACCCAGCTCTCTCACACCCATCCTACCAACCCACCCAAACCAACCATTCGCAGTTCTCCTATCCATGCTCTACGCAACACTCGTTGCCACCCGCAAGTCGTGCCGACGCTCGCGTCCAATTGCTAAACGTGTGCACTTGCGACAGCACCACCACCACCACCTGATTTGCGAACAAAAATTACCTCGTTGTAGCGGAAGAAAGGCCCACCAACCTCCCATATTCGCAGTACCCAGACTCGGGCGGACCTTGCTCGTGGCTGTGTCTAGGTCGGCGCACTCACATTCCAGTCGTTCCCGGTTTGCTTCACATCTACTCTGCCGCTTTCTAGCCGGCAGATGTTGCGTCCCCAGTCAAGTTAAACGCTCCGTCCAAACCAGGCTACCCTGACCACGGGCTCCCAAGTTAGTGTGACCCATGAGCCGTAGTACGCTGCACCATATTAGTACGCCATTGCATATTCGTGTGTCATAGTAATATTCTAATTATGGCACCTTTATAGTTTCTAGTATCTCCAATCCAACGGGCGGAGCTTCCCGGATCGCCTCGCACAGCCCGGGCCGCCGTTAATCGAGCCTAGCGCGGAGCTCGTTAGCGTTTCGCAAACAGTCATGGCGAAGCCGTGGAAGGACGCCACGTGGCATTGGCGCGCGCTGGTCCTCACGCCAGTTTTTCTAACCCTTTTCTGGCTAACGTGGCCAGCCCTGCCGTCCGTCCACGTCAGCGTTGACGTCCATTGGCCGCAAGAGCGAGATTCCCTAGATTCCATCTCGCACCTTCTGAATCTACCCGCGCCGCTAGGAACTCACGCGGAGTTATCTAGGTCGAAAAGCGCCGAGCCTCTGGGAAATAAGCCTCCGGCCGGCATTCAGAGACAGCTGGGAAATGACGAGGATAGACGGCGGCGTCCGGCGGGTGGGGGGAAAGAGGACGTAGCGCTGCGCGGGGAAATGCGGGCGGCGGACCGGGAGTTCCGCGTGCTGCCGCTGACGGTGAAAGCGATGGCGGTCGCGAGCGCGTACCGCGTGGGGGAGAGCAGCTTCGTGGTAATGGGGGAGTACCTCACGCCCGTCTTGGCGCATCATCTGAAGCGCGCGCTCGTCGACGAGTGCGCGTGGGAGGGGGGTACCGGCGACCGCGCGGTGACTGCGGCCGAGTTTCTCTGGGTATGCTCCTTCTCCTTCCCTTCCTTTCCCCCACCTCCTCTCCCCCGTACATTTCGCCCGCACGTTCGCTGCCACGGAGTTTCTCTGGGTAGCCATGCATTGCACCGCGCATCACCCATGCTCGCCGTTTCCGAATTCCGCAATGTCTTTCTCCTGATGCCCTCCCTTCTGTCTCCCCTCTCTCCCTCTCCCTCTCCCTCTCCCTCTCCCTCTCCCTCTCCCTCTCCCTCTCCCTCTCCCTCTCCCTCTCCCTCTCCCTCTCCCTCTCCCTCTCCCTCTCCCTCTCCCTCTCCCTCTTCCTCTCCCTCTCCCCTCTCCCTGACGTCAGCTTCGGAAGGAGGACTACCACGGCACGCCATGGGCGCCGGTGATGATTCGCTGCACGTTCGCGCGGCCCGTGGGGGGTGACAATAACGGGGGGTCGTTGCTGCTCCGGCGACGGGGCACGGAGGAACCGACGGCGATTGTAAAGAAGTTCCCGTTGGTGATACAAGAGATGGAAATGGAGGTGCTTCGAGAGCCGGGCGCGTTTGAGCTTATAAAGCAGCCGCCAATATACGAGGTACGCCACAACCAAATGCCGTTATATCGTGTATGAAATAACTTGTCTTAGTTCCCCATCCCACTGCTCAAGTTCATCCCCACGCCGCCGTCTGATTGTAACAAATACATATACATTCACTGTTACACCATCCCCTCTCGATTCTCCCTGCAGTTGGCGCACTGTAGCGGTCCCCTTTATGGCCACCTGCGGCCCCGTGCCGTCTCTGATTGGCTACACTACCACTCGCGCGCAGTTGGCGTACAACACTTCTTCCTCCACGATTTCGGGGCTATAAGCGGAGATTACGCCACCGCGTCAGAAGAAACCGCAGCATCATCAGCAGCAACAGCAGGGGCAGCAGCAGCAGGAGCAAGCGAAGTGAAGGGAGCGAGTGCAGCAGACACGGGAGAGGAAGAGCCGTCCTTGGCGGAGGCCGTAGCGCCATTCGAGGCGAGAGGGCTGGTGACGGTGACGCGGCTGCTGGGGCACGAGCGCTTCCGGTCGCACTACTGGCACCAGATACTCACTCAGAACGATTGCCTCTACCGCGCCCGCTACACCGCCAGGTGAGCATTACTCCCTGCCCCTCAATCCTTTCCCTGAGACGCCTCAGGAATCTGGGCACATCAAGAAACTTAGAGGCCTCACAGTTGACTACCTGTTCGGCCTCCTGCCTGCACAGCTGACTCGTACGTTACAGTTTCACCCCGTTAATCCTTTTCCCCCATCGGTGGCTCATATTCACGGACATGGACGAGTACATCTTCACTCCCTATTCTAACCTCTCTCCACCCTTTCCCACCACTCCCCATCCCCCAACCCCCCTTCACAGGTGGCTCATCTTCACGGACATGGACGAGTACATCTTCACGCCTCCCCCCGCATCGCTCTCCTCCGCGCTGGCGGGTCTGGCGCGCTCCAGCCACGCATGGGCGTCCATGGACGCGTACTGGGGCTTCATCACACGCTGCCGGGAGAAGGTGGTTGATGACCCCAGCAGTGGCAGCTCTGGCAGTGGTGGTGGCAGCGGCAGCAGTGACAGCGGCAGTGGCGGCAGCAGCAGCAGCAGCAGCAGCAGCAGCAGCAGCACGGGGCTTATTAGCACAAGCAGAAGCTCGAGGGAGTTGATGGAAACAGCAGGAGGGTCTGGTGAGGAGGAGATAAATGGATATGAGACCCAAGGGATCAGGGAAAAGGAGCTTCTGGTGGGTTATTTACCCATGAGGAGCCGACTGCCCATCTGCAGCAGCCTCAACTACAGTGAGCCCGCCACCATCAACACAACAAAAGCCTTTTTCTGCCCGGAGCACTTTGGACGGAGGAAAGTGGTTTTGGACCCGCGGAGAATCGGCCAGGTTACGGTTCACGAAGTGCTGCTTCCGGGGAATGCCACAGGGGAAGTTTGGAATGCTTCTTATGAGGCCGGAATGCCTGTTATAATGCACTACCGAGGCATCTTGAACCAAGAAAAGATGCCGAGATGTGTTAAAGTGAGATTGGAGACAGTGGAGAGCAAGGGTGAGGGAGAACAGCTAAACGTGATTGATTTCACGTTCTCTGATTACATTCAGCAAGTGTTGGCTGTAAAGAGTAGTTGAATGAAATGCAGTCAACATATTGCTGATTCAGTTATTGGATGAAATTGCTTAGGGTTTAGCTGGGCTGATTACTTCAAATGATCAAAATTCCACAACAGCCTTTGAAGCGGTGTATGAATATTATAAATATAGAAGTTGTCGTTTCTTGTGGTCCCATGATCTAGCGGTTATGATGTCAGACTTTGAATCTGATCCTGAGTTCAATTCTCGGTGGGACCTTTTGCTCTCTCCTGTTGCTCCATTCTCTTGATTACTGTACCCATTCCCGAATGTACAAGGCATCCTTTATCGTGCTGGACTGGTCACGCCGGACAGAGATTTCCAACGAAGCGCGAACCGTGTGGGCGCTTACTCTTGTGTACGGCGTGCTGCGTCCTGGAGTGAGCATAGATTCTGGCAGCAATTTGAGATTCCGTATCTGAGGTAGTAGATCACACAAAGCAACACGAAAGCAACAGCACAGCAGCACCTGCTGCGGGTTGAGACAGCGGGGAGAGTAACCGCACGTTTGAACGTCACACAACGACATTCTTCCGCCTCGCTGGCAGGCAGCTCAGCTATGGATCTAGTTATTGTATTGAGGTGAGGGGGCCAAAACGCTCGAGGACCAGGATGGCGTGGCGCATTCGTCACTTGCACCGCGTCCCTCAGATCGTCATCCCTACGTGAATCAGCCCTTACCTCTGTCGGTTTCCAAGTCTACCGCACGCAACCTTCCGTCACGCTCCTTTGTGAAACATTCGCACAGGTTGATATATTCGGCCTCCCACTTCTGTGTAGCCTTGTCTTCGTCTCGTACGGACAGCTTTAATCTCAGCTTTCTAGCTCTTTCCTTGAGTAACTTCGGCCTCGCCAGGGGTTGTGATTTCAGCTTTCTCAGTCGCGTCGAGTCGAGCACCATAATGTTGACTCCACCTCGCTTTCATCGCAGGAGCTCCAGCGCCGTTTTGAATTTCGCAGAGCCCATCGTCGTCATGCTCCCTGACGGCTCCGCCAGACTTTACGCGACGGATTTTGACTCCGTTACGGTCACGGCGCGCCGAGTCCTTGGCCAGCATCCCGACCACGACGTCTTCGCTACCACCTCCGATGGCGGTTTCGCGCCGTTGTCGCCAAAGCGGGTGCTGAAGCCAGGAGGCACGTATCAGATCGTGCGACGCAATTTCTCGCATCCGCGGCCAACACAAATTGCTCATTCGATCGCAGCGCGTTCCAGAAGTTCCCCGGTCGATCTGGAGGCGGTTCGTTCTGGGACGATGGAACTTGACGTCAGATGTCGTCAGCCAAGATCCTGGGAAAGGAGGATTTCAACATCACTTCGCGATCGACCTATTAATAGCACAGGCGCGTCGGAGCAGCTAACGCAAATGAGACAGGGCGGTGATGACACCGCAGGGGGAACAGAGCAAGAAAGAGATAACCGCAGCAGTTCGGGCTACTATCCGTCCAGTGCGCTCGTTCTACCGAGGGTTTCATGTCCAAGACCTGGGACCTCGGATGGCACTTATCGAGGCAATCCTGCGTCCTGTAGTCGCAATTTTGGGAGGTCGCAGTCCTGCAAGAAATCCATCTCAGATCTTATGAAGGCTGCTCAGCTACAGCAATTGGCTGGAGAGACAAGGATTAATTGATACTCCAATCTGGAGCTCTGCTCTGGTGGTGTCACAATAATTATCAAATGTACAATTATTGCTGACATCTCAAACACTCCAAACATCCATCTCTCTGTTGCTGTTTCATTCATTGTGGAATGATAATAGAATTCGTTTGTGGTGGTGTTTTCATTATGTGCATTTGTTGGGGTCATTGTAACAGCTAGCACTTCAACCCAACACTACCGAACACTCATCGTCACCAATTTTTTAGGTGTGCTCGGCATCGGCTGTGCCGTCAATGGGATCCTCTGGACTTCGATGGCGCACATCGCCTTGGGATCAGGAGCATCGAGAACCAGCTCCGCTCCTCGCGGAAGATCGAAGGCCTAGATTGGTTCTCCGCTGGAAAAAACAAACAATCGAGGGGTAGATGTGTTCCGATGTGGCACCAGCCAGTGGGTTGCCGCAGCGTCACCAGAGATCAAATGGGTGCGCGGTGTACACTTATCGCCTCACCACCACAACATCACTCGATTGGACCCTCGGGTCGAAACGGTGGGGGTGGGGGGACGAGAAACAGAAGCATTTTCCGCGATGCCTAGGAAATGGGGGAGCGGGGGGCGATGCAAGAGCTTTTCTGCAAGGAATGTAATACACGGTACGGAGATTTAAATTTAGATATATTACGGTGAAATGCGGTGCGAAGGAAACATCCCCCAAAAGGGGGAAGAGCAACTTCAAGGCAGTCTAGGAGGCACAGAATCTAGCACCCAGGTTTTGCCAACTTGTCTTGCTGATCTGTTGGTTCACTCCTAGAATGCAGGTCTTGATTGTCGGAATGCCATGGATTATGGTTGACTGACAAATCACAGAAACTGTTCGTTTGTCCCTAGGTTGCTTGAGGATAGACGTGTCAGGTGTATGCATTAGGGCCCCGTTTGAAATCTGCCGCTTTCCGTTAGTTTTATTCAGCACTCTTCGATGGCGCTGGACGTTCCTTGGGGACAAGGCTGGGCTCTCGCCGGTGCTGGCGCGTTACTGATCGCCTTGTACTGCTACACCGTAGTCAAACCCACGCGAATCGGTCTTCCCAGGCTCATCGTCTCCATACCAGCTCTTACGGCGAACATCTTTCTTCCATGGATCTTCCGGCAAGAGGATCAAATTCTTGGCGTCGTGATTGTCTACTGCATCACGACATGGCTCAGCTCATTCAAGCTCCTCTGCTTCTGCTGGAACACTGGAGTTCTTTCCAGTCCCTGGATTTCGTCCGACATTTACCGATTCGTCGCAGCTCTTTCCCTCCCTATTCACATCCAGCCGATTTCTAAGGAGGTCTCTGGAAAATTGGATCCTGACGTGACTAAGCAGGGCGTGATTGGTTGGATAGCTGATGCCGTGCAGTCGGAGACATGGTCTATGCTCTTAATCCGGAGCAGTTTTAAGGTGTTTGTGTTTTATCACCTGACGAAGCTCATGGCGTATCTCGACGTCGCTCCGCTCTTCTTAATGCACGTCGTCTTATCCTGTAACCTCTTCCTCTTTGTAACCATCGTCTGCGAAACTTTCGCCGGCGTCGCAGCAGCGTTCCTGGACATCAAGATGCTGCCTCATTTCAATCACCCGTACTTCGCCACGTCATTCCAAGAGCTCTGGTCGCGACGGTGGAATCTCACCGTCAGTGCGTGCCTTCGCGAAACTATTTTCGAGCCCGTGAAATTCGCCATCATGTGGTGTACCACTCCCCTTACAGTCACATCCTCAATTCGTCAGAGTCGTGAAAGAGCCGCATCAGCGTCTTCTGAAGCAGAATTTGCAGTGTCTGGAGCAGCAGCAGCAGCAGCAGCAGCAGCAGCAGCAGGGACATCTGTGATGCCGAATGGGGAGAAACAGAACGGTGGGGTACATTGTAACGGAGCTGAACGGAACTCTCAGAGCAACGGTCAAGGCGCTGACGACGTTTCGGATAAAGCAGCAATGGCGGAGAATAGACTAGCGAAGCTGGTAGGGATGCTGGCGACGTTCTTTGTGTCCGGATTGGCTCACGAGATGGCCGTTTGGTACATGAGTAACCGGGTTACAGGCGAGATGACTATGTTCTTCACTCTCCACAGGGTAGTTTCGGCGACAGAATGTTACATAATGCGTCAGCGGTCAGGGAAAGGAAGCCAGAGCAGAAAGGCCGAGAAATCTGCACCAGGGGGAGCCACTCACTCTGGCATAGCTTCTAGAAACGAAGCACGGCTGAAGCTGTGGGGGTGGAAGGATGTAGCCAAGTGGATATTCGTGGTAGGGAGTTCCCTTGTTTCCGCGCATTTCCTCTTCTTTGGTCCTCTCACCAGACTGAGGCTGAGCCATGAGGTCATCAGAGAAGTGCGGACTGCTTTTGGGCACTTTTCACAGGCTGGTCAGGGAGAATGAAATCAAAATCACTCCAGGGAGTGAGATCTCTCTGGGAGCGTAATACCCTTTGGGTGCGTGGAAAAGGTGAGGGGGCACATGCGAGCAACCTTACAGCAGCTTTGCAGCAGCATCTGAGATAGCACCTGGGTTGGTAGCGTGGTTTCTGCTTCCTAGTGGTTACAGTTTTGAGGGCACAAGCATATGCTTAGAAGCAGAAGCAGATATGGAAGGTCCGAGCTGGAATCGGTTCACTCTGAGAGGATTTGCAGCTGCAGGTTCGAACAGCTGGCCCTTTCATCCTCAGGAATCCAGATGTGCAGGGGGGATGCCTGGATTGTGCTTGTGCTGGTGGAAGGGTTGCTGCAGGGAGGATTTTGCTGAAGGGTGTTTCAGACACTGCGCTTAGGAAACTCGAGTAAGAGCTCTTTAGGCTTGCCCAGCAACAGCAAGATTCTGACTGCCATGTTGTGCTGGTTTACCAGTTGTGGTATTTGGCAAGAACGGGGGCAGGTCTACAATCAGGTGGCCGTAGTTCGCATCATGCATAGACATTCGCATTGAATTGCTGCACAAGCACAGCTATTCCTTCGTATTGGAGGATACTAGCAATTGATCAACACATTGAATTGAACTACCGTACTAGTACCATGCAAGAGCTAACACCCACTCGGGCTGCAAATCCTTGTGGGTGGAGCATCTATTGAAGACAAAGGACATCACAAAACCACGCTGGTCTCCAACGTGAACAAGCGGTCTAATGAGGCTCTAGGGATAGACAAGCAGTGAACTGCATAAGCTACATGTGTGCACACACACTAATACGTGGCTTGGAGGGGAGGTCCAGACAGGTATCTCTCACTAGGAAGCATGGCGTACTCGTTTCTGACTGCTGCATTACCTCTTCGTTCCCTTACGGAATCCTCGCTTAGCCTGACCTGCGCCCTCTGCCTGCGTGTCAGCCCAGAAGCATAACTGTGCCACTCATCGCAGTGCTCAAAGGGGTGTTCACCCCGCTGTGCAGCTTCAAGGGAAGGAGCGCGCTGGAGTTCCCCAGGAGCAGACGGGTTAGTCCGTCCTGCAGGTCCTCTGGAAAATTGTGTCTCAGTGATCTCAGAATGCCATTCCTGCTGTGCGAATCCTCCCTGCCGCCCCATGCCGGTGCTGCTTCTAAACCCGGGCGGCGCGCGGTGGCGGATGCGCGTGTCCGTCATCATGAGCACAGGGCCTTCCACGTCAACCCAGCCCTGTGCCGACTCAGCATCGTTACCATACATCAGCCCCATATGACTGATGCCACGACGAGCACCCACAGCCATTGCGGGCGGCGCGAGGTCCCCTTGGCGCCTGGCGAACTTCACGCTTCCAGGCGGAGGCGCAGCAGCCATGGCTTCCTTGCCGGACGACGAAGCGGACGCGGCGCGCCGCAGATGCCGTGGGTTGAAGCGCGCGATGGCCGCCAGCACCTTGCCCTTCAGCGACGCCGCTTCCGCGACGGCGGACGGCGGGGCGCGGGGAGCGCGGGATGTGCCGCCGGATGTCGCAGCCGCGGTGGCGGGGCTGATGCACCACGCGCCGGCCTCAGCAAGCGCGTCAGGCTCTTCAAGAGGTAGGTCAAGGGGAAGCTCCTCTTCGAGAACCGCCAACTGCGGAGAGCAGCACGGGAGGGGAAAGCGTCAAGGTTCGAACGGCCAGCAATTTGTATCTCTCCCCGTCAAAATATGACGGGAGTCTTTCGATACCCTACTCAGTGATCTGTTCAGATTATTGCTCGAAAGTCTTAACATTAGAGATTATAACCAGCGAATGCTTCTTACCTCGGCGAGGATGGGATTCGGCGTGGCTCGCGGGGAAGGGGACACGTGGCATCGCGATGGAGCCTCATCGGCGTGAAGCCCGGAATCGTCGCCGCTGCTGCGCTGCGCGCCGCTATACGAACTCGAATTCTGGCGCACAGGCGCTTTTGAATCGGCGGTGTAGTAACCGTGACGGCCGTTATAAGAAATTGACGGGCCGTCGTGATCGTATTGGCTCCAGTCCGACTCATAATCATCGTTGTCGTCACCGTCGGCTCGGCCCGAGCCAAAGCTGCTGCCTCGGTCCGAACCGAAGCTTTCGTGCGCGGCGAAGCAGGTTTCGAGTGTCTCCCCGCGGCTCTGCGTGCTGCTGCTGGTGCAACTTGGCGACTCAACGGCCGACGACGACGACGACGATGCGCGCGACCACACACCGACGGTTTGAATTGACTCAATTGCCGCCGCCGCCGCCGCCGTCGCCGTCGTTGTCGTCGTCGTCGTCGTCGTCGTCGTCGGAAACGTCGCAGCTTGATGGAACGACACGTTCTCGACGCTTGCCTCTAGGTCGCGTCGATAAGCCCACCCGCCGGCGGCGCCACTTCGCAGCGGGATCTCGCCGTCGCTCACGGCGCGGGGGCTGCGCGAAGGGAAACTCGCCGGCGCGCGAAAGGCGGATGTGCCGGCCCAAGCCGCAGGAGGTGGGGTCGCGAGACGGATTAAGGAGGCCTCTTCGCGAGCGGACACGCGTCTTGGCGTGAGAAAGTAGGTTTCGCCCGGCAGAAGCGGGGCGGACGGGGAAACGAGACTGTCGAGCGACGCAAGGCTCATGCTGGGGAATTCTGACAGGACGGTTCGGGCGGAGAGTGGCTCGTTGTCGTGGGAGAAGAGGCGAATCGAGCCGTCGGGGAGCACGACGATAACGGGCTCAAGGCCGTCGAAGCTCGCGATGCGGACCCGGGGCTTACTCGAAGATTTCCGGCCAGCCATGACTTTGCAGAGAAAGTGGAATCAGTGGTTTGTTGTTGAAACTGGAAGAACGGATGTAGAAAATGCTTGCTTTGTGCATTTTTTTATTGTTGAGGTTGATGTGGTGGAATGATGAGGGACGAGCAGAACTGCCGAGAGAGCGACGCGAGATTCTATCGCCAATGCAGTTTGAGTGCAATGCTTGGGGAGGAAGTCGTTGGGAAAGTGGGGGAAGTGGGGAGCAGCTGGATGGCGAATGCGGGGGTGGGGGGAAATGGGGAAAGCAGGGGAGATCGATTTTAGATATTTTACGATATCTCTCCGGTTCCAGATATTTGTTGTCACTCTGCGTTGGCAGCATGGGAACTGGCAGTGCCTGAACATTTTGAACGAATGACAAGAATGCCCAGCATGACCAGAATAACACTGCAGTACAGTATTTAGGGGGGACGATGGGGTTCAACCGGCATATTTCTACAAACATTAACAATGATGAGCAATGAACAGCTCTACAGTATTTCAGCTCACTTCATAGTTTTTAGTCACGCATGTCTGCAAAAACTCACACTGACTCGAATTGCACGCTGCACTCGAGTGCCACGGTGCACGTACAAAGTGCTTCGCCACCAATCAATATTCGGCTACACGCTGGAAAGTTCACACGGGGGGCACCTTTCTTGCCTTTTTCGTTGCAGTCCGTCCCATCCGCGACCTCGTCCGCATTCCCGTTGGTTGATGGGGATGAAGGAATTCTCACGAAAGCAGCCCGCCCTGGTGTTGTTCTGATTGGGTGGCTAATGGTCATAAAACGTTTCAGAAAGGTTAAGTACGGTAATAGTGGCGCAGATAAAGGAAACTGTAAAGATTCTGCAAATGTTTTTCCTCCAATCTCGGAAAAGAGAATGCTAGGTGCGACAGTTCCGTCACCGCGCCACAGGTCATATGAACAGCAAATGCATGACATGAACTTGTCTTCTTCAAACACGGACAACTGGCTTGAACAGATACGTACACCCGACTTCCGTCCACCAGCTTCTTCGTGAATAGTGCGCGCGTAAGACTAGTCCGGATGCAACATGGAGCAAGAAATATCATTATATGTACATTCTGTTCAACAAGCTCTATATCATTTACATCCCCTACCCAATCATAAACACAACAGCTGAAATATTGCATGTCAACTGATTGTGCTTGAATTGGTTTACCGGTTCTCAAATATCAACTACATAAGAACATCAATGCCACCTTCATGTATGCCATGTTGTATAAGATGTATATATTATATATCTTGGACGACAACTACTCGATTTGTTGAAGCGCCATACGTTTCTATCGGAAGTGATAGCGGCGCTGGTTCTTGAGTTGAATAATGTAGCTAATTAGTCAGATTTCTATGTTGGAACTACGATTTAGGAGAGATGGTGTAGATGAGCTTGATCGGGTGCTCGGTAAGCAGGTATGCGGGCGACCGACATCTTTGACATTCGTTTCCAGCCACCACTGCTGCGGCCTGGCAATTCCCGCCTTTCAAATTTCAGCACATGCACCACGACGGTCCGCACTCATCGAGTCGCCTTCCAGCCAAACCAGTGGAATTTCCCGCGTCTCCTTACAACACCAGCGGTGGCCCGCTGCTTTCCAATTTTGAAGGCGCGCAAAAAACACAGCTCGCACCACCGCACTCGATTTTCGTTTGGGTCGTGTTGCTACCACACACACACTTCGCCTCACCCAACGTTCAGAAAGAGATACGGGACGGAAAGGAAGCGTCCTTGCAAGTAGTATGGTAGTCGTTTTGTCAAGCGCGGAAACGGCTATTGTTCTCCTTCGGTGGCAAGGTACGGTACCCCCGAAGCCTTGCCGAACCGCTCCCACAGAACAGACGACCGACGAAAACACGGCGAGTTGAGTTGCCTGTGCCTGTTGATGGTCTTTAAAAATAGCTCAATGCAAACTTTGGACAGTCAGTCACTGCTCACATCTCCATTCGCATTCTCGAGCCATCGAAACTCACTATCTTGTGAGTGACAGTTCTCATTCGACGCAATATCCCTTGCTTGCCTTTGAGTCGACACAAAAGCATCCCGATCCAGAAACATCAAGTCTGATCCTTCGATTCTAGTCGATCAGCCACGCCAGCCAGCCTCAGTCGACAGACTTGACGCGAGTCAAACAGAGCCATGGCTCGTTCAGTCGCCTTCGCCGTCGCTTTAGCCGCGCTGGCCGTCATCTGCGCCGTGTCGAGCGTCAGCGCGATAACGCCGGTAACAACGCCTGCTCCGACCGGCAAGGGAGCGCCGGCAACACGAACGGGAGCAGCGCCGAAGCCGAAGCCGCCACCGACGAAGACGCAGCTGCGCGCCGAGCTGAAGAAGCTGACGACGACGATCACGCAGAAGTACCCCAAATACTCCAAGTACTCGGCGCAAGTCAACAAGGCCATCAACGTCGCCCGTGAGTGCCCTCGCAGCACGCAGAGCACCTGGAAATTGCGCCGCGGATCATTGAACGCTCAGAATAGGGCCTTGAAGTAGTCGTACTAGAAGCGGCTTCTCAGTGTACCCACCCGTCGACTCGCCCGACGCTCCCTGACTTTCGATTTTACCATGCTGTTACGCCACAGTCTTTCCTATTCTCGCACGCTATATTGCCGCATTCGACTGTCCCACGCTTTATATCCTGCGGTAACAACTTCCGTCGACCATCCTTCCTTCCCTGACCGTGTAATCGTCTCACCCTTTTTCTCCCCTACTCCCCCGTCCATCCCCGATACAGTGAGCTCCAAGTACAACCTGACGGCGCTGCAGAGCTGCACGATTCTGCTGATGAGCGACGTGGTGGCTGACCGCCTGCAGCTGCGCTTCAAGGGCAAGAGGATCTCCAACGACGCGGCCTACAACCTCACCGCCGTGCAGATCATCGCGACGCGCCTCCAGCTGCCGGATCTGCAGGCGATCAAGAAGGGCCAGCTGCTGCCGACGCAGCTTAAGGGGGTAAACCTCGTGAAGATGTCGGCGGTGGGGCCTAAGGTGGTGCTGGGGCAGCAGGGCTTGCTGAGGCCCACGTGGAGCACGGTGCTGGACCCGCAGATGTACGTCGGCCCGTACATCGTCGCGCACGGTGTTGATAACCCGCAGTTCCCCGTGGGCACCAAGCTCCCCGCGTAACGCGAATACGGGAAACGGCCCGCTTGAAGGGTATACGGGAAAGGGCCCGCTTGTGAAAGCATATACGAATGCGGGTTATACGGCGCGCTTGTAGCGCGTATGTGATGTCTCCTTCCGCACGAGAAGCCTTACGGAGACACCAATGGCTACAGGTTCGGATAGAGTGTGCCATGTCAACTCACTGGCTATAGGTTTGGCGGATTAGTTGCTTTACATAGGAACATGAGGGAGGACCCATCACATATAGTTGATGCCCGTACACGCTCCAAGTTCTGCTGTGGAATCATTTTGTTTTTTTTTCAAGACCAATTTTGGAAGCAAACCTGATCAGTTAATCCAGGACTGACAAGCTCCATTGGAAGTCTTTTCAAGCCTCCAATGAGTAATGTTAGTGCTAAATTAATGCAAGCCAAATGATATATAAATGTAATGAAGCAAAATATGCCAACGGTTTAAACACTTTGGGGTAGAAGCCTAGTCTATTTTGTATGCGGTTTAGGATAAGCATAAGTAGTCCAGTAGATTTAGGGAACTCTATGGTCTGTAAGAAAATACTTAGGTTATCTGTTTACGATAATGAAGCAGTAGCGAAGTTTGTAAGCAAATATCTGAAGTTCCTGGGAACAGTTGGAACCATCGTTTGTGGCTCGGTGGTGGTGAGGTGAGGCTGTGGCCAACTGGGTTTCTGCGAGTTTCAGCACACCAATGGCAACGAGTCTCGTTTCAGTGGGCACAACACCATAGGCTCCCGCACTTCCGTGAGTGGTGGCAATTGACAGGCTACGAAATAGGCGACAGCATCATGTTTTCGCAAACCACCAAGGAGGAGAATCTCACGGTCATCAATGGTGCCACCTCTGCATACGAGTGCAAGTGGTTACCAAAAACTCCAGCTCGGTCCCTTCAAGGCTTCACAGATCTGGCGTGGCGAAGTGACGCTTGAGAACAGTTGACAGGGACTTGGAGAGTTCTCCCGTAATTGCTGGTTCTCCCCTGACGGGCAAGCTCCAAGGTGACAAGATACTGTTGGTGTCAAGCGGGAAATTCGCTTGACACCAGGTGGAGCCGCGCCCGCACGCGGCTCCAGCCTGGTGTCAATGTTGGGCACATTGGGCAATTTCCCGCGATCAGATTGGTCGGTTTAGCTGACACCAGGAGGACTAGTCCTCCATGCGTTTTCCGAGATAGTGTCATGACACCAACCGCTCTTGACACTAGCCAGGGATACGACCTGAGTTGGAGTCCACTCGAGTCCTGTTGACCTTGGGAATTGTGCTGGCAGCCACTCTGATGATATCTGGCTTTGTATTTCAGTTGATGAGGAATACAAGTCCAGTGTTTGCAAGAGATAGCTAAGACTGGTGAGCTACTCAGCACGGTGTGCCGTCCCGCTGTCCTGCTCCGGCTGTCTTTCCCTCGCGCAGATCAGCTGTCGATTAGCTTCTGTGTGCCGATCGATCAGACATGGCGGAGCAGAAGAAGGGATCGGTGTGGGGTGCCGTGAAGCCGTTCATGAACGGCGGAACGGCTGGTATGATGGCCACATGCGTGATCCAACCCATCGACATGGTTAAGGTTCGTTACTTGCATCCTGAAGCCGACCTAGTCTGACCGTTGGCGTTCTTGAACCTCGTGATCTTGAGCGAATCAACTGAACCATCCTATCACGATCCGTTACTGAACATTCACTGCTCGTGTTTCTGTTTTTATATATTTCTTTTGATTTTTTTTTCTTCCCTGTCGCCGATTTATTCCCTTGCAAACAACAGGTCCGGATCCAGTTGGGCCAGGGCTCGGCGTTTGATGTTACAAAGAATATTATCCAGAAGGAGGGCGTCGCGTCCTTTTACAAGGTAACGTCATGATTCGACACAAGGTTTTGGCACCCTCCTGATGGGTACGACCACGTTTCTTAAATCGAAGCATAATGGCTTTACGAAGTAAATCTCCAGCTGCGTCAACAAGGCTCGATCGTCCATTGTTCGTCCAGCGATTCTGTCTACTTCGTCGTCCAGAATGAGGATTGGCTGTTTCTGAAGGATGCCTTGCCGAGTCGAGATCTCATCTCGACTCTTGCCTCGCATTTTCAATTCCGATCCACGAAGTTTGCGTGCGAGTCGAGCACTCGCCATCTTGTCTTCTGCTGATCCCGTTACTATCCTTTCCCCTTTCTCTTTTCGCAACCCTTCAGGGTTTGTCTGCGGGTCTCCTCCGACAAGCCACGTACACCACCGCTCGCCTTGGATCCTTCAGGTACTTCGCATTCCTCAATCGCATACTGCATTGCTCTCGTAACACTCTAATACCAGACAACTACCTGTTTTAGCGAAGGTCCATGCATCCTCGCGCTTTTAAGCGTGTCAGCGCATGTCATGCCAGCGATGTGCATCGATAGTGCTAAGGATGTAGATTCGTAACACAACATCTGCTATGGAACCACATTGCGCGAAAGTGAGCCACTGAAATAAGATCTGGTCGACTCCAGGCTCAGCGCCGAGTGGATGGTTGTAAAAGACCGTAGCTCACAGTCTGATCGGGATGCCCCTCTTCATTTGCTCTCCGCGTCAATGCGACGAGGGATGCTGTAAGAGTGCAGGGCATGTTCACGAATCCCTACCCCCTCCGTATCCACTCCTCTTCAGGCAAATCCTCTAGAAGCCTCGTTTCGGGCTTTGTGAGGCCCATCCGTGAAGCTCTTGTTTCGCTCATCCCCAGGCACCTCGCTTGAACTCCCCCCGTCGCTTATCCGCAGGTATCTCACCACGGAAGCCACCAAGGCCAACGACGGCAAGCCCCTGCCGCTCTACCAGAAGGCGGCGTGCGGGCTGACGGCGGGCGCCATCGGCGCGTGCTTCGGCAGCCCCGCGGATCTCGCGCTCATCCGCATGCAGGCGGACTCCGTGCTCCCCGTGGCGGAGCGCCGCGGGTACAAGAACGCGTTTCACGCTCTAACAAAAATAGCGACGGACGAGGGCGTGACTGCGCTGTGGAAGGGCGCGGGCCCCACGGTGGTGCGCGCGATGGCGCTGAACATGGGCATGCTGGCGTCGTACGATCAGAGCATGGAGTACTTCAAGGACACGCTGCAGCTCAAGGAGATCCCTGCCGTTATCGGTACGTGCTTATAGCGGGGATGGGACAATATTGCGTGGGTTGTTAGGCGCGCGATGGCGCCGAACATGGGCCTGCTGGCGTCGTACGATCAGAGCATGGAGTACTTCAAGGACACGCTGCATCTCAAGGAGATCCCCGCTGTTATCGGTGCGTGCTTATAACGGGGATGTGTCGGTACTGCGTGGGTTGTTAGGCGTGCGATGGGGCGCTGAACATGGGCCTGTTGGCGTCGTACGATCAGAGCATGGAGTACGTTTAAGGACACGCTCCAGCTCAAGGATATTCCTGCTGTTATCTGTGCGTGCTTATAGCGGGGATGGGACAGTATTGCGTGGGTTGTTAGGGGGTGCGATGGCGCTGAACATGGGCATGCTGGCGTCGTACGATCAGAGCATGGAGTACAAGGACACGCTGCAGCTCAAGGAGATCCCTGCTGTTATCGGTGCGTGCTTGTAGCGGGGATGTGACAGTAATCAGCGTGGGTTTAGAGGGGAGTTCTGGTAGTGGGGGGCATGACGCTGAACGTGGGCAGGCTGGCGTCGTACGGTGGGACCACGTGGAACATGGTTTGCTCTATCTCTCTCCTTCTCTCGGCCACCCCCCTCCCTCGTTTGTTTTAACCCCCGGAAACGAGCCTGGTGTTTCGCCTGCTGTCCCGATCCTGCCTGATTCCCGCATCCATCATTCCCCCGTCCCTCACCCCTCCGGTGCGAGCGCGGTGTCGGGATTTTTCGCGTCAGCGTGCAGTCTGCTTTGACTACGCGGATCCAGATGCAGAAGCCCTCTTGCCTCTTCCGCTTTGCTAACCGCGCCAACTCCCCCCCTCTCCCCTCCCTCCCCCCGTCCCCCACCCCTCAGGCGCGAGCGCGGTGTCAGGCTTCTTCGCATCCGCATGCAGTCTTCCATTCGACTACGTGAAGACACAGATTCAGAAGCAGAAGCTCTGAATCTCCCTCTCCCCCGTCCTTTCTCTCATCCCCCACCCCTCAGGTGCGAGCGCGGTGTCTGGGTTCTTTGCGTCCGCGTGCAGTCTGCCGTTCGACTACGTGAAGACGCAGATTCAGAAGCAGAAGCCGGGGCCGGACGGCAAGCTGCCGTACAGCTCGTCCATGGACTGCGTCATGCAGACGCTCAAGCAGGGCGGCCCGCTCAAGTTCTACACCGGCTTCGCCACCTACTGCATACGCATTGCGCCGCACGTCATGGTGCGTGTCGGTTCAGTGCGGTGGTGTGGGTGGGCTTGACGTGATTTTGTGTGCTGCTTTGGGGTCTTGGTGGTCGGTATGGTGGGGTTTGGATATGCCACTCAATACCGCTCAAGT
Source organism: Closterium sp. Naga37s-1 (assembly GCA_947471745.1). NCBI lineage: Eukaryota > Viridiplantae > Streptophyta > Zygnematophyceae > Desmidiales > Closteriaceae > Closterium > Closterium sp. Naga37s-1. Next base: position 236,515 of record CANJKZ010000210.1, on the reverse strand, counting down.
AGGGCGCCCGCCTCAAGTTCTACACCGGCTTCGCCACCTAATGCATACGGATTGCGGCCCACGTCATGGTATGTGTGGGTTGGGTGTAATGGTGTGGTTCGGTTTGATCTTGGGGTGTGGGTGCGGCTGTTGGGGTAGAGTGGGTTTGATGTCATGTCATCTCGCTTTGCATTGTGGTAGCTTGTCTAGTGTTCCCAAGGCTTTGTCTGACTCTTGTGGTTCTAATGCGGTGCCTTGCTGTGCCCCTTCCTCTTGCCTTGTCCCTGCAGCTGACCTGGATCTTCCTCAACCAAATCCAAAAGCTTCAGAAGGCCAATGGCTTGTAGCGAGCCCGTGCACCTGGCTGAACCCGTTGTTACAGAAACCATTCTCTATTCTATACACTAGCTAGCTCGCCGACATATCTCCTACAAGATGCCGCTGATTCATTAAGGTGGATAAGCTCATTTGGCCTCAGGTTTCAATGATAACCCCAAACTCACAAGAGTACAGTGTGTAAGAGTGTAGACGAACAAAGCTCCTGCAACCTGTTATAGTAGAATGGGGACTACAGCGGCACCTGTTAGATGCTGGAAGTGAGGTTTAAATGTCACTGAATTGGAGCTTTAGTTCAGTCAAGATTGAAGAGTGAGAGTTTATTTGCAACACTGAGTCATAGGGTAATTGTAGAAGGATCTGGCTGGCTGGAGGGCTTGAGCAGGTGGCATTGTGGAGATTGACACAGGATAGAGCAAGCATCATGCCATGGAGCAGGAGAAAGAAACATGGAGTTCACACATCATTTCATTGAACACACATTTATTATACATAACAGACACATACTAGGCAAACTATACACTCGTGTACGAGGTCACACATGAATACTATTGATGGTCTGAGGATGATTCTGATAATGTTAGCGCAGTTTTTGCTGCTGCTGCTGCTGCGGCTAAGATATGAGATGACGCCGATTTGAGATAACCCTGTCCTCGCACACGAGCTATATACCCTTTTCCCCACGTTGCTTCAGTAGAAGATTCATCAACCCCTTCTTATACCGACCCCATCGAGCCCGACCCGAGCTCTACGTGATCTTGAGAGTGGCCTTGATGCCGTTGAGGCAGTCCTTGCCCTTGCTCACGAAGTAGAACGTCTTCCCCAGATCGGTGGGTTGCGGGATCCACAGCACGTGGCCCGCGCCCGACGGCCGGAAGAGCTCCTTGGTGCCCTTGACGTTGCACGTGGCGAACTTGACCGGGTCCTCCATCATGTACACGCTGTGCACCTCGCCCGTCATCCACCGGAACACTGTAACGGTAACGGGGTTTGCAGTACGGGGGATGGAAATGGGTTGGTACTGGAAGGTGGCGAGTTGGGAAAATGAGTAAGGGTAACAACGCATTTGCGTAAAAGTGGAGCTTGTATGCTGTCTAGATTTATTTTTACTTACTGACAACATCGAATGGATGTACAGCTGCAGCGCGGTACTTCGACACGGTAGGGCCCCACGGATTGAGCGGGTTACCATAACCGAACCCCACGCAAATGATTCGCCATCCTTTCGGTGTCGGCGCTGCTCAGAGGGGAAACGCAAGCGGAAATAGCGGAACGGGAGGGGAATGGAGGTGAGGGCGAAGCATGCGACGTGTCGCTCTGAAAGAACTACATGCCGGCCTGGTATGTTGTGATAGGACTGCGACATTAGCCTTTGCAGCGTATTACGAGAGCGTCTATGTGCAGAATGTGTTACATTCTTGTGATTAGTTTTTTACGCATTGCCACCTTTTCATGGGTGTCACAGGCAAGCCGACTCACCAAGAAGAGCAAGGCTGGCGAGAAGAAGAAGTGCGATTTTTTGCGACGCCATGCGGAATGTGCGGTGTCGCCTTGTTCGTCGTGCGTCAGTGATGAACTTTCAGCGGAGTGCAATAGAATATGCGTGCTTAGCACCAAGAGGTGTTTCGACTGTCACTGAGGAAATGCAGCTCGTGCTCAATGTGAAGGCTTAAAAATCGTCAGGATAGAGAGGGTATGGAGCATGAGGGGGGAATAAAGAGAGCAACTGTCTTCAATTGTCAGATATCGATACGGCTTTGTAGTAAGTGGGATGAGGTGGAGCTGGGGAAATGGAGGTGGGCGACAACGACATGTTACAGTAATTTCACCTCTGCGACCCCTGCCTTTGTCTCGTGGTATCGTCGCGAACGCTTCGCATGAATATCGACGAGGTCGCCAAGGTCGTGGTCAAAGTTCGGTTTGTTCGTTGCTGCGCTGGACTCCACGCGTTCAGGGCAGCTGTTATCTACACGGAGAAATGCAAGGACAACCAATCATAGTGTTCATTGCAGCCACGTTGGGCGCTATTATTCACGGGGCGCCACGCTCGCGCCGCAAACGCAAGGTCACGTCTGGGACCGCGCGGCCATCAGGAAGACGTGATTGGACCGCTTACACGTGTGGCAATCCTAATGGCTATGACAAACTGTGCACAGATTGGTATGCACGCGCTTTTCTGGTTGTTGTGGGAAGGACCCCACCTTCCTCAGGGGAAGCGAGAAACTTTTGTCGCAAATTGGTTTCGCGAGTGAATGTGTCTCGCAACCCAACCGAGCCTCTGTGCCTGCCATCCGAACCTATTTTTTTTAGCGTTGACTTCCGTTGAGTAATTCAGGTATTGGCTTTAAGGCTGCATGCCATCAGGAAAAATCTCATCACAAGGGACCCAGGAGTCGGATTGTAGAGGGATGAGCAAGGGGCGAACACGAACATGTTCGTGTTCGCCCCTACACGAACACATCCGTTTGCCGAACCGAACACTGTTCGGTTCGGCGAACACTTTAAGCAAAAACAGGTGTTCGCCGTTCGCCTGTGAAGGCGTGTTCGGGCGAACCTCGAACATGTTCGTGTTCGTCGCGGGGCAAATTGCAGCAGCGGCCCGAACACGAACGTGTTCGGGCGAACCTCGAACAGTGTTTGGCGAACACTTTAAGCAAAAAAAACAAACCTGTTCGGTTCGCCTCGAACGTGTTCGAGGCGAACCGAACAGGTGTTCGCCCTTGTGCTCATGTCTCAGCTGGCTCATTGAAGTATATCGATGTGCAAAAGGGACTGGAGGCTTTTGAGACAGGATATACACATCATGCCGTGGAGCAGGAGGAAGAAACGACATTTATTGTACGTATAATTAGTGAAACATTCAAGATACATAACCCTAGGCAAACTATACACTCGCGTACTAAGGACAAGCACGAATGATGTTCTGGAAATGACTCCAATAACGTCAGCGCAGTTTGCTGCTGCTGCTGCAGCTGCTAGCATCTTCGAAACCCACCACTATTGGTTGGCATTTTCAGCGTAGCCTCAGAGGTGACACCATTTTGCGGCAAACCCTTTTTGTGGACACGAGCTAGATACAAATCCCCACATTGCTTCGGTAGAAGCCCCACCAGCCCCCCTCCCAATCGACCCATCGAATCCGATTGGAGTTCACGTGATCTTGAGAACAGCCTTGATGCCGTTGAGGCAGTCCTTGCCCTTGCTCACGAAGTAGAACGTCTTGCCTTTCTCGCTGGGCCCGGGGATCCACAGCACGTGGCCCGCGCCCGACGGCCGGAAGAGCTCCTTGGTGCCCTTGACGTTACACGTGGCGTATTTGACCGGGTCCTCCATCATGTACACGCTGTGCACTTCGCCCGTCATCCACCGGAACACTGTAACGGTAACGGGGTTCGCAATACAGGGGATGGAAGAGGTTTGGTACTGAGCCAGTGGCGAGTTGGGAAAATGCGGAAGAGTATATGTAAGAATGCATTTGCGTGATAAAAAGAAAGCGTTTATGATTCGTTTTTATCATTATTTTTACTTACTGACTACATCGAATGGGTGTACGGGTCCAGCTTTGTACTTCGTCACGGCAGAGCCCCACGGATTGAGCGGGTTACCGTAACCGAACCCTACGCAAATGATTCGCCATCCTTTCGGTGTCGGCGCTGCTCAGAGGGGAAACGCAAGCGGAAATAGCGGAACGAAATGGGTAGGTACAAGAGGTGAGGGCGAAGCATGCGGTGCGCTACCGATGGGCTTGGAAGTTCCCACTTTCATTGCTGCATAGCACATAAAGCCAATTATAGTATTTTTTGCAATATGCGTTACAATCGTGTGAGTAATTACAATCTTGCGTTTTGCGCATTACCACCTTCTCGTGGGTGGGACAGGCAACAAGTCTCACCAAGAAGAGCGAGGCTGGCGAAAAATAGTAGAAGCGCGAACTTTGGCAACGCCATCCGAATGCGCAGTGTCGGCTTGCTCGTCGTGCGTCAGTGCAGCTGATTGCGATGAATTTCCAGTGGAGTCCGCTTAATAAGCGCCAAGAGGTGGTTCGACTGTCACTGAGAAAATGTAGCTCGTGCTGTCACCTCGCAGAAAGGTTCGAAAGCGGTTGTGATACGAGAGAATCTATGGAGCGATAGGGGAATGAGCAAAGCAGCTGTCTCTAATCGTCAGATTTCAGTCAGGCTTTGTAGTAAGCGGGGGTGAGTTGGACTTGGGAGATACGGAGGTGGGTGACAAGGACATGTAACAATAACTGTGGCTCTGCGAAGAAAGGTCAGTGTCTCGTGCTAACGTCGCCTACGCTTCGCATGAGGCTGGGCGTGTTTGCAATGATCGTCGTCAAATTTCGGTTGTTCGTTGCTGCGCTGGACTCCACGCGTTTGAAACCAGCTGTTTCCTATTCGCTAAGTGCTCGGCAAACCAATCACAGTTTCTATTGCAGCCACGTCGGGGACTATCCTTGGGGGCGCGCCACGCTCGCGCCGCAAAAGCAAGGTCACGTTTTGGGAGCGCACAGCCTTCAGGAGAACGTGATTGGACCGCTTACACGTGTGGCATCCATGCTGGCTTGGAGGTGTATGCCAGCAGTCAAAATCTCGACACAAGTTGACGGTTCGGAAGCATTGTTTTGGGAAGCTTTAGTTTGAAGTGTGTTGACGGGGCAGTTAAAAACACAGTATTTTCTGAGAGCAGGTGTGTTGACGGTTTGTTTCACAGCCAACATAACCCGCATGTGTATATAGCACTTCTTTCGAAGGGACGTACTGACTACAAAAACGGGAAAGGGCTGAAATGGACGACATCAGCATGGCCTCGTTTCCTCAGAAGCATCGGCCTGGCGAAGTTGCTCGCGAACGAACGCGAGTGTGGCGGGCTTGCAGCAGAAGGTGCCAGAAACCGACAAAACCTACGGGAGCGTGGGTGGCAGGCGCGTCTTCGTCATTACGGTTTTTCACGAAACTGTGTGGATACATACAAAGCAATTACACCAAAGCTCCAGTAGCAGTTGCTTATTTGAAATGAAGACAATATTCACATGCTTATTTACACTCTACTGCTAATGAAAATTACCTTGCACAATATATCCTGCTAAACTTTACTGCCTGTAGCAGCTACCCGGAAGAACAGGTTCGGATCGCGCAAGTGGGTTGTCTACTGGGGCAGCGGCAATGCCTCGCTGAATAAGCAAACATCGGAACATGTGCATTCTATAATGCGGACCGTCCCTCATGCTGTCCACATATGCCTTGGGACTCCACATGCGCTCTGGAAGTACGCGGGGGAGGGGAGGAAGGGGGATGAGGAGGAGGTGGAAGGGTGTGTGGGGTAGGGCACTTGCGAGAGTCCTCAGAATTGACTCATAAGTGAGAAACTATCAAAAGATTACACCCGCCATGGCAGCAGCACGTGGCCAAACGGTTGGCATGAAATTAGTGTGGAAGCACTTATGAGAATGTGATTCAAGCGCATCCCACCTGCTACGGCAGCAGCACGTGGCCAGACTGTTGCCATGAGTTGAGAGGGGTCGATCCTCTCACTCCAAGAACACACCTCCCCTCCCACCACCACCCTCTCTGCCAACTCCTCAAGCTCCTCCCACCGCCTCCTCTTCTCCTCTTCCCTTCTCCGCTTCTCCTCCTCCCTTCTTGTCTCTCCCCCCTCACCTCCCTCCCTTCTCCTGCCCACTCCAGGACCCTTCTCCTCACTCCAGCCCCTGCTGACGTGTCCCTTCCCTTCCCCTCATCCCCCCCCAACCCTCGCTCGCCTCGATCCCCCTCCCATCCGCCCACAGCCATGTGACTTCTTTTCCCTCTTCCCTGCTCTCCTCCTTGCTGCTCCTCCCCTCGCTCGCCTTGGCCCCCCTCCCATCTGCCTACAGCCATGTTACTTTCTTTCCCCCCTCCCTGCTCTCCTCCCTGCTGCTCCTCCCCTGCTTCTCGTCTCAGTGTCTCTCCCCCTCCATCCTCTCCCCTCCCCCCCCTCGTTTCACCTTCTTCTCCTCCCATCTTCTGCATGCCCCCCCCACTGCCCGACTCAACTCCGCCATTCACATCCCCATCTCCACCCCCTCCCATATCCCCTCCCCCTCTCGCCCCTGCACCCCCCAACTCCTCCACTCTCCACCTCCCTCGCAGCCGCTCCAGCAGAACCGCAGTGGGGGTCTCTCCCCCTCCCCCTCCCCTCCCCCTCCCCCTCCCACTCCCCCTCCCACTCCCACTCCCGCTCCCTCTTCCCCCCTCTCAGCCCACAAACTCCCAGACCCATCCCCACTGTCCCCAACCCCTCCACCTTCCACATCCCCACCCCCCTCCCCTCCCCCCACATTCCAACCCTCCTCCCCACTCCCCACACGCCCACCCCCCTCCTCTCTGCCTGAATTCCAACCCTCCTCCCCACTCCACTCACCACCACTCCCCCCGTCCCCACTCCACACATCCCCACCATCCTCCTCGCTCTCCATCCTCTCCCGTTCCACCTGCAGCACCAGGTTAGCGGGATCCTCTCTATAAGCATGCTCCCAGCGGGACTGTAGCGAATCCAGGTACCACCCTCCCCCCGCATTCGTGTGAACGATGCGGAAACCCCACGCTGCCATGTTGGGCAGCTGGTCGGTTTTCAGCCTGGGACGGGTGGGTTGGTCAGAGGAAGACGAGAGGACAGGTGGGGCTTAGAAGCAAAGGGGAGAAGTGGGCAGGGAGGGGGTAGAAGAGAGGTACCACCCGCCCCCGGCATTCGTGTGAACGATGCGGAACCCCCACGCTGCCATGTTGGGCAGCTGGTCGGTTTTCAGCCTGGTTGAGACAAGAGGAAGGAGGGAATTGAAGACAAGGGGAAGGAGATGAGGTGGGCAGAATAAAGGTGCCTCCCGCCCCTGGCATTCGTGTGAATGATGTGGAACCCCCACGCTGCCATGTTGGGCAGGTGATCAGTTTTCAGCCTGGTTTAGACGAGTGGAAGGAGGAAATGAGGAGGGAGGACTGAGAAGCAAGGGAAAGAAACAGGCAGGGATGGGGCAGAAGAGAGGTTCCACCCGCTCCCAGCGCTCCTTCTTGGCGATTCTCCGACGTTGCCCCCGGCATTCGTGTGGATGATGCGGAACCCCCATGCTGCCATGTTGGGCAGGTGATCGGTTTCCAGCCTGGAGAAAGGGGTGAGGCAGAGCACTTCTATATTGGTATAAGAGACGAGGAGCAAGGAGGGAACGAGGAGGAGGGATGGAGAAGCAAGGGGGAGGAGATGGCACGGGATGGGGCAGAAGAGAGGAACCACCCTCCCTCCCCCTGGATTGCTGCAACAGCGGGGAGCAAATGAGCAGAAGGGAGCATTTGGGCAGATGGGAGCATGTGGGGCGAAGGGAGCGTACCAGCTTTGCACGATGGTGGTTGCGGGATTGAGGTGCCTCCTGACATTGAAAAACGACTCCTCCCTGCAGCCATGCCACCATGCCGCCATGCCGCCATGCCACCATGCCGCCATGCCGCCATGCCACCATGCCGCCATGCCACCATGCCGCCATGCCACCATGCCGCCATGCCACCATGCCACCATGCAGAGAGGGAAGAACAGGCGATTGCAGGCATGCAGACACGTGGAGAGAGAAGAACGAAAGGTTGTATTTTGGGTCGAGTCAGCGTACGGCAGGCGAGAAGAGGGGCAGAGAAAGCGGGCCCAGCAAAAAGAGAAATTAGGGACGATGAAAGGTTTAAAGGGAGCGGCCAACACCCCAAGCCCAACACCCCAAGCCCAACACCCCAAGCCCAACACCCGGCAGAGCAGCACCCCACACAGCAGCACTCACCATACAACGGTTGTGGTCCACCCGAGCTGGGCTGCAATGGCCTGCACGCGGTTCACAAAGTAGGCAATAGACGCCTTCACTGTCCTCCTGTGCTCCTTCCGCCTGCACCCCCGGGCCAAAAGAGAAAGGAGAGAGCATATTGACAACTTTTGAGGCGCCTGAAATGTCTGCAATGGCCTGCACGCGGCTCACAAAGTAGGCAATCGATGCCTTGACTGTCCTCCTGTGCTCCTTCCTCCTGCACTCTCAGGCAATCAGAGAAGGGCGAGACGGGAATAGTAAAATGAGTGGAGAGAGGAGAAGAGAGGAGAGACGAGTTTGCTGATATGAAGAGAACCATTTTGCTGCTCATCATCCTTCTCCTCGTTTCTTCTATCCTTGAAAGAGCGAGAAACGCAGGAAAATGGGGCAGGGTTATGCGGCGGACTCACCACTTGTAGATGTGCGGAACAGAGGTCCAACACCCTTCGTGATGACAACGGGAGAGAGAAAGAGCAAGGACCGAACGAGAGCAAGAGGGAAAGAGGATGGGCATTTGGAGAGAGCATAGGCGGGAGCATGGGGAAGAGCAATTGTGGCAGGTGGAGGGCATGTCTTACCGTGCACTTATCACAGAGTATTCACGCGCTTATCACACAAACTACAGCACGCTTGCCACACGCAATCGCCACACGCGTGTCACACACCGCGCTTGAAGCACAATAATTACACACATATGGTCTGCATGATGATTACAAAAACGAAATCTCAATCACGATTGCTTCTTTCACACCCTCGCCTGCTCCTCCCTGTCTTCCCTGTGTCGAGGGGCGGCAGCGCGCCGCTCCTCACTCCTCCTCGTTACAATCACACTCATTGGATTCACGTCCTCTCACCTGCATTCACTTCGTCCCCTCCAATGTGGATTGTCCGCCCTGGGAAGACTGATCGGAGGTCTGCATTGCACCCCCATTGCACCCCATTGCACCCCATTGCACCCCATTGCACCCCGATTGCACACACAATTACAGGTCATATGAGGGATGAGGGATGAGGGATGAGGGATGAGGGATGAGGCACCAGCTGATGCATTGGCTAAGCAAAGGAAAGTTCAGGTTGCACCACACCACCTTCCGGCCAGCAGTCAGGTCCGCACCACACAGAACCTGCCAGCACCGCACATCACCTGTGAGCACCCCCTGTATGACTCGGAAGGTGAACTCATTTGAGACGTCGAGAGGCTCGGTGCATTTGACGGCCGGGAGCAGGGCCGGATAGCCCACTCCCCTGCAGGGCACCCAAGGGCGGCGTGGCACAAGAGGGGAATATGAGGTGAAACGCAGGGGAACCGGATAGCGTGTGATAAGTCGAGTTTTGAGTCGACTCAGAAGTGGAATATGAGGTGAAATGTAGTAGAGGTGGGAGCAGGACCGGATAGCCAACTACCCTGTGGATACCCCAAGAACAAGGCCCCGAGGCCTACGGAAATTGTGGCCACAATGGAAAGGGCAGCCAAAAACAGGGAAGACGACATGGGTAGGCATATTTGTATTGATTCCGTAAGAATACTTCAAAAAACAGCCACGGCATTATGCTAAATGATTTTGTAAGGGTACTTCAAAATGCCAAGGGGTAGTGAAGTCTCTCTGTGCCGTGGATTGGCATGCTGCTGAGCTGCGCTGCTCACCATGCCGTGGAGTGTGATGGCAGGTCGATCTCAGGAATGACAACGATGCCGCGCGCTGCTGCGTAGCTGGTGGAGAGGGTTGGAAAGGAGTGGAGACAGGGACAGAGGGGACAATAAATTGGAAAAAAAGCACAAAGCATGGGCGAGCTGTTCAAATGGAGTGTAAAAAAAACGGAAGTTGCAGAGGAGGGAGAAGGCAAGAGATACCGGGCGCGCATAAACCCTATGCCATGCCAGATTTTGAGGCGCGTCAGCAACATGCCCCATGCCTCTCATGCGTACCACATGCCATGCGTACCACATGCCATGCGTACCACATGGCCCATCACATCACTCAACTCACCCCACCACGTGCCGCATGTCTGCAAGTGAGTAAGTAGCGCTCGTGGGGGGAGTGGGCACCCTTCCAGACTCTGCTTCTGACACACCTCAATCGAACAACATGCCCCATGCCTCCCGTCTCACCGCACCACGTGTCCCATGCCTTGCACTCAACAAACTCACCCCATCACCACGTGCCGCATGTCAGCGAGTGAGTAGCGCTCATGGGGGGAGTGGGCTCCCTTCCATAGGCGAGAGGGAAGGAGGGCGTCTCAATTGGGAAGGCATTTCAAAGCAGACCCTGTTCTGAACCTCCTGGATTCAACAACATGCCGCATGCCAGTGCTCACCGCACCACGTGCCGCATGTGGGCAAGTGAGTAGCACTCGCGTGGGGAGAAAGGGCAGCCTTCCAGATGCCACATGCCAGTGCTCACCCCATCACACTCAACTCACCCCACAACATGCCCCATGTCAGCAAGCGAGTAGCGCTCGTGGGGCGAGTGGGCGCCCTTCCAGAGGCGCGGGAAGGAGGGCGTTTCGATGGGGAGGGCCTCTGAGTCCACAAGATGGGAGTGACTGGTGGGGAGATGATGGGAGATGATGGAATGAGAGGGAAGGGGAGATGATGGAATGAGAGGGAAGGAGGAGAGAGGGGAGGGGAGAGGATGGAATGAGAGGGAAGGAGGAGAGAGGGGAGGGGAGAGGATGGAATGAGAGGTGGTGAAAGGAGGGCGTCTCGATGGGGAAGGCCTCTGAGTCCACTAGATGCCAGTGGCTGGTGGGGAGGAGAATGGGGGGATGGGGAAGAAGGGGAGTGAGAAGGGGGATATGTGGGGGGTAGTAAAGGGAGGGCGTCTGGATGGGGAAGGCATGTGCGTCCACCAGGTGACAATGACTGGGGGGAGAGGGGGGAGAGGGGGGGAGGTGAAGAAGGGAGAGGGGAGGGAGGAATGGAGGCGACAGGGAGCATGACTGATAGGAGGGACTGATAGGTGGGACTGATAGGAGGGACTGACAGGTGGGACTGATAGGAGGAACTGATAGGAGGGACTGATAGGAGGGACTGATAGGAGGGACTGATAGGTGGGACTGATAGGTGGGACTGATAGGTGGGTGGGACTGATAGGTGGGACTGATAGGAGGGACTGATTGGTGGGACTGATAGGTGGGACTGATAGGTGGGACTGATAGGTGGGACTGATAGGAGGGACTGATAGGTGGGACTGATAGGAGGGACTGATAGGTGGGGCTGATAGGTGGGGCTGATAGGTGGGGCTGATAGGAGGGGCTGATAGGTGGGACTGATAGGTGGGACTGATAGGTGGGAATGATAGGTGGGACTGATAGGAGGGACTGATAGGTGGGACTGATAGGAGGGACTGATAGGTGGGACTGATAGGAGGGACTGATAGGAGGGACTGATAGGAGGGACTGATAGGTGGGACTGATAGGTGGGACTGATAGGTGGGGCTGATAGGTGGGACTGATAGGTGGGACTGATAGGTGGGTGGGACTGATAGGTGGGACTGATAGGAGGGACTGATTGGTGGGACTGATAGGTGGGACTGATAGGTGGGACTGATAGGAGGGACTGATAGGAGGGACTGATAGGTGGGACTGATAGGTGGGACTGATAGGTGGGACTGATAGGTGGGACTGATAGGTGGGACTGATAGGTGGGACTGATAGGAGGGACTGATAGGTGGGGCTGATAGGTGGGGCTGATAGGTGGGGCTGATAGGAGGGGCTGATAGGTGGGACTGATAGGTGGGACTGATAGGTGGGAATGATAGGTGGGACTGATAGGAGGGACTGATAGGTGGGACTGATAGGAGGGACTGATAGGTGGGACTGATAGGAGGGACTGATAGGAGGGACTGATAGGAGGGACTGATAGGTGGGACTGATAGGTGGGACTGATAGGTGGGACTGCTAGGTGGGACTGATAGGAGGGACTGATAGGTGGGACTGATAGGAGGGACTGATAGGTGGGACTGATAGGTGGGACTGATAGGTGGGACTGATAGGTGGGACTGATAGGTGGGACTGATAGGAGGGACTGATAGGTGGGACTGATAGGAGGGACTGATAGGTGGGACTGATAGGAGGGACTGATAGGTGGGACTGATAGGTGGGACTGATAGGAGGGACTGATAGGAGGGACTGATAGGTGGGACTGATAGGTGGGACTGATAGGTGGGACTGATAGGAGGGACTGATAGGTGGGACTGATAGGTGGGACTGATAGGTGGGGCTGATAGGTGGGACTGATAGGTGGGACTGATAGGTGGGGCTGATAGGTGGGACTGATAGGAGGGACTGATAGGAGGGACTGATAGGTGGGACTGATAGGTGGGACTGATAGGTGGGACTGATAGGTGGGACTGATAGGAGGGACTGATAGGTGGGACTGATAGGTGGGACTGATAGGTGGGACTGATAGGTGGGACTGATAGGTGGGACTGATAGGTGGGACTGATAGGTGGGACTGATAGGTGGGACTGATAGGAGGGACTGATAGGTGGGACTGATAGGTGGGACTGATAGGTGGGAATGATAGGTGGGACTGATAGGTGGGACTGATAGGTGGGGCTGATAGGTGGGACTGATAGGTGGGACTGATAGGTGGGTGGGACTGATAGGTGGGACTGATAGGAGGGACTGATAGGTGGGACTGATAGGTGGGACTGATAGGTGGGACTGATAGGTGGGACTGATGGGAGGGACTGATAGGAGGGACTGATAGGTGGGACTGATAGGTGGGACTGATAGGTGGGAGTGATAGGTGGGACTGATAGGAGGGACTGATAGGTGGGACTGATAGGAGGGACTGATAGGAGGGACTGATAGGAGGGACTGATAGGTGGGACTGATAGGTGGGACTGATAGGTGGGACTGATAGGTGGGACTGATAGGAGGGACTGATAGGTGGGACTGATAGGAGGGACTGATAGGTGGGACTGATAGGAGGGACTGATAGGTGGGACTGATAGGTGGGACTGATAGGAGGGACTGATAGGAGGGACTGATAGGTGGGACTGATAGGTGGGACTGATAGGTGGGACTGATAGGAGGGACTGATTGTTAGATTATACTACTCTTCTGTATCCTGCATTGATCCTATAAACCCTAGGATAGAGATGGGCACCCAAACTATGTTTGGGTGCACAACTAGGGTTAACCCTAGTTGGGGGTTGGAACCCAACCTTGGCCCAATTATTGGACCCCAAGGTTGGGTTGGAGGATGGTTGGCCCCCCCCAATAATGTTGGCCCACATTGACCAACATTATTGGGACCCCCAATAATTCTCCAACTCAACTTATTGGTGGGGGGCCAATAATGTTGGCTAGGTACCAACCACCCCTCCCCTTCCTTAGCTCCAACTATGTAAGCCCTCATCATTTCTAATGAACTCAACGGTTCAATTCTAACACTGATAGGTGGGACTGATAGGTGGGACTGATAGGAGGGACTGATAGGAGGGACTGATAGGTGGGACTGATAGGTGGGACTGATAGGTGGGACTGATAGGTGGGACTGATAGGTGGGACTGATAGGAGGGACTGATAGGTGGGACTGATAGGTGGGACTGATAGGTGGGACTGATAGGTGGGACTGATAGGTGGGACTGATAGGTGGGACTGATAGGTGGGACTGATAGGTGGGACTGATAGGTGGGACTGATAGGAGGGACTGATAGGTGGGACTGATAGGTGGGACTGATAGGTGGGACTGATAGGTGGGACTGATAGGTGGGACTGATAGGAGGGACTGATAGGTGGGACTGATAGGTGGGACTGATAGGTGGGACTGATAGGAGGGACTGATAGGTGGGACTGATAGGTGGGACTAATAGGTTGGACTGATAGGAGGGACTGATAGGAGGGACTGATAGGTGGGACTGATAGGTGGGACTGATAGGTGGGACTGATAGGTGGGACTGATAGGTGGGACTGATAGGAGGGACTGATAGGAGGGACTGATAGGTGGGAGGTGGGACTGATAGGTGGGAATGATAGGTGGGACTGATAGGAGGGACTGATAGGTCGCGCACTTGGACCAAGGCGGAGGGGAGATGAGGTCGGAGGGGAGAGGAGGTCGGAAGGGAAATGGACGAGAGTGCGGGAGTTTTTGCAAGGTGAGCCAAATGCATGCATGTGTGTGTGCATGTTCGTGCATCTGTATGCATGTGCATGGGTGCATACACATGGATATTGTGTACACTTACAGCACATTAAGCTTGGCATACGACATGGAGTCCAGGAGTCGCTCTATAAAGGGGACGGGGTGGAAGTGCCTTGCCGTGTCTGCAGCAAGGCAGAGAGAAGAGGGGGAAGTGGAATAGAGATGGGTGAGTGAGAGTTGACTTTTGAGGCGACTCAAGAATCACCTAGCCGTGTGTGCAGCAAGGCACAGGCAATGGAGAAAGGCACAGGCAATGGAGAAAGGCACAGGCAATGGAGAAAGGCACAGGCAATGGAGAAAGGCACAGGCAATGGAGAAAGGTGGAATTAAGGGGAGTGAGAAAGGGAGGTGAGAGAAGGGGTTGAGTGAGGGGGGTGAGTGAGGGGAGTGAGTGAAGGGGGTGAGTGAGGGGAGTGAGTGAGGGGGGTGAGTGAAGGAGGCATGAAGTCCAGATTGACTTGCCTAGAGTGCAAGGATGTTCAAGAAGTACGTACACACCACACACCCTTACTGCTCACCCAAATACACCGCTCCCTCACCCAGCACCACCGCTCTCTCACCCAGCACCACCGCTCTCTCACCCAGCACCACCGCTCTCTCACCCAGCAGCAACCCTCGGTGGGGGAAGCGGGGGCGGTCGTGGATGGTGAGAGGCACGCCCTGCAGCAGAGCCAGGCGGGAGGCAGGGTGCCAGCGAACCAGTTGACTCAACGTCTGGCAGTGGGGGAAGGGTTGGGGGTACGGGGGGTGGTGAATGGGGGAGGTGGGGCACGGGCGGTCGTGAATGGTGAGAGGCACGCCTTGCAGCAGGGCAAGGCGGGAAGAGGGGTCCACGCGGTCCAGCCGACTCAACGTCTGCCATTGGGGAGGGAACAGGTGGATAGGTGGGGGAACCGGGGGATATCGGGCGGACGGGGGGGACGGGGGAATCAAAGGAGAGTTAGCTGGGGGGATGGATGGGGATGGAGGGGTAGTTAAAAGCGAAGGGATGAGGGTGAGGGGGAATTCGGGCCAGGGAAGCGGGTGGAGAGTGGGGAATCGAGGGGTGGGGACTGGGGTTTGGGGAAGCGGATTCGGGGGATGATGCGAAGAGGAGAGAGAAGCCAGATAGGTGAGGAGTGAAAGAGAAGGCAGAGTAGCTGCTGCTACCGTTTTGAGTAGGGCGCCGCAATGTGGGCAAGGAGGGGTGGATGGAACAAGGGGCAAAAAGCGACGGACGTACCTCCAGTGCTCTTAGTGCTCCCACTGTTGTGTTGGGCTGGCGGAGCCAGGGAAGGAGACGGAGGAGTGGACGAGGAGGAGGATGAGGAGAAGAGGAAGGGGGGGGGGGAAAGAGGAAGTCGGGGGAGGCGGGAGAGGGCAGAGGCAAAGAGCAAGGGACGTACCTCCAGTGCTCTGAGTGCTCCCACTGTTGTGTTAGCCTGGAGAGGAGCAAGGGGGGAGGGGTGGACGAAGGGAGGAGGAGGAGGGAGAAGTGCGAGGGGTGCACGCGAGGGGTGCATGCGAGGGGTGCATGCTGACAAGTTGCTTTCAAAGGAATCTCTTTCAGCACAAGCCCAGCCAACATGGAAAAAACACACCATCTGTGCACTGCAACACACCCCCCTGCACCGCAACCCACCCCCCTGCACCGCAACCCACCCCCCTGCTCCGCGCCCAGCTCCCCTGCACAACCACCAGCACCGCTCACATGGATTCTGATCACTGCTGACGACGAATGACCAGGTGCAGCACCCCCCACAGTGAGCACGTAGCTCTCGTCTGCCCCCACCTCCAGCTGTGAGGGGGATGGGGGGAAGGGGAGGGGTGGGGGGTGTGGTGGGTGGGTGGCGCTGTCGAGTGCTGGCGACGGATGGTCAGGTGCAGGAGGAAAGGGGATCGGGTTGTTGGGTGTGGGGGGGCTGTCGATCACTGCTGGCGACTGGGAGGGTGCAGCACCCCCCACGGTGAGCATGTAGCTCTTGTCTGCCCCCACCTCCTGCTGCCAGGGGATGGGGGAAGGACAACAGCGGGGATGGGGAAGCGATAGGGCGGGGGAGGAGGAAAAGGGTGGTTGAGAGAGTGGGAAGGAGAGTGGTTGGGAACGTTGAGGTGGGATGGGTGTGGGGGCGACTCTCTGGTGAAGGAAAGAGAAGGCCGCAGAGGCCGCAGAGGTTACTGGTGCGCTGTTGTTCATTTGCTTGAGCCTACTACATGCGTGCAGCTCACTGAGAAATGTCAGATCAGGTGTGGGGGCGACTTTCTGGTGAAGGAAAGAGAAGGCCTTAAGCTTAGATGCCTGTTGATGGGTATGCAGCGCAGAGAACGCATCTCAATGTCACCGCTCTCCACCCCTGAGTACCTCTTCCTCATTTCGGGCCACAGAAATGTGTAGAGAGTCCAAAAGGAGCACTGCCCTCGCTGATTCGCTCCCTCTGCTCCCCTGCCCCATCCTGCCCCCACTGCCGCTGCCCCCACTGCCGCTGAAGCTGCTCTCCTTCCCATGTCCCCGCAACGGCCTCTCCTCCCAGCCAGTGAACAGCTGCCACGTGGCCAGCACCACCTGCCTCAGCCACCACGAGACAGGGCCATGGCCCAGCCGTCCAACCAGCTTGCGACACCTGGCGAGCAATGATTGCCCTTGCCCTCCCTTTCCACCTTCCCCTCCACCTCCCACTCCCATAGCCCCTGCCCCTCCCCTTCCCCTTCCCCCTCCTCCTCCGCCCCCTACCCCGCCCCCTCCCCCCCCCGCTCCCCCGGCCCCTCCCCCTCCCCCGTGTGCGGTCTCGAGGGCGGGCAGGGAGCGGTGGGGGGCGAGGAAGGAGGAGAGGAAGCGGTGGAAGGCAGCACACAGAACCGCACGACCTGCTGCCTGCTGTGATGAACGCCTCGCTTCCTGCCCTGCTGCCGGCCCTGCTGCTTCCCTTGATGCCTCCTGTGACGCCTTCTGTGCTGCATCTCGCTTCCACACACGTGACGAGCCATCATATGACTTTTGAGGCGCCTCAAAAGCCCGCCCTGCTGCTTCCCTTGATGCCTCCCTTGACGCCTTCTGTGCTGCATCTTGCTGCCGCACACGTGACGAGCCAGCATAATCACTGCCCCACTCACCGCCCTCCTCGTTGCTCCACTCACAGCCACCCTCCTCTTCCTCCTCCTCGCCCGTCCCTGCCC
The DNA here is from genome assembly GCA_947471745.1 of Closterium sp. Naga37s-1. Taxonomy (NCBI): domain Eukaryota; kingdom Viridiplantae; phylum Streptophyta; class Zygnematophyceae; order Desmidiales; family Closteriaceae; genus Closterium; species Closterium sp. Naga37s-1. The sequence goes on along the minus strand of CANJKZ010000210.1, from coordinate 219,077 downwards.
CCCTCCCCCCCAACAACAGGGAGAGCTGCAGCAGGGGGCTGATGGCGGCCTCTTGACGCCCCACTGCTGCTATCAGTGCCGGCATGGGCCACACCAGTAAACCCACTCGCCGCTTCAACTCCTCCACACTCACCTCCTCTCCTCTCACCTCCTCTCCTCTCACCTCCTCTGCTCTCTTGCTTATTCCCTCTCCCCCTCTCGCTCCCTCTTCCCTGCCCACTCCCTCTCTTTCCTCACTCCCTCCCTCACTCATTCCTGTATTCACTCCCTCGCCCAGTCCCTCACTCATTCCCTCACTCGCACCCACTGTTCTTCCTCTTCTTTGATCAATCCTTTCTCCCCTTCCATCCTCCCCATCCCCTTCGCCCCCACCACCCGCCTCCCCACTTCCCTCCTCGCCCACATCCAAACCCCTCAACAGCCGTCCCATTCTGCCTCTTTCACCGTCTCTATCCATCTCCTTCTCCTTCTCCCCCTCCCCTTCCTTCTCCCCCTTCATTCCCCTCCTTCCTTCCCCTGACTCTTCCCTCCTCCCACCCTGCGCCGCCCCTCTCCACTCCTTGCCACCGAACCTCTTCTGCCTCCCCAACGCACCCATATCTGACCCAACCCATCTAGGTCGCACCTTCATGTGCTGTCCTCTGCCCCTGCTGGCATCGGGTATAACCACCTCTCCTCCTGCTGTCTCCTCACCCCTCCCTCCCCTCTTCACTTCCTCACCCCCCTCTCCACTCGTTCTCACCCCTTCCCTCCCTCCGCTCTTCTCCCCTTGACCATCCCCATCCCCATCCCCATCCTCGTTACTGGCTGCATCGTTAGCATCCACAAGCCCATCGCGCAACACTGTACCACCAGCATAAATATCCACGCTCGCACCAGGGGCAGCAGCAGCACCAAACTGTTCGTTATTAAGAGGTCCTGTATAAATACGCTCTTGCTCCACATCCTCCTCTTCCTTCCCCCTCTCCCCCACCCCTTTTTCCCTCTCATTTCCGCTCTCCCTCTCCTCCCCCCTCGTCCTCTCCTCCCCCCTCGACCCCTCCTCGCCCGACGCACTCTCACCCCGCATCGCCACCAGCAGCGGCGCCAGCGCCACACGAGCATCATCAATGTCCCTCTCGCGCGCCTCCTCCCGCTCCGCCTCCTCCTCCCACTTCTCCCGCTGCATCACCATCACTGCCCAGTTCGGAAGCCCATGCGACCCTCCCGGTAGCCCTTTTACAGGCGCCTTAGACACAGGCACATCTGCAGCTGCAGCATCCCCCGTTTCAGTCACCTCAGGTAGGGGCACATCTAATGCACCTTGTGCTGCTTCTTTAACGGAGTCGCCTGCAGCAGCACCAGGCGCTGGTGCCGGCTGACTCGGTTGACTCGGTTGACTCCCCTCTCCTGCCCCCCCATCTCCCCCATCTCCCCCATCTCCCTCCTCACCCTCCTCACCGTCCTCATCCCCCTCACCCTCCTCGTCCTCCCCTAGTCCCTCCTTCTCCTCCTCGCCCCGCTCTTCATCGCTATTGTAATCGTCACCCCCCCCCTCCTCTCCCTCCTCCTCTTCTCCCCCCTCCTCTTCTCCATCATCTTCTTCTCCCTCCTCCTCTTCTCTCTCCTCTTCTCCCTCCTCCTCTTTTCCCTCCTCCCTTTCTCCGAACTCCCCCTTTCCCACAGCCAGTCTCCCATCAGTATCTGAACTCCCTAGTACACTGTTACCTGCTGACTCATCCCTGTCACCTGCTGACTCGTTTTTGTCATCTGCTGACTCATATCTGTAATCTGCTGACTCATCATTCTGATCTGCTAACTCAGCCATTGCAGCTCCTGGTGCGAGCAGTAATGCGTCATCACTTCCCTCATTCTCACTCACTCCCTCATTCCCTCCCTCATCCCCTCCCTCACTCCCTCCCTCACTCCCTCCCTCATTCCCTCCAGTCGGCATATCCTGTAGTTTTCCCTCTCTCTCTTCCCGCACCCACTGCTCCTCCTCCATTCTCCACTCCTCCCCACTCTCTTCCGCTTCCCCCTTCTCCGCCCAACTCCACTCCCCCCGCGCCCACCACGGCCCATTCTCCGCCCGCTCCGCGGAAAGCGCATTGACGCGCGCTCGCCACTCCACATACAGCAGTTCTCGGCGAAGTTTCCGCCGCCCTTCGCGGCTGTTGCCTTCCCTCCATTCGCCCGGCACATAGCCGGGATTCACCTCATAACCAACGGATTTGCGCAGCCGTTTCGGAGATGTCTCCGCCTCCACCCATGGCGCTTGTTCCGCGTTGTTTCTGTAATCCCGCGTAATATGAGAAGAGGAGGAGCTCTGCTCGTTACTAGCGCGATACCGCAGGCGGATGTCAAGCGCGGAGTGCGGGGAGAAGCGCAGGAGCGCTACAAGTCCGAATAAAGCGGAGGAAAGGAGCAGCAGGCGGCGCGGAGTTGACGAGAATGCGGAAGCCGCTGCCCAAGGCCCGCGGAATCGGCGGGCGGCGGTACTCGCACCTCTGAGAGAGTTGTGGATGGGCATCGTTGTTATCAACACAAGCTATGGCTAGGATCATGCAATTAAGTAACCTCAATATAGAAACGTTATAATCATAGCGCGGTATGTCAGAATGGCCGAGCTCGTCTAAGGCGTCAGTTTCAGGTATTTGTCCGAAAGGCCATGGGTTTGAATCCCATATCTGACAGGTTTATTCCCGCGTTATTTTTAGTTCTGACACAACCCTTAAATTGTGTAACGTCATACATGTTTTGCGGGTAATCCACTTATGTCTATGAGCTTATATGTATAATTTAGCCTATCAGTATCATTCAGGTTTTGCGAAACGCTGGGTATCGAGTACGTGCGAGGCACAACTGGACCCAACACGTGGAGTTTGTACTGAATATCGACCACCCTGACTGCGACAATTGGAAGATTCGAGTATCCCAGCTTGTCGGAGCGATTTTCGAGCGCAGATATTTTTCCATGAAAATATCTCAGTCTGCCCAAAAGTCGCGATTCTCCGCGATGTATCCAGGCGAGAACGAACCAACAAGGCAACCTGCGCGAAAGTTTCTTGGCGAGGTGTCAACGAAAGGCTTTCGCCCGATATCACGTCGCGGAACCTCGTTTACACCAAACGATGACTGGTTACATGGAAATCATGAATGCACGAACTTCTCAACGCTCATGTGCGAAACCCAACAACAGAACCTTCAGGAAGATAAGGATCTGTTGCTGTCATGCCAATAACCAAGCAAATAGCCATGGGTGCTCCCGTCACCTCCCCGTTTTCTGACTGGAAACAAACTGTCTGGTTTGGAAGCACAAGTCCAGCGGTGACGGGAGTGCATCCGCTATGGCTTCCAGACCCGTCCCAAGTTGCCATGCCACGTCTTCCTCGTTGAGTGTCTTTTTGCAGTTTGACTGCCTTCTAGTTGCTTCCTTGAACCACCAGCTGCGCACCGAAGTGGTTCCTATTTGCTGTTCGTTCACGCATTTCTGGAGTAATCTAGCTCGGTAGTGCCTCTATTCGTGTCTGAGAGATATTTTTCCGGCAGCCATAAATATCAAGGGCCCAGCCTTGATACTGTACTCTTTCGTCTTTCGTTAACTTGAGAGCAAGTAGCCGTTTCCTGTCCTCTTTCATGAGCCTAGCGGCATTTGCGCCAACTCTATCATAGCAGCATCAAGCGCTGCCTAGTACGTTCTCCAGCGTCCCATCGCTCAATTCGTCGCTGCAGAACTCGCAGTCTTTCCAGCTCGTAACCTTAGGCTCTAAGCTAGGCAATATGGGTTGCGTTCGCACCATGAAGCTCAGGAAGCCCCACCGCTCTGAACCGTATGATGTTCAGACAGGCTCAAGTCCAGCTTTCCACCCAAGCTTCGACCAATCACCACCGTTCTTTTCCTCTAGCGATCCGGTTTTCGCCAACATTGACTGGGAAATTCTCGAGAACGACGGTTCTGGCTTATCCTGTCCGATGTGGATCGTGACGGATACCGTCGACGCCTATGACTTTTCCGTCGAGCACGTGCAAGTTTTGCTGGATCGGAATTCAAGCCAGGAATATGGCGAATTTCACGGCGATGCTGAGAGTGATGACAGATTCTACCAGCAGCAGAATGACAGAATACGTGGTTCGGCCAATCACGGGTCTGCTCTTCTCACCATCGTCTGCAAGTTTCATTCCTCTCCGACGCTTGCAGATGGAGACGTTTTCCGTCAGCGTCTGCTTCAGAAGCAGCAGTTCACGGTGACGAATTCCGTCCAGACGACTGGCCGGCGGTTCAAACTGCCAGCAGATGCCATCGCGGAGAGCACGACCGCCGTTCATACGGAGGCGGGATCGGTGGTGGTGAATGTCCCTCGTTCTCCGCAAAAGCGACCTTTCTCGTCGCCGTCGCGGTTTTCCTCCGCTCCTTGCGATCTCGCTGAAACGCAGCCGTTTGTGAGATTCGGTCGGTGGAGTGTGGACGTGGCGTCAACGGCTTCGTCCTTCTCGCCACCATCACCGTCAGCGTCGCAGTCACAGTCACAGTCACTAGCATCCTCTTCGTCCTTCTCCTCCTCCTCCTCCTCCTCCTCCTCCCCCTTCTCCCCTTCTTCGCCATCCCCATCACCATCCTTCTCATCTTCATCCATTTCTTCATCCTGGCCTTCCCTCATACCCTCCCAGCCTCCTTCATTTGCTCCTGATCTGGTCCCCGATATGAGGGTGGCAGGCAATGTAGCGTCTGTGAGTTGTTGTAGCAGAAAAACATATTTCGTTTGGCCATTCACACAGCAGCATCATGACCAGTGCTGTGATTCCTGTACAGATGGTTGGAATGGTTTTGCTGGTGAGCCAGCCGCTAACGCCATGCAGGTTTCTTAGGCGGGGTCAGGCATAGGGTCTCGCCTGGAGCTTGTCATGCTATTCTGCATGTTGCTGTATATGTCAATACCGATATTAGTTAAATTCGTTTGGTTAGTAGCATGCGCACATGGCTGGTTTGGGTGGGATGGATGATTACTTGCCTGCCAACCAATGCTTGGTATCAGATTGTAGATATTGGCAAATCAAGAATACAAGCATGCTTGTACATGCAGCTTCCCTGGCTTCCCCTGTGCCATTCACAGAGAAAGTAATTCCACTTAGCAACACCATTACTGCCCGCAATTTTATTTGGCCGCAGCATTCTCAATTGCTGCTATGCACACTTCTACAGGGGCTTCTCTTGCCATGGCTTCCATGAGTGCATCAAAGGACTTGGCATTGTTCTTGATTAGTGAAGCCGCATAGAGCACCTGGGGAATGATGGGAAGACAAAAGGCTAAAAATGTCGAACACACACAGCAAGCGCTTGCACATACGGTATGCGCTTATCGGGCTACACAACTGAGCAAGTCTGGACTCTCCATCGAAATTATAATGCAAGAAAGCACGCTTCTGCTGTCTCACGTTTTTCACAGCACCAAGCCCTTGCTACTGTGCCAGAAGGGTGTATGAACATGGTAACAGAAACGATACATCATCAAGGCCTGACTCACCGCCCAGCGAGTGAGGTTCTGCTGTCTCTCAGGAGTCATGGCGCCCAGCCCGCTGCGGTTGATGAGGCGCTGCAGTGAGTTGAGGTCTGCCGTCTGCCCCATCACCTGCTCATATTGTAGCCCCTCCGCTGCCATGCCTGCCATCGCCACCACCGCGAGTCTGCAGGGGAGGAAGGGGGGTGATACAGGGTGTAGCGTGGGCCAGAGAGGGGCAGGAGAGGAAAAAGGAGGTCCGCCAGCTGCCCCATCACCTGCTCATACTGCAGCCCCTCCGCTGCCATGCCTGCCATCGCCATCAACGCCAGCCTGCAGTTGAAAGACGGAGGTTTGACGGTCCAGAGATGGGTGGGAGAGGAGACTTGATGCCCGGATCCCCCCTGACCATGCTCTGTTGCACTGCGGCCCCTTTGCTGCCACTGCCCGCCACTGCCAGCACCGCCAGCCCGTAGGGGAGGGGAGGTGTGTAGTGGGCCATATGGGGGGCCAGGAACAGAGATACATCATCCTCCATTCCTCCCAATCGTCCTCTCTCGTATTGCAGCCCCTCTGCTAGCAAGTTCCCATTTCGAATCAGACTAACAGTAGTGCCTTCATGAGGAATATTTCACCTGTCCACATCGTCACTCTCCAGCTTGCCGCTTTACATCTTCTTCTGCAGTGTACGTTTGTAAGCTAGAAGTCCCCACTTTAGATGAGTCTACCAGGAGTAGTGACATGAAAAAAAATCTCACCTGTCCACGTCATCACCCTCCAGCTTGCCGCTGTAGATCTTCTTCTGCAGCTTATCGTCCAGCAGATTCGTGTGCTCCTTGCCGATGTCCAATGAGTACGCGACAGGTGGCAGGCCCAGGAGATACGCCACTGCAGCAGGACAGAGGAGGCGAGGGGAGAAGGGGGACAATGTGAAAATCGGTTGGAGGACGAGGGGAAGGGGAGGGAGGAAGATGGCTGGGTCAGGGTTTCAGAGTAGTGGGTGGGTGCAGAGCAGAATACGGGGCTAGGGAGCAAGGGAAAAAAATGTTATTCTTTGCGTGGCTAATTGTGAATGGAAATGAGGGGAGCGCAGAGGGAAGGAGAGGGACTGACAGAGGAAGTGGCCTGCTTCGTGCCGGAGCACTCGGTCCTTGTAGTCTGAGAATACAGGTGCCATGGCTCCTATTCCGCCCTGGAGAAGCCTGTAACGAGGATGGGGAGAGAGAGAGGAGAATCAAAGTTGACGGCATTACAGCGTGCACATTGTTATTGAAATGCTTGGACTCAAAAGCGTGTTGTATTATCTGTTTTTGCCTTCATGTGCGCCCCGAGTCACACGCCCGCATTTCGTGATCTCTCCCAGGTGCTCTGCCTTGGTTCATATTACTAGGAGAAATGATATGGCTCAACCCACAAGACGGTTTGTTACCACGCTCGTGTCAAGTGTGAAACACTAGGCGTGCTTGAGTGCTTGTGAATGAAAGAGAGTGGGTGCGCACAGGGTTAGAGCGTGGGAGAGGAGGGCATACCCTGGAGCAACGCTGCCGACAGCGAGAACAACAATGGAGAGGCCGCCCACCAGATACGGCACAAAGAAACCCCAGTCCTGCGAGGGCACGTGGGAGGGGGAACGCAGACAGATGGGTTTCTGAGGCGTCACAGAAGGACGAGCTTTGAGACCTTTCAGAGGGCAACAATGGAGAGGCCGCCCACCAGATGCAACACGAAGAAACCCCAGTCCTGCGAGGGCACGTGGGAGGGGAGGTAAGCGGTGAGATGGTGCGGGTGGAAGGCAGGAGGTGTGGAAGGCAGGAGGTGTGGAAGGCAGGAGGTGTGGAAGGCAGGAGGTGTGGAAGGCAGGAGGTGTGGAAGGCAGGAGGTGTGGAAGGCAGGAGGTGTGGAAGGCAGGAGGTGTGGAAGGCAGGAGGTGTGGAAGGCAGGAGGTGTGGAAGGCAGGAGGGGTGGAAGGCAGGAGGTGTGGAAGGCAGGAGGTGTGGAAGGCAGGAGGTGTGGAAGGCAGGAGGTGTGGAAGGCAGGAGGTGTGGAAGGCAGGAGGTGTGGAAGGCAGGAGGTGTGGAAGGCAGGAGGTGTGGAAGGCAGGAGGTGTGGAAGGCAGGAGGTGTGGAAGGCAGGAGGTGTGGAAGGCAGGAGGTGTGGAAGGCAGGAGGTGTGGAAGGCAGGAGGTGTGGAAGGCAGGAGGTGTGGAAGGCAGGAGGTGTGGAAGGCAGGAGGTGTGGAAGGCAGGAGGTGTGGAAGGCAGGAGGTGTGGAAGGCCGGAGGTGTGGAAGGCAGGAGGGGTGGAAGGCAGGAGGTGTGGAAGGCAGGAGGTGTGGAAGGCAGGAGGTGTGGAAGGCAGGAGGTGTGGAAGGCAGGAGGGGTGGAAGGCAGGAGGTGTGGAAGGCAGGAGGTGTGGAAGGCAGGAGGTGTGGAAGGCAGGAGGTGTGGAAGGCAGGAGGTGTGGAAGGCAGGAGGTGTGGAAGGCAGGAGGTGTGGAAGGCAGGAGGTGTGGAAGGCAGGAGGTGTGGAAGGCAGGAGGTGGGTGGCCGGCAGGAGGGGGGTGGCCGGCAGGCAGCGGGTGGACGGCAGGTGGGGCACAGTGCGACGCGTAGGGGGAACACAGGAGGAATGCGCAGGAGTCCAACTGCAGGAAACCTCATACCCTGCTCACCCAGACTCACCCCTGTTTACCCCTAGCCACACCTGCTTACCCGTGCTCACCCCTGGTCACCCCTGACCACCAGTGCTCACCCCTGGTAGTTGGCTGCCGGCGAGGGCGAGAATGGAAGTGGTGCCGACCACGGTGGCGAGGAAGAGCGCCTGGTTGGTGGGAGGACACGGTAGGTTGTCGGCGCAGGGCGTTGGGACGAGAAGATTGGGAAACGGGGATTGGAAGAGGGTATTTGGACGAGGGGATTGGGACGAAGGGATTGGGAGGACGGGGATACGGGCGGCAGGAAAGAGGAGGAAGGAGGGAAGCAGAAAGTGGGAGACAGCAAGGTCGAGTGTGGCGTGAGCCGAGAGAGAGTGGCTGGGTGCGGAAGATGGGAGAAAGACAGGGATGGGTCAGGCAACAACGTGAAGAGGAGAATGGGTAGTGGAGATGGAAGACCAGGGAGGATGGAATGGAAGAAGAGGGGTGCGCGCTGCACCACTCTCTTTGTTACACGCAGCATCACTAACATCGTTGCGGACAGACGGCACGGCGAGCTTCTCAGCGTTCTTGATGCCCACTTGCGTCAGCTCACGCACACTCGCCTGCACGCAACGGAGGAACGCATGCATCCACAAATTACTCATCTCGTCTAGGCGAGGTCGTCCCCTTCGCAACCAGAAGGACAGTGAACTCAGAGCGAAGAATGAGAGCATGGCACAGCACGCATCGAGTCTTTCTCCATGTGATTCACGCTGAAGTGCATGTCTTTTCGTTTGAAACCCACCGACGATTCAGTTGTTCCCCCAATGCTCACTTCCACTCACCGTTCGTCTCGCGACGTTAGGGTAGCTGCCCCAGGCCGTGACGGAGCCGGCTTCCTTCAAGCACTCTAGAGCCACCTTCAATGCCTCCGAGTCGCGCTGTGAATCCACAGGAACCGTGGAGGAGGGTGGAATCAGGGAAAAGGTCAAAATGGAATGGGAAAGTGCTTCTTGAGTCGTGTCGTGGTTCGAGTGTGACATGACGTCGAGCGAGAGAAGTCGAGCGAGAGTATTTGAAAAGAACCAACCTTGTCCAGTGCTGGCTTCAACGTGATTGGAATCAGTCCGGCCGTTGATGATGCAGCAGAAGCTCCTGATGAGGAGGCAACGGACGGCTCGGATGAACTCGAGGCCCTCGTTACACGCACAACCCGGTGTGGTACCGTACTGCCTTGGCTGCTCGACAGAAAATTAACATTTGAAGGAACGGTCCAGCAGTTACGTTTCGAGCTGTCGATTAAATTAGACGACGCATTAAAGCCGGAGGTGATAGCCCGCGAGGACCCCGAGGCAACGAGCGAGGCCATGGCACCAACGATTTCAGGCACCTAACAAGTTAAGGACTGCTTTGTTCTAAAAAACAAGGCAGGGGAACAAATTTGCAACCAGATAATTGAAACAGATGCCTGAAATTGTAAGGCTGTGTAAGCCTGGCACTGGAAGGGTGTGAAAACCTGAAGCTAAGGCGAAGTTTGAAACTGGAAGCTTGAAACTGGAAGGCTGAAACTGCAAGCTTGAATTTGAAGACAACTATATTTCAGAATCCGCGATTCCACGCAACTCCAATTTTTCATGCCTAAAGACATATGTCGAGGTCATCAACGTTCCACGACATTCCCAGGACCTGGTCAGGTTTGGTGAAGGTTGCTTCGGATGCCCTGGGCCGCATATGCCAGATGGCAGCCAAGGAGCCCTCCAACAAGGCTATATCCTTACGTGGAGCATAATGACCAACGAGCCCTCCAACAAGGTTATTTGTAAAATTGCATGTAACAGCTGTCCGTGCGGGGATAGCTCAGTTGGGAGAGCGTCAGACTGAAGATCTGAAGGTCGCGTGTTCGATCCACGCTCACCGCATAGTTTTGCGCTATTCCAGGGACTCCACCCTGGCCAAGACTCAATTCTGGTAGCTTTTAAGTTTTAAGTTTTTATTAAGGTCGTAACCCAGACAACACAGAGGCTAAACAAGGTAGTAAACCAGCGCCACAGGCCTACGCTAAATACATCGTTTCTTTAGCCAGACTAAGTCCGCAGGTAGGAAAGCTCTTGCCCGCTCTGTGTTGTAGAAAAGTGGAGGTGGCCAGGTTACGGGGGCTGGAAGGCGGTGTTGAGGAGCCAGGACGCACAGAGTTCCGGGTGTATTTGGGGGGATCCGTCGGGTAAAAATTGAAGAAGCTTGTGGTCGTTGGCAGCTTTGACTCGGTTGGCGGTGGTGCGTTTTCGTTTCTCGGACATTTTACTTCGGCGATGAAAGTACACTCTGCAGGCCGAGAGAAATAGGGCCAAGATGCGATGAAGCGTTTCTGCAGCGGAGTGAGAGGTATTATCGTATGTTTGAGAGCAGCGTTCACGCCATAGGGTTGTCGCTGCTGCTCCGACGAGTAGGCACCACGGCGCGATGTGACCCGGAGGTATGGCAGGGGGGAAGTAAACGGCTTCAGACGGAAGCGTAAGGCAGAGGTGTTTACTGGCGGAGCGTTGTAAGGACGAGATGACGGCTGGAGCATTGCCGCACTCAAAGAAAATGTGAGTATGTGATTCAATGGCGTTAGTATGGCAGCGGGGGCAGATACCCTTGGATCGAGTGAAGGGCATTCGAGCGCCGCAGGGAAGTGAACGGGTAAAAAGGCGGTACAGAATGTCTTTTTGACGGCTAGTCTGGTCTGTGAGGAAGGGGTGGGAGAAGTCGGGAGGGAGCGGATTGGAGTCTGTAGCTGGGCGTTCCATCGTTCGATATGGGTGAGTGGTTGTCGGGTGTAGAGAAATTTCTGGATGTCAGCTAGCGAGGGCCGTTGTCGAATAAGCTCGTGTCGAACCCCTAGCGCAGCTCCTGAGCAGAAAGGACCCGCCAGCCAGCTCCCGATGACGCACACTGTGATCACCTCCGTAACAGCTAATGTCGTGCTGCTGAAGGGTACCTTAGCCACCCGTCGCTCGTGCGTCACCTCGTAACAGTCGAATATCACATTAGTGTTGTCTAGGAACCGAACGGCTCGTAGGACCTGAGATTTTGCCGTTGGTGAGGATGCCTCGAAGGCCCAATCCCCCCGGCGAAGGTAGCCAGGTTGGGGGGTGAAAACTTTTAGCACTGGCCACCAATCATCTGGAACAGCTTTGTAGATTAGCTGGAGAATTCGTAGCCCTCCGGGGAACACTTTGGGGGGGTATTTAGTGCGAAACTCCTTGGCTGTCATTTGGCGGGAGCCTCCGGTGACTGGAATGAGTAGATTGCCCAGTCGTAGCTGTTTGTCGAGCAGGAATGCTTCCTCTTTCCTCCTGCCGAACGGAAGCTTGTCGGGCCTACGAATGAAGCGGTTGAACGCGACCGGTTCGGCCATTAATACCCAAGGCTCTAGTCGGGGTGAGGAGACTTTGGCCGTGGTTTCCAGCAAGCTACGAAGTTCCGCTAGTGCTCTGGGTGGGGTGGAGCTAGGCAGGTGTTTGAGGATGTCGGGATGTGCTAAAAAGCAATGTAATCCGTAGGGCAGAGAGGCACAGGCCCGAGCGGTGTCTTCGTATGGTGTAGGTAAAAACCGTCTAACGGCGCGTTGTATGTTAAGAGCTTTGAGTTGTGTGGAGGGTTCGATAGCACCCACGCCCCCGTGTTTCTTTCGGTTGTAGAGATAGCATTTTGGGATGTATCGGGTAGCTTGTCCCTCGTCCTTGTATTTTGAGGAGGCGAGAAAAATGCCTACTATGCGGTCCAAGGTTTTAGCGGCGTCAGGGGGGGATGGTTGAAACCGGCCGCCGTAGAGTAAACCGACGCAAGTCGTTCTGTTGCGAGTAAGCTACGGCATGTTACCGTGGGATGTATTCTTGATAGGAAGTCGCGGTTAGTCCAGACTTTTGTGAGAATGTTGTCCCACGTGGTTTGTCCTGGTTGGTCTTGTTCGATGTATACACCCAGGATGCGTTCAGCTTCATTTGGTTTACGGATGGGAATGGGACCGGCGTGGGTGATGGTGGAGGGGTCAATGTTGAAGGGGAGGACCGCGCATTTGTCCCAGTTAGGGTGTTCCCCGGAGCATTGTGCGAAGCTCTCGAGGCAAGCCCTGGCAGTTGCTAGCTCAGTGTTGGAGTTCAGGAAAATTGAGACGTCATCAGCGTAGCTAGCCATGAGCCGTCGTTGTAAGGGTGAGATGGCAAAGCCGGGCAGGGCAGCGGCGAGATGTCGTTGAAACACCTCTATGACACAGATGAAAAGGAGGGGGGCGAGGGGGCACCCTTGTCGCACCCTTGTCCTGACTTGGAATCGCGGACCAGCCGCGTTGTTTACCGAGACGTGAGTGAAGGTGTGAGAGTGGAGGCGGCGCACCCATGAGATAAAACCGGGGGGGATGCCTAGGTGGGAGAGGCATCGGTACATGAATTCACGGTCAACCATGTCGTATGCTTTTCGAATATCTACTGTGAGGGCAAGCAGCGGAAGTTTTTGTGTAGATGCCCAATCCATGATATCGAGCGTATCATTAATGGTATCGCCGATGCGCCTCCCTTTGATGAAGGCGGTCTGAGCATGACTGATGATGCGTGGGAGGGAGACTTGAAGGCGGTTGGCTAGGGTGATTGCCAGAAGTTTGTAGTCGGCGTTCATTAAGGTGATTCGGCGAAGGTTTTCGACGAGGGATGCGTTCCCTTTCTTCGGAATCAGGATAGTTCGTCCTTCGCACATGGAGGGGGGAAGAGCGTTCTGTGCGTTGATGCCGGTAAAGAGCTTGTGAATGGCTGGCGCCAAGGTTGCTTTGTAGACGCGGAAAAAGGTCCCCAGGAAGACCGTCTGTGCCGGGTGATTTGCCCCTTGCCAGAATGGAGAAGGCTCGTTCGACCTCGGGCAGACCGATGGGGGCATCTAACCGTGCCGTGCAGGCGGGGGGGAGGGAAGAGGGGTAGATGTGAGTCCAGAATGCAGGGGAGGGGTTGATGGGAGTAGCACCACTGTACAAATTGCAGAAGAAAGTAGTGCAGTGTTGGGTCATGGGGATGAGGTCTGAGATTATGTCTCCAGAGGGGAGCTGAAGATGGGGGATTTGGGAGTCTTTAATCCTTTTGTTTAGTCCTGCCAGAAGCTAGGCCATTCCCATTTCCCTGGGGCCTTCAACTTTAAGCTTGGCTTTCAAAGCTATCTCTGCCGAGCGCGTATTGAGGTATGAGTTTATGCGTTGAAGGTGAAGGGTGAGCTTTTGGGAGGCGGTATGGTCGCCAGGGAACTTCAAGAGATGCATCTGTAGGTGACATACTTCATCCTGCATGTGCGTCAAGGTTTTGGTAACCCGTGTGCGCTCTTCTCTTGAGTAGCGCTTGAGTTTCTTACAGAGAGTAAGTTTGCAGGCATCCCACTGTGCCGGGAGAAGCGGGGAGGGGAGCGAGTTGACAAATTCCGTGACTAGTGAGCTAACATGGGTCTTATGTAAAAGCGGAATTGGTAACTGCCAGGGCCTGGGGGCTGCATTAGGTTGTGGAAGGAGATGGAGCATAGTGGGCCTCTGGCGTGATCCGAAAGGGAATCCGGGACGAAAGAGTAAGATGCCGCCGTTAGTCTGTTGGAGAGGTTATTGGAGATGTAAGTGCGGTCGAGGCGCGAGGCGGAGGGAGGGGGCGGGGGAGGGGGAGGGAGAGTGGCAACTGGTGGTAGAGGGCAGGGGGCAGGGAGGCCCATGTTTGGACCAGAGGGGGGAGGTGTAGGGGCTGTCGGGCCGGAGGTGGATGAGGTTGGAGGGGGAGTGGGACGGGGAGGTGCGAAAAAGGAAAAGGCAGGTGTGTTGGGGTGAAGGAGGCGGAAGGAGTCTACAAGTTCCGCCTCTTCCAGAATCTTACTGACTTGAATGCCTTCTGATCTTTCATATGCTCGCAGATCTCGATTGCGATCAAGAGGACCGAGAACGTTGTTGAAGTCGCCCGTGAGCAGAGTGCCATCACTGGCCGAGGGGTGCTGGAGTAGGGGTACCACGGAATGATCCCACCAGGATTTTCGTTCGAGATAATAGGAGGGCGCGTAGAGGGCTATAAGTCGTAATTGTTCGTTGAGATAGTTGCAGTGAACACTAAGTAATCTGCCATCAGCCGAGGCCAATTTATCTGACAGTTTGACGCGGTGATTGAAGACGAGGATAGCTATACCACCAGGGAAGGTTCGTGAAGGTGTAACGATTGGCGGAACTTGAGCGTAAGCTGTTGGTTTTAGTTTGTATCGGAGTTTGATGAAATTAACGGATAAACGGGTATCTATCAAGACAAGGATGTCTGGCAGGGTCTGTAACCAGGACTTTAGGTCATCCATTTGTTCAATAGAGTTCAAACCATTGATGTTCAAACATTGTATGGTTAGTTGAGTATCCATTATCTAACGGTGTTGAATCCCCTGTGTGCCTTGGCACACACATCCACGGGGTGGTCACAGTCAGAAGCGGCTAAGCTGACAGGAGAGAGATCCAGAATGGTTCCATTATCAAGAGCAGCACAGGCATGAGCAGACCAGTCTAGCAGCAAAGTTGACCCAAGGCTGGGGGGCCTAAGGCCTATCATGTGAGAGTAGTGACTAGTACCGGACGGCCTGTGGGAATTAAGCACCAGCCCACCAGAAGCAGAAATGAAACTCGATCTGACAACCAGAACTGTACACAGACAGGCACGCGGCCATCGTGGGTTTACTCCTCGGCAAGAAATTTCTCCAAAATGTCGTTCTTCAGGAAGTCGTGGGCCTTCATGTCCCCGAATTCCTCCTTGAAAAGGGGGCAGGAGGTCTGCCTGATGCGGCGAAGGTGCTGCATCTCGACGCTGTGAGAGAGAGCAGTGTCGATCGTCCAACCGCTGACAAAATCGCAAGCCGCGCAGGTCCAGGCCTCGACCTCGCTGTCGAGACCAATGAAAAAGAGACCAGGGTCCTGCTTGAACTGGTTGACGGCCGCGTCTGACCGAGAGCTTTGCCTGTCGTGGGAGAAGGAAACCAGAGAGGTAGAGGGGGGAAGAGGTGAAACCGCTTGGGACGCTAGGAGCGCACCCGGGAGGAGCCAAGCAAGAGCAGCATGGGAGGGGAGGTAACGCGGAGCAGATGGTAGGGTACATCGGTTGGAAAGGCAGACTAACAGCCAGACGATCAGACACGAGGAGGGATAAAAACACGACGAGCAGAAGCAAAAGGGCAAGATTGACACTATCAGAGAGAGTGAGGTCTGTTGGACCCAGATAAGTGACAGCCTCTCACCATTAATGTTTTGCAGCTGTGAGACGGAGACCGCAAACGGATTGTTGATCTTGCTCCGACGCTGCGTCGGGAACACGTGGTGGTCGCTCGTGCGGTGATTGCTGGAGCAGATACCACAGGAGTGGCACGACAGGTTAACAAGCAGCGGCTCCCGCACGTTCGGGAGCCAGATCACCGGTGGGGTGACGCTGAAGTTGGAGTCCCCGAGCATGGGAACAGGGATACCGAACATCTGAGTCTGAAAAGTCTCCTCGTACGGGTCATACGCGGTGTGGAAGTGGAGCAGATCGGCAAGCCACTTCTGGCCTGCGCGGTTCTTGCCGTTCGCCAGGATGGAGTGAATCGTTTCCTCGGAGTAGCCCAGGGGGATGTTACGAATGTTGAGGAATGGCTCGCCACGGGCCTTGGCCGCCGTGAACTCCGGGGACGGGTCGATGAAAGCCTTGAGCTCAACGGATGGGCCATGCGGCGGCGCAAAGGTGATCGGGAGCCGGGAGCGGAAGATCTCGGCAATCTCTCGATTGGGCCGCTGGAAGACCTGGCAAGCGTAAGTGTTCTTGCCGACCTTGAGGTTATCACCGGCCAGGGACTTAAAGGCAGGGACCTGACGGTTCCGGTAGTCAGTGCGACGCAGCGACTTCTTAATGCATGAGACAATGTCCTTGCGATGCGCAGCAAGATGCTCGGGGAAAATGATAGCAACGAGGGAGTCAAGATCGCGATCAACCTCCTCCACGGTCTCACCGACAGTGTCGCGCTGAGCACAGAGACGACGGTAACGACGGTCTGGAGCACCCAGCGTGGGAGCAGAGGAAACCTCGACGTTAACCGCAGGAGCGGGAGCGGCTGCCGGGTTGGGAAGCTTGGAAGAAGAAGAGGTGGCGGCGACGCACACCTTCTTAGCGGCGGGAGATCCGTCGCCAAGCAAGTCACTGAACGAGGGAGTGATTCCCCCGTCATCCGCCATCACGGCATCGAAGGCGGCAGAGTGCTCCATGGTAGGCTCAGGGAGGAGGCAAACCGTGGAGAAGGCTGAGAGAGCAAAGGTCTGAACTTGGGTTAAATGCGTAAGCCTGTCCTCGTGAAATTGCCGAGGCGCACGATCGTAAGGGGAGGAAGGAAGGCAAGTTAACCGGGTCGCGTGGTGGCTAAGGCTTTCGCCATGGCGCACCGGTTGGTGATGGACCATCTCACGAGGGATTGTGTGAGAGGCATCGAGTGCTAACGCACATAAGGAGTCAGCTGGCGTGAGAGAGAGCCAGTCTGACGAGGAAAGGGGCCATGCAGTCACCGGCGGACTCAGCGGAAGAAGGCGATTTGCTACGCATACTGCTGGTGCAGGTAGTATGATGTGGCTGGGCCAGGAGGAGGAGCTGCATGTTTGCAACAACCACCACGCGTCAAGCAGAGAAGACCGTAGGGCAGTGGACGGCCGTGCAGACAAGGGAGGGCCTGCAAAAGAGAGCTGAGGTGGGCCAGGAAAACCGAACAGCGGAGAACTTACAAGCCTGGAGTCAGATCGGCGCCGAAGGAGATGAGGGGCGAATGGGGAGCCTTCGGGTTGCCACGTAACTGTGTGGTGGAACACGCAAAGCCCGGGTATGACTTACCTAACGGGTTGAGCCAGGGGTGATGAAAGGGGAACAACCAGAGGATGCCAACGTTATCAACTCGAAGCCACTCATCTTGAACAAAAATCATCCACCTGTCCAACCTGGGAGACAACCACGTGTGAGGGTTAGCAAAAAATGAGAGTGCACTGTCAAATGTTGTTATTGGTTGTAGGCTGCAGTGAGTAGCACTCTAAGGAGTACAACACTCTTAGGGTTTCTATTTGTATGCCTTGCTCTCCTAAGTCAAACATTCCGTTGCATTCACTTTCTGAGATGGTATCACGAGTAGGTTTAGAATCCTTGCCTAGCCTAGCCTACCTCGCGCCCTCCACGCCCTAGAGCGTCTCCGCGCCTTACGCGCCATCCGTCACGTGCCCTCGCACCCTCCGCGCCCTTGCGCCCTCCGCGCCCTTGCGCCCTCCGCGCTCTAGAGCGCCTCCGCGCCTTACGCGCCCTCCTCCACGCGCCCTAGCGCCCTCCGCGCCCTAGCCTCGAGTAACGCGGCCTCCGCGCCCTCCGCGCCCTAGCCTCGAGTAACGCGGCCTCTGCGCCCTCCGCGCCATCCGCGCCCTCCGTAACGCGCCCTCCGCGCCCTCCGTAACGCGCCATCCGCGCCTCCGCGCCTAGCCCTCCCCTACGCGCCCTCCACGCCCTCCGTATCGCGCCTCTGCCCCAGCCCGTCGCGTAACCCGTGGCCCCTGCCCCAGCCCGTCGCGTCGCCCGTGCGCCCTGCCCTAACCCGTCGCGTAGCCCGTGCGCCCTGCCCTAGCCCGTCGCGTAGCCCGTGTGCCCTGCCCCAGCCCGTCACGTCGCCCATGCGCCCTGCCCCAGCCCGTAACGTCGCCTGTGCGCACTGCCCCTAGCCCGTGCGCGCCCGAGCGCCCTGCCCCTAGCCCGCCGCGTCGCCCCGCCCCGCAGGTAGCGCGCCCCGCGGGTAGCGCGCCCCGCAGCGCTTTAGCGCCAGAAAATAAAATTAATTAATTAAACCCTTAAAAAAAAAAAAAGGGTTTTAAGGTGGGGGGCTGCACCTGTCGCCCGCGTTTCTGCTTGCCGGACGACCTGCACAGTTCCCTACCTCCCGCAGCCGTCAGTACTGCAGCCCCTTTGTCGCACGTACTTTCCACTGCCACTGGCTCCACTAGCGGCAGCCGACAGCCGCACTTACAATCTCTAGCTCCAGCCGTTCTCACTCCAGCCGTTCTAGCTCCAGCCACTCCTAGCTCCAGCCGTGCCTAGCTCCAGCCGTTCTCGCTCCAGCCGTTCTCGCTCCAACCGTTCTAGCTCTAGCCGTTTCAGCTCCAGCCGTTCCAGCACCGGTCGTTCCTCGCCTAGTTTCATCAGGCGCTCCTAGCTCAGTGTGCTCCGTGCTCCAGCCGTTCCTCGCCTAGTTTCACCTCGCGCTCCTAGTTGTTCTCGTGGCCGTCCCTAGCTCCTGCCGCTCCTAGCCTTTATCATGGCGTCCACTAGGGTTCTCCAGCAGCAGGGACAGCAGCAGCGGCAGTTTCAGCAGTGGCACCCGCAGCAGCAGTGGCGCCCTCAGCAGCAGCTCTGCCCTCAGCAGTTGTGGCGCCCTCAGCAGCCGTTGCGGCCTGGCGGTTCGGGTAGCGTTGGCTGCAGCAGCGGCCCAGCCGGCTTGGGGGCTCGTCGCGGTGGCCGCGACGTCGGCCCCTGCCAGTACCGGATCCTGACCGGCCCTTGTGCTGGCACTACCTGCTGGCGTCCTGACCACTCTGCACCGCGCTGCTACAGTCGCCTCGACGACCTATACCGTGAGCGTTTTGGGCCTGAGTCGGCTCCCCCGATCTGGCCCGGTTTGTTTCGTAGTGGTTACCCTGTGTTTGATATGTCTATGGATGCTGTTTATTCTGTCACGTACGGATCTCTTGGCTTGCGTGTACCTAGCTTAGGACCTTTGCCTGTTGCTAGTGTAGGTACTTGTGCTTTTAGTGTAGGTGCTTGTGTAGTCACTAGCCCAGCCGTGATGACTGCTGTTGCGACGCTCTCCTTCACGCTGGACTCCGGCGCGTCCCAGTGCTTCTTTCGCGACCACACCACTGTCACACCTCTTTCGGCTCCAGTCCCAGTTGCCCTGGCTGATCCTACTTCAGGACCAGCAGTTGCTCGCAGCTCGACCACTCTCCCGTGCCCAGCTGTCCCCTCTGGTTTCCTCACTGGTCTCTACATCCCCTCGTTCTCTCGGAACTTGGTGGGTGTTGGATACCTTCAGGACCGGGGGATCACAGTCACTTTTCCAGCGCACGGGAGGACTGCGATCTGTACGGACTCTTCCACCGGGGCAGTTCTTGCCACGTTCACCAGAGAGCCCCACTCAGGTCTCTTCGTCCTGCACACTCCGCCCCCGCAGGTAGCTGCGTCTGGTCAGGTTGCTTCGTCCCCCCCGGTAGCAGAGTCCGGTCAGGTTACTGCGTCCCCACCGGTTGCTGTGTCCGGTCAGGTTGCTGTGTCCGGTCAGGTTGCTGTGTCCGGTCAGGTTGCTGTGTCCGGTCAAGTTGCTGCGTCTTGCTCGTGCCGGTCTTTCACCCACCGGACCGTCTTGTGGCACCACCGTCTTGGCCACGCGTCGATCCCCCGCCTCCGCACTATGGCTAGTCACCGTCTTGTCTCAGGTCTCCCTCGCGTCTTCCCGTCGCTCCCTCCCTCGCCCGCGCCGCCGTGCACTCCTTGCGTCGCCGGCCGTCTTCGTGCCACTCCGCACTCCTCCTCCCTTCGTCCGGCCACTGCTCCCTTCCAGACACTCCACTTGGATGTCTGGGGCCCTGCACCTACGCAGGGACCTGAGAGGAAGCGCTAATTTTTGGTGGTCGTCGACGACTTCTCCAGGTACACCACGGTGTTTCCTCTCGCGAAGAAGTCCGAGGTGACTTCTACGCTGATCCGGTGGCTTCTAGCCACTGAGGGCACTCATGGCCGTCGTGTCTCCTGTCTCCACTCTGACCGTGGGGGTGAGTTTCGCTCAGGCATTCTTGCCGGATTCTGCGGCGAGCAGGGCATTGTACAGTCCTGGACGCTGCCGGAGTCCCCACAGCAGAATGGGGTTGCTGAGCGCCGCATTGGCTTGGTCATGGACATCGCCCGCACGTCCATGATTCATGCCCGTGCGCCCCATTTTCTGTGGCCCTACGCGGTTCGTTACGCCGCTCACCAGCTGAACCTCCAGCCGCGCGTCTCGCGGCCAGGGGCTTCACTGACCAGTCTTTGGACCGGGTCCCCTGGTGTTGGGTCAGCTTTTCGAGGTTGGGGCTGCCTTGCGCTTGTCCGCGACACCTCTGCGGACAAGCTCTCGGCTCGCGCCGTCCCCTGTGTCTTCCTTGGTTTCCCGGTAGCCTCGGCCGACTGGTCCTTTTACCACCCGTCCCTCCACCAGTTCCTAGACTCCCGTGACGTCCGGTTCGACGAGTCAGTGTCCTACTACACCAGGTACCCCTGTCGAGGTCTCCCGGTTCCCCTTCCCCCTCTTTTCCTCGCACCCTCTCTTCCCCCTGCTCCCGCTCCTCCGGTACCCCCACCCCCCCCTGGTCCTGCCCCGTTAGGTGTGTCTCACGCTACCCCTCTACCCTCGGTCGCACGTCAGGTAGCGGCTCCCTCCCCGCAGTCCTCCTCACAGTCCCCTCAGCAGCCTTCGGTACTTCCGCAACAGGTTACTGTGGACTCGGTTTGCTTTGGAGCGGGAGGTGCAGCCACTGGCGGTACTCGGTCCGGGGGTGCTCGTTTGAGGGGTGCTGGAGTTGGAGGTGCTGGCGCAGGTGGCGCTAGCCCTGGGGGTGCTGGAGCTGGAGGTCCTGGCACTGGAGGTGCTAGTCCTGGGGGTGCTGGAGCTGGAGGTGCTGGCGCAGGTGGCGCTAGCTCTGGGGGTGCTGGAGCTGGAGGTGCTGGCACTGGAGGTGCTAGTTCTGGGGGTGCTGGAGTTGGAGGTCCTGGCACTGGCGGTACTAGTTCTGGGGGTGCTGGAGCTGGAGGTGCTGGCACAGGAGGTGCTGGTTCTGGGGGTGCTGGTGCTGGAGGCGCTGGCACTGGAGGTGCTGGTTCTGAGGAGACTGGAGCAGGAGACACTGGTTCTGCGGAGTCCACTCCGCCTCCCCACCGCCACGACACACGTCTCCAGGCGGCCCGTCGGCGTGAGCGTGAGGAGCAGGTGCTGTTGGAGAGGGAGCGGCAGGAGTTGCGGCAGTTGGACCTGCTGGAGCAGCAGCAGCAGCAGCAGCAGCAGCGGCGGCGGCAGCAGCAGCAGCAGCAGCCGCAGCAGCAGCAGCCGCAGCAGCAGCAGACACCGCCGCCGCAGCTGCGACCACAGCAGCTCCCTCTGGAGCGGCAGTTGTTCCCACCCGTGAGTGGCCTTCGGGCCCTTGGTCTTCCCTCCTCTCCTCCTGTTCACACTCCGTCCCCTCCAGCGTTTGGTCCCACGCCAGTCCGGCGGTCTGGTCTTCTCCTCCACCGCAGTCTCCTCCACCTGGTGTCCCGCACTCTCGTGTCCGTCCCTGTCCTCCGCGTGCTCGTCCCTCGTCTCCCGTTACCGACCTCCGCACTGCCCTCCTTTGTTCGTCTCTTCGTCGTCCTCCTCCTGAGTCCGTTCTCCCGTGTCCACCTCCGTCCTCTCTCCCTTTCCCCCCTACTCCTGTCACTGACTACTACCGCGCTGTTCGTCCTATTGTCTCTCGTGTCCTCGCCACTCTTGTCACCGACTCTCGTTTCCCTCCGTCGTCTGTCTCGGCTCTCACTGCCGCTGTCGCTGAGTTTGCTGCCGCCAGTCACCTTGACTACACCACCCGTGTGGTGCCAGCTCCTCCCTCCCGTCCTCTGTCCGTCGGGGGTGGGTTTGCCCTTGGCTGTGACGTCCTAGAGGACAGAGAGTCTGAGCTGGAGTACTGGGCAGCCGCTTCTCCTTCTGTCTGTGCCATGCTGCTATCCCCTGAGGGAGACCCCGACGCCCTTGACATACCGACTCCTCGCACTTACCGCGAGGCAGTGTCAGGGGCGTGGGCCTCACAGTGGAAAGTGGCTATGGCCTCGGAGTTAGCGTCTTGGAGATCCACAGGCACCTACGTCGACGCAGTTCCCCCTCCCAGGGCGAACGTAGTCGATGGCATGTGGCTCTTCAAGGTGAAGCGGCTGCCTGGTTCACCGCCTGTGTTCAAGGCGCGCTACGTGGCTAGGGGTTTCAGTCAGCGTGAGGGAGTTGACTTCTTCCAGACCTTCGCCCCGACCCCGAAGATGACTACTCTTCGGGTGTTACTGCACGTAGCAGCACAGCGAGACTACGAGCTGCACTCCCTTGACTTCTCTACTGCGTTTCTCCAGGGCCGACTACACGAGGAGATCTGGCTGCGCCGCCCTCCTGGCTTCACTGACACCTTCCCACCTGGGACCCAGTGGAGCCTGAGACGGCCAGTCTACGGTCTCCGCCAGTCGCCTCGTGAGTGGCACGACACTCTTCGCTCCACGCTTCGTGACCTTGGGTTTTGTCCTTCCTCTGCCGACCCGTCGCTGTTTGTTCGCACTGGTTCCACTCCTTTCTTTATACTAGTGTACGTCGACGACTTGGTCTTTGCCACAGCAGACAGGGCAGCTCTGGCTCAGGTGAAGTCCGAACTGCAGAAGAGACACACGTGCACTGACCTAGGTGAACTGCAGCGCTACCTTGGCCTGCAGATCACCAGGGACAGAGCCGCTCGCACCATCACACTGACGCAGTCACACATGGTGCAGCAGGTCCTTCGGCGGTTCGACTTCCAGTTCTCCACCACACAGCCCACACCTCTTGCTGTTGGCCACAGACTCACTGGCCCCTTTCCCGACGAGCCTTTTGAGCCCAGTGGTCCCTACGCAGAGCTGGTGGGCTGCCTCATGTACCTGATGACTTGTACTCGGCCGGACCTCGCCTTTCCCCTCAGCGTCCTCTCTCGCTTTGTTGCGACTGAGAGACACCGTCCTGTCCACTGGACAGCTGCTGTGAGGGTGGCGAAGTACCTGGCGACTACATCAGGCATGGGGCTTGTGCTTGGAGGGACTCAGCCAGTGGCGTTGACTGGTCACTGCGACTCTTCCTACGCTGACGACGTGGAGACTCAGCGCTCGACTCAGGGTTACTGCTTCAGTCTGGGAGCTGGTGTTGTGTCGTGGAGGTCTACACGGTCGTCGTCTGTGGCTACTTCCAGTGCAGAGGCAGAGATCTACGCTGGTGCCATGGCGGCACAGGAGCTTCGCTGGTTGACCTTCTTGCTCGCCGACCTTGGTGAGCGGCCTCGCTCTGCACCGACCTTGTACGCTGACAACAAGGCCATGATCCTCCTGTGTCGAGAGCCTCGACTGGAGAGCAGAGTGAAACATATTGACGTGAGGTACTTCCTCCTGCGAGAGCTGCAGCGACGCGGCCAGGCACACCTGGACTTTGTGGCCTCAGAGGCCAACACTGCAGACGTCTTCACCAAGGCCTTGGCGCTTGGTGATCACCACAGGTTTTGTGTGCAGTTGGGGCTTGTTGAGGTAGGCCCTCGGTTGCTGTAGTCTTGTTGCTTGCTCTGCTTGTTGTGTTTTCATATATATATCCTAGTGAACTCTTGAACTGGCCTTGTGGTCGCTTGCTTGCGCTCGGAATTTGTGTGGTGTCCTTGAGATCCACCCTGAGCTTGCCTTGTTTCTTGCTTTGACTAGTCTTGTGACTGTTTGTTCACCATGCTTGCTTTGATGCCCCTCACTTAGCCTACGGGGGTGTGTCAAATGTTGTTATTGGTTGTAGGCTGCAGTGTTCACCATGCTTGCTTTGATGCCCCTCACTTAGCCTACGGGGGTGTGTCAAATGTTGTTATTGGTTGTAGGCTGCAGTGAGTAGCACTCTAAGGAGTACAACACTCTTAGGGTTTCTATTTGTATGCCTTGCTCTCCTAAGTCAAACATTCCGTTGCATTCACTTTCTGAGATGCACCTACCGTCGCCCAGCCGAGAATGAGAAACAATAGTCCAGGAATCCTGGAGGTCCGGAATGAGGCTAGAGGGAACAGGTGTCTTGCTAACAGGTGAGAAGTCTTGGGAAGGCGGAGAGCAGGGAGGAGACATTTTTCCGGTGCGAGTTGTCTGACGTTTTTCTGGGGTTTTCCTCAATTCTGGTAGCACACTACACATGGGTGGGCGGGTTTCACTTCTAGTACATCACTTCGACATCCTTGCCAGCAGGCAGCTGTACATCATTAGCTTCATAGCACAATCAGTCCCTCCATGGAACCTAAAGCCTAGCACAACTGGCAAGGGGACGCTGCATCCCACATAAGCTAAAATCCAGCAGATGCACTTGCAGAACGCTACCTTACACCCCGTAAGAGTAGCACTCAAATGGCCACTGGTTGACATCGAGATAGTACCTATCCTGATTCTTGAACGTGACCTGCTGCACACATGGATGGGCTATTCTTGTACCTGAGTACAGCACTCTAAACTCCCTGCCAGCGCGCAGCTGCACGCCCCAATCAGTGGTGTTAATCGCCAGCTCGCAGAAATTTTGACCACGAGCTTTGCAGCAATTGTTAAACAAGAGCTTTCCAGTCTGGAAGTTAGTGTTGCCGGCTGCAAAAATCGTACCCATTTGGCAATTCCAGAATATAAGCCTGCAATTACAGGTGCGTGGACACTCGTGAGCGCATGAACGAATGATTACAAGGACAGAGCCAGAACAAGTTGACACGAAACAAATCGCGACAATACAAGACACTGTTGTTCAAACAGTATTAATACCTGCCGATGACGTCATAGGGGCACAAGTTCTTGATAATTAGCTGGATCACCTTGGTGCCGTTGCCCTGGTCTGACACGACGCGGTTGGTAACAAGGATTGAGTTCTGGTCACATGCTGGGGTGCAGAGAGAGCGGGCGGGTGGGGTTGGAGAGCGGAGTTCATAAGAATAAGCAGAATCGAGTCCTTGCTGCATGCTAAGGTGCAGGCAGGGAAAGTGGAATTGGGAAGAGGAGCTCATGCAAAAGAACAACCAAGGTAGAGCGAGGAAGGCACTGGTGTGAGTGGGTCCCCACTGAGTCACAATGAGTCAGAATGAGTCACGATGAGTCACACTGAGTCACGATGAGTCACAATGAGTCAAGATGCGTCACAACTCGCCAAGCACGCACTGCAGCAAGCAACTTACAAACTTGCTGCCGCTGGAGCGACCTGCGCACATGCTCCTCCGCTCCCGGAACCGCCACTGCAGTAGATTCAGCCTCGCTATTGGCAATCCCGCTAACATAACGGTCGATATCCCCGTCGCTGACGTCACTTGCGGAGATGGAGCGGGCGACGGCAGATCCGTGGGTGGAGAGCGACGGCGCGACGGAGAGGGCGAGGACGAGGAGGAGAGGAAGCAGCAGAGGCAGGCGAGAGCTCGCCATTCTGCCTGACTGGCTTGAGAGACTCTGAAGGTTCAGTAAAACAAGGTTTTTTTTTCACGGTGAAAAAGGTTCATAACTTGATTCAAGCTAGAGTTGCGGATGGCTGGGACCAGCTAGGTGACTGGATGTAGCTGGAAGGGCCAGAGCAAGAACACGAACTGCTGGCAGTCGCGGTACATAAACGTCGAGATACCCATCGCGGGAACCGAGGCGCGAGGTGCGAAACGACCTCCTGATAGCAAGAGGAGCGAGACGGCTCGGATATGAAAGACCGCCTAACAGTTAGAGCGGCCATAACCGTCGAGTTTGAGAACATCCTGACTCACGAAGAACCTCTCCTGCGGCAGTTTTGGTCAACGAACCGCTGCGAGAGAGTGGCGGGTAAATCGCGGGCTAAAAGAAAGAAACCGCCACGATTGAAATTCTAGTAAACCGCTAGCTGCAACGATGTACTGTAGACGCTCGGTCGCGTCGCCTTGAATCCACTGAGCCCAACAACCACCCTAGATGATTGGCTGGGCAAGGATGAGTGTGAAAATACCTCATGCGAAACCGCAAAAAACCCGGTATTTCTCTGTTAGATAAATCTACGAGATGGGTATGAGGGGAAAAGCGAAAATGGACTCTCGTTAGCACAACTACCACAACAGCCGCCTAATAAGGAGGAGTGCCACGCACGCTTTGTTCAATTTTCTTCAAGCTGACTAGAATGGAGTGGAGTGTATTTGCAGAGCAGTTTGTTGGTTTCATCGCTTTAAACCGCTACATACCAGCCTGTACCCGCCTGCTGAATCTTTCAGCAATCTAACCGCACCGCACACTTGTTTCCAGCTGTACATGTTATGCTATAAAATGAAATGCTTAGGCAAAATGATAAACACATTACATTTTCAGCTTATTCAGTGCGCCACCACCAACCCACTATCAACAACACCCATCCTTTCCTGGATAAGCACCAGGCACCACAAACAACAGCGCCTACCCTGTCCAAGACTCCGCCCAACACACGGAATGGAACACACACACGCCGAGTTACATTCCAAGGGTGGAGCATTCCTGCGGCCACTTATCGACATTGAGATAGTAGCGCATACCATTCCTGAACGTGAGCTGCTGCACACACGGGTAAACTGGTTTCGTGTTAAAGTACAGCACTTTGAACTCCCTGCCAGCTGGCAGCTGCACGCCCGTAACACTGGGGTTGATCGCCAGCTCGCAGAAATTCCGACCACGAGGTTTGCAGCAACTGTTAAACAAGGGCTTTCCAGTCTGGAAGTTGAGGTTTCCACTACACAAACACAAACCTGCAATCCAGTCCATGCACACACGTGAATGCAAGAGATTTAGCATTACAGACATAAAATCAGGACGGAAAAATGCATTGTTGCTGAACTCATAAACCGAGCATTACCTGCCGATAACGTCCTCAGGGCACGTGTTCTTTATGAAAAGCTGGTACGTAGCGGAGCCATTCATGTTATCCGAAACTAAGCGGTTGGTAAAGCGAATGGAGTCCTTTCCACATGCTGTGGTGCAGGCAGGGCGGGAGGGGTTGGGAGGAGGTGTTCATGACAAGGCACAACCAAGGTAGAGTTAGGAATTGAGGAAAAGAAACGACGAACGAGGAACGAGGATGAGAACCGAGTGAGACAGCTCATGAAAGGAAGCTCAAGACGCGAAGGCACACATCCTAGGGAGCACGTGACAGATGTAAACAACTCACTGGCGTGAGCTGGTCACCAGAACAAATGGTAACAATTG
Organism: Closterium sp. Naga37s-1; assembly: GCA_947471745.1. Taxonomy (NCBI): domain Eukaryota; kingdom Viridiplantae; phylum Streptophyta; class Zygnematophyceae; order Desmidiales; family Closteriaceae; genus Closterium; species Closterium sp. Naga37s-1. The sequence continues at coordinate 191,943 of CANJKZ010000210.1, read as the reverse complement.
AGCCATAACTCGCCACGCGCGCACTGCAGCTAGCAACTCACCAACTTGCTGCTGGAGCTTCCTGCCACCATGCTCCTCCGCTCCCGGCACTGCCACCGCGGCAGAGTCCCCCTCGTTACTGGCACTCCCCCTAAGATAGCTGTCGATATCGCCGTCCCTGACTTCAATTCCGGAGATCGAATGGGCGACGGCGGATCCGTGGGGGGAGAGCAACGGCGCGAGGGAAACGGCGAGGACGAGGAACAGCGGAAGCAGCAGAGACAGGCGAGAGCTCGCCATTCTGCCTGACTGGCTTGAGAGCGAGAGAGATGGATAGAGCGGGGAGTTTAATTCGGGTTAGCTGATGCGTGTGACCAGGCTGGGTGACTTGGTGAGGCTGGAAGAGGAAGAGCAAGAATACGAACTGCTGCCAATCGCGGTACATATACGTCGGAGTATCCATCGCAGGGACGAGGCGCGAAACGCCTTCCCGATCACAAGAGCAGCGGGGCGGCTCGGATAAACGAGGGCCTGGTGTTGCCTGGTTCAGCCGCCTAACAGTTGGTGCGTCCGTCTAACCATTGGAACAGCCATCTAACCGTCGGAACTGAGAACAAGGTTCCCACTGGCAGCTGAATTCCGACTGAATCCGACTCGCCGCGGGAGCCTCGCCTGCGCCAGTGGCAGTTGAAGTCAACGGGCCCCTGCGAGAGAGTGGCTCGGGAATCGCGCGGAAAATTAGGGTTCGCGTCCGAGCTTCTCGCAAACCGCCAGCTGCAACGATGACCCGTAGATGCTCGGTCGCGCCGCCTTGCATCTGCTGCTTCGGCTGAGCCTAACAACTGCGGAGCGTCGTCCATCGCGTCCTTGAACCCGCTGCTGCAGTTTCGACTGGGCCTAACAACCCTGGACGGGATGTACGGGGCAACGCGGAGTGTGCTGTGACGAGATCGAGCACGAAACCGCAGTGATGCAACAGCCATGGTTACCGCAAACCTCTGTGGTGTCCAGCCCGCGAAGCCAGAGAGACCTGGCTACAGTACTCGTCAATAAAAGATTTCTACCGGAAAAGGGAACACGAAGACGGATGCCTGTGAGACGCTGTAGATGAGTGCAACTGCCGCAACAGCTGCTAACAGCTGCTGCTTGTCTCTCTCTTGCTCGGCTCTCCAGCAGTATGCCATGCAGCCTTCTGCAAACCGCTGAATATCTGGTAATCTAACCGCTTTCCACCACTTAGCAAGATTTTCCACAGCAAAATATGTCTGCATCTTGTCATTTATGAACAATCGGTATTATCATAATTTTGACATTTTTCGGATATTTATCGAAAATATAGAGGTGCTACATGCGATAGTTAAATTGACATAGAAATATCTCTTGAAGGTTCCGATATTGTCTGTTGCCATAGCTATATACTTCAAATATGTGTGGGACAGACACTAATTTATATGGAATCTGCTAATGGAATGCATGAAATCGTCGGTGGCGAGGTTCAAGTAATAGGTTTATTTTTTCCCCGCCTGTCATCCCGCGCGTGCTCGCGCGAACCCACCACACCAAGCTCTGTCATGAAGCTCACCACAGCGCATTTCGGAGACATGCCCGAGCCAATTGCGGCGGCGGTGGACTTTGCCACCCTGCGTGAATTCGTAACTTTCTGGATCCGTCATTTCAGGGAAGCGAGTTGGGGGTGCTTCCCGGCCTGTAATGGCTTTCACAGCCCACCTCAGTTGCCTGCCAGATGGGGGTGCTGGATGGCTTTCATTGGTCGGTGGATGGCTACTCCTGATCTTCATGTCGGCGGGGTTCCCGTTCAACGGGAAAGTTTCCTGAAAACGCGGCACGTGGGGTACTACATATCATGGGCTGCTCCGCGTGCGACTAGCACCTATAATCGGCATAGTATGCTAGTATGCGCTTGGTACTCAGTAGTTTTAGTACTGCGACCGTTCGACCATCCCCAGCAATTTCTTCCAATTCTTTGCCAGCGACGGAGGATCAGGCGACTCACCAAGTCGGACTTTTGAGTCAACTTTTAGTCGAAGTCGTGTCATAGTGTAGTACTCCTAGAAAGGTTACTGGTTTGGTAGGAACTATCGTAGTGACTACCTGGACCGGCTTTCCGCACTACCACCAACCGTCTTGCTACTGCTTGTTGGTAACTACTAAGTCGTCAGCCGCAAAGCGCTGCATTCCATCCCCATTCGCCAAACCATGGGGACCTTTTACGGACACGCGACCCCGGGCTGTCTGCTCCTCTTCCTGGGCCTCTGGAACTTTCGCTGCTCGGTTATAAACTTCCTTGCCTCTCCGCAGTCCTTCGCCGCGCGCGTGTGGCATCCCATGCCGCTTCCCGGGCACTGGGCGCGAATGCAGCTGTACGCCGTAGTGGGAGGCGGGGCGGCGTACATGATCACCGAGTTTATTAACATCTTTATACAGTCATATGTCCTTCTCAACAGCTACGAGGTGCGTATGGCCGTGTGAGGGCGGAGAGGGATGGAGGGGGGAGGTTGAGTCGACTCAAATGTAGCCTCTTTATACAGTCGTATGTCTGTCCTCCTAGCTACTAGGTGCGTGCGGCTGTGCCGGGTGTTGGGGGAATGTGGGACGTGACTATATCTACTTTTTTCATGTCATTTGCTTAGCTAAATTAGCTGCAGCCTAGACTCGCTCTTAGATGCTACTTTTAACTCGCTTCATGTAAGTTGTGCGAATCCCCTCGTCCCTCCACATCTCTCGCAGCATCTGTCGGCCAATGTGGCGCTCGTGGTGACCTACAGTGTGTTCCTCCTTCATGACTGCTGCTCCAGGTAGACCTTGACTTGCCTTTTCCCACCATTCCCTTTCAATCCGTCAATTACCGTTTTCCTTGTTAATATCTCCGTTTGCTAACCAACTAAAGCGACAGCTCTAGGGTAAGTTGGTGCTGCTAGTTGTTGGTGCAACCCTACGGTTTGCACTCGGCTTGTTGTCCGTGTGCGTGAATGTGTGTGTGTATGGAATGGTATGAGGGCATGGGATAATATATATTTCATGCTTATAATTGTGTGTGAATGTTGAGTCATGATGTCGAGTGTGTGTGTCGAGTCAATAGCGAGTTATCGCTAGACGCGTGTTACGCGGTCGTTTGTGTCTCGCGCGCGGTTTCTATTTTGTCCTGTGTCGAACGTTCGGCGTGTCGCAGGTGTGTGCAGCAGACCCATCAAGAACTCAAGGATGAGTTTGTGATGAAGAGCCCGAGCCTTGGTGTCAAGCCTCAAGTGATTTCGAAGCTTGCCAAAAGGGTACACCTCAAGATATTGAAGATAGTTACATTACTTTGTGTAGTGTAACATTTCACTTGGTGTAGGCCCTAGTGAAGGGTAGTTTCGAGACCCTTCGTGGTTGGGGACAGTGTGGCACTGTTCCACATCACTGTACCTCGGCTCTTGGGGTTTGTAGGAGCTGGGAGTCATTCCCAACTCGTAACTCTTCCTATCTTGTGTTCTAAGACTATAGTGGCTGCCATAGTACCGTTCGTTCAAACCGACGCTGTGTCGTCAATTCTTTATCAAATCGTGCAATCTAAATTGCTAATTGTAGACGACGTGAAGACGCTCCAGATCCAATTTGAATCAAGTCATTTACAGCTGTGAGCAGAACGCTATCAACGTTTGAAGCCGCTGTGCAGAAATCCGTCTGTGCTCTCTATCTTTCGTTTTAGGCACATTCAAGCCTATTGTGACTATAACAAGTGGTATCAGAGCCCCTTGGAGCAGTTTCGACAATGTCTGGACCTGAAGAAAGGGGTGGCAGAGGTGCTGGTGGCAGTGGAGAAGCTCAAGCTCAAGGCCAACCCCGTGATTCAGCCATGGCGCCCATGCAACCAAGTCTTGGCCCACCTAGGGATGAGCCTAGGGTGTTTGGGCTTGACAAGTTCAACGGTGACAACTTTGCTGAATGGTCCTTCAAGATGGAGAACATCTTTGACCACTATGACCTGCTGGAGGTGATGGAAGGAACGGAGAAGCGCCCCGAGAACGACCCGGAGAAGAGCCCGTGGGTGCGGAAGAGCGCACAAGGCTATCTCTTACTTGGGCAAGCGTTGGGGAGCAGTCAGATCCGTCACATCAAGCCATTCCAGCGTGAACCAGAGAAAGGACCAAAGGCATGGGCTGCTCTCAAGGGTGTACATGCTCCTGCAACAGCGGCGGTAGCGGTGGTGTTGGAACGGCAAATGGCGGCACTACGAATTGAAGAAGACGAAGCGGTTGAAGAAGGGGTGCAGAAATGCTTCGACTTGTTGACGCGGCTTGAGGGAGCTGATTTGAACTACAGGGAGCTCCAAAAGAAGACCAAGTTGCTGGCCTTACTCCCAGAGTCATGGTCCTCGCTCATCATCAACCTTAATCGCGACTTGCCCCGCCTCTCGCTTGAAGACGTGAAGCGAGCTATCCTTCAAGAGGATTTCCGCCGCCGTGAGTTGGCGAGTGCGGATGGCGCTGGGGCAGCGAGCATCGGCCGTGGATATGGTCGAGGAAGAGGCAGAGGACGAGGGGGAGGAAGGTTTGGTGGCAGCAACTTCGGCGGAGGTCGCAGGAGTGGCGGTTACGGCAGCGACGACAAGAGCTACGGACGCGGTCGCGGCCGATTCGACGGCGAGTGTCACTATTGCCACAAGAGCGGACACATGTGGCGCGACTGCTACAAACTCCCTGATGGTTGGACCCCTGCTCAAGGCCAAGAGGGTAGAGGAGCAGGAGGAGGGAGAGGACGAGGCCGTGGAGGCCGTGGCGGTCGCGGTGGCGGAGCTGCAAACATGAAGAGCGGAGACAACGATAAGGACCCGAGCGATGATCGATACCCGGGTCTATTCTACTTCGTGTCGACGCAAGTACCGGCTGGTCCAGAGAAGGATGAAGGCTTTGAGGAGCCAGCAGCTGTGGGGAAGGTGACCCTACACCCCCTGGACTATTGGGTGATTGATAGTGGCGCTACCTATAGCATGACACCTCGCCCGGACTTGCTCACCGAACTCGAGCCGTCACCGGTGAAGCATGTCACGTCGGCTTTGGGGCAGCGAGCAGAGGTGAAAGGCATGGGCAAGGCCATGTTCAAGGGTGCTGATGGGAAGATGGTGGGCCTCAAGAACGTGCTTTGGGTGCCCAGCCTTGCTGCAAACCTGATTTCCGTGCGGCGGTTGGCAAAGGCCGGCATGGACACGAACTCGAAGGGAGCCAAGACCTACACCGCAAGGCTTGGCGATCGAATTCTTTGGGACCTTCATGAGGACAGGGATGTCTACAACGAGATGTGGCAGATCCCAGTGGTCCCTATGCCTAAGGAGAGGCAAGTGGCAGCAAGCATCAGCACCAAGGATGGAGCGGTCGGTAGTGACGATGGCGCGAACGGTCGCGCTAAGGAGAATGAGCTCAAGAAGAGCAAACCTGGAAGGACCAGCAAGTTCAGTGAACCTAAGGAGAGTGGTGCAGCAACCAAGGAGCAGCAAAAGGGTGAGGAGAACCCAGAGGCAGCAGCGGAGGAGGACTACGGAGAGAGTATGTGGGGCGCTATTGCGAGCGCGGCATTCTCCAATCCAACTTCGGCTACGGGGGAGTGTGATTGGCTCACCTTGCATCGGCGCATGGGGCATGTGGCCCTGCCCATCTTGCAGCAGCTAGTGAAGAATGAGATGGTTGCTGGCATACGTGTGAAGGGGGAGCCCGATGAGGTGCTTGGCTGCCCGACGTGCATTCAAGCCAAGTTCACCCGGTTTCCGTTCCCTAGTTCGGAGGCAACGACAAAGGCACCGCTTGATGAGGTGGTGATGGACGTGGTGGGCCCCCTGAAGCTTGGAGCTGCTGGAGCTGAGTATTTTCTCACCATTGTCGACGTCTACACCCGCATGACTTGGGTGTACGTGCTGGCCAAGAAGAGCGACGTGGCTGAAACGTTGAAGACGGATTGGTTCCCGATGGTGGAGCGGCAACAAGACCGTCTAGTCAAGTCAATCCGCACCGATCGAGGGGGAGAGTTCCTGAGCAAGGAGTTTGGGTTGTGGCTGAAGAAGAATGGTATTCGGCACTCCCTCACCATGCCATACTCCCCTGCAATGAACGGCATCGCCGAGCGAGCGAACCGCACAATCACGGAGGCGGCACGCGGGTTGCTCATTGAAGCCGGGCTACCCGACTATTTCTGGCCTGATGCGGTGCGGAGCGCGTGTGTGGCCAAGAACAGAGCCTTGACTCATGTGGGAGCAGACAAATGGGTGCCCTATGTGGAGTGGCTAGGAAGGAAGCCAAAGGTGGATATGCTTCGGGTGTTCGGGTGCATGTGCATGGCGCTCGTGCCTAAGCATCTTCGGCACAACAAGCTTGGTGCCAAGGCGGTGTGGGCCGTGCACTTGGGCATGGCTCAAAACAGCAAGGGATGGCTTCTTTGGGACCCATTCACCAAGAAGTTCTTGGTGAGCAGGGACTACAAGTTCATGGAGAACTTCATGTACAAGGATTGGAAGGCGGAGAATGAGGCGAAGATAGGCGTGCGGTTTGGGGAGGTGAAGAGTTCCGGTTTGGAGCATGTGGAGCTGCCTTTGGAGCTGAGCAGCGGCAGCACAACCACAAGGCAATCCTCCCTTGTGAATGGGGGAGAGGAGGCCAATGATGCAGAGGAAGAAGAGGAGGAGGTGCAGCAAGTGAGCGAGCGTGCACCGTCACTCCCTTCCTGTACTACGAGTGCTCCACGGATTCGAGCCACACCGCAGCAACGCCAAGGCCTTCAAGTCCCTGCAGCTGAGGAGGAAGGAAGGGGGAAGAGGAGAGTTCAACCCCCTAATAGGCTGACCTATGATGCGCAGGGAAAGCAGGGCAAGACAGCCCTGGCCGGAGCGGCAATGATGGTCGGAGACGACGAGGAGAGTGACTACGAGGAGTGTGCCTTCGCGTTCTTCTCTCCGGTGGAGATGCCGGGAGAACCAGCAACTCTCAAGGAGGCTTTGGAGAGTAGTGATGCTGAGGAGTGGAAGAAGGCCATGGAGAGTGAGCTGAAGAGCATCGAGGAGAATGACACGTTTGAATTGGTGGAGCTACCGGAGGGGCGTACGGCGATAACGTCCAAGTGGCTCTTCAAAATCAAGTCGGATGCCGACGGCAAGATCGAGCGCTACAAGTCTAGGCTTGTAGCCAAGGGGTACCAGCAGAAGGAGAAGGTGGACTTCAAGGAGCTGTTTGCCCCTGTGGTGAAGCCGACGACGCTGCGAACCCTATTCGCGGGAGCCGCCATCAAAGGATGGGTAGTAAAGCAAATGGACATCGTAACGGCATTCCTTAACGGCATCCTTGAGGAGGAGATTTTTATGGCGCAGCCAGAGGGGTTTGATGATGGTAGTGGCAGAGTGTGGAAGCTGAAGAAGGCCCTCTATGGGCTGAAGCAGGCCCCTAGGCAATGGTACATGAAGCTGCGCGAAGCGTTGGAGGGGATCGGCTTCACTCCCTCAACGGCCGATCACTCCTTGTTCATGCTTGGCGAGGGGGAGCAGAGGAGTTTCATGGTGGTTTATGTGGATGACATCCTCATTTTCTCACCCTCTTCTGACCTTGTGAAGGAGGTGATGCTGAAGCTTCAAGATAAGTTCAAGTGCAAGGCCCTTGGTGACGTGAGCTTCTACCTTGGGCTCCACATCGAACGAGATGTGGAGAAGCGGTGCATGCGGGTGCATCAACGAAAGTACCTGGAGGCATTGGCTGCCAACTTTGGGCAGAGTGAAGGCCATGTGGCTACACCCTTTCCCTCTGGGTTCAAGTGTGTGAAGGGACCAGAGGAGGAGAGCGTTGGTGAAGAGGAGAGGCGCCGATTTCACTCGTTGGTGGGCAGCCTCATGTATGCGGCGGTAAACACCCGACCGGACGTCGCGTTTGCTACCGGGCAGCTGGCTAGGGTTGTGCAATGCCCTAATGAGGAGCAGGTAGCAGCTGGAATGAGGGTGGCCAAGTATCTTGGCCAAACACCGACCGTTGGGCTGCAATACTCGGCGGCGGCACAAAGGCGCCAAAAGGGCGCGGATGGTCCTCACCGCCTACTCGGATGCTTCATATGCATCAGAACCAGAGGACATGACAAGTGTGGGAGGCTTCATATGCTGTGTTGGTGGAGGCCCAACTGCTTGGGAGAGCAAGAAGAAGGTTGACCAAGCTTTGAGCTCGGTGGAGTCCGAGTACATGGCACTCTTCCGTGCCGTACGGGAGATTGTGTGGCAGCGGCGTTTGTTGGCTGAATTGGGGGAGGAGCAGCAAGGACCTACCCCACTGTACTGTGACAGCCAGGGTGCCATTGCTCTTGCTAAGAACCCTGTGTTGCATGGACTCACGAAGCACATGAGGGTGAAGTGGCATTGGACGAGGAGCATGGTAACCGCGGGTGAAGTTGAGTTGCGCTACGTGAAGACCACGGGGCAGCCGGCTGACATGATGACCAAGAGGCTGGTGGAGCAGCAGCATTGGAAGTGTTGCAAGCTGGCTGGGATGGCTCTGAACTGAGAGAGCAACATATCCTAAGGCCAACAATCAGAGGGGGAGTTTGTTGGTGCAACCCTACGGTTTGCACTCGGCTTGTTGTCCGTGTGCGTGAATGTGTGTGTGTATGGAATGGTATGAGGGCATGGGATAATATATATTTCATGCTTATAATTGTGTGTGAATGTTGAGTCATGATGTCGAGTGTGTGTGTCGAGTCAATAGCGAGTTATCGCTAGACGCGTGTTACGCGGTCGTTTGTGTCTCGCGCGCGGTTTCTATTTTGTCGTGCGCGGTTTCTATTTTGTCCTGTGTCGAACGTTTGGCGTGTCGCAGGTGTGTGCAGCAGACCCATCAAGAACTCAAGGATGAGTTTGTGATGAAGAGCCCGAGCCTTGGTGTCAAGCCTCAAGTGATTTCGAAGCTTGCCAAAAGGGTACACCTCAAGATATTGAAGATAGTTACATTACTTTGTGTAGTGTAACATTTCACTTGGTGTAGGCCCTAGTGAAGGGTAGTTTCGAGACCCTTCGTGGTTGGGGACAGTGTGGCACTGTTCCACATCACTGTACCTCGGCTCTTGGGGTTTGTAGGAGCTGGGAGTCATTCCCAACTCGTAACTCTTCCTATCTTGTGTTCTAAGACTATAGTGGCTGCCATAGTACCGTTCGTTCAAACCGACGCTGTGTCGTCAATTCTTCATCAAATCGTGCAATCTAAATTGCTAATTGTAGACGACGTGAAGACGCTCTAGATCCAATTTGAATCAAGTCATTTGCAGCTGTGAGCAGAACGCTATCAACGTTTGAAGCCGCTGTGCAGAAATCCGTCTGTGCTCTCTATCTTTCGTTTTAGGCACATTCAAGCCTATTGTGACTATAACACTAGTCAAGGTTCCACGCCCCTTGACATGACGACAAATCGATAAACAGCTATCCGGTGCGTGCGGCAGTGCGGATTGGTGGGAGAGCTTGAGACATTACTGTATCCACCTTTTCATGTCATTTGCTTCTAATAAGCTGCAGTCTCGAGTCGCTTTTAGATGCTGCTTTTTACCTCGGTTCATCTAAGTTGTACGAGTTCCCTCGTCCCTCCACCTCTTTCGCAGCATCTGTCAGTCAACGTCGCGTTCGTGGTGACCTACAGTGTGTTCCTCCTCCATGAGACCACCAGGTAATACCTTGACTTCCGTTTTTTCCACCCATTCCATTTCAATCCGTCAACTACCAAGCGAGTTTTTTCCTTTTTGATATCTCCGTTCGCCAACCAGCTAAAGCGAGAGCTAGAGGGTAAGTTGGTGCTGCTAATCAAGGTTCCACCCCGCCCCTTTGACATGAGTTCAAACCGATAACCCTGCACAAAAGGGACAGCATTCAGTCTCAATGCTACTCTGAGTGGAAGTGTTGCAACAAAGCCTCGATTCTAGTGGCACGAATTTAACCCTCCAGCTGTATGACGCACAGCTCTCGATCTTTTTTCTTCCCGTTCTGCCCGCCGTGTAACACCCTCCTTCCAGGTATCTGCCATTCCCCAAAGGCACGTTGCATATAATTGCATCAGTGCCGTACACATGTGCGGGAGTCATGTTCTTCTTCCACTCCACGGGGCACAACGGCCCCATCGAGGCCCGCTACCACATCTTCCTCGTCCTCCTCCTCTCAGCCACCGCCCTCACATTGCTCCTCACCGCTGCCTTTCCCAGAAGCTTCCTCCTGGATACGCTTTCGAATTTGGGAATCATACTTCAGGGCGCGTGGTTGTTGGTGACGGGTGCATCATTGTATAGTTTCATGCAGCCCTCGCACTGCTACACCAGTCCCACAAAGCTGGATTACAAGCTGGTCTGCGAGGAGCACAAGTGGGAGCACATGGGGCTGGCGTTTGCTTACGTGCACCTGGCAATGCTCATCTGCCTTGTACTGGTGCTCGCTGTGGGGTTCTATGCGCTTGCTGCACTGAACGCTCCCAGCAGCTCCATTGATTTCATTCTTGGCACAGATGCTCGTACAGATGGCTGCAACCCGAGCGGTGCTTTTGTCGCTTCTGCTGCTGCAAGTGCTGTGGTTCATCCCTGGACGTCTGATGCTGCCACGAAAGGTCAAGCCATGCCCATGGCTGCTGCTGTTGCGGACGTGCAGGGCGAAGAGGCAAGCTTGCTTGGAGACAAGGAACGGTGCTCTACGAGTGCCGTGTAGTCGCAGAGTGAATTGGTGCACGGCGCTATGCTCCGGCAGACTAATTATATGTGTTGCAGGGTGTAGACTTGTCGAACATGGCCTGTTCGAGTCAATCAACAGCCATGTCAAGTATGCACTCATCCTACTAATCTGGAAACTCTTGCTTTAGTAATACCGTATACGGTACCATACAAACAGGCCCTACGATATCAGGAATTTTCCCCTGAAATTCCTGATTTTCAGCCTAGTTTTGTGTACCTACACTGATTTTTCAGTGTTGAGATTTTTGTGACACTGATTTTTTCAGCCTTTACGTCATAGCTAACACTGATTTTTCAGACTTTTATCGAAGTGTACACTGAATGCACATTCCGAATTCTTCCCGTAAAACACCCGAGAGATTCAGTCAACCAAGATTTCCATACTGTGTTTTTTACCAAAAACACTGTCCGGAGACAGAATGAACTATCTCAGTTGTTAGCGAAATTGATACCAAATGTTGAGGTTTTCGGTTCGAATCCCTCGGCTGTAGTGTTTCGGAAAGGTTATTGTCTTATACAAATGCATAATGTGATTGGAAATTCAGGCTTTTGTTTTTGGAAACCCTGAAAATTCAGGCTATTTTTTTTAGGAACCCTGAAAATTCAGGCTTTTTTTCACAGGGACCCTGATGCATCAACGTCCCTAAAAGTGAATCTGAGGGCCTGCATACAAATGGTGAACTCATCTCTGCAGCACAGCAGAACAGGGAGCAGGAGGGCTTGACCATTGCCTGTAGTGGTCGAGACTTGAATGCCTGGAATGAAGAAGACTCCTAGCAAGAGGTGGCAGGGGTGCATGCATACGCCTGCGAGCATGAGAGGCATGAGGCGAGCAAAATCAACAAGGTTCTCATGCAACAGTGGGAGAGCGGAGGGCTAAGGATCTGAGGGAGGGGGGCCATCATGGCTACAGAGATCCGTGTCCATGTCCGAAGAAAAATGGCGCAGAGATCCATGTCCATGTCCGAAGAAAAATGGCGCAGAGATCCATGTCCGAAGAAAAATGGCGCAGAGATCCATGTCCATGTCCGAAGAAAAATGGGGCAATAAAAACGATTTGTCAAAGATGAGGTCCTACCGAGAATTGAACTCGGCCTTTCAGATTCAGAGTCTGATGTCATAACCGCTTTATTTACAATGTATATGTGTACAAAAGATACAGACGGATTTGAGCATCAGGAGGCTACCTAACTAGCAATGGCCCAACTGCAATCCTAGGTTGAGACCCCCAATGAGGTCTCAAGAACCAACACCAAGGTACGCAAAGTCAGCCAAGGAGGGTGGGGTGGGATCTGGTGGGGCGGAGGGTGTGTCAACACTGTAACGAATTTGTGTCCGACGGCAGATGGTTCGAGCCTGCTCACGCTGGTGCACCAAGGAAATCCTCTTGAAGTAGCTAGTCTCGAAGAGCTCTGGAATCAGGTCAGATGCACCACCCATGTCACGAAGTCGAGTCGCCCCTCGTCTGCTGCAGTCTTTGATGAAGCTGAGAAATGCCGTGCTGAAGCAACCGAAGGTTTCAAGAACGAGAGGAAGAAGCTTCACGTCTGGGCGGTTTTGTAAGGAAGATGCATACAGGGTCCGCTTCTCAGTTTCGCGAGCAGATGCAGCTGAGCCGATTACTGATGCAGTCTTGGAGTTTGGGGGACCATGCTGCGGGTCTGCAACTGAAACATCTAATGCCCACGTAGTCCCAGAGCTGATATCACGGCAGCTGATGTCTGGGCGACGTCCTGAAAGAAGGTGGGAGTCCTCCAGCTGTACGACGTAACCACTGGACCATAGGACCACGAGCGTCCGGGAGGTGGAAGTTTATCGATATTCATAAATTTTGAAGAATCCAGGAGCTTACCTGTGTGAGCTGTTTTCTTCTATTGCACTGGAGCTTCTTCAATATATTGATAAACTGGTGGTATGGTGGTTCCTGATTTAGCTAGCATGTACTTCAGAAACCTTCTGCGCGGCACCTAGCGGCACTTGCACCTGCACGAGGAAAGGATCATGGTAACCTGCAGCACCACCAAGTGACATTGGCAGGAGCAAAACGTGAGACGTCTAATACAGTACCTGGATTAGAAGAACAGAAAAGCGGGAGGTTGAAACACAAACAAGTCGTCTTGGTTTGAAAAAGATGCGGCAAACCATGGTTGGATTAACTTTGAAGCAGTAACCCAAATATGAGAAAAGGCATACCTTGCCTACTGATAAGCGAGACACAGGTTAGTTGAAAGGTGATAGGCGTCCACTTTTCCTGGAATGAACTGATGGCTGCTTCTGCCTCCTTCCTTGTGCGCCACTGCCAGTAATTCAGGTTTCAATTAAGAAAGAACACAATCGTCATCATAAATCGAGTCGGACACGAGCTGATGATGCCTGTAACACTTCCTAATCTCCTCACCTGGCCAACGGAGAGGTGAGGGCAGAAGCGGTCAGCCACAATTTGGCTGAGGTCATTGCACTCAGGGAAGGCAGCTTCCAGTGTGCGCTGAAGGGCGATGAGAGGCGGCGAGGGAGTTGGCTGCAGCCACACAGTGCAGCTCTTGCCGTGGTGGAAGACGTTGAATGAGGCGAGATGGACCTCGAATGGCTCTGTACCTGCCAGCGTTGTTCGCTGCACGGCGGAGGTGTGACAGGCGTGGTTCAGAAAATGAAAGATAGAGCATGGATTAGTCAACAACGCACAGTGACTTTCAAAACAGTAGTTGGCGTACAGAAACAATTAAAGCTTTCTGAAATACCATAATTTCCGCGGCTATGTGGAAGTTGTCCGCATTGTCTTCCCAAAAAGGGTACAGCAGGTTCATGTGAGGCATCCAGCGCTTGTAGTGCTACGCTGGCCGAGATAAGAAAATCAGAAAAGCGTGTGGAACGGATTCATGAGCTGTCAATGGAAACGACGGCGACGCTTGGTAACAACATGTGCATGCGATTCGTGAGAATTTATGCACCTCATCCTCTAAGTCCGACTCACTTTATCATGTACAATACGAATAGCTTGGATGGAACCCCAGGTCTCTTGCGGAGGAATCACGCAAACGGCGCTCTTGTGCACCTTAGCGGGAGTCGTAGCTTCCAATATGGCGGATGAGTCAGTGAGATTGTGAGACGCCATGGTAACGGGAAACCGAGCAAAGAACTGACGAGATTGGGACGCACGGAAGGTAACCGGAATCTGGTCGCAGACGGAAACTACATGACGCAGCTCGTGTGAATATGGTCGAAGAACACGACTACTACTTTGACTTGACGTGAAACCGAGTTTATTAAGCGCTGGAAATCTGCAACAGAGAACGCAAGAAGTCATGACGTGTCGGCCAGAGAGTTGTGTAACAGAAGACCAACAGAGACTCAAGCACACTGAACTACTGAGGCAAGCCGAATTTAGGACTCCCAGGATTGTCAGTCAGTCAGAGCGTTTTCCCTCCCTGACAGAGCAGCGAGCATGCAAAAAGAGAATCGGTTTTGGCCAAAAACTCGAAATCATACAGTTTCTGTTCGTACGCGTTACAAGGCCTGGTGAAAAGCAAACCGTGTAATTCCAACCCAACCTTTCCTCTACTGGCGTAATCGAAACGACGCATCCCTCTGCATTTTGGAACCATTTCACCTCCACTCTGTCATCCTTCACGCAGCAAAAATACGTTTTGCGTAGTCGCCAGTGCTTCGTAGACAGATTTCTGGCATTCATCCCATATGGAGGCGCTTACGCTAGGACTCCAGGGTCGGGTAGCACTGGTCGCAGCAGCGAGTGCGGGACTCGGTTACTTCTGCGCTCTCGCGTTCGCCAGGTTCGCGTCATTCGCCGGTCCTCCTTCCACCTTCCTACATCTTTCCCATCGCGCCTGCTCTTCCTCTTCCCGAATTTTATCCGTCTACCTCCATTCGCCTACACTTCCCTTTTTCATCGCACCGACGTCTGCTTTTCCACGACGACTTTGTGTACCTGCGTCACCAAGACCCTTTTATTTTTCTCTCTCCCAGTCAGGGCGGGAGCGCGTGTAGCGATATTTTCGCGCTCCGCCGAACGCATTGAGGCGGCCGCGGAGAAGATCCGCGGAGAGGTGGGGGGGGCGCAGGTGCTGCCGCTCGTGGCGGACGTTCTCAAGGCGGACGAGCTTCAAGCCGTTGTGGATGCTACAGTGAAGGTACACATTTATAATATTCAGATGTATTTGACTCAACGAAAAGTTTTTGCATATGGCACATTTCACTCCGCTGCTCTGCAGAAGTACAAATGTCATGGATTTTGTAGCGGCCTATGGTGGGCTGCTTGCATTTTCTTCTCATTCACACTCCCATTTCTCTTTCCTCTCACTCCTCCCCTTCCTCCGACATTGTTCATCTGCAGACTTATGGTGGGCTGCATGTGCTTGTGGCGAACAGTGGAGGGCCCCCTCCTGGCACATTCGATAGTGTCACAGAGGCACAATGGCAGGAGGCGTTTCAGGGAACGCTCATGTTCACCACGCGGCTCATTCAACATGCAGTGCCTCACATGAAGGTACACAGTGAGCAGAGCAGCGCGAAGGTGACATCCTCTGGAATCTTTAACCCTGTAATTCTTTTATCTTGATCATCTGCAGTTCATCTCATTCCATGCCAACAATGTCATGCATTCATTTCATTCTCATGTGCAGACAGCCTCATGGGGTCGCATTGTGGTGATCACATCCACATCGGTCAAGCAGCCCATCCCTGGCCTGCTTCTCTCCAATGCCATGCGCCCTGCTGTCGTTGGCATGCTCAAGACCCTCTCTCTTGTAAGAATCTTGCTCTCTACCTTCCATTTGCTCCTCTTGTTCTCCCTCGCCCCTTCACCTGCACCAGCCTTTCACATCACCCCCTGCCCCACTCTCCCGCCCTGTTCCTCCCACTTCCTCAACTGCAGGACCTAGCCTGCCACAGCATTACAGTCAACAACGTGGCACCAGGCAGCTTCGACACAGCACGGATCGCCAATCTTGCCACCAAGCGGGCAGAGGCATGGGGCGTGACGGCAGAAGAGGCTAGGAAGCGCATGGAGCAGCAGATTCCCATGGGAAGGCTGGGTCGGCCAGAGGAACTGGCAAACGTGGTTCTGTTCCTGGCTTCAGAGGCTGGGAGTTATGTCACGGGGCAGACTCTAGTGGTGGACGGAGGGGTGACTGCAGGATACTAGAATACTGCAGGACATTGTTTCTGTTATCCAGCTAAAGATGTTCCAAACACATGCTTCATTGTGGCAAAGAGTCCGGTTGTAATCAATAATGGCTGGTACCGTACAGTGGCATGTATATTCATTTGTCTCAGATTTCAGTGTGATTATGTGCATTAGCCTAGTACTGGCATGCAGGAATGCAGCCTTTTTACTCTAGGTTGTAGAACTCAGTAGAGGCCACTATAGAAATGCTTGCGGTAGATACCCGAGATTATAATTCAACCTCAAAAACCGAACACATTAGAATTCTTGGAACCTGGACTCAGGAACACTAACAAGTGTAAAACTTCCCTTAACCAATTGTCGTGTCTAATGGTGACTGCACAAAATGTGTTGTGACTATTGGCTGAGGAAGGCGTAGTAACGGAAGGATTGTGGTGTGGGAGGTTGACTACAGGGGAAAGAGGATTGATGAGAGTGACCGGAAAGAAAACGGGGCTACATAGAAAGCAATCAGCTGGAGGGAAAACTAGAAGGTGAGGAAACAGAGGTATGGGGGCAAAGGTGACAGAGGACGCGGGTTGTGCTAGGATGGCAGTACCAGATAAATGGTGTGGCGAGAGGGTGACGGGGAGGGGAGGGGGAGTGGGAGGGGAGGGGAGGGGAGGGGAGGGGAGGGCGAGTGGGAGGGGAGGGGAGGGGAGGGGAGGGGAGGGGAGGGCGAGTGGGAGGGGAGGGGAGGGGTTGCGTGGTTTTGGGATTGTTCGGGGTAAGTAGCGGGATAGTGTGTGTGTGAGGCTTGTGCGTAGGAATGAAGGGTGTCACCGTGGAAAGGATCTATAGAAATTGCGTTTGTCTTTGACATAAGACTGCTTGTTCGAATAAGCCCACAAGTGAAATTCGTATCCGAAACAGATTCGCGCGAGAAGGCGTATTGAAATTTGCAGAGGCCAGAAAGCCAAACGTACAAACTAGACCTTTCTGCCACTCGCAGCGCTTTAAAACCCGTAGTCGGCGCTGTTGAAGCCTTCGTCAAACGTCGTACCTCCCACGGCTCCACTGCTGGTGGGACTGGTGGCGCCCTTCTCCGGCTCCGCGGCGACGAAACTGGGCACGGTGTCGAGGTCCGGCATCGTCTCGTCGGCGTCGAACACGGCCATCGCGGGATGCGTGAACAGCTTCTCAATCAGCTGCGTGCCTCGCAGGGCGTTCGTCAGCGGCAGGTGACCCACGGGCGCGTCCAGTTCCCACGAGAATTCCATGGGGAACTTCTTGTACGTGCTGTTGGGGCCGTACGTCCACCCGATCTGCAGGAACAGCGGCTTCCACTGTCGGCTCATCGCGCGCCACATTTTCCGTTGCACGCTGAACCCGAACCGGTCCTTGCTGTACGCCCGCCAAAGCCGGTCAATTGTCAGGAGGTCTTTATCGGGAATGTTCTGTACCTCCGTGAAGTACACCCACTTGCGCTTCGCAGCGGCCTCGCCGGCTAGCACGCACACCAGCCGCCGCGTCTCGTTGTCCGCCTCCTCCCATTGCCCCGCGGCGAGCTTGTCCTGAAGGTGATCATAGCTCACACCCGCGTCCGACTCTATCAACACCTCCAGATACTCCGCTGCTCCGCCGCTCGCCGCCGCCGACGTCTCGGTGCTGCTGTCGGATGCCGCTATCGCTGGGAGCATGCGCCTCGTGCTTTGTGACTTGCAAGAAACGAGTGCTTTCGGTGGGCATTGCGCGAAAAACGCTGATCGTGGACGCTGCAGCAGCTTCGGGGCCTGGGCTTGCGAAACAAGCCTCTCTGCCGTGATGCTACAGGAACCGATTTCAATGACGAGCGACGTTACGGCAGCCATTGCAGATGGTTCTCAAGCAGTGGGATGGACGATGCTTCGCAACACCGAAAGCTCTTACTTTCCTTCACTGTCAACCTGCTATCACAGGCTCGAATGCTAGAATCACAAAACAGAATGTCAAACGCTATCCGTCTGTGAGCCTTCGACAAAAGCAACCAGTATGATCACCGGTAGTGATTCATAGAAGCTCCGAATGGGGTGGAACGGGTTTGAATGAATTCGAATATGGTGGGATACGATGAAATGGGTCATATCCCATCCCCTTAGCCATGTGCGACAGTCTCGATTGCGCCGAGCAGATTGAAGGACACGTGGCATTTGCTCGCCCAGTCCGGCCGTTTCCCAGACGCTGCTGTGCTGGCTATTTTCACCCAACCCATTCGCTGGCTGGATCCCACAATCCCATAGTCCGCCACGTCGGCCATAAATGTCAGGCCCTCGGGTTTGCAAATGACGTCTTGGGTTTCCCGAGTTCCACAGAAACTCTACACTCCAAAAACATCCATAGAAAGAAATGCAGAGTTTCCAGAAAGTGACATTAGGGGAGGCTGTGGGGCATCATTTGCCAACCACAGATTTGGCGTTGCCTGATAGGCATGCGAGACTAGGCGAAAGAGATTGCGAGCGGAAACACCAACAAAGCGAACTCGTTGACGACATATTTTCCACTCTCACTACTGTTTGGCGCTGCCTTGCGCCCACATAGCACCCTAGTGCGCAGTCTCCGTGTGAAAAGCCATTGCTGCAGCCTTTTGGAAGATTACCACGAGGTCGGCACGGTAGTAGTGTCAGCACGGTCGACGGTGCGACGCCATGGCGTGCACTCTTCGCGTTAGCACCTGTCCTCTGTCGTCGTCAGCGTTCGTCACTCGAAACTGTGTGCGCAGCCACGTGGCACTAGCTGGTGCTACGAATGGCAGAGGACGCGCTCTTGCGGTGCAGCCGCGGGCGCAGGTTTCGGATAAGGTAGGTGTAGCCGCGTGCCAAATAGCTGATGCAATAATCGCCTGCCATGCGATAATTGACATGCCATGAAATAATCGCCGTTAGATGGGATGATTGCGGCGACATGCAATGCTCGCCGTCCCAATGCAATGGATTCCGTGGCATACGATAACTCGGTGCATTGGGATGCATCTCGCGCCATGCCATGAATTTCGTGTCATTCGCAGGAGAGCGCGCCGAAGAAGGGGCGAGTAGACACCCTATTTGACGGCTCCTTCGAATACACCTCCTGGTACGGTATGTATGTGGCCTGCTGCTGAGAGGTTAATGAATTTGGCTTGCTAATACGGTATGTATGTGGCTTGCTGGCACAGTCTACACAGGTGCATCCATCCCAGCCCTCCACACTTATTGTTCTCCCTCTTGCACTTATCTCACTGCGTTGCTGCATCATCGCTGCATCATCGCTGCATGTATGCAAGCCGACGCTACAAGCTCCACGTGCAGCTATTCCTGATGTCCCTGAGAAATAGTCCCTGAGCCGCCACTGCGCTTCCTCACCCCCACAATCACCGTGCCACACAGAACCGCGCCTCCTCGTCCAACACCTGCCACACCCCCACGCTCCTGCCACACCCCCACGCTCCTGCCACACCCCCACGCTCCTGCCACACCCCCACGCTCCTGCCACACCCCCACGCTCCTGCCACACCCCCACGCTCCTGCCACACCCCCACGCTCCTGCCACACCCCCACGCTCCTGCCACACCACCCCCACGCTCCTGCCACACCCCCACGCTCCTGCCACACCCCCACACTCCCCCTCCCATTCCACATCAACGCCTTCCCTCCCCCACCCCTCCCTCTGCCTCCATCTCCCCTCCGCAGTGGTGTTCAATGAGCTCAAATCGCTCGGGCTCAAAAGCATCTCACCAGAGGAGGCAGCAGCCATGGCCTACGGCACCACTGACGGGTCAGAGGCCAGCGAGGGCAGTGGGAGTGGAAGCACGGAGGGCAGTGGGAGCGGGCGGGCAGTGCTGCTGGACGTGCGGGAAGCGGGGGACTACGAGGAGGTGCATGCGCGCGGGGCAGCGAGCGCGCCGCTCTTCCGCCTCATCCAAGGCAGCGATCTCACCGCGTGGGCCCGCCGCGTGGGGTACGCGGCAATGGGGGACTTCAAGGGCACGGAGCGCAATCCGGAACTGCTCAAGCAGGCGGAGGCGGCGGTGGGGGGGGATAAGAGCCGCACTGTGATTGTGATGTGCGGGCGCGGCGGCACGCTGCAGAACGTGTCGATGCGCAAAGGCATGGAGTTCCGAGACCCTGACAAGCGATTCGGCCTCCAGTCCAGGTATGGGGGGGGAGGGGGGATGGGGGGGGTGTTGAGGCATGGAGAGAACGTGTCGATGCGCTAAGGCATGGAGTTCAGGGACCCCGACAAGCGATTCGGCCTCCAGTCCAGGTGGGGGGTGGGTGGGGGTGGGGGGGTTGGGGGGGGGGGGTGTTGAGGCATGGAGAGAACGTGTCGATGCGCTAAGGCATGGAATTCAGAGACCCGGACAAGCGATACGACATCCAGTCCAGGTGGGGAGGGGCGGGGCGTGTTGAGTCATGGAGAAAACGGGTAGAATCGTAGGTTCATACTGTGCTGTGCATTGTCGTGCACTTAGTGTGGAGTGGAATTTAACGAGGGCGTGTTGTACCCTAATGGCCCTATGCTGTGTGGCTGGCAGGTCTCTCAAGGCGTGCTACGAGCTGCATGTGGCGGGGTTCAGCAGCATCCTCCATCTGGACGGCGGACTCAACCTCTGGCTGCACAAGAAGTTACCCTCGGAGCCATGACTCATGAGTTGTGACCCTCGTCATGACCCTCGTCTCACATCCACAAACAGTTGTATGGTATTTAATTGTTTTGCACTGTAGTGGTGTCCCGTGACCCTTGAGCAGCCTCCTACCTTATTTGTGTTATAGTGAGTCCTCCTCTGATGTTCACCTAGCTTAGTGTCATAACTGATTGAGCGAGGGCCTTTCAACACAGGCTTGAATTGAACACTTATTAGGGCATGTTCCTACGGTCCCTTATCAGGCCAATCTCTTATCAGGCTCACGTCAAAACACACTTAAATTTCCCTAAACCCAAAAGCCTTCTCGAATTTTGCCAGGCAAGCCTGGCAAGAGGTTTGCCTGATAAGAGCGTAGGAACATACTGATACCGGAACTTATGCTACAAAGTTAGCATCCTACTGTGAGACGGGCCTACCTACCTGCGCCAATGGACAATTACAGAGTCTACTACAGTGACAGCATGGTAAAGTCCTTGTCCCCCCTGAACCTCAACAGAGCTTCCCGAGCCACCCTTGGGATTTCCTCCAGGTCCTCCATCCGAACCACCTTCCACCCGAGCCTCTTCCGAAGCTCACCGAACTCCTCGGGAGTCAGTGCAGGCTCGGCAACGGGCAAGAGGGACGAAAGGCTCATTCCCTTCACCTTCAGACTCTCGCCACCGAGTCTACCGCCGAGCCTCTCGCCGGACGACTGGAGGGCCCCAACGGACAGCAGAGAGAGCACCCCTCCCATGCCTGCAGGCGCGCTTGCCTCGGCGTTCCGCGCCAACTGATTCAACTGAAGGCCTTCAGCAGGCTCGGGCGACCTGCGCTTGCCGAGCCTGACATGGCTTGAGGATCGGACATCCATGTCATCAGGATGTGCGGATTGCGTGTGCGCGAATGTGTCCTCGTCCCTGCTCGAATCAGCCGGGCGGCACGGGGACCACAGCGAGGCGCACTCGATCACTGCCGAGTCGCCCTCCCCTCCTGCACCCATCTGCACCTCCGTTCTCCTGCATCGCACTTCGCGCTGCTCCCCCTGCGCGTCGCGCCACTGCGGAGCAGGTGGGTGATATGATGGCGCGTAGGGCGCGGGCGCGGGCGCCACTAGCTGGGGGAACCTGCCGGGCTCCGCCGTCCGCGCGGGCCACGGCGACGCCTGCTCCGGCTCCGCCACCACCCACGTCACGCCGTCAACTGCGCTTGGCGGCGCGCAGCCCGCCGCCGCGCGCCCGCCTGCGTGCGCCGGCTGCACAATCACCGCGTGCTCGCTCGCCGCGCGCGCCTCGGCGAACGCCGCGATAGGCAGCAGGGAGGACGACGCCAGGACTTCGCGCTTCACAACGATCTCATGCGGCGCGCGCGCAGGCGGGAAGGCCGTTAGCGGCGACGCTTCGGCGTTGTAATTCCCGGTGAGCTGCAGGGGGCTTGGCGCGACCAGCGCTGACGGCGGCGGCGGCATGGACAGGCGCGGAGCGGCATGATGCAGCGTGGCGACGCAGGGTGGGGTCGCGTCCACTGCGTACGGCGCGGCAGAGAAGGACGGTGCGGCCGCGTAGGACGGCGCGGCGATGGACGGCGGGCCGATCGCGAGCGGCAAGGGGCCGGCGGAGGGGGAGGGCGGCTTGCCCCTGCCCGGCCTTCTACCCGGCGGACCCGCGGGAGACGACTGCTTCGGAGACGTTCTCCGCGCGAAACCGTCCGCCGACCCCGCCAGGTTCGCCGCGCCCTGCGGCGGCTTACCCGAGGAGCAGTACGCGAGCACGGAGAGCACCTCGGGCACTTGCTCCACGAATTCCGCGTCGCCGCGCTTGAAGTTCGCCTTCGTCTTCGGGCCGCGGATGGCGCGCGCCGCGGCGTCGAAGGCCTGCGCGGCCTGCACGGGGCACGCGAAGGTTCCGAGCCACTTGCGCACGCCGTGGTTGTTGTCTTTGATCTCCGCTACCCACCGGTTGCGCCCGCGCAGGCGCACGCCGATGTACTTGACGGTCGGCGCGTGCGGATCCGTCGCGCATCCGGCCGGCAGACGCGAGTAGCACGTGCACGGCGGCGTGGGGATCGGCGACGGGAGAGCCTCGTTGCAACCGGCGGCCAGGCGAGGAGGCGGACCGTCGGGGGGGCTTTGAGCGACGAACTGCGCGCACGGGGAGTCGGAGCCCGCGCCCCACGGGTCGGGGAAAGCGGCGGGTGGCGACTGAGCGTGCGATGCAGGCGGCGGCGGCGACGGCGCCGCGGGGTGGTTCGCGAGGGACGCCATGGACGCGAGCTCGCGCAGCTTGTTGTCCGCGACGCCAGGCGCGGGCCTGGCGGAGTGGTGGTGCGCTTCGTATACGGGTTGAGGGCTCGAGAAGATAGCCTGCTGATGCTGCTGATGCTGCTGCTGCTGGTGCCAGCGATCCTGAAGCACGTGGTGCGCAAACGAAGGCGAGGCGGCGAGCATGCTTCTAATATGGCGATCTGATGAAAGGGAGGAGGTAGCAATTATGGTGGAGAAACTCCAGGCTGCAGAAATGAGAGCCTTTGGGAGCACCGAAGAGAATGAACCAAAGAGAATGTGTGGACAGGTGACCCACGAAAGACTGAGGTGAGGAGCAATGTGATCCGCAGTTGGGATTGGGATGGGATTGAGGAAATAGCAGGCCAGGCTGGTTTAGTTGGGGTCGGCGACGGCGTAGGGGAGAAGAGGAGATGCGAACAAACGCGAAGAGAGGCGAGCGTTGGTGGGCGGGCGGAGAAAGAGCAGGAAGCAGACCAGATGTGGGGAAAGGGGTAGGACCATGGGATGGGGGAAGAATGGGAGAGAGGTGGGGGTACGGTGGGGGGAAACTCACGTGTGTTGTGTGGGCTGGAGGGGCGATGGTGAAGGACCGAGAGAGAGAGAGTGATGGGGGAGCGCGCAGACTTCGATGCCGACGGATGTGGTTCGGCAAGTTGCCCAGTGGACACACGCGCCGAAGCCACGACATTAGGTAGGGTGCGGGCGGGCTCGCTGGTTGGTCGCGGGCAAGCGAGAAGGACAGTGTCACAATGGTCGACGGCAGACGAAGCAAGGCTGGGGGACGGCGGAAGGGGGACGGCGGAAGAGGGTCGGCGGAAGGGGGACGGCGGAAGGGTGTGTGTGCTGCTTGGGTCCAGCGCCAATCATTTGGCCAGGCGTGGAGGGGCAAGATCAAGCTGACAATGGTCGACGGCAATCGAGGGACGGAATGCCGTCGATTTGCAAATTCGGTATGCACACCTGTCACCATCGGACGGGTGAACATGCCTCCTCCGGTCTTGCCTGGTATGTTACAAACCATGGCTGGTTCGGCAAGAAAGAAAGGTCTGTTATGGTAAGGAAGGTTCACGTTTGCAAAATTCAGGCTCGGTCCACGCCTCTGATTCGCCACACCAGCCACCGCTTCGGCGGTTGCAAAGCCATGCAATCAGCCTGCTCGTATGTGAAAAGGCTCGGTGTGAGCCACAAACACCTGGGACGGCTTCGGCACGGATTTGGCCCACCAGCAGCCTCGGAAGGACAGCAGTTTTAGCGCCAGAAAGTACGTTCGGCCAGCAGACACCGATGTGCTGTACTGCACGCTGTAAATGGTCGCAGTCGAACCGCAGGCTGCAGCTGGATGTGCGTCAGCTTGCCTGCTCCCAGTTTTAGGGCTCCAAGCCAAGCAGCTCCAACCACCGCAGTTGCGCACCAATTTCTCCAACACAGTCGGTCGGCTGACCTGACGGCCGCAACTGGCCGCCCAACCTGCGAGCTGATGTGCGTGTGGTTGTGTGAATGTGTCGTCTCGACGCGAGCCGACCTCTGCCATTAAAAGTCGGCAGAATTTGGGTAGGTGTAACTGTGGTTGAGATACGCGCGGCAAAGAAATCATTCGTTAGGCAACAACTGTGGTGGGAGGGCAGCCTATCTCCAACAAGGTGACAAGTGATAAAATGTGTAGAACGTTATTGCTGATAATAAATGTTTATCAATAATGAACGACTTTTACGATTTTGTGAGCTTTTTATCCATATATGGTGGCTGTGCGATCAGCACTGGCTGATGGGCAATATCAAATCAGCAAGTTGATGACAACGCATACCACGTCCACGCGACAGCACGCGCTGTACAGCAGGTCGCGGAAATTATGGTGGTGACACCTCACCTGAATAGTGACCACGTCAGCATATCTCTCGATCTTTCTGAATCCGTTTTGACGCGTTTAGGAGGAAATGACGAAATTACGTAGGAAACTTACAGGTTGATGACATGATGCTCCTTGTTGACTGTAACACTTTCATTTTACAGTTACGGTGAAACAGACAAGGACGGGGAATAGTATTCCTTACTCTATAGGAAGGGTCCATGTTACCTGGTTAGGCCTGCATTTTCGCCCCAAACCTTTTGCCACTCTTCCTAACCACTTTCTGCACGGGGTCCTCTTCTAGCTGGATTTAGTTCTATTATAGTCTGTCATTGCATTCAATAGAGCAACTGATTATTTTCGTTCGCATGTGGCACCCGCATTCTCGTACCGTGCCACTTGATATTCGTGTGCACGGCTTGCAAGTCTGCAAATGCTGCTTGGTATAACAATGCTCTCAGATGTAGCCCTTACTTTCTTCAGTGGTGTGCATTCTTGTTCTTTTCCCTATCATGGAGAATGAGGTGCCTTGCTGACAGCAGGTCGCCTAATTGAGGCTGGTGGCTTCAATGGCAAGGAGCAACCCAGCCCATGCAAGTATAATGGAATCGGGCGCTATTTCCACACGATACAGTAACGACCGTGGTTCTTTTTTTTGGTTCCATTCTTCCCTAGTCTATCCACTCACTCTCTGGGACACTGGGACGGGTGGTTGACTGCACAGTGTGCACCTGTGGGGATTTTACATTCGTGTCAGACTACAACCAGGTGTCACGCCCGGTTTTGTGCACCAGGATTGGTGGAGTGGGTGGGTCAAACAGTGCGATGTCATTAAGTTTCAATAAAAGCACTACCATTTATCCTCTACCAAAACCAATCCCCGTGTCACCTAGAGCTCATCATGCGTGTCTTCAGCATCCTCCAGCCCCGCTGCCTCATTGTCCACATCAGCATCCTCTTCTGCAGGCTCGTCATCGTCGCCCAGACTGATTGTCTCAATCCCATCTTCGCCCTGCACGCCCACAGCAAGAAAGACAAGAATGTACACATCAGACGGACGAATGAGGGGGACAGATGCATGGAGAGTGAGAAGAAAATATAGCAAATTATCCTCTCACCCCTCCCCAGCAACTAACAACCATCCCCAGCAATTCCCAGCCATCCCGTGCGACCCCCCGCCCTGCATGCCCACACCTGCACCCATGCACCCTGCTGGCTACAACCACCGCTGTCATACCTTGCTCTCCGAGCTCTCCTCAATCCCCTCCTCGTCCTCCTCTTCCTCCTCCACGCCTGCACTGGGATCAATGTTGAGGTTGGTCCTGAGAGCGGAGAAGATGCGCGCTGCAAACTTGGTGGGGTCCTCCAGAGAGAAGCCAGACTCGATCAGCGCCGTCTCGTACAGCGTTGACGCCACACTCATGGCCGTCTCGTCCTGCATCGCACACCAGAATGAACGCACATGCACAACACACACGAATGCACGCGCTCACACACGCAAGCACAGACACACAGACACAGCGTTCAGAAGGCAGAGATGAGAGGACGTGGGAGAAACATGAAAGTGTTTTGCATAGCAGTAGTCAGAGACCACCATCAACTTGCACTGCTGCACCGCTCCAGGAAGCAGTGCTCTCAAGCATAACCACTGAGCTGTAAACCCTCTCCTCCCTTTCTCCCCCCCTCCTACGCACCTTGGGGTCAGCAGCAACGAGCTCCTTGAGCTGCTGCACGATGGGGTGCCGCGGGTTGACCTCCAGGATCTTCCTCCCCTTGAGGTACGACTGCCGCGACGGGTCTCCAAGAGCCTGCGATGTCATGATACGCTCCATGTTGGCACTCCACCCGTACTTGCTGGTTACCACCACGCACGGGGACGACGCGAGGCGCTCGCTGAGCTTCACCGCCTCCACCTCCTTGCTGCCCAGCTGCTCCTTCCACCACGCGAGCAGATCCTTAAAGCCCTCCTTCATCTCCTTCTCCTTCTCCTTGCTCTTCTTCCCGCCAATCTTCAGATCCTCCTTAGAAGCATTCTGGAACTTCTTATCATCAAAGTCAGTGAGGTTCTGCATGAGGTACTCGTCGACAGGCTCGGTGAGGAACAGCACCTCCAGGCCCTTCTTGCGCAGCTTCTCGATGAAGGGCGAGCGCTCCAGCTGCTCGCGGCTGGGCCCGGTGACGTAGTAGATGGCCTTCTGCCCCGGCTTCATGCGCGACACGTACTGCTCCAGGCTTGTCAGCTTCTCGGGGTCGTTAGAGCTGGCGGGCGGAGGGAGGAGAGGTAGGGACAGTGGGGGGGATGGAAAGACTTTGAGGTGGTGTGCTGCGTGGGACGAGGAGATGCGAGGAGAAAGGCTTGTGGCTCGCACATTTGATCCACTTTCCACCCCCTGAACCCACCCCTACTGAGCTCTGCACTCATACCCCACCATGCAACTGCTAGTAGGGCACCGCACCTCTTGAAGCGCAGCAGCTTGGCGAGGCGCATGCGGTTGGACGAGTCCTCGATCACGCCCAGCTTCATTGCGCGCCCAAACTCGCGCCAAAAGTCCTCGTACTGCGTCTCCGCGTCTGATGGCACTCGCTCCTTGTCTGGAGGGATAGGAGCAGGCAGGTGCAGCAGGAGAATGGGGTCTTGGGGGGTTGTGAGCGGGAAATGGGAGGCAGGCACGCGATTATTAGATAGGAGAACTAGTGAGCGTGTAGGCTGGTGACAACGGGTGGTGGAAGGGTGACAATGGGTGCCACGATCATACTGGACACGAGGGGGCAGGACACACGGCACACGAGGGGGCGGGATGCACGGCATGTGGGATGGGGTGGGTACTGACCATCCTCGGCAATGCCCTCCTTCTCACGCTCCTCCTGGGCCTTGGCCTTGGCCTCCTCCTCGTCCTCTGCCAGCCGTCGGATCATATCAAGCGCCTTGCGCACGAGCTTCTTGCGGATCGTCTTGAGGCTGCTGTGCGCCTGCAGCATCTCGCGAGATACATTGAGCGGCAGCGAGTCCGAGTCCACGAGGCCCTTGAGGAAGTTGAGGTACTTGGGCAGCAGCTCCTCAAACTCCTCGCTGATGAACACGCGCCGCACGTACAGCTTCAGCGCCGCCTTGTTGGCATAGTAGTTGTCGTACATGTCATATGCGGCGCGCGGCGGGATGAACAGCACTGCCTTGAACTCCACGTCGCCCTCCGCTGAGAAGTGCGCCCAGGATAGCGGCTTGTCCGTGCTGTAGTCCTGTGGGCGCGGGAGATGGGGGAGAAAGGCGGGGGTTGCCAGGGAGGGGTTGGGGGAGGATGAAGAGCAAGGGCTTGAGCTGCAAAGAGAGCGCCGAAGTGCTTCCATGAGAGCGGTTAGTCCTGCCCGCGCGGGGGCGGGGGGCGGGTGGACGGCGGGGCGCGGAGGCGGAACGGTTGGGAAGCGCGAGGGAGCAGGGGATGAGGAGGGGCGGGGTGAAGGGCCGCGTGCGCAGCACGGCGCGCGCGAGTGCAGCACGCATGGGGCAGAGGGCAGGGGAAGGGGGAAGGGGGCAGGGGGGGGGAAACGGGGGGAGGAAGCAGGAGGCAAGGGGCTGGGGGCAGGGGGCAGAGCAGGGGGGGTTACCTTGGCGAACGACTTGTAGAAGCACGGTGCAGGGCAGGGGGCGTACCTTGGCGAGCGACTTGTAGAACTCGCGATACTCGTCGTCGGTGACGTCCTTGGGGCTGCGCAGCCAGATGGCCTTGACACTGTTCAGCAGCTCCCACTCCCACTTGGTGCGCTTCTCCACTCGCGTCTTGGGCTCTGCCAGGCCACCACCACCATGCCGCCACGCACAAGGGAGGGAGAGAGGAGCGACTTTGTGATAGGGGGCAGAAGGAGAGACTTTGAAAGGGGGAGGATGGAAGGAGGTACTAGAATAGTGGGGACGGGAGGAGGGACTTGAAAGGGAGGACGGGAGGAGCGATTTTGGAAGGAAAAAAAGATTGAAAGAGGCGCAGGGTGGCAAAAGATGAGAGTGAGATAAGTTGGGTAAGAGGGACGAGACGTACTCTTCTCCTCTTCCTCCTCCTTCTCCTCGTCCTCCGACTCGTCCTCGCTGTCCTTGTCCTCCTCTGCTCAACCCGCCACCCGCCACGCACACACCAACGCCACAGGCCATGCACCCAGCCCCAAACCCCACCATACGCCGCAAAACACAGGCAAACAGCAATAGAAGATCCAGTGAGACACGATGAGCTCCAGAACCAGCTGCCAGTCGCCCATCCACACCACACCACACAGAGATCTCTCTCCAACTCCGAGAATCCTCACAAGAATATTCCTCCACAGCAATCGCCCGCACGAAAAGAGCGCTCTGCGGTTACAGTCATGAGCAGCGGTGCTGCACGTGACGTGACGCACCTTCGTCCGTCTCGGTGTCGTCCTTGTCTTTGTCGTCCTTGTCCTCCTCCTTCTCCACCTCCTCCTCCTCCACCGGCACCTCCTCGTCCACCTCGCGGCTGCCCCACATGTAGATGGGGAAGTTGATGAACTGCGAGTACTTCTTCACCAGCTCCTGCGCAGGTGACACGGACGCAACAGAAACGGGAGCACGACAGAACGCACGGGACGAAGGCAGAGAGACCATGTAAGTCAGAATGTGGGACATGTAGACGGGGAATCTATGAATTGTGTATATCTCTTCACACAGATAAGTTGTGACAGAACATGACACAGCTACTTCCACGCACACACACCATACACACAGCACACACGGGACCAACCACCACGACACGCACGCCAGCATTCGGCGTCAACGGACAAGGAAGGGATCGGCACCACACCCTTATTCCAACTAAAAGTGTATGTGAGCTGAAATGTAACGCTCACTTTCTCGAATCAAGCTTATAGCGGATACGCACGAGGACGCCCCTCCTCCACCTCACCTTGAGCTTATTTTCCGAGGCGCACTCGCTCGCCTCGTCCTTACATGAAACCAAATTTCCGTGCTTACCGACATCTCAAACATTACCACGGGTACACACACAAACATGCCCCTCCTCCCCACCTGCCACCCCTCCTCACCTTGAGCTTATCCTCCGACAGGTACTCGCTGGCCTCGTCCTTGACCTGAACACGGTCTCCGTGTTTTAAAACGTCTCAAACAACCTTGTAACGGGTACACACCTTGAGCTTATCCTCCGAGAGGTACTCGCTGGCCTCCTCCTTGAGGTGAATGCGGATCTCCGTGCCGCGTCCCAGCGGCTCGTCCTCCTCCGCGTCATCGGGGTACACCTCGAAGTTGCCGTCGGCGGCGCTGGCCCACACCCACGCGGAGTCGTCGTTGTGCTTGGAGCGCACCTCCACGCGGTCGCCCACCAGGTACACGGAGTAGAACCCCACGCCGAACTGACCAATCAGGTTGATGTCGCCGCTCTTCTGCATGCGCTCCAGGAACGCTGCACGAAACGGAGAGCAGGCAGTATGCGGGTGAGCGTCAGATGTCATTTATACATCCATGCATGGTGATTTGATTCCTACAGGCTTACGGTTGATTTGATACATTCCACGGTGTCCTTGCGAGATCACATTGCGGGTCCACATTGCGAGCAAAAATCCCGCCTTTCGCGTGAGAATAACCTGGGACGAAAGTCAGTAAGAGGAAGGCTCACCAGAGGTGCCGGACTTGGCAATGGTGCCGAGGTTTTTGATAAGGTCGTCCTTGGTCATGCCGATACCGCGATCGCGGATCGACAGCACCTTGTTCTCCTTGTCCAGCTTGATCTGCGCGCATCCAACGGTCGCGATGAGCGCATCGAGCAGGGGAGGATTACTAACCATGCGAGAATCAGCAACAATGCGCGGATGAGGAACAATGCGCACACTAAACGGACTGACAGGACAGCAGATGAAGAGAGATTAGCAGGGTAGAGGAGGCGAGGCGCACCTGGATCTCGAGCTTGGTGTTGTCGCCCTCGCCCAGGATGGACTTGTCCGTGAGCGACAGGAAGCGAATCTTGTCCAGAGCCTGGACACACGCGACAATGCACCGGCAGAAAGAATAACAACAAAATGCATAAATTTCTCGTTTTGAAATCTTGTTCTTCATGTTTTTTTTCCTTCTTCTTCTTTAAAAGAATGTGTCAAGGTCAAATTGGTGGATTGGAAAGGAAAATTAACGCGAGGTTGAGAGGCACGGACGTCGGAGGCGTTGGAGATGAGTTCACGGAGGAAGACGTCCTTGTTGCTGTAGAGCGAGTTGATGAGAATGTCCATCAGCCGGTGCACCTCCGCCTGGAACTGGAACTTCTCGCCCGACCGCCTCATCGAGCTCTTCTCCCTGCCGCACCGCCACCACGCGTCGCGTCAGCACGGCATTAATGCAGATGTTAGAGATGAATTAGACGGAGTAGAGGCTGCTGAAATGATTAAGGATTGAGCATGCGTACCTCTGCTGGGTTTGGGTGTCTGTGGTCGATCCAGTAGGAACGGCTCCGATCGGCTCCTCGACCCTGGGAAGATCGCCATTGGTACCCACGTCCTTCGTCTCCTCCGCCTGCACTTGCGGTGTAACTGCGAAGGGAAGTGTAAACGCATTCTGAGTTTAGCTTACAGGAGCGGAAAACGAATCCTACACATAATCAACACCTCACGCTAAGCTTGAAATTACCTGAGAGAGTCTGGAATACGAGGAGGAATGCGAGGAGCGCCACGAGGCAGCTCCGCGGAGCCATTCCTAAGGCTGCAATCTGAGCACTAATTCTCAGAAACGGATGGATGTGCTAAGATCCGTGAAAAGATGCGACAATGCAACAATGCTCGAGGATGATAGAGAAGATTTTGAGAATCAGGGAGAGGAGGGGAGCTGGGTGGGAGAGATGGCTACGAGAGTGGAGGAGAGGCGGATCTCTCTGCATTTGGATGAGGCGAGGCTCGCGCGACTGACGGCATCAGAGCGAATCGCAGAAGCACAGCGACGACGTCCAGAAGGTCGGTCAATGCCGTTTCGCCAGCAGTTGGTCGCTTACGATTGGCTGGACGTGGAGTGACGAGGCAGTCCTTGACGTTCTAGAAGGACTTGCGACGGCTAGCGGTTACCAGATTTCGGGTTCGCTGAAAGGGAGCTGACATTTTCCTCGGGAATTGTTTCCCGCCTGGCTTCTGGAGGGTCAGATCGCCCAATTTGATTGGTTGACGGCCTTTTTTTGACGTGGCGTCCAGCAGACACTCCAGCTCAATTTCCATACTCGATACAGGTAGACTGCATAAAGATTTGAATATGTTGTCGAGTAACTTGAATTTCCTATGGAGTAATTTCTATTACTACGGCATCAAAATCTGACAACAACCATTACCCCAAATTCAAGCCATTCACCATGTCGACTATGAATCTTCATGTGCGGCCATTATTCACGAAAACCGCGCCTCGACCCCCTTTTTCAGCTCACGGGCACGCATTTCTTCGTCCATCTGTTGTTTTCCTCGCTCCTCGAGTAGTCAATGGCGGAAAAGAAATTAGTCTGCAGGAGCGTAAGCTGGCAAGAGCCCGCAATCATTCCCCGCTTCAAGTGAGCCGCGGAGGTCAGGGAAATCGCGTGCGCTGCTCCGCGACTAATAACGGGCAGTCCTCAACAGCCGCGGGCGCGGAAGACTGGGTGGCGCGCTATGCGGACGCGCTCAGGCTGCTGCCGCTCGCAGCGGGCGCGGCGGGCGGAGCCGTAGTGCTGGTCAACCGCGTGGTGTGGGGCATTCCTGCCGTCGCTGACGCGGGCAGGTGAGAGAAGCTCGCCGCTGCTTCTGTGCGCTCGCCCCTCCGAGGGGAGGGGCGTCCAGCGCGCCGTGGGCTGCCTGTTCCCTGTGCGCCGAACACCCTCCCTACCCCCCTCCACGTGCCCCTCCCCTCACCATACGCCCCTCCCCTCCCCTCACCGCGCGCCATCCATCCGCTCCCCCTTACTTCGCCTGTCTTTTCTCTGCCAGCGCGCAGGCACGTGCTGACGTCATCTGCCTTGTCCTGGCCGCCTCTATGGTGCTGTCGGGACTCTCGTGGCTGGCGCTGCGACCCAAACCACAGACCCCGGTATGGCCCACCCTGCCAGCGTTCGTATGCCCGAACCAGTGATGCAAGGAGTCTACACTTGTTGCAAATAGAAGTGGGCTTTTCTACATTATAGAGTTACTATTTGTTCCAACACTCCATTCAGTTTAACCTGTAGTGCTTCCCTTCCTGGCATGGCTTCAGGTGGCCCTCAATGGTGTTCCCTGCTACCGCATGCTGCCATCCCTGCCTCAACCCATTCAACAAGAGCTGAACTGGCACGTACGCCTTCCCTCGTCTTCATCAAACAGTTCCTTGGACTCGTGCTTGCTAGTGCATTTTACAGTTTTCCCAGCCACAGTTTTTTTCCTTGGTCTCTCCTTGGAGTGGCTGTAATCGTCGCCTCCTCTGGATCTTGCTACTGCTTCCCTTCTCAGGGCCTGGACTTCACTCAGTTTCAACACTCCCTGCCGCGCTCTAGTTCTAATTTTCAAGGGACAGTGTATTCTGCAGGCAGGCTGCATGGCTCCAGTTTCCAGCATGCCCGGCGTCACTACCACTGTTGATGCTGCTGCCGCTGCAGTGGACACTAAGAAGCTTCTCTCAGGCTCCATCTGTTCCACGGCTCTCAAGTCTGGACGGCGTATGTTCACACAAAGGAGTGTGCTATGCTTTTCCAGACGATCCTATCATTCTTCTTTCAGCACCCTAACTCCTTTGTTTTCTCCCTTGAACAGCAAATTATCTAGCTAACCTAATCTTGTTCCCAGCAAGATACGAGCTTTTCGATTTTCTTCCAGACAACACGCAGGTAAGCTCGTGTTGCCTCTGCTGCCTTTTGTGCCTTTATCTGCCTCGTGTGCGCCGTTACTTTGCTTCATCCCTGCAAATATCGTGTCCCACAGGCAGCTATAGTACAGCCCCTAGGGGATGGAGATGGGGTGATTATTATGGGCAGCGATACTATCAGAGGCTTCACGCCTCTCCATCAGGTGTGTTACCGCACCACCATTCAGCATTTCCTCTTGGCCTTTTAGTAAGGTACCGGAAGTTTGCCTTTCACCTTTCTTGGTCATGTCTTTCATCCAGACAAGATGTTTTGAATCCCCTCTTGGCTGCAGGTGTGGCTCGGGAGCATTGCAGAAAAACTAGATGCATCACTGTCAGCACTCGAAGAGCAGGGTGCATCGTAGTGCACTGTTGCACCTCTGGCAAAATGCAAGACTCAATAACACTTGTACGGGAACCTTACTAACTATCATACATTGCACCATATGTTTCCTTTTCATGAATCCGAAATAAAATTGCCATGCAGAACCTTCACTGCTGTATCATGGCACAATCAGAAAACCGGGGTGTCTTCGTCCTTCGACTTACTGGCTGGTGCAGGCGCATCTGATGACTTATCTGCTGCAGCATCAACAGGCGAAGCAGCTGGAGCAGCTTCAGGAGCATCGTCAACAGTGTCTTTGGCAGCTGTTCCCTCAGTTTCAGGCTCAGTCGGCTTGGCTGCTTCATCCCCATCCTTGCTAACCTCAGCGGAAGCAGCAGCATCTGCAGCTGGCTTAGCCTCCCCTTCAACTATATTTGATATCTTGGAAGTGACGCCCATCACGAAGTCCTTGCTGGAAGCAATGAGTTTATTCTGCACCAGTATCTCTCCAGCCTCGTTCAGCTTTGTCTCGGCAGCCACAAACGCCCCTCTGGTGGTCTCAGACAGGTGCAGCCTTTCATCAACGACACTTAAGGACTTGGCCAAGGCTCCTGTCCCTGCTTTGAAACTCTGTGAGATGTACAGCCTCTTGTCGATCGAATCAGCAGTGGCTGCAACGCTTGATCCAACAGCTTTCGCTCCCTCTGAGACTGTTGATCCAACAGCCTTAGCACCCTCTGCCATTGTAGAGCCCACGACCTTGGCTCCTTCTGAGACGTTAGTGCCAACGGTTTTGGCTCCTTCAGAGATTGTGGATGGCAGGGCGACAATGCCATCACGAATGGCAGCAGTGCCTGCAGCAGCAGAGCTAGAGAAAGCCAGTCTGGCATCCAGGTCACGAGCGCGCTGCATGGCGTCTTGAGCGAGGGTGTATCCGCGAGATAAGAGAGAGCGAACCATCTCTTGAGCTGCTGTGGCAATGTTGGTAGCTGGGCTGCTCGGAGTCTCCTGAAATGTCAGAAAACAATCATGTTGATAAGCTTCGTTCTTATTTAACGAAGCGATGATAATGTAATTGTCTCGTTCTCTCTTCATTGTGTGAGCGTATACAGGTGAAGGGATTGGGCGCCTACCTTCCCGTCTCCATTGGTTGTATCATAAAACTTCGCCGTGCTGGGAGGTTCGTAGTCAGTTGCTGGCTCCACGATTACGACCTTGTCCAAGATCATGGCACCCTGACACATGGAATTGACGGACGTGTCAACGAAACCATCGACGCTATCAATGCGCATCATCACACTCGGGATCATAGAATGCGGGAAATGGACGTAACGCCGAAAGAAGCTCAGAATATAATCCTACCGTCAGCAGAAGAGCAGTCTCCATTGACTTCTGCTCGGAGAATGTCACGTGAGCAGTCTGTACGTCACCCTCCGCACTGCCAACGTCAACACGATATGAATGCGCACCGCGGAGATGATAAGTATCTTCCACTTTATGTTGTTAGGTACACTGGTGTCACATCACTGTTGACAGTACCGAAAGTTCAGAGACGTAATGTGTTGACACATACTCTTTCTCAAGATTAATGCTTTCAATGGGTCCGGAGAACGAGAAGAAATCGTAAATGTCTTGAAGTGCTGCCTTGTCTGTAATTCCAGTCACCTTGACAGAGATCTGCAACGAGTGAGAGCCATTAGTCAGCACGAATACCGACGACAATGTTTTCGAAAAAAAAGACGATCCTCACCCCCATTGCGACGATGAAACACTATCGATCAACACTAAAATGTATTGCGGCCACGAATCCAATAAGCCAGCACCAGAGACGATTAACTTAATCCTCGAGATGTCCGTGTTCGGAAGCGGAATAACTAAAGACTTGGAACTGCAAGCAACAAGTTGGAATCTGCAAGGATCCCTTGAAGTTGCCCAACAGGTCTCAGCTGAATCGCTTGGTGCTTGCTCCCGCCAGCATGAGGGGATTAAAAAAATCTGCGTTTTAGCCGATCGCAGTACAGCGGTACACATTACCAAGTAGGTGTATTTTATAACAAAGTTCACCTTTAATGAAGCAGTATTATGTATGATGTACAATGATTATGCTGATATATCGTAAGCGTACATAACATGATCCTAGACAGAAAGTGGATAAAGGGGAAGAGAGACATTATGATATGCCTTATTATGAAAAAGGGGAAGACAACACATGATTATGCCTTATTATGATATAAGAATATTTTGACCAGACAAATATTTAGTCTAGAAAGTACCGTATGAAAACGCATTTTATGAGGGTATTTTTCATGATGACTAAGGTGGAAGTCTATTTTCTCACAAGTGAATGTTCTCGGCTGGATCTGGAAAGGCAATATCGTGTCATTCACTACACGAAAGCTCGAACAGTGTCCGGCCCCATCGAGGACAAGGAATCATTTGCGCTTCGGCCCTTGACTGAAATCGTCCGTCCTCCTCCCTCTCACTCTTGCTTATCTGACGAGGAAAAGAGACACACGGGCAGATCGTCTCTGTCTGACCATCCATCACATCATCTCTCTCCATCCGCCTGATCCATTTCAAGTATCGACCGCCATGGCTGCAAATGATTCTACTCTTCTTCTCGCCCTACTTATCCTCGCCACCCTCTTGCCAGTAGCTATCACCACAGAGAACCAAGCGAAGGATGACGACATTTCTCAGCTTCCCGACATCCCGGACGGCGACGATGGCGACATTGTGAATCTGAGCGAGGCGTCGTTCGACGAGGCTCTTGGGCAGCACGAGTACGTTCTCGCATTGCTGTACAACAGCTCGTGCCCGCGATGCAAGAACTACATGGTCCAGGTGAGCCAGCACCGCAGCGATTTTTGAGTCGAATCATGGATCGTACTACAGCACGAGCAGCGGCTCAGCACGAGGTTGAATGCGCCGCGCATTATGCGCACTGCAGCCGCGGTAACTCGCCTCGTCACGCACGTGCCGGCAAGTGTGCTTTGGTCCTGATGGTTGTTAGAAACCACGCACGTGGCAGCGAAACGCTTCCACTTTGCCCTCCACCCGTCCACGTCGCAATGACC
Organism: Closterium sp. Naga37s-1; assembly: GCA_947471745.1. Classification (NCBI taxonomy): domain Eukaryota; kingdom Viridiplantae; phylum Streptophyta; class Zygnematophyceae; order Desmidiales; family Closteriaceae; genus Closterium; species Closterium sp. Naga37s-1. The sequence continues at coordinate 155,134 of CANJKZ010000210.1, read as the reverse complement.
ACACAGGTTCTCCGCCTGAACTCCAATCCCCACCCCCTGATTCTTACATTCCCCACCCCTTGGTCCCCAATCCCCCCTCAACCCCCTCCCCAACCCCCTCCCCCCCACCCTTCCTCCCACCCGCAGCTGCGGGAAGCGGCGGCGGCCCTGAAGGAGGCGGGCGGGGGGGTGTTGGTGGGCAAGGTGGACGCGGTGCAGCACGCGGGGGTGCTGCAGAGGGCGGTCGCGGAGGGGGCTGGGGACGACGGCGAGCCGCCGCTGTTCGTGTGGGCGGAGAAGGGACGCCTGCAGCCGTGCGATGAGTTCCACAGGTGAGGGGGATGACATTTGAGGTCACTGTTGAGTCGACCCAAAAGCCAATCTGAATCGTCTGAAATGCCACACGAGTGTGTCCCACGATGGCACTGCGCCCGCTCTTTGTCCCTGTGGAGAGGAATTTCGCACACGTTGCACCGCTCACTCTCCTTTCGCGTCCTCTCTCCGCCATCCGCCCATCCCCCCTGCAGCGAGGACGTGGTGGCGTGGGTGACGCGGAAGAGCGGGCGCAGCGTGGCCGTGCTGGAGCCCGCCTCGCCCTCCGACCTGCCCCCTCTCGACTCGCTGCTGGACGACTCCGTGACTGCGCTCGCCCTCGCTCTCGTGCATGACACTCAGGTGAGCACAGCATGCAAGTGCGCACAGCATGCAAGTGCGCACATGAGCATGACATGCAGCGTGGCCGTGCTGGACCCTCCCTCGCTCTCCGACCTGCCCTCTCTCGACTCGCTGCTCAATTTCTCCGTCACTGCGCTCGCCCTCGCCCTCGTGCATGATGCTTAGGTGAGCAAGAGATGCAGGTGGGCACGAGATGCAGGTGGGCATGAGATGCAGGTGGGCATGAGATGCAGGTGGGCATGAGATGCAGGTGGGCATGAGATGCAGGTGGGCACGAGATGCAGGTGGGCATGAGATGCAGGTGGGCATGAGATGCAGGTGGGCATGAGATGCAGGTGGGCACGAGATGCAGGTGGGCATGAGATGCAGGTGGGCATGAGATGCAGGTGGGCACGAGATGCAGGTGGGCATGAGATGCAGGTGGGCATGAGATGCAGGTGGGCACGAGATGCAGGTGGGCATGAGATGCAGGTGGGCACGAGATGCAGGTGGGCATGAGATGCAGGTGGGCACGAGATGCAGGTGGGCATGAGATGCAGGTGGGCACGAGATGCAGGTGGGCATGAGATGCAGGTGGGCATGAGATGCAGGTGGGCACGAGATGCAGGTGGGCATGAGATGCAGGTGGGCATGAGATGCAGGTGGGCATGAGATGCAGGTGGGCACGAGATGCAGGTGGGCATGAGATGCAGGTGGGCACGAGATGCAGGTGGGCATGAGATGCAGGTGGGCATGAGATGCAGGTGGGCACGAGATGCAGGTGGGCATGAGATGCAGGTGGGCACGAGATGCAGGTGGGCATGAGATGCAGGTGGGCACGAGATGCAGGTGGGCACGAGATGCAGGTGGGCATGAGATGCAGGTGGGCATGAGATGCAGGTGGGCATGAGATGCAGGTGAAACCAGGGGAACCCAATTCACCGTCCTCCCTCCCTTTCTGTCCCCCCCTCTCCCCCCACTCCCAGGGCACAGCAGCAGCGGAGTTCAGGGGCGCGTCCAAGGACGTGGAGGGGGTGCGGTTCGCGCTCACCACGCACGCTGCAGTGGCCACCGCGCTGGGCTGGCAAGGGGACGCTGCTGCTGCCCTGGCGCGTGCAGGCGCGGAGGGGGCCGTGGTGGCCGTGCTCAAGAGCAGAACCGACACCTTCCTTCCCTTCCGTGCGCTGCTTGGCCCACCACACACGCGCCCCTGCATCCCCTCACACCCCCACACGCCCCAGCGTCCCCCAACCCCCCACTCCCCTGCATCCCAACTCGTTTCTGTTGCCAAGCCAACCCTCGCACTCTCGCTCAGACCTCTCTTCCTTCCAGTTCCCCTCATTCCGCCTGCTTGCCTCTCCATTCCCTCCTTCCCGTCCCTCCCTGCCATTGCTTTCCATCCTGCTGACCCATGATCCCATCCCTGTCAATCCCCTCCCGCAGAGGGACCACTGACGCGCAGGGCGATAGCAGAGTTTGTGCATGGCAACAGGCTGCCGCTCTTTGTGCACATGGGCGATGCTGCTGCGGAGCAGTTCGGCAAAAACACCAAGTGGCATGTGAGTTTGGGCATGGCAACACCGATCTCATTTCACGTGCATGGCGACAGGCTGCCGCTCTTTGTGCACATGGGCGATGCTGCTGCTGAGGAATTCGGGAAAAACACCAAGTGGCATGTGAGCGATGGGGTGGCAGCGTGGGAAGGCCGCACACGGCATATGAGGGAGTGGAGGGGCGCACAGGGCTTGTGAGCAGAGAAGGATAATGACTCACAAAAGTGGCTGGATGATTTGCCATGTTGCTCATTCCTCCCATGCCTACCCTTGCGAATGGCTTATCCAATCACACCTTTCATCCGGCCATGCCTTTCCACTGCCCATGCCTCCCTTGCCCTCTTTTCAGATCGTGATCTTCTGCCCGCGCACTGACTTCTCTCACTTTGAGGAAGCGCTGACTCCCCTGGCCAGGCAGCACGTGGGCAAGGTGAGCACGTGGGCAAGGTGAGCACGTGGGCAAGGTGAGCACGTGGGCAAGGTGAGCACGTGGGCAAGGTGAGCACGTGGGCAAGGTGAGCCCGTGGGCAAGGGTGGGGATGCACAGAGTGGCATGAAGGGTAAGCATGTGCTCCATGGCATGTGCACAGTGCACCGCAGCTCATCTGTTGCCGACATGCATGCCCTGCATGCAAACCCCCAGGTGTAGTTCACGGGCTGCCCTGCATGTTCTTAATGCTGGTGGACTCTGATAATGAAAGACACGCCAGGGCAGCCCGTGAACTACTCTTATCCCCCCCACGCACAGCATCTCATCTCTGTTCTCTCTCCGCATACCCTGCTTGCTGCCCTGCCTGCCCTGCATTCAACCCTCCCACCCCCCCAGGTGTTCTTCATGCTCGTGGACTCCAGTGACGAGGACACGTCAGGCCAGCCAATGGACTACTTTGGCATCCACGAGGGCGAGACGGCCGTGCTGGCTGTGGTCTCATACACGGAGGAGGGCGAGCACCACGAGTCCAAGCACCGCCTCGCAGGGGAACCCACTCCGGCTAACATGCAGGTCCGTTTGCCCGCTCGTGCGCGGCATTCAATCGTAAATCGTTATACGAGACGGCCGTGCTGGCTGTGCTCTCATACACGGAAGAGGGTGAGCACCATGAGTCCAAGCACCGCCTGGCAGGGGAACCCACTGCGGCCAACATGCAGGTGTGCCTGTCTGCACGCTCATGTGCCCTGCACAGCCTGCTTGCTCCCAACCACATGCTCCGCCATGTCCTGCCAAGTGCCTCCTTGAAACACAACTCACCCGTCCCCCTTCTCCCTTCTCTCCTTCCTCTCTCCCACGCTGCCGTGCCCACTCGCCTAGCCAGGAGTTCATAACAGCCTTCTTGGCAGGTGAACTGCCGCCCTACTACAAGTCCGACCCTGTCCCTGACCAGGTGCGTGGCCCCATGGCCCGTGGGGCAGGTGTGTGTGGCAGGGAAGGTGAGTGCTGTGCGCAGGTGCATGGTGAATGCTGTTTGAGAGCTTTCAAGGGTCCTACTTGGCAGGTGAGCTGCCGCCCTAGCACAAGCACGACCCTGTCCCTGACCAGGTGCGTGTCTGTGGGGCAGGTGTGTGGTGAACGCTGATTGACAATCCGCATTTCACATTCCAAGACAACCTTCTTGGTGGGCGACCTGCTGCCCGAGTACATTTGGGGTCTGAACGGCCACGTGTCATGGATGGAGTCGCCATGATGCATGGCAAGTTATCATGGTCTTGCATCTGTGCTCACCAGTTCACCCGCTTCCACCCCTCCCTTCCCTGTACACATGTGCGCCCAACCCTCCCACCTTCCTCCCCACACCCTCTACCCTGCTACCCTGCTCTTGCGGGGCAGAACGATGGTGTGGTGCGCACAGTGGTGGGCAGCACGTTTAAGGAGATTGTGATGGATGATTCCATGGACGTCATGCTCATGGTGGGTGCCAGGTGGTGCTGCTGGATGCGGTGTGGTGGTGCTGGGTGAGTGGTGGTGGTGTGTGGTGGGCAGCACGTACTACGAGCTTGCGATGGAGGTGGTTGTGGCAATGGGTGAGGGATGGTGACAGTGGGTGGGTGGTGGTAGGGATGAATGGGGTTGCCAAGGGAATGCTTTTAAAGCGAGAAGGATTTAAATGGTGACATGACATGCCATGCTGTTCCATGCACGCGTATGTGTGCGGACAAAGCAAAGGCTGTACAAATTACCACTACCATTACCATTACCATTGCAATTACCACTATTATTTTCACTACCATTACCACTAGCATTACCATTATCATTACCATTATCATTTTTACCACTACCATTACCATTACCATTACCACTACCATTACCATTACCATTACTATTACCATTACCGTTACCGTTACCGTTACCATTACCATAACCACTATAATTACCATTATTATTACCATAACCATTAAGAGCTTGCACGCGTGCAAAACCTCAAAAAGCTCGCATCCCCCACACCTTCCCAATCCGCCTCTCCGGCCTACATGCATGGGCAGTTGAGTGTTGCAGTCGAGTGTCCGACATGTGACTGCTGCCACACGTCTCGCATCTCCCCCCTCCCAATCCTCAACTCCACCCCACCTCCCTCACCCTTGCCATGGCAGCTGAGCTTTTCGGACGAGTGCCCGTCATGTGACCATCTGCTGCCGCACTTCACACGTCTGGCAGAGCGTCTCAACGACCGCCCCTCGCTGCTCTTCGCTGCCATGGACTTTGCCACCAATGAGGTGGCCGGCCTCGAGGTCAGTGTGTCTCTCCTTCCCTCCTCCCACCATTGCTGGCATCCATATCAAGGTCGATACCCCCTTGCTGCTCCGTCCGCGCCCTCTAAGTCCTCACCCTCTAAGTCCGCGCCCTCTAAGTGCGCGCCCTCTAAGTACGCGCCCTCCAAGTGCGCGCTCTCTAAGTGCGCGCCCTCTAAGTGCGCGCCCTCTAAGTGCGCGCCCTCTAAGTGCGCGCCCTCTAAGTGCGCGCCCTCTAAGTGCGCGCCCTCTAAGTGCGCGCCCTCTAAGTGCGCGCCCTCTAAGTGCGCGCCCTCTAAGTGCGCGCCCTCTAAGTGCGCGCCCTCTAAGTGCGCGCCCTCTAAGTGCGCGCCCTCCCTCTAAGTGCGCGCCCTCTAAGTGCGCGCCCTCCCTCTAAGTGCGCGCCCTCCCTCTAAGTGCGCGCCCTCTAAGTGCGCGACCTCTAAGTGCCCTCCCTCTAAGTGCGCGCCCTCTAAGTGCGCGCCCTCTAAGTGCGCGCCCTCTAAGTGCGCGCCCTCTAAGTGCGCGCCCTCTAAGTGCGCGCCCTCTAAGTGCGCGCCCTCTAAGTGCGCGCCCTCTAAGTGCGCGCCCTCTAAGTGCGCGCCCTCTAAGTGCGCGCCCTCTAAGTGCGCGCCCTCTAAGTGCGCGCCCTCTAAGTGCGCGCCCTCTAAGTGCGCGCCCTCTAAGTGCGCGCCCTCTAAGTGCGCGCCCTCTAAGTGCGCGCCCTTTAAGTGCGCGCCCTCTAAGTGCGCGCCCTCTAAGTGCTCGCCCTCTAAGTGCGCGCCCTCTAAGTGCGCGCCCTCTAAGTGCGCGCCCTCTAAGTGCGCGCCCTCTAAGTGCGCGCCCTCTAAGTGCGCGCCCTCCCTCTAAGTGCGCGCCCTCTAAGTGCGCGCCCTCTAAGTGCGCGCCCTCTAAGTGCGCGCCCTCTAAGTGCCCTCCCTCTAAGTGCGCGCCCTCTAAGTGCGCGCCCTCTAAGTGCGCGCCCTCTAAGTTCGCGCCCTCTAAGTGCGCGCCCTCTAAGTGCGCGCCCTCTAAGTGCGCGCCCTCTAAGTGCGCGCCCTCTAAGTGCGCGCCCTCTAAGTGCGCGCCCTCTAAGTGCGCGCCCTCCCTCTAAGTGCGCGCCCTCCCTCTAAGTGCGCGCCCTCTAAGTGCGCGCCCTCTAAGTGCGCGCCCTCTAAGTGCGCGCCCTCTAAGTGCGCGCCCTCTAAGTGCGCGCCCTCCCTCTAAGTGCGCGCCCTCTAAGTGCGCGCCCTCCCTCTAAGTGCGCGCCCTCCCTCTAAGTGCGCGCCCTCTAAGTGCGCGACCTCTAAGTGCCCTCCCTCTAAGTGCGCGCCCTCTAAGTGCGCGCCCTCTAAGTGCGCGCCCTCTAAGTGCGCGCCCTCTAAGTGCGCGCCCTCTAAGTGCGCGCCCTCCCTCTAAGTGCGCGCCCTCTAAGTGCGCGCCCTCCCTCTAAGTGCGCGCCCTCCCTCTAAGTGCGCGCCCTCTAAGTGCGCGACCTCTAAGTGCCCTCCCTCTAAGTGCGCGCCCTCTAAGTGCGCGCCCTCTAAGTGCGCGCCCTCTAAGTGCGCGCCCTCTAAGTGCGCGCCCTCTAAGTGCGCGCCCTCTAAGTGCGCGCCCTCCCTCTAAGTGCGCGCCCTCTAAGTGCGCGCCCTCCCTCTAAGTGCGCGCCCTCCCTCTAAGTGCGCGCCCTCTAAGTGCGCGACCTCTAAGTGCCCTCCCTCTAAGTGCGCGCCCTCTAAGTGCGCGCCCTCTAAGTGCGCGCCCTCTAAGTGCGCGCCCTCTAAGTGCGCGCCCTCTAAGTGCGCGCCCTCCCTCTAAGTGCGCGCCCTCTAAGTGCGCGCCCTCCCTCTAAGTGCGCGCCCTCCCTCTAAGTGCGCGCCCTCTAAGTGCGCGACCTCTAAGTGCCCTCCCTCTAAGTGCGCGCCCTCTAAGTGCGCGCCCTCTAAGTGCGCGCCCTCTAAGTGCGCGCCCTCTAAGTGCGCGCCCTCTAAGTTCGCGCCCTCTAAGTGCGCGCCCTCTAAGTGCGCGCCCTCTAAGTGCGCGCCCTCTAAGTGCGCGCCCTCTAAGTGCGCGCCCTTTAAGTGCGCGCCCTCTAAGTGCGCGCCCTCTAAGTGCTCGCCCTCTAAGTGCGCGCCCTCTAAGCGCCCTCCCTCTAAGTGCGCGCCCTCTAAGTGCGCGCCCTCTAAGTGCCCTCCCTCTAAGTGCGCGCCCTCTAAGTGCGCGCCCTCTAAGTGCGCGCCCTCCCTCTAAGTGCGCGCCCTCTAAGTGCGCGCCCTCTAAGTGCGCGCCCTCTAAGTGCGCGCCCTCTAAGTGCGCGCCCTCTAAGTGCGCGCCCTCTAAGTGCGCGCCCTCTAAGTGCGCGCCCTCTAAGTGCGCGCCCTCTAAGTGCGCGCCCTCTAAGTGCGCGCCCTCTAAGTGCGCGCCCTCTAAGTGCGCGCCCTCTAAGTGCGCGCCCTCTAAGTGCGCGCCCTCTAAGTGCGCGCCCTCCCTCTAAGTGCGCGCCCTCTAAGTGCGCGCCCTCCCTCTAAGTGCGCGCCCTCCCTCTAAGTGCGCGCCCTCTAAGTGCGCGACCTCTAAGTGCCCTCCCTCTAAGTGCGCGCCCTCTAAGTGCGCGCCCTCTAAGTGCGCGCCCTCTAAGTGCGCGCCCTCTAAGTGCGCGCCCTCTAAGTGCGCGCCCTCTAAGTGCGCGCCCTCTAAGTGCGCGCCCTCTAAGTGCGCGCCCTCTAAGTGCGCGCCCTCTAAGTGCGCGCCCTCTAAGTTCGCGCCCTCTAAGTGCGCGCCCTCTAAGTGCGCGCCCTCTAAGTGCGCGCCCTCTAAGTGCGCGCCCTCTAAGTGCGCGCCCTCTAAGTGCGCGCCCTCTAAGTGCGTGCCCTCTAAGTGCGCGCCCTCCAAGTGCGCGCCCTCCAAGTGCGCGCCCTCCAAGTGCGCGCCCTCCAAGTCGCGCCCTCCAAGTGCGCGCCCTCCAAGTGCGCGTCCTCTAAGTGCGCGCCCTCTAAGTGCGCGCCCTCTAAGTGCGCGCCCTCTAAGTGCGCGCCCTCTAAGTGCGCGCCCTCTAAGTGCGCGCCCTCTAAGTGCGCGCCCTCTAAGTGCGCGCCCTCTAAGTGCGCGCCCTCTAAGTGCGCGCCCTCTAAGTGCGCGCCCTCTAAGTGCGGGCCCTCTAAGTGCGCGCCCTCCAAGTGCGCGCCCTCCAAGTGCGCGCCCTCCAAGTGCGCGCCCTCCAAGTGCGCGCCCTCCAGTCGCGCCCTCCAAGTGCGCGCCCTCTAAGTGCGCGCCCTCTAAGTGCCCTCCCTCTAAGTGCGCGCCCTCTAAGTGCGCGCCCTCTAAGTGCGCGCCCTCCCTCTAAGTGCGCGCCCTCTAAGTGCGCGCCCTCTAAGTGCCCTCCCTCTAAGTGCGCGCCCTCTAAGTGCGCGCCCTCTAAGTGCGCGCCCTCCCTCTAAGTGCGCGCCCTCTAAGTGCCCTCCCTCTAAGTGCCCTCCCTCTAAGTGCGCGCCCTCTAAGTGCGCGCCCTCTAAGTGCGCGCCCTCTAAGTGCGCGCCCTCTAAGTGCGCGCCCTCTAAGTGCGCGCCCTCTAAGTGCGCGCCCTCCCTCTAAGTGCGCGCCCTCTAAGTGCGCGCCCTCCCTCTAAGTGCGCGCCCTCCCTCTAAGTGCGCGCCCTCTAAGTGCGCGACCTCTAAGTGCCCTCCCTCTAAGTGCGCGCCCTCTAAGTGCGCGCCCTCTAAGTGCGCGCCCTCTAAGTGCGCGCCCTCTAAGTGCGCGCCCTCTAAGTTCGCGCCCTCTAAGTGCGCGCCCTCTAAGTGCGCGCCCTCTAAGTGCGCGCCCTCTAAGTGCGCGCCCTCTAAGTGCGCGCCCTTTAAGTGCGCGCCCTCTAAGTGCGCGCCCTCTAAGTGCTCGCCCTCTAAGTGCGCGCCCTCTAAGCGCCCTCCCTCTAAGTGCGCGCCCTCTAAGTGCGCGCCCTCTAAGTGCCCTCCCTCTAAGTGCGCGCCCTCTAAGTGCGCGCCCTCTAAGTGCGCGCCCTCCCTCTAAGTGCGCGCCCTCTAAGTGCGCGCCCTCTAAGTGCGCGCCCTCTAAGTGCGCGCCCTCTAAGTGCGCGCCCTCTAAGTGCGCGCCCTCTAAGTGCGCGCCCTCTAAGTGCGCGCCCTCTAAGTGCGCGCCCTCTAAGTGCGCGCCCTCTAAGTGCGCGCCCTCTAAGTGCGCGCCCTCTAAGTGCGCGCCCTCTAAGTGCGCGCCCTCTAAGTGCGGCGCCCTCCCTCTAAGTGCGCGCCCTCTAAGTGCGCGCCCTCCCTCTAAGTGCGCGCCCTCCCTCTAAGTGCGCGCCCTCTAAGTGCGCGACCTCTAAGTGCCCTCCCTCTAAGTGCGCGCCCTCTAAGTGCGCGCCCTCTAAGTGCGCGCCCTCTAAGTGCGCGCCCTCTAAGTGCGCGCCCTCTAAGTGCGCGCCCTCTAAGTGCGCGCCCTCTAAGTGTGCGCCCGCTAAGTGCGCGCCCTCTAAGTGCGCGCCCTCTAAGTGCGCGCCCTCTAAGTTCGCGCCTTCTAAGTGCGCGCCCTCTAAGTGCGCGCCCTCTAAGTGCGCGCCCTCTAAGTGCGCGCCCTCTAAGTGCGCGCCCTCTAAGTGCGCGCCCTCTAAGTGCGTGCCCTCTAAGTGCGCGCCCTCCAAGTGCGCGCCCTCCAAGTGCGCGCCCTCCAAGTGCGCGCCCTCCAAGTCGCGCCCTCCAAGTGCGCGCCCTCCAAGTGCGCGTCCTCTAAGTGCGCGCCCTCTAAGTGCGCGCCCTCTAAGTGCGCGCCCTCTAAGTGCGCGCCCTCTAAGTGCGCGCCCTCTAAGTGCGCGCCCTCTAAGTGCGCGCCCTCTAAGTGCGCGCCCTCTAAGTGCGCGCCCTCTAAGTGCGCGCCCTCTAAGTGCGCGCCCTCTAAGTGCGCGCCCTCTAAGTGTGCGCCCGCTAAGTGCGCGCCCTCTAAGTGCGCGCCCTCTAAGTGCGCGCCCTCTAAGTGCGCGCCCTCTAAGTGCGCGCCCTCTAAGTGCGCGCCCTCTAAGTGCGCGCCCTCTAAGTGCGCGCCCTCTAAGTGCGCGCCCTCTAAGTGCGCGCCCTCTAAGTGCGCGCCCTCTAAGTGCGCGCCCTCTAAGTGCGCGCCCTCTAAGTGCGCGCCCTTTAAGTGCGCGCTCTCTAAGTGCGCGCCCTCTAAGTGCGCGCCCTCTAAGTGCGCGCCCTCTAAGTGCGCGCCCTCCCTCTAAGTGCGCGCCCTCCCTCTAAGTGCGCGCCCTCTAAGTGCGCGCCCTCTAAGTGCGCGCCCTCCCTCTAAGTGCGCGCCCTCCCTCTAAGTGCGCGCCCTCTAAGTGAGCGCCCTCTAAGTGCGCGCCCTCTAAGTGCGCGCCCTCTAAGTGCGCGCCCTCTAAGTGCGCGCCCTCTAAGTGCGCGCCCTCTAAGTGCGCGCCCTCTAAGTGCGCGCCCTCCCTCTAAGTGCGCGCCCTCCAAGTGCGCGCCCTCTAAGTGCGCGCCCTCCAAGTGCGCGCCCTCCAAGTGCGCGCCCTCCAAGTGCGCGCCCTCCAAGTGCGCGCCCTCCAAGTGCGCGCCCTCCAAGTGCGCGCCCTCCAAGTGCGCGCCCTCCAAGTGCGCGCCCTCCAAGTGCGCGCCCTCCAAGTGCGCGTCCTCCAAGTGCGCGCCCTCTAAGTGCGCGCCCTCTAAGTGCGCGCCCTCTAAGTGCGCGCCCTCTAAGTGCGCGCCCTCTAAGTGCGCGCCCTCTAAGTGCGCGCCCTCTAAGTGCGCGCCCTCTAAGTGCGCGCCCTCTAAGTGCGGGCCCTCTAAGTGCGCGCCCTCCAAGTGCGCGCCCTCCAAGTGCGCGCCCTCCAAGTGCGCGCCCTCCAAGTCGCGCCCTCCAAGTGCGCGCCCTCTAAGTGCGCGCCCTCTAAGTGCCCTCCCTCTAAGTGCGCGCCCTCTAAGTGCGCGCCCTCTAAGTGCGCGCCCTCCCTCTAAGTGCGCGCCCTCTAAGTGCGCGCCCTCTAAGTGCCCTCCCTCTAAGTGCGCGCCCTCTAAGTGCGCGCCCTCTAAGTGCGCGCCCTCCCTCTAAGTGCGCGCCCTCTAAGTGCCCTCCCTCTAAGTGCCCTCCCTCTAAGTGCGCGCCCTCTAAGTGCGCGCCCTCTAAGTGCGCGCCCTCTAAGTGCGCGCCCTCTAAGTGCGCGCCCTCTAAGTGCGCGCCCTCTAAGTGCGCGCCCTCTAAGTGCGCGCCCTCTAAGTGCGCGCCCTCTAAGTGCGCGCCCTCTAAGTGCGCGCCCTCTAAGTGCGCGCCCTCTAAGTGCGCGCCCTCTAAGTGCGCGCCCTCTAAGTGCGCGCCCTCTAAGTGCGCGCCCTCTAAGTGCGCGCCCTCTAAGTGCGCGCCCTCTAAGTGCGCGCCCTCCAAGTGCGCGCCCTCCAAGTGCGCGCCCTCCAAGTGCGCGCCCTCCAAGTGCGCGCCCTCTAAGTGCGCGCCCTCCAAGTGCGCGCCCTCCAAGTGCGCGCCCTCCAAGTGCGCGCCCTCCAAGTGCGCGCCCTCCAAGTGCGCGCCCTCTAAGTGCGCGCCCTCCAAGTGCGCGCCCTCTAAGTGCGCGCCCTCCAAGTGCGCGCCCTCCAAGTGCGCGCCCTCTAAGTGCGCGCCCTCTAAGTGCGCGCCCTCTAAGTGCGCGCCCTCTAAGTGCGCGCCCTCTAAGTGCGCGCCCTTTAAGTGCGCGCTCTCTAAGTGCGCGCCCTCTAAGTGCGCGCCCTCTAAGTGCGCGCCCTCTAAGTGCGCGCCCTCCCTCTAAGTGCGCGCCCTCCCTCTAAGTGCGCGCCCTCTAAGTGCGCGCCCTCTAAGTGCGCGCCCTCCCTCTAAGTGCGCGCCCTCCCTCTAAGTGCGCGCCCTCTAAGTGAGCGCCCTCTAAGTGCGCGCCCTCTAAGTGCGCGCCCTCTAAGTGCGCGCCCTCTAAGTGCGCGCCCTCTAAGTGCGCGCCCTCTAAGTGCGCGCCCTCCCTCTAAGTGCGCGCCCTCCAAGTGCGCGCCCTCTAAGTGCGCGCCCTCCAAGTGCGCGCCCTCCAAGTGCGCGCCCTCCAAGTGCGCGCCCTCCAAGTGCGCGCCCTCCAAGTGCGCGCCCTCCAAGTGCGCGCCCTCCAAGTGCGCGCCCTCTAAGTGCGCGCCCTCTAAGTGCGCGCCCTCTAAGTGCGCGCCCTCTAAGTGCGCGCCCTCTAAGTGCGCGTCCTCTAAGTGCGCGCCCTCTAAGTGCGCGCCCTCTAAGTGCGCGCCCTCTAAGTGCGCGCCCTCTAAGTGCCCTCCCTCTAAGTGTGCGCCCTCTAAGTGCGCGCCCTCTAAGTGCGCGCCCTCCCTCTAAGTGCGCGCCCTCTAAGTGCGCGCCCTCTAAGTGCGCGCCCTCTAAGTGCGCGCCCTCTAAGTGCGCGCCCTCTAAGTGCGCGCCCTCTAAGTTCGCGCCCTCTAAGTGCGCGCCCTCTAAGTGCGCGCCCTCTAAGTGCGCGCCCTCTAAGTGCGCGCCCTCTAAGTGCGCGCCCTCTAAGTGCGCGCCCTCTAAGTGCGCGCCCTCTAAGTGCGCGCCCTCTAAGTGCGCGCCCTCTAAGTGCGCGCCCTCTAAGTGCGCGCCCTCTAAGTGCGCGCCCTCTAAGTGCGCGCCCTCTAAGTGCGAGCCCTCTAAGTGCGCGCCCTCTAAGTGCGCGCCCTCTAAGTGCGCGCCCTCTAAGTGCGCGCCCTCTAAGTGCGCGCCCTCCCTCTAAGTGCGCGCCCTCCAAGTGCGCGCCCTCTAAGTGCGCGCCCTCCAAGTGCGCGCCCTCCAAGTGCGCGCCCTCCAAGTGCGCGCCCTCCAAGTGCGCGCCCTCCAAGTGCGCGCCCTCCAAGTGCGCGCCCTCTAAGTGCGCGCCCTCTAAGTGCGCGCCCTCTAAGTGCGCGCCCTCTAAGTGCGCGCCCTCTAAGTGCGCGCCCTCTAAGTGCGCGCCCTCTAAGTGCGTGCCCTCTAAGTGCGCGCCCTCCAAGTGCGCGCCCTCCAAGTGCGCGCCCTCCAAGTGCGCGCCCTCCAAGTGCGCGCCCTCCAAGTGCGCGCCCTCCAAGTGCGCGCCCTCCAAGTGCGCGCCCTCCAAGTGCGCGCCCTCCAAGTGCGCGCCCTCCAAGTGCGCGCCCTCCAAGTGCGCGCCCTCTAAGTGCGCGCCCTCTAAGTGCGCGCCCTCTAAGTGCGCGCCCTCTAAGTGCGCGCCCTCTAAGTGCGCGCCCTCTAAGTGCGCGCCCTCTAAGTGCGCGACCTCTAAGTGCGTGCCCTCTAAGTGCGCGCCCTCCAAGTGCGCGCCCTCCAAGTGCGCGCCCTCCAAGTCGCGCCCTCCAAGTGCGCGCCCTCCAAGTGCGCGTCCTCGAAGTGCGCGCCCTCTAAGTGCGCGCCCTCTAAGTGCGCGCCCTCTAAGTGCGCGCCCTCTAAGTGCGCGCCCTCCCTCTAAGTGCGCGCCCTCTAAGTGCGCGCCCTCTAAGTGCGCGCCCTCTAAGTGCGCGTCCTCTTAGTGCGCGCCCTCTAAGTGCGCGCCCTCTAAGTGCGCGACCTCTAAGTGCCCTCCCTCTAAGTGCGCGCCCTCTAAGTGCGCGCCCTCTAAGTGCGCGCCCTCTATGTGCGCGCCCTCTAAGTGCGCGCCCTCTAAGTGCGCGCCCTCCCTCTAAGTGCGCGCCCTCTAAGTGCGCGCCCTCCCTCTAAGTGCGCGCCCTCCCTCTAAGTGCGCGCCCTCCCTCTAAGTGCGCGCCCTCTAAGTGCGCGCCCTCCCTCTAAGTGCGCGCCCTCTAAGTGCGCGCCCTCTAAGTGCGCGACCTCTAAGTGCCCTCCCTCTAAGTGCGCGCCCTCTAAGTGCGCGCCCTCTAAGTGCGCGCCCTCTAAGTGCGCGCCCTCTAAGTGCGCGCCCTCCCTCTAAGTGCGCGCCCTCTAAGTGCGCGCCCTCCCTCTAAGTGCGCGCCCTCCCTCTAAGTGCGCGCCCTCTAAGTGCGCGACCTCTAAGTGCCCTCCCTCTAAGTGCGCGCCCTCTAAGTGCGCGCCCTCTAAGTGCGCGCCCTCTAAGTGCGCGCCCTCTAAGTGCGCGCCCTCTAAGTTCGCGCCCTCTAAGTGCGCGCCCTCTAAGTGCGCGCCCTCTAAGTGCGCGCCCTCTAAGTGCGCGCCCTCTAAGTGCGCGCCCTTTAAGTGCGCGCCCTCTAAGTGCGCGCCCTCTAAGTGCTCGCCCTCTAAGTGCGCGCCCTCTAAGCGCCCTCCCTCTAAGTGCGCGCCCTCTAAGTGCGCGCCCTCTAAGTGCCCTCCCTCTAAGTGCGCGCCCTCTAAGTACGCGCCCTCTAAGTGCGCGCCCTCCCTCTAAGTGCGCGCCCTCTAAGTGCGCGCCCTCTAAGTGCGCGCCCTCTAAGTGCGCGCCCTCTAAGTGCGCGCCCTCTAAGTGCGCGCCCTCTAAGTGCGCGCCCTCTAAGTGCGCGCCCTCTAAGTGCGCGCCCTCTAAGTGCGCGCCCTCTAAGTGCGCGCCCTCTAAGTGCGCGCCCTCTAAGTGCGCGCCCTCTAAGTGCGCGCCCTCTAAGTGCGCGCCCTCTAAGTGCGCGCCCTCCCTCTAAGTGCGCGCCCTCTAAGTGCGCGCCCTCCCTCTAAGTGCGCGCCCTCCCTCTAAGTGCGCGCCCTCTAAGTGCGCGACCTCTAAGTGCCCTCCCTCTAAGTGCGCGCCCTCTAAGTGCGCGCCCTCTAAGTGCGCGCCCTCTAAGTGCGCGCCCTCTAAGTGCGCGCCCTCTAAGTGCGCGCCCTCTAAGTGCGCGCCCTCTAAGTGTGCGCCCGCTAAGTGCGCGCCCTCTAAGTGCGCGCCCTCTAAGTGCGCGCCCTCTAAGTTCGCGCCCTCTAAGTGCGCGCCCTCTAAGTGCGCGCCCTCTAAGTGCGCGCCCTCTAAGTGCGCGCCCTCTAAGTGCGCGCCCTCTAAGTGCGCGCCCTCTAAGTGCGTGCCCTCTAAGTGCGCGCCCTCCAAGTGCGCGCCCTCCAAGTGCGCGCCCTCCAAGTGCGCGCCCTCCAAGTCGCGCCCTCCAAGTGCGCGCCCTCCAAGTGCGCGTCCTCTAAGTGCGCGCCCTCTAAGTGCGCGCCCTCTAAGTGCGCGCCCTCTAAGTGCGCGCCCTCTAAGTGCGCGCCCTCTAAGTGCGCGCCCTCTAAGTGCGCGCCCTCTAAGTGCGCGCCCTCTAAGTGCGCGCCCTCTAAGTGCGCGCCCTCTAAGGCCTCTAAGTGCGCGCCCTCCCTCTAAGTGCGCGCCCTCCCTCTAAGTGCGCGCCCTCTAAGTGCGCGCCCTCTAAGTGCGCGCCCTCCCTCTAAGTGCGCGCCCTCCCTCTAAGTGCGCGCCCTCTAAGTGAGCGCCCTCTAAGTGCGCGCCCTCTAAGTGCGCGCCCTCTAAGTGCGCGCCCTCTAAGTGCGCGCCCTCTAAGTGCGCGCCCTCTAAGTGCGCGCCCTCCCTCTAAGTGCGCGCCCTCCAAGTGCGCGCCCTCTAAGTGCGCGCCCTCCAAGTGCGCGCCCTCCAAGTGCGCGCCCTCCAAGTGCGCGCCCTCCAAGTGCGCGCCCTCCAAGTGCGCGCCCTCCAAGTGCGCGCCCTCCAAGTGCGCGCCCTCTAAGTGCGCGCCCTCTAAGTGCGCGCCCTCTAAGTGCGCGCCCTCTAAGTGCGCGCCCTCTAAGTGCGCGTCCTCTAAGTGCGCGCCCTCTAAGTGCGCGCCCTCTAAGTGCGCGCCCTCTAAGTGCGCGCCCTCTAAGTGCCCTCCCTCTAAGTGTGCGCCCTCTAAGTGCGCGCCCTCTAAGTGCGCGCCCTCCCTCTAAGTGCGCGCCCTCTAAGTGCGCGCCCTCTAAGTGCGCGCCCTCTAAGTGCGCGCCCTCTAAGTGCGCGCCCTCTAAGTGCGCGCCCTCTAAGTTCGCGCCCTCTAAGTGCGCGCCCTCTAAGTGCGCGCCCTCTAAGTGCGCGCCCTCTAAGTGCGCGCCCTCTAAGTGCGCGCCCTCTAAGTGCGCGCCCTCTAAGTGCGCGCCCTCTAAGTGCGCGCCCTCTAAGTGCGCGCCCTCTAAGTGCGCGCCCTCTAAGTGCGCGCCCTCTAAGTGCGCGCCCTCTAAGTGCGCGCCCTCTAAGTGCGAGCCCTCTAAGTGCGCGCCCTCTAAGTGCGCGCCCTCTAAGTGCGCGCCCTCTAAGTGCGCGCCTCCCTCTAAGTGCGCGCCCTCCAAGTGCGCGCCCTCTAAGTGCGCGCCCTCCAAGTGCGCGCCCTCCAAGTGCGCGCCCTCCAAGTGCGCGCCCTCCAAGTGCGCGCCCTCCAAGTGCGCGCCCTCCAAGTGCGCGCCCTCTAAGTGCGCGCCCTCTAAGTGCGCGCCCTCTAAGTGCGCGCCCTCTAAGTGCGCGCCCTCTAAGTGCGCGCCCTCTAAGTGCGCGCCCTCTAAGTGCGTGCCCTCTAAGTGCGCGCCCTCCAAGTGCGCGCCCTCCAAGTGCGCGCCCTCCAAGTGCGCGCCCTCCAAGTGCGCGCCCTCCAAGTGCGCGCCCTCCAAGTGCGCGCCCTCCAAGTGCGCGCCCTCCAAGTGCGCGCCCTCCAAGTGCGCGCCCTCCAAGTGCGCGCCCTCCAAGTGCGCGCCCTCCAAGTGCGCGCCCTCTAAGTGCGCGCCCTCTAAGTGCGCGCCCTCTAAGTGCGCGCCCTCTAAGTGCGCGCCCTCTAAGTGCGCGCCCTCTAAGTGCGCGCCCTCTAAGTGCGCGCCCTCTAAGTGCGCGACCTCTAAGTGCGTGCCCTCTAAGTGCGCGCCCTCCAAGTGCGCGCCCTCCAAGTGCGCGCCCTCCAAGTCGCGCCCTCCAAGTGCGCGCCCTCCAAGTGCGCGTCCTCGAAGTGCGCGCCCTCTAAGTGCGCGCCCTCTAAGTGCGCGCCCTCTAAGTGCGCGCCCTCTAAGTGCGCGCCCTCCCTCTAAGTGCGCGCCCTCTAAGTGCGCGCCCTCTAAGTGCGCGCCCTCTAAGTGCGCGTCCTCTTAGTGCGCGCCCTCTAAGTGCGCGCCCTCTAAGTGCGCGACCTCTAAGTGCCCTCCCTCTAAGTGCGCGCCCTCTAAGTGCGCGCCCTCTAAGTGCGCGCCCTCTATGTGCGCGCCCTCTAAGTGCGCGCCCTCTAAGTGCGCGCCCTCCCTCTAAGTGCGCGCCCTCTAAGTGCGCGCCCTCCCTCTAAGTGCGCGCCCTCCCTCTAAGTGCGCGCCCTCCCTCTAAGTGCGCGCCCTCTAAGTGCGCGCCCTCCCTCTAAGTGCGCGCCCTCTAAGTGCGCGCCCTCTAAGTGCGCGACCTCTAAGTGCCCTCCCTCTAAGTGCGCGCCCTCTAAGTGCGCGCCCTCTAAGTGCGCGCCCTCTAAGTGCGCGCCCTCTAAGTGCGCGCCCTCCCTCTAAGTGCGCGCCCTCTAAGTGCGCGCCCTCCCTCTAAGTGCGCGCCCTCCCTCTAAGTGCGCGCCCTCTAAGTGCGCGACCTCTAAGTGCCCTCCCTCTAAGTGCGCGCCCTCTAAGTGCGCGCCCTCTAAGTGCGCGCCCTCTAAGTGCGCGCCCTCTAAGTGCGCGCCCTCTAAGTTCGCGCCCTCTAAGTGCGCGCCCTCTAAGTGCGCGCCCTCTAAGTGCGCGCCCTCTAAGTGCGCGCCCTCTAAGTGCGCGCCCTTTAAGTGCGCGCCCTCTAAGTGCGCGCCCTCTAAGTGCTCGCCCTCTAAGTGCGCGCCCTCTAAGCGCCCTCCCTCTAAGTGCGCGCCCTCTAAGTGCGCGCCCTCTAAGTGCCCTCCCTCTAAGTGCGCGCCCTCTAAGTACGCGCCCTCTAAGTGCGCGCCCTCCCTCTAAGTGCGCGCCCTCTAAGTGCGCGCCCTCTAAGTGCGCGCCCTCTAAGTGCGCGCCCTCTAAGTGCGCGCCCTCTAAGTGCGCGCCCTCTAAGTGCGCGCCCTCTAAGTGCGCGCCCTCTAAGTGCGCGCCCTCTAAGTGCGCGCCCTCTAAGTGCGCGCCCTCTAAGTGCGCGCCCTCTAAGTGCGCGCCCTCTAAGTGCGCGCCCTCTAAGTGCGCGCCCTCTAAGTGCGCGCCCTCCCTCTAAGTGCGCGCCCTCTAAGTGCGCGCCCTCCCTCTAAGTGCGCGCCCTCCCTCTAAGTGCGCGCCCTCTAAGTGCGCGACCTCTAAGTGCCCTCCCTCTAAGTGCGCGCCCTCTAAGTGCGCGCCCTCTAAGTGCGCGCCCTCTAAGTGCGCGCCCTCTAAGTGCGCGCCCTCTAAGTGCGCGCCCTCTAAGTGCGCGCCCTCTAAGTGTGCGCCCGCTAAGTGCGCGCCCTCTAAGTGCGCGCCCTCTAAGTGCGCGCCCTCTAAGTTCGCGCCCTCTAAGTGCGCGCCCTCTAAGTGCGCGCCCTCTAAGTGCGCGCCCTCTAAGTGCGCGCCCTCTAAGTGCGCGCCCTCTAAGTGCGCGCCCTCTAAGTGCGTGCCCTCTAAGTGCGCGCCCTCCAAGTGCGCGCCCTCCAAGTGCGCGCCCTCCAAGTGCGCGCCCTCCAAGTCGCGCCCTCCAAGTGCGCGCCCTCCAAGTGCGCGTCCTCTAAGTGCGCGCCCTCTAAGTGCGCGCCCTCTAAGTGCGCGCCTCTAAGTGCGCGCCCTCTAAGTGCGCGCCCTCTAAGTGCGCGCCCTCTAAGTGCGCGCCCTCTAAGTGCGCGCCCTCTAAGTGCGCGCCCTCTAAGTGCGCGCCCTCTAAGTGCGCGCCCTCTAAGTGCGCGCCCTCTAAGTGCGCGCCCTCTAAGTGCGCGCCCTCTAAGTGCGCGCCCTCTAAGTGCGCGCCCTCTAAGTGCGCGCCCTCTAAGTGCGCGCCCTCTAAGTGCGCGCCCTCTAAGTGCGCGCCCTCTAAGTGCGCGCCCTCTAAGTGCGCGCCCTCTAAGTGCGCGCCCTCTAAGTGCGCGCCCTCTAAGTGCGCGCCCTCTAAGTGCGCGCCCTCTAAGTGCGCGCCCTCTAAGTGCGCGCCCTCTAAGTGCGCGCCCTCTAAGTGCGCGCCCTCTAAGTGCCCTCCCTCTAAGTGCGCGCCCTCTAAGTGCGCGCCCTCTAAGTGCGCGCCCTCTAAGTGCGCGCCCTCTAAGTGCGCGCCCTCTAAGTGCGCGCCCTCTAAGTGCGCGCCCTCTAAGTGCGCGCCCTCTAAGTGCGCGCCCTCCAAGTGCGCGCCCTCCAAGTGCGCGCCCTCCAAGTGCGCGCCCTCCAAGTGCGCGCCCTCCAAGTGCGCGCCCTCTAAGTGCGCGCCCTCCAAGTGCGCGCCCTCCAAGTGCGCGCCCTCTAAGTGCGTGCCCTCTAAGTGCGCGCCCTCTAAGTGCGCGCCCTCTAAGTGCGCGCCCTCTAAGTGCGCGCCCTTTAAGTGCGCGCTCTCTAAGTGCGCGCCCTCTAAGTGCGCGCCCTCTAAGTGCGCGCCCTCTAAGTGCGCGCCCTCCCTCTAAGTGCGCGCCCTCCCTCTAAGTGCGCGCCCTCTAAGTGCGCGCCCTCTAAGTGCGCGCCCTCCCTCTAAGTGCGCGCCCTCCCTCTAAGTGCGCGCCCTCTAAGTGAGCGCCCTCTAAGTGCGCGCCCTCTAAGTGCGCGCCCTCTAAGTGCGCGCCCTCTAAGTGCGCGCCCTCTAAGTGCGCGCCCTCTAAGTGCGCGCCCTCTAAGTGCGCGCCCTCTAAGTGCGCGCCCTCCCTCTAAGTGCGCGCCCTCCAAGTGCGCGCCCTCTAAGTGCGCGCCCTCCAAGTGCGCGCCCTCCAAGTGCGCGCCCTCCAAGTGCGCGCCCTCCAAGTGCGCGCCCTCCAAGTGCGCGCCCTCCAAGTGCGCGCCCTCTAAGTGCGCGCCCTCTAAGTGCGCGCCCTCTAAGTGCGCGCCCTCTAAGTGCGCGCCCTCCAAGTGCGCGCCCTCCAAGTGCGCGCCCTCCAAGTGCGCGCCCTCCAAGTGCGCGCCCTCCAAGTGCGCGCCCTCCAAGTGCGCGCCCTCCAAGTGCGCGCCCTCCAAGTGCGCGCCCTCCAAGTGCGCGCCCTCCAAGTGCGCGCCCTCCAAGTGCGCGCCCTCCAAGTGCGCGCCCTCCAAGTGCGCGCCCTCCAAGTGCGCGCCCTCTAAGTGCGCGCCCTCTAAGTGCACGCCCTCTAAGTGCGCGCCCTCTAAGTGCGCGCCCTCTAAGTGCGCGCCCTCTAAGTGCGCGCCCTCTAAGTGCGGGCCCTCTAAGTGCGCGCCCTCCAAGTGCGCGCCCTCCAAGTGCGCGCCCTCCAAGTGCGCGCCCTCCAAGTCGCGCCCTCCAAGTGCGCGCCCTCTAAGTGCGCGCCCTCTAAGTGCCCTCCCTCTAAGTGCGCGCCCTCTAAGTGCGCGCCCTCTAAGTGCGCGCCCTCCCTCTAAGTGCGCGCCCTCTAAGTGCGCGCCCTCTAAGTGCCCTCCCTCTAAGTGCGCGCCCTCTAAGTGCGCGCCCTCTAAGTGCGCGCCCTCCCTCTAAGTGCGCGCCCTCTAAGTGCCCTCCCTCTAAGTGCCCTCCCTCTAAGTGCGCGCCCTCTAAGTGCGCGCCCTCTAAGTGCGCGCCCTCTAAGTGCGCGCCCTCTAAGTGCGCGCCCTCTAAGTGCGCGCCCTCTAAGTGCGCGCCCTCTAAGTGCGCGCCCTCTAAGTGCGCGCCCTCTAAGTGCGCGCCCTCTAAGTGCGCGCCCTCTAAGTGCGCGCCCTCTAAGTGCGCGCCCTCTAAGTGCGCGCCCTCTAAGTGCGCGCCCTCTAAGTGCGCGCCCTCTAAGTGCGCGCCCTCTAAGTGCGCGCCTCTAAGTGCGCGCCCTCCAAGTGCCGCCCTCCAAGTGCGCGCCCTCCAAGTGCGCGCCCTCCAAGTGCGCGCCCTCTAAGTGCGCGCCCTCCAAGTGCGCGCCCTCCAAGTGCGCGCCCTCCAAGTGCGCGCCCTCCAAGTGCGCGCCCTCCAAGTGCGCGCCCTCTAAGTGCGCGCCCTCCAAGTGCGCGCCCCTCTAAGTGCGCGCCCTCCAAGTGCGCGCCCTCCAAGTGCGCGCCCTCTAAGTGCGCGCCCTCTAAGTGCGCGCCCTCTAAGTGCGCGCCCTCTAAGTGCGCGCCCTCTAAGTGCGCGCCCTTTAAGTGCGCGCTCTCTAAGTGCGCGCCCTCTAAGTGCGCGCCCTCTAAGTGCGCGCCCTCTAAGTGCGCGCCCTCCCTCTAAGTGCGCGCCCTCCCTCTAAGTGCGCGCCCTCTAAGTGCGCGCCCTCTAAGTGCGCGCCCTCCCTCTAAGTGCGCGCCCTCCCTCTAAGTGCGCGCCCTCTAAGTGAGCGCCCTCTAAGTGCGCGCCCTCTAAGTGCGCGCCCTCTAAGTGCGCGCCCTCTAAGTGCGCGCCCTCTAAGTGCGCGCCCTCTAAGTGCGCGCCCTCTAAGTGCGCGCCCTCCCTCTAAGTGCGCGCCCTCCAAGTGCGCGCCCTCTAAGTGCGCGCCCTCCAAGTGCGCGCCCTCCAAGTGCGCGCCCTCCAAGTGCGCGCCCTCCAAGTGCGCGCCCTCCAAGTGCGCGCCCTCCAAGTGCGCGCCCTCCAAGTGCGCGCCCTCTAAGTGCGCGCCCTCTAAGTGCGCGCCCTCTAAGTGTGCGCCCGCTAAGTGCGCGCCCTCTAAGTGCGCGCCCTCTAAGTGCGCGCCCTCTAAGTGCGCGCCCTCTAAGTGCGCGCCCTCTAAGTGCGCGCCCTCTAAGTGCGCGCCCTCTAAGTGCGCGCCCTCTAAGTGCCCCTAAGTGCCTCCCTCTAAGTGTGCGCCCTCTAAGTGCGCGCCCTCTAAGTGCGCGCCCTCCCTCTAAGTGCGCGCCCTCTAAGTGCGCGCCCTCTAAGTGCGCGCCCTCTAAGTGCGCGCCCTCTAAGTGTGCGCCCGCTAAGTGCACGCCCTCTAAGTGCGCGCCCTCTAAGTGCGCGCTCTCTAAGTGCGCGCCTGCTAAGTGTGCGCCCGCTAAGTGCACGCCCTCTAAGTGCGCGCCCTCTAAGTGCGCGCCCTTTAAGTGCGCGCTCTCTAAGTGCGCGCCCTCTAAGTGCGCGCCCTCTAAGTGCGCGCCCTCTAAGTGCGCGCCCTCCCTCTAAGTGCGCGCCCTCCCTCTAAGTGCGCGCCCTCTAAGTGCGCGCCCTCTAAGTGCGCGCCCTCCCTCTAAGTGCGCGCCCTCCCTCTAAGTGCGCGCCCTCTAAGTGAGCGCCCTCTAAGTGCGCGCCCTCTAAGTGCGCGCCCTCTAAGTGCGCGCCCTCTAAGTGCGCGCCCTCTAAGTGCGCGCCCTCTAAGTGCGCGCCCTCTAAGTGCGCGCCCTCTAAGTGCGCGCCCTCCCTCTAAGTGCGCGCCCTCCAAGTGCGCGCCCTCTAAGTGCGCGCCCTCCAAGTGCGCGCCCTCCAAGTGCGCGCCCTCCAAGTGCGCGCCCTCCAAGTGCGCGCCCTCCAAGTGCGCGCCCTCCAAGTGCGCGCCCTCTAAGTGCGCGCCCTCTAAGTGCGCGCCCTCTAAGTGCGCGCCCTCTAAGTGCGCGCCCTCCAAGTGCGCGCCCTCCAAGTGCGCGCCCTCCAAGTGCGCGCCCTCCAAGTGCGCGCCCTCCAAGTGCGCGCCCTCCAAGTGCGCGCCCTCCAAGTGCGCGCCCTCCAAGTGCGCGCCCTCCAAGTGCGCGCCCTCCAAGTGCGCGCCCTCCAAGTGCGCGCCCTCCAAGTGCGCGCCCTCCAAGTGCGCGCCCTCTAAGTGCGCGCCCTCTAAGTGCGCGCCCTCTAAGTGCGCGCCCTCTAAGTGCGCGCCCTCTAAGTGCGCGCCCTCTAAGTGCGCGCCCTCTAAGTGCGCGCCCTCTAAGTGCGCGCCCTCTAAGTGCGGGCCCTCTAAGTGCGCGCCCTCCAAGTGCGCGCCCTCCAAGTGCGCGCCCTCCAAGTGCGCGCCCTCCAAGTCGCGCCCTCCAAGTGCGCGCCCTCTAAGTGCGCGCCCTCTAAGTGCCCTCCCTCTAAGTGCGCGCCCTCTAAGTGCGCGCCCTCTAAGTGCGCGCCCTCCCTCTAAGTGCGCGCCCTCTAAGTGCGCGCCCTCTAAGTGCCCTCCCTCTAAGTGCGCGCCCTCTAAGTGCGCGCCCTCTAAGTGCGCGCCCTCCCTCTAAGTGCGCGCCCTCTAAGTGCCCTCCCTCTAAGTGCCCTCCCTCTAAGTGCGCGCCCTCTAAGTGCGCGCCCTCTAAGTGCAGTGCGCGCCCTCTAAGTGCGCGCCCTCTAAGTGCGCGCCCTCTAAGTGCGCGCCCTCTAAGTGCGCGCCCTCTAAGTGCGCGCCCTCTAAGTGCGCGCCCTCTAAGTGCGCGCCCTCTAAGTGCGCGCCCTCTAAGTGCGCGCCCTCTAAGTGCGCGCCCTCTAAGTGCGCGCCCTCTAAGTGCGCGCCCTCTAAGTGCGCGCCCTCCAAGTGCGCGCCCTCCAAGTGCGCGCCCTCCAAGTGCGCGCCCTCCAAGTGCGCGCCCTCTAAGTGCGCGCCCTCCAAGTGCGCGCCCTCCAAGTGCGCGCCCTCCAAGTGCGCGCCCTCCAAGTGCGCGCCCTCTAAGTGCGCGCCCTCTAAGTGCGCGCCCTCTAAGTGCGCGCCCTCTAAGTGCGCGCCCTCTAAGTGCGCGCCCTCTAAGTGCGCGCCCTCTAAGTGCGCGCCCTCTAAGTGCGCGCCCTCTAAGTGCGGGCCCTCTAAGTGCGCGCCCTCCAAGTGCGCGCCCTCCAAGTGCGCGCCCTCCAAGTGCGCGCCCTCCAAGTCGCGCCCTCCAAGTGCGCGCCCTCTAAGTGCGCGCCCTCTAAGTGCCCTCCCTCTAAGTGCGCGCCCTCTAAGTGCGCGCCCTCTAAGTGCGCGCCCTCCCTCTAAGTGCGCGCCCTCCAAGTGCGCGCCCTCTAAGTGCGCGCCCTCCAAGTGCGCGCCCTCCAAGTGCGCGCCCTCCAAGTGCGCGCCCTCCAAGTGCGCGCCCTCCAAGTGCGCGCCCTCCAAGTGCGCGCCCTCCAAGTGCGCGCCCTCTAAGTGCGCGCCCTCTAAGTGCGCGCCCTCTAAGTGTGCGCCCGCTAAGTGCGCGCCCTCTAAGTGCGCGCCCTCTAAGTGCGCGCCCTCTAAGTGCGCGCCCTCTAAGTGCGCGCCCTCTAAGTGCGCGCCCTCTAAGTGCGCGCCCTCTAAGTGCGCGCCCTCTAAGTGCGCGCCCTCTAAGTGCCCTCCCTCTAAGTGTGCGCCCTCTAAGTGCGCGCCCTCTAAGTGCGCGCCCTCCCTCTAAGTGCGCGCCCTCTAAGTGCGCGCCCTCTAAGTGCGCGCCCTCTAAGTGCGCGCCCTCTAAGTGTGCGCCCGCTAAGTGCACGCCCTCTAAGTGCGCGCCCTCTAAGTGCGCGCTCTCTAAGTGCGCGCCTGCTAAGTGTGCGCCCGCTAAGTGCACGCCCTCTAAGTGCGCGCCCTCTAAGTGCGCGCCCTCTAAGTGCGCGCCCTCTAAGTGCGCGCCCTCTAAGTGCGCGCCCTCTAAGTGCGCGCCCTCTAAGTGCGCGCCCTCCCTCTAAGTGCGCGCCCTCCAAGTGCGCGCCCTCTAAGTGCGCGCCCTCCAAGTGCGCGCCCTCCAAGTGCGCGCCCTCCAAGTGCGCGCCCTCCAAGTGCGCGCCCTCCAAGTGCGCGCCCTCCAAGTGCGCGCCCTCTAAGTGCGCGCCCTCTAAGTGCGCGCCCCTCTAAGTGCGCGCCCTCTAAGTGCGCGCCCTCCAAGTGCGCGCCCTCCAAGTGCGCGCCCTCCAAGTGCGCGCCCTCCAAGTGCGCGCCCTCCAAGTGCGCGCCCTCCAAGTGCGCGCCCTCCAAGTGCGCGCCCTCCAAGTGCGCGCCCTCCAAGTGCGCGCCCTCCAAGTGCGCGCCCTCCAAGTGCGCGCCCTCCAAGTGCGCGCCCTCCAAGTGCGCGCCCTCCAAGTGCGCGCCCTCTAAGTGCGCGCCCTCTAAGTGCGCGCCCTCTAAGTGCGCGCCCTCTAAGTGCGCGCCCTCTAAGTGCGCGCCCTCTAAGTGCGCGCCCTCTAAGTGCGCGCCCTCTAAGTGCGCGCCCTCTAAGTGCGGGCCCTCTAAGTGCGCGCCCTCCAAGTGCGCGCCCTCCAAGTGCGCGCCCTCCAAGTGCGCGCCCTCCAAGTCGCGCCCTCCAAGTGCGCGCCCTCTAAGTGCGCGCCCTCTAAGTGCCCTCCCTCTAAGTGCGCGCCCTCTAAGTGCGCGCCCTCTAAGTGCGCGCCCTCCCTCTAAGTGCGCGCCCTCTAAGTGCGCGCCCTCTAAGTGCCCTCCCTCTAAGTGCGCGCCCTCTAAGTGCCCTCCCTCTAAGTGCCCTCCCTCTAAGTGCGCGCCCTCTAAGTGCGCGCCCTCTAAGTGCGCGCCCTCTAAGTGCGCGCCCTCTAAGTGCGCGCCCTCTAAGTGCGCGCCCTCTAAGTGCGCGCCCTTTAAGTGCGCGCTCTCTAAGTGCGCGCCCTCTAAGTGCGCGCCCTCTAAGTGCGCGCCCTCTAAGTGCGCGCCCTCCCTCTAAGTGCGCGCCCTCCCTCTAAGTGCGCGCCCTCTAAGTGCGCGCCCTCTAAGTGCGCGCCCTCCCTCTAAGTGCGCGCCCTCCCTCTAAGTGCGCGCCCTCTAAGTGAGCGCCCTCTAAGTGCGCGCCCTCTAAGTGCGCGCCCTCTAAGTGCGCGCCCTCTAAGTGCGCGCCCTCTAAGTGCGCGCCCTCTAACTAAGTGCGCGCCCTCCCTCTAAGTGCGCGCCCTCCAAGTGCGCGCCCTCTAAGTGCGCGCCCTCCAAGTGCGCGCCCTCCAAGTGCGCGCCCTCCAAGTGCGCGCCCTCCAAGTGCGCGCCCTCCAAGTGCGCGCCCTCCAAGTGCGCGCCCTCCAAGTGCGCGCCCTCTAAGTGCGCGCCCTCTAAGTGCGCGCCCTCTAAGTGTGCGCCCGCTAAGTGCGCGCCCTCTAAGTGCGCGCCCTCTAAGTGCGCGCCCTCTAAGTGCGCGCCCTCTAAGTGCGCGCCCTCTAAGTGCGCGCCCTCTAAGTGCGCGCCCTCTAAGTGCGCGCCCTCTAAGTGCCCTCCCTCTAAGTGCGCGCCCTCTAAGTGCGCGCCCTCTAAGTGCGCGCCCTCCCTCTAAGTGCGCGCCCTCTAAGTGCCCTCCCTCTAAGTGCCCTCCCTCTAAGTGCGCGCCCTCTAAGTGCGCGCCCTCTAAGTGCGCGCCCTCTAAGTGCGCGCCCTCTAAGTGCGCGCCCTCTAAGTGCGCGCCCTCTAAGTGCGCGCCCTTTAAGTGCGCGCTCTCTAAGTGCGCGCCCTCTAAGTGCGCGCCCTCTAAGTGCGCGCCCTCTAAGTGCGCGCCCTCCCTCTAAGTGCGCGCCCTCCCTCTAAGTGCGCGCCCTCTAAGTGCGCGCCCTCTAAGTGCGCGCCCTCCCTCTAAGTGCGCGCCCTCCCTCTAAGTGCGCGCCCTCTAAGTGAGCGCCCTCTAAGTGCGCGCCCTCTAAGTGCGCGCCCTCTAAGTGCGCGCCCTCTAAGTGCGCGCCCTCTAAGTGCGCGCCCTCTAAGTGCGCGCCCTCTAAGTGCGCGCCCTCCCTCTAAGTGCGCGCCCTCCAAGTGCGCGCCCTCTAAGTGCGCGCCCTCCAAGTGCGCGCCCTCCAAGTGCGCGCCCTCCAAGTGCGCGCCCTCCAAGTGCGCGCCCTCCAAGTGCGCGCCCTCCAAGTGCGCGCCCTCTAAGTGCGCGCCCTCTAAGTGCGCGCCCTCTAAGTGCGCGCCCTCTAAGTGTGCGCCCGCTAAGTGCGCGCCCTCTAAGTGCGCGCCCTCTAAGTGCGCGCCCTCTAAGTGCGCGCCCTCTAAGTGCGCGCCCTCTAAGTGCGCGCCCTCTAAGTGCGCGCCCTCTAAGTGCGCGCCCTCTAAGTGCGCGCCCTCTAAGTGCCCTCCCTCTAAGTGTGCGCCCTCTAAGTGCGCGCCCTCTAAGTGCGCGCCCTCCCTCTAAGTGCGCGCCCTCTAAGTGCGCGCCCTCTAAGTGCGCGCCCTCTAAGTGCGCGCCCTCTAAGTGTGCGCCCGCTAAGTGCACGCCCTCTAAGTGCGCGCCCTCTAAGTGCGCGCTCTCTAAGTGCGCGCCTGCTAAGTGTGCGCCCGCTAAGTGCACGCCCTCTAAGTGCGCGCCCTCTAAGTGCGCGCCCTTTAAGTGCGCGCTCTCTAAGTGCGCGCCCTCTAAGTGCGCGCCCTCTAAGTGCGCGCCCTCTAAGTGCGCGCCCTCCCTCTAAGTGCGCGCCCTCCCTCTAAGTGCGCGCCCTCTAAGTGCGCGCCCTCTAAGTGCGCGCCCTCCCTCTAAGTGCGCGCCCTCCCTCTAAGTGCGCGCCCTCTAAGTGAGCGCCCTCTAAGTGCGCGCCCTCTAAGTGCGCGCCCTCTAAGTGCGCGCCCTCTAAGTGCGCGCCCTCTAAGTGCGCGCCCTCTAAGTGCGCGCCCTCTAAGTGCGCGCCCTCTAAGTGCGCGCCCTCCCTCTAAGTGCGCGCCCTCCAAGTGCGCGCCCTCTAAGTGCGCGCCCTCCAAGTGCGCGCCCTCCAAGTGCGCGCCCTCCAAGTGCGCGCCCTCCAAGTGCGCGCCCTCCAAGTGCGCGCCCTCCAAGTGCGCGCCCTCTAAGTGCGCGCCCTCTAAGTGCGCGCCCTCTAAGTGCGCGCCCTCTAAGTGCGCGCCCTCCAAGTGCGCGCCCTCCAAGTGCGCGCCCTCCAAGTGCGCGCCCTCCAAGTGCGCGCCCTCCAAGTGCGCGCCCTCCAAGTGCGCGCCCTCCAAGTGCGCGCCCTCCAAGTGCGCGCCCTCCAAGTGCGCGCCCTCCAAGTGCGCGCCCTCCAAGTGCGCGCCCTCCAAGTGCGCGCCCTCCAAGTGCGCGCCCTCTAAGTGCGCGCCCTCTAAGTGCGCGCCCTCTAAGTGCGCGCCCTCTAAGTGCGCGCCCTCTAAGTGCGCGCCCTCTAAGTGCGCGCCCTCTAAGTGCGCGCCCTCTAAGTGCGCGCCCTCTAAGTGCGGGCCCTCTAAGTGCGCGCCCTCCAAGTGCGCGCCCTCCAAGTGCGCGCCCTCCAAGTGCGCGCCCTCCAAGTCGCGCCCTCCAAGTGCGCGCCCTCTAAGTGCGCGCCCTCTAAGTGCCCTCCCTCTAAGTGCGCGCCCTCTAAGTGCGCGCCCTCTAAGTGCGCGCCCTCCCTCTAAGTGCGCGCCCTCTAAGTGCGCGCCCTCTAAGTGCCCTCCCTCTAAGTGCGCGCCCTCTAAGTGCGCGCCCTCTAAGTGCGCGCCCTCCCTCTAAGTGCGCGCCCTCTAAGTGCCCTCCCTCTAAGTGCCCTCCCTCTAAGTGCGCGCCCTCTAAGTGCGCG
This sequence comes from Closterium sp. Naga37s-1, assembly GCA_947471745.1. Lineage (NCBI taxonomy): Eukaryota > Viridiplantae > Streptophyta > Zygnematophyceae > Desmidiales > Closteriaceae > Closterium > Closterium sp. Naga37s-1. The sequence goes on along the minus strand of CANJKZ010000210.1, from coordinate 126,997 downwards.
CCCTCTAAGTGCGCGCCCTCTAAGTGCGCGCCCTCTAAGTGCGCGCCCTCTAAGTGCGCGCCCTCTAAGTGCGCGCCCTCTAAGTGCGCGCCCTCTAAGTGCGCGCCCTCTAAGTGCGCGCCCTCTAAGTGCGCGCCCTCTAAGTGCGCGCCCTCTAAGTGCGCGCCCTCTAAGTGCGCGCCCTCTAAGTGCGCGCCCTCTAAGTGCGCGCCCTCTAAGTGCGCGCCCTCTAAGTGCGCGCCCTCCAAGTGCGCGCCCTCCAAGTGCGCGCCCTCCAAGTGCGCGCCCTCCAAGTGCGCGCCCTCTAAGTGCGCGCCCTCCAAGTGCGCGCCCTCCAAGTGCGCGCCCTCCAAGTGCGCGCCCTCTAAGTGCGCGCCCTCTAAGTGCGCGCCCTCTAAGTGCGCGCCCTCTAAGTGCGCGCCCTCTAAGTGCGCGCCCTCTAAGTGCGCGCCCTCTAAGTGCGCGCCCTCTAAGTGCGCGCCCTCTAAGTGCGGGCCCTCTAAGTGCGCGCCCTCCAAGTGCGCGCCCTCCAAGTGCGCGCCCTCCAAGTGCGCGCCCTCCAAGTCGCGCCCTCCAAGTGCGCGCCCTCTAAGTGCGCGCCCTCTAAGTGCCCTCCCTCTAAGTGCGCGCCCTCTAAGTGCGCGCCCTCTAAGTGCGCGCCCTCCCTCTAAGTGCGCGCCCTCCAAGTGCGCGCCCTCTAAGTGCGCGCCCTCCAAGTGCGCGCCCTCCAAGTGCGCGCCCTCCAAGTGCGCGCCCTCCAAGTGCGCGCCCTCCAAGTGCGCGCCCTCCAAGTGCGCGCCCTCCAAGTGCGCGCCCTCTAAGTGCGCGCCCTCTAAGTGCGCGCCCTCTAAGTGTGCGCCCGCTAAGTGCGCGCCCTCTAAGTGCGCGCCCTCTAAGTGCGCGCCCTCTAAGTGCGCGCCCTCTAAGTGCGCGCCCTCTAAGTGCGCGCCCTCTAAGTGCGCGCCCTCTAAGTGCGCGCCCTCTAAGTGCGCGCCCTCTAAGTGCCCTCCCTCTAAGTGTGCGCCCTCTAAGTGCGCGCCCTCTAAGTGCGCGCCCTCCCTCTAAGTGCGCGCCCTCTAAGTGCGCGCCCTCTAAGTGCGCGCCCTCTAAGTGCGCGCCCTCTAAGTGTGCGCCCGCTAAGTGCACGCCCTCTAAGTGCGCGCCCTCTAAGTGCGCGCTCTCTAAGTGCGCGCCTGCTAAGTGTGCGCCCGCTAAGTGCACGCCCTCTAAGTGCGCGCCCTCTAAGTGCGCGCCCTCTAAGTGCGCGCCCTCTAAGTGCGCGCCCTCTAAGTGCGCGCCCTCTAAGTGCGCGCCCTCTAAGTGCGCGCCCTCCCTCTAAGTGCGCGCCCTCCAAGTGCGCGCCCTCTAAGTGCGCGCCCTCCAAGTGCGCGCCCTCCAAGTGCGCGCCCTCCAAGTGCGCGCCCTCCAAGTGCGCGCCCTCCAAGTGCGCGCCCTCCAAGTGCGCGCCCTCTAAGTGCGCGCCCTCTAAGTGCGCGCCCTCTAAGTGCGCGCCCTCTAAGTGCGCGCCCTCCAAGTGCGCGCCCTCCAAGTGCGCGCCCTCCAAGTGCGCGCCCTCCAAGTGCGCGCCCTCCAAGTGCGCGCCCTCCAAGTGCGCGCCCTCCAAGTGCGCGCCCTCCAAGTGCGCGCCCTCCAAGTGCGCGCCCTCCAAGTGCGCGCCCTCCAAGTGCGCGCCCTCCAAGTGCGCGCCCTCCAAGTGCGCGCCCTCCAAGTGCGCGCCCTCTAAGTGCGCGCCCTCTAAGTGCGCGCCCTCTAAGTGCGCGCCCTCTAAGTGCGCGCCCTCTAAGTGCGCGCCCTCTAAGTGCGCGCCCTCTAAGTGCGCGCCCTCTAAGTGCGGGCCCTCTAAGTGCGCGCCCTCCAAGTGCGCGCCCTCCAAGTGCGCGCCCTCCAAGTGCGCGCCCTCCAAGTCGCGCCCTCCAAGTGCGCGCCCTCTAAGTGCGCGCCCTCTAAGTGCCCTCCCTCTAAGTGCGCGCCCTCTAAGTGCGCGCCCTCTAAGTGCGCGCCCTCCCTCTAAGTGCGCGCCCTCTAAGTGCGCGCCCTCTAAGTGCCCTCCCTCTAAGTGCGCGCCCTCTAAGTGCGCGCCCTCTAAGTGCGCGCCCTCCCTCTAAGTGCGCGCCCTCTAAGTGCCCTCCCTCTAAGTGCCCTCCCTCTAAGTGCGCGCCCTCTAAGTGCGCGCCCTCTAAGTGCGCGCCCTCTAAGTGCGCGCCCTCTAAGTGCGCGCCCTCTAAGTGCGCGCCCTCTAAGTGCGCGCCCTCTAAGTGCGCGCCCTCTAAGTGCGCGCCCTCTAAGTGCGCGCCCTCTAAGTGCGCGCCCTCTAAGTGCGCGCCCTCTAAGTGCGCGCCCTCTAAGTGCGCGCCCTCTAAGTGCGCGCCCTCTAAGTGCGCGCCCTCTAAGTGCGCGCCCTCTAAGTGCGCGCCCTCTAAGTGCGCGCCCTCCAAGTGCGCGCCCTCCAAGTGCGCGCCCTCCAAGTGCGCGCCCTCCAAGTGCGCGCCCTCTAAGTGCGCGCCCTCCAAGTGCGCGCCCTCCAAGTGCGCGCCCTCCAAGTGCGCGCCCTCCAAGTGCGCGCCCTCCAAGTGCGCGCCCTCTAAGTGCGCGCCCTCCAAGTGCGCGCCCTCTAAGTGCGCGCCCTCCAAGTGCGCGCCCTCCAAGTGCGCGCCCTCTAAGTGCGCGCCCTCTAAGTGCGCGCCCTCTAAGTGCGCGCCCTCTAAGTGCGCGCCCTCTAAGTGCGCGCCCTTTAAGTGCGCGCTCTCTAAGTGCGCGCCCTCTAAGTGCGCGCCCTCTAAGTGCGCGCCCTCTAAGTGCGCGCCCTCCCTCTAAGTGCGCGCCCTCCCTCTAAGTGCGCGCCCTCTAAGTGCGCGCCCTCTAAGTGCGCGCCCTCCCTCTAAGTGCGCGCCCTCCCTCTAAGTGCGCGCCCTCTAAGTGAGCGCCCTCTAAGTGCGCGCCCTCTAAGTGCGCGCCCTCTAAGTGCGCGCCCTCTAAGTGCGCGCCCTCTAAGTGCGCGCCCTCTAAGTGCGCGCCCTCTAAGTGCGCGCCCTCCCTCTAAGTGCGCGCCCTCCAAGTGCGCGCCCTCTAAGTGCGCGCCCTCCAAGTGCGCGCCCTCCAAGTGCGCGCCCTCCAAGTGCGCGCCCTCCAAGTGCGCGCCCTCCAAGTGCGCGCCCTCCAAGTGCGCGCCCTCCAAGTGCGCGCCCTCTAAGTGCGCGCCCTCTAAGTGCGCGCCCTCTAAGTGTGCGCCCGCTAAGTGCGCGCCCTCTAAGTGCGCGCCCTCTAAGTGCGCGCCCTCTAAGTGCGCGCCCTCTAAGTGCGCGCCCTCTAAGTGCGCGCCCTCTAAGTGCGCGCCCTCTAAGTGCGCGCCCTCTAAGTGCGCGCCCTCTAAGTGCCCTCCCTCTAAGTGTGCGCCCTCTAAGTGCGCGCCCTCTAAGTGCGCGCCCTCCCTCTAAGTGCGCGCCCTCTAAGTGCGCGCCCTCTAAGTGCGCGCCCTCTAAGTGCGCGCCCTCTAAGTGTGCGCCCGCTAAGTGCACGCCCTCTAAGTGCGCGCCCTCTAAGTGCGCGCTCTCTAAGTGCGCGCCTGCTAAGTGTGCGCCCGCTAAGTGCACGCCCTCTAAGTGCGCGCCCTCTAAGTGCGCGCCCTTTAAGTGCGCGCTCTCTAAGTGCGCGCCCTCTAAGTGCGCGCCCTCTAAGTGCGCGCCCTCTAAGTGCGCGCCCTCCCTCTAAGTGCGCGCCCTCCCTCTAAGTGCGCGCCCTCTAAGTGCGCGCCCTCTAAGTGCGCGCCCTCCCTCTAAGTGCGCGCCCTCCCTCTAAGTGCGCGCCCTCTAAGTGAGCGCCCTCTAAGTGCGCGCCCTCTAAGTGCGCGCCCTCTAAGTGCGCGCCCTCTAAGTGCGCGCCCTCTAAGTGCGCGCCCTCTAAGTGCGCGCCCTCTAAGTGCGCGCCCTCTAAGTGCGCGCCCTCCCTCTAAGTGCGCGCCCTCCAAGTGCGCGCCCTCTAAGTGCGCGCCCTCCAAGTGCGCGCCCTCCAAGTGCGCGCCCTCCAAGTGCGCGCCCTCCAAGTGCGCGCCCTCCAAGTGCGCGCCCTCCAAGTGCGCGCCCTCTAAGTGCGCGCCCTCTAAGTGCGCGCCCTCTAAGTGCGCGCCCTCTAAGTGCGCGCCCTCCAAGTGCGCGCCCTCCAAGTGCGCGCCCTCCAAGTGCGCGCCCTCCAAGTGCGCGCCCTCCAAGTGCGCGCCCTCCAAGTGCGCGCCCTCCAAGTGCGCGCCCTCCAAGTGCGCGCCCTCCAAGTGCGCGCCCTCCAAGTGCGCGCCTCCAAGTGCGCGCCCTCTAAGTGCGCGCCCTCTAAGTGCGCGCCCTCTAAGTGCGCGCCCTCTAAGTGCGCGCCCTCTAAGTGCGCGCCCTCTAAGTGCGCGCCCTCTAAGTGCGCGCCCTCTAAGTGCGCGCCCTCTAAGTGCGGGCCCTCTAAGTGCGCGCCCTCCAAGTGCGCGCCCTCCAAGTGCGCGCCCTCCAAGTGCGCGCCCTCCAAGTCGCGCCCTCCAAGTGCGCGCCCTCTAAGTGCGCGCCCTCTAAGTGCCCTCCCTCTAAGTGCGCGCCCTCTAAGTGCGCGCCCTCTAAGTGCGCGCCCTCCCTCTAAGTGCGCGCCCTCTAAGTGCGCGCCCTCTAAGTGCCCTCCCTCTAAGTGCGCGCCCTCTAAGTGCGCGCCCTCTAAGTGCGCGCCCTCCCTCTAAGTGCGCGCCCTCTAAGTGCCCTCCCTCTAAGTGCCCTCCCTCTAAGTGCGCGCCCTCTAAGTGCGCGCCCTCTAAGTGCGCGCCCTCTAAGTGCGCGCCCTCTAAGTGCGCGCCCTCTAAGTGCGCGCCCTCTAAGTGCGCGCCCTCTAAGTGCGCGCCCTCTAAGTGCGCGCCCTCTAAGTGCGCGCCCTCTAAGTGCGCGCCCTCTAAGTGCGCGCCCTCTAAGTGCGCGCCCTCTAAGTGCGCGCCCTCTAAGTGCGCGCCCTCTAAGTGCGCGCCCTCTAAGTGCGCGCCCTCCAAGTGCGCGCCCTCCAAGTGCGCGCCCTCCAAGTGCGCGCCCTCCAAGTGCGCGCCCTCTAAGTGCGCGCCCTCCAAGTGCGCGCCCTCCAAGTGCGCGCCCTCCAAGTGCGCGCCCTCCAAGTGCGCGCCCTCCAAGTGCGCGCCCTCTAAGTGCGCGCCCTCCAAGTGCGCGCCCTCTAAGTGCGCGCCCTCCAAGTGCGCGCCCTCCAAGTGCGCGCCCTCTAAGTGCGCGCCCTCTAAGTGCGCGCCCTCTAAGTGCGCGCCCTCTAAGTGCGCGCCCTCTAAGTGCGCGCCCTTTAAGTGCGCGCTCTCTAAGTGCGCGCCCTCTAAGTGCGCGCCCTCTAAGTGCGCGCCCTCTAAGTGCGCGCCCTCCCTCTAAGTGCGCGCCCTCCCTCTAAGTGCGCGCCCTCTAAGTGCGCGCCCTCTAAGTGCGCGCCCTCCCTCTAAGTGCGCGCCCTCCCTCTAAGTGCGCGCCCTCTAAGTGAGCGCCCTCTAAGTGCGCGCCCTCTAAGTGCGCGCCCTCTAAGTGCGCGCCCTCTAAGTGCGCGCCCTCTAAGTGCGCGCCCTCTAAGTGCGCGCCCTCTAAGTGCGCGCCCTCCCTCTAAGTGCGCGCCCTCCAAGTGCGCGCCCTCTAAGTGCGCGCCCTCCAAGTGCGCGCCCTCCAAGTGCGCGCCCTCCAAGTGCGCGCCCTCCAAGTGCGCGCCCTCCAAGTGCGCGCCCTCCAAGTGCGCGCCCTCCAAGTGCGCGCCCTCTAAGTGCGCGCCCTCTAAGTGCGCGCCCTCTAAGTGTGCGCCCGCTAAGTGCGCGCCCTCTAAGTGCGCGCCCTCTAAGTGCGCGCCCTCTAAGTGCGCGCCCTCTAAGTGCGCGCCCTCTAAGTGCGCGCCCTCTAAGTGCGCGCCCTCTAAGTGCGCGCCCTCTAAGTGCGCGCCCTCTAAGTGCCCTCCCTCTAAGTGTGCGCCCTCTAAGTGCGCGCCCTCTAAGTGCGCGCCCTCCCTCTAAGTGCGCGCCCTCTAAGTGCGCGCCCTCTAAGTGCGCGCCCTCTAAGTGCGCGCCCTCTAAGTGTGCGCCCGCTAAGTGCACGCCCTCTAAGTGCGCGCCCTCTAAGTGCGCGCTCTCTAAGTGCGCGCCTGCTAAGTGTGCGCCCGCTAAGTGCACGCCCTCTAAGTGCGCGCCCTCTAAGTGCGCGCCCTCTAAGTGCGCGCCCTCTAAGTGCGCGCCCTCTAAGTGCGCGCCCTCTAAGTGCGCGCCCTCTAAGTGCGCCCTCCCTCTAAGTGCGCGCCCTCTAAGTGCCCTCCCTCTAAGTGCCCTCCCTCTAAGTGCGCGCCCTCTAAGTGCGCGCCCTCTAAGTGCGCGCCCTCCAAGTGCGCGCCCTCTAAGTGCGCGCCCTCTAAGTGCGCGCCCTCCAAGTGCGCGCCCTCCAAGTGCGCGCCCTCCAAGTGCGCGCCCTCCAAGTGCGCGCCCTCCAAGTGCGCGCCCTCCAAGTGCGCGCCCTCCAAGTGCGCGCCCTCCAAGTGCGCGCCCTCTAAGTGCGCGCCCTCTAAGTGCGCGCCCTCCAAGTGCGCGCCCTCCAAGTGCGCGCCCTCCAAGTGCGCGCCCTCCAAGTGCGCGCCCTCCAAGTGCGCGCCCTCTAAGTGCGCGCCCTCTAAGTGCGCGCCCTCTAAGTGCGCGCCCTCTAAGTGCGCGCCCTCTAAGTGCGCGCCCTTTAAGTGCGCGCCCTTTAAGTGCGCGCTCTCTAAGTGCGCGCCCTCTAAGTGCGCGCCCTCTAAGTGCGCGCCCTCTAAGTGCGCGCCCTCCCTCTAAGTGCGCGCCCTCCCTCTAAGTGCGCGCCCTCTAAGTGCGCGCCCTCTAAGTGCGCGCCCTCCCTCTAAGTGCGCGCCCTCCCTCTAAGTGCGCGCCCTCTAAGTGCGCGCCCTCTAAGTGCGCGCCCTCTAAGTGCGCGCCCTCTAAGTGCGCGCCCTCTAAGTGCGCGCCCTCTAAGTGCGCGCCCTCTAAGTGCGCGCCCTCTAAGTGCGCGCCCTCCCTCTAAGTGCGCGCCCTCCAAGTGCGCGCCCTCTAAGTGCGCGCCCTCCAAGTGCGCGCCCTCCAAGTGCGCGCCCTCCAAGTGCGCGCCCTCCAAGTGCGCGCCCTCTAAGTGCGCGCCCTCTAAGTGCGCGCCCTCTAAGTGCGCGCCCTCTAAGTGCGCGCCCTCCCTCTAAGTGCGCGCCCTCCAAGTGCGCGCCCTCTAAGTGCGCGCCCTCCAAGTGCGCGCCCTCCAAGTGCGCGCCCTCCAAGTGCGCGCCCTCCAAGTGCGCGCCCTCCAAGTGCGCGCCCTCCAAGTGCGCGCCCTCCAAGTGCGCGCCCTCTAAGTGCGCGCCCTCTAAGTGCGCGCCCTCTAAGTGCGCGCCCTCTAAGTGCGCGCCCTCTAAGTGCGCGCCCTCTAAGTGCGTGCCCTCTAAGTGCGCGCCCTCCAAGTGCGCGCCCTCCAAGTGCGCGCCCTCCAAGTGCGCGCCCTCCAAGTGCGCGCCCTCCAAGTGCGCGCCCTCCAAGTGCGCGCCCTCCAAGTGCGCGCCCTCCAAGTGCGCGCCCTCCAAGTGCGCGCCCTCCAAGTGCGCGCCCTCCAAGTGCGCGCCCTCCAAGTGCGCGCCCTCTAAGTGCGCGCCCTCTAAGTGCGCGCCCTCTAAGTGCGCGCCCTCTAAGTGCGCGCCCTCTAAGTGCGCGCCCTCTAAGTGCGCGCCCTCTAAGTGCGCGCCCTCTAAGTGCGCGCCCTCCAAGTGCGCGCCCTCCAAGTGCGCGCCCTCCAAGTCGCGCCCTCCAAGTGCGCGCCCTCCAAGTGCGCGTCCTCGAAGTGCGCGCCCTCTAAGTGCGCGCCCTCTAAGTGCGCGCCCTCTAAGTGCGCGCCCTCTAAGTGCGCGCCCTCTAAGTGCGCGCCCTCTAAGTGCGCGCCCTCTAAGTGCGCGCCCTCTAAGTGCGCGCCCTCTAAGTGCGCGCCCTCTAAGTGCGCGCCCTCTAAGTGCGCGCCCTCTAAGTGTGCGCCCGCTAAGTGCACGCCCTCTAAGTGCGCGCCCTCTAAGTGCGCGCTCTCTAAGTGCGCGCCTGCTAAGTGTGCGCCCGCTAAGTGCACGCCCTCTAAGTGCGCGCCCTCTAAGTGCGCGCCCTCTAAGTGCGCGCCCTCTAAGTGCGCGCCCTCTAAGTGCGCGCCCTCTAAGTGCGCGCCCTCTAAGTGCGCGCCCTCTAAGTGCGCGCCCTCTAAGTGCCCTCCCTCTAAGTGTGCGCCCTCTAAGTGCGCGCCCTCTAAGTGCGCGCCCTCCCTCTAAGTGCGCGCCCTCTAAGTGCGCGCCCTCTAAGTGCGCGCCCTCTAAGTGCGCGCCCTCTAAGTGTGCGCCCGCTAAGTGCACGCCCTCTAAGTGCGCGCCCTCTAAGTGCGCGCTCTCTAAGTGCGCGCCTGCTAAGTGTGCGCCCGCTAAGTGCACGCCCTCTAAGTGCGCGCCCTCTAAGTGCGCGCCCTCTAAGTGCGCGCCCTCTAAGTGCGCGCCCTCTAAGTGCGCGCCCTCTAAGTGCGCGCCCTCTAAGTGCGCGCCCTCCCTCTAAGTGCGCGCCCTCTAAGTGCCCTCCCTCTAAGTGCCCTCCCTCTAAGTGCGCGCCCTCTAAGTGCGCGCCCTCTAAGTGCGCGCCCTCCAAGTGCGCGCCCTCTAAGTGCGCGCCCTCTAAGTGCGCGCCCTCCAAGTGCGCGCCCTCCAAGTGCGCGCCCTCCAAGTGCGCGCCCTCCAAGTGCGCGCCCTCCAAGTGCGCGCCCTCCAAGTGCGCGCCCTCCAAGTGCGCGCCCTCTAAGTGCGCGCCCTCTAAGTGCGCGCCCTCCAAGTGCGCGCCCTCCAAGTGCGCGCCCTCCAAGTGCGCGCCCTCCAAGTGCGCGCCCTCCAAGTGCGCGCCCTCTAAGTGCGCGCCCTCTAAGTGCGCGCCCTCTAAGTGCGCGCCCTCTAAGTGCGCGCCCTCTAAGTGCGCGCCCTCTAAGTGCGCGCCCTTTAAGTGCGCGCTCTCTAAGTGCGCGCCCTCTAAGTGCGCGCCCTCTAAGTGCGCGCCCTCTAAGTGCGCGCCCTCCCTCTAAGTGCGCGCCCTCCCTCTAAGTGCGCGCCCTCCCTCTAAGTGCGCGCCCTCTAAGTGCGCGCCCTCCTCTAAGTGCGCGCCCTCCCTCTAAGTGCGCGCCCTCCCTCTAAGTGCGCGCCCTCTAAGTGCGCGCCCTCTAAGTGCGCGCCCTCTAAGTGCGCGCCCTCTAAGTGCGCGCCCTCTAAGTGCGCGCCCTCTAAGTGCGCGCCCTCTAAGTGCGCGCCCTCCCTCTAAGTGCGCGCCCTCCAAGTGCGCGCCCTCTAAGTGCGCGCCCTCCAAGTGCGCGCCCTCCAAGTGCGCGCCCTCCAAGTGCGCGCCCTCCAAGTGCGCGCCCTCTAAGTGCGCGCCCTCTAAGTGCGCGCCCTCTAAGTGCGCGCCCTCTAAGTGCGCGCCCTCCCTCTAAGTGCGCGCCCTCCAAGTGCGCGCCCTCTAAGTGCGCGCCCTCCAAGTGCGCGCCCTCCAAGTGCGCGCCCTCCAAGTGCGCGCCCTCCAAGTGCGCGCCCTCCAAGTGCGCGCCCTCCAAGTGCGCGCCCTCCAAGTGCGCGCCCTCTAAGTGCGCGCCCTCTAAGTGCGCGCCCTCTAAGTGCGCGCCCTCTAAGTGCGCGCCCTCTAAGTGCGCGCCCTCTAAGTGCGTGCCCTCTAAGTGCGCGCCCTCCAAGTGCGCCCTCCAAGTGCGCGCCCTCCAAGTGCGCGCCCTCCAAGTGCGCGCCCTCCAAGTGCGCGCCCTCCAAGTGCGCGCCCTCCAAGTGCGCGCCCTCCAAGTGCGCGCCCTCCAAGTGCGCGCCCTCCAAGTGCGCGCCCTCCAAGTGCGCGCCCTCCAAGTGCGCGCCCTCCAAGTGCGCGCCCTCTAAGTGCGCGCCCTCTAAGTGCGCGCCCTCTAAGTGCGCGCCCTCTAAGTGCGCGCCCTCTAAGTGCGCGCCCTCTAAGTGCGCGCCCTCTAAGTGCGCGCCCTCTAAGTGCGCGCCCTCCAAGTGCGCGCCCTCCAAGTGCGCGCCCTCCAAGTCGCGCCCTCCAAGTGCGCGCCCTCCAAGTGCGCGTCCTCGAAGTGCGCGCCCTCTAAGTGCGCGCCCTCTAAGTGCGCGCCCTCTAAGTGCGCGCCCTCTAAGTGCGCGCCCTCTAAGTGCGCGCCCTCTAAGTGCGCGCCCTCTAAGTGCGCGCCCTCTAAGTGCGCGCCCTCTAAGTGCGCGCCCTCTAAGTGCGCGCCCTCTAAGTGTGCGCCCGCTAAGTGCACGCCCTCTAAGTGCGCGCCCTCTAAGTGCGCGCTCTCTAAGTGCGCGCCTGCTAAGTGTGCGCCCGCTAAGTGCACGCCCTCTAAGTGCGCGCCCTCTAAGTGCGCGCCCTCTAAGTGCGCGCCCTCTAAGTGCGCGCCCTCTAAGTGCGCGCCCTCTAAGTGCGCGCCCTCTAAGTGCGCGCCCTCTAAGTGCGCGCCCTCCAAGTGCGCGCCCTCCAAGTGCGCGCCCTCCAAGTCGCGCCCTCCAAGTGCGCGCCCTCCAAGTGCGCGTCCTCTAAGTGCGCGCCCTCTAAGTGCGCGTCCTCTAAGTGCGCGCCCTCTAAGTGCGCGCCCTCTAAGTGCGCGCCCTCTAAGTGCGCGCCCTCTAAGTGCGCGCCCTCTAAGTGCGCGCCCTCTAAGTGTGCGCCCGCTAAGTGCACGCCCTCTAAGTGCGCGCCCTCTAAGTGCGCGCTCTCTAAGTGCGCGCCTGCTAAGTGTGCGCCCGCTAAGTGCACGCCCTCTAAGTGCGCGCCCTCTAAGTGCGCGCCCTCCCTCTAAGTGCGCGCCCTCCCTCTAAGTGCGCGCCCTCCAAGTGCGCGCCCTCTAAGTGCGCGCCCTCCAAGTGCGCGCCCTCCAAGTGCGCGCCCTCCAAGTGCGCGCCCTCCAAGTGCGCGCCCTCCAAGTGCGCGCCCTCCAAGTGCGCGCCCTCCAAGTGCGAGCCCTCTAAGTGCGCGCCCTCTAAGTGCGCGCCCTCTAAGTGCGCGCCCTCTAAGTGCGCGCCCTCTAAGTGCGCGCCCTCTAAGTGCGTGCCCTCTAAGTGCGCGCCCTCCAAGTGCGCGCCCTCCAAGTGCGCGCCCTCCAAGTGCGCGCCCTCCAAGTGCGCGCCCTCCAAGTGCGCGCCCTCCAAGTGCGCGCCCTCCAAGTGCGCGCCCTCCAAGTGCGCGCCCTCCAAGTGCGCGCCCTCTAAGTGCGCGCCCTCTAAGTGCGCGCCCTCTAAGTGCGCGCCCTCTAAGTGCGCGCCCTCTAAGTGCGCGCCCTCTAAGTGCGCGCCCTCTAAGTGCGCGCCCTCTAAGTGCGCGCCCTCTAAGTGCGCGCCCTCCAAGTGCGCGCCCTCCAAGTGCGCGCCCTCCAAGTCGCGCCCTCCAAGTGCGCGCCCTCCAAGTGCGCGTCCTCGAAGTGCGCGCCCTCTAAGTGCGCGCCCTCTAAGTGCGCGCCCTCTAAGTGCGCGCCCTCTAAGTGCGCGCCCTCTAAGTGCGCGCCCTCTAAGTGCGCGCCCTCTAAGTGCGCGCCCTCTAAGTGCGCGCCCTCTAAGTGCGCGCCCTCTAAGTGCGCGCCCTCTAAGTGCGCGCCCTCTAAGTGTGCGCCCGCTAAGTGCACGCCCTCTAAGTGCGCGCCCTCTAAGTGCGCGCTCTCTAAGTGCGCGCCTGCTAAGTGTGCGCCCGCTAAGTGCACGCCCTCTAAGTGCGCGCCCTCTAAGTGCGCGCCCTCTAAGTGCGCGCCCTCTAAGTGCGCGCCCTCTAAGTGCGCGCCCTCTAAGTGCGCGCCCTCTAAGTGCGCGCCCTCTAAGTGCGCGCCCTCCAAGTGCGCGCCCTCCAAGTGCGCGCCCTCCAAGTCGCGCCCTCCAAGTGCGCGCCCTCCAAGTGCGCGTCCTCTAAGTGCGCGCCCTCTAAGTGCGCGCCCTCTAAGTGCGCGCCCTCTAAGTGCGCGCCCTCTAAGTGCGCGCCCTCTAAGTGCGCGCCCTCTAAGTGCGCGCCCTCTAAGTGCGCGCCCTCTAAGTGTGCGCCCGCTAAGTGCACGCCCTCTAAGTGCGCGCCCTCTAAGTGCGCGCTCTCTAAGTGCGCGCCTGCTAAGTGTGCGCCCGCTAAGTGCACGCCCTCTAAGTGCGCGCCCTCTAAGTGCGCGCCCTCCCTCTAAGTGCGCGCCCTCTAAGTGAGCGCCCTCTAAGTGCGCGCCCTCTAAGTGCGCGCCCTCTAAGTGCGCGCCCTCTAAGTGCGCGCCCTCTAAGTGCGCGCCCTCTAAGTGCGCGCCCTCTAAGTGCGCGCCCTCCCTCTAAGTGCGCGCCCTCCAAGTGCGCGCCCTCTAAGTGCGCGCCCTCCAAGTGCGCGCCCTCCAAGTGCGCGCCCTCCAAGTGCGCGCCCTCCAAGTGCGCGCCCTCCAAGTGCGCGCCCTCCAAGTGCGCGCCCTCCAAGTGCGCGCCCTCTAAGTGCGCGCCCTCTAAGTGCGCGCCCTCTAAGTGCGCGCCCTCTAAGTGCGCGCCCTCCCTCTAAGTGCGCGCCCTCCAAGTGCGCGCCCTCTAAGTGCGCGCCCTCCAAGTGCGCGCCCTCCAAGTGCGCGCCCTCCAAGTGCGCGCCCTCCAAGTGCGCGCCCTCCAAGTGCGCGCCCTCCAAGTGCGCGCCCTCCAAGTGCGCGCCCTCTAAGTGCGCGCCCTCTAAGTGCGCGCCCTCTAAGTGCGCGCCCTCTAAGTGCGCGCCCTCTAAGTGCGCGCCCTCTAAGTGCGCGCCCTCTAAGTGCGCGCCCTCTAAGTGCGTGCCCTCGAAGTGCGCGCCCTCCAAGTGCGCGCCCTCCAAGTGCGCGCCCTCCAAGTGCGCGCCCTCCAAGTGCGCGCCCTCCAAGTGCGCGCCCTCCAAGTGCGCGCCCTCCAAGTGCGCGCCCTCCAAGTGCGCGCCCTCCAAGTGCGCGCCCTCCAAGTGCGCGCCCTCCAAGTGCGCGCCCTCTAAGTGCGCGCCCTCTAAGTGCGCGCCCTCTAAGTGCGCGCCCTCTAAGTGCGCGCCCTCTAAGTGCGCGCCCTCTAAGTGCGCGCCCTCTAAGTGCGCGCCCTCTAAGTGCGCGCCCTCTAAGTGCGTGCCCTCTAAGTGCGCGCCCTCCAAGTGCGCGCCCTCCAAGTGCGCGCCCTCCAAGTCGCGCCCTCCAAGTGCGCGCCCTCCAAGTGCGCGTCCTCGAAGTGCGCGCCCTCTAAGTGCGCGCCCTCTAAGTGCGCGCCCTCTAAGTGCGCGCCCTCTAAGTGCGCGCCCTCTAAGTGCGCGCCCTCTAAGTGCGCGCCCTCTAAGTGCGCGCCCTCTAAGTGCGCGCCCTCTAAGTGCGCGCCCTCTAAGTGCGCGCCCTCTAAGTGCGCGCCCTCTAAGTGTGCGCCCGCTAAGTGCACGCCCTCTAAGTGCGCGCCCTCTAAGTGCGCGCTCTCTAAGTGCGCGCCTGCTAAGTGTGCGCCCGCTAAGTGCACGCCCTCTAAGTGCGCGCCCTCTAAGTGCGCGCCCTCTAAGTGCGCGCCCTCTAAGTGCGCGCCCTCTAAGTGCGCGCCCTCTAAGTGCGCGCCCTCTAAGTGCGCGCCCTCTAAGTGCGCGCCCTCCAAGTGCGCGCCCTCCAAGTGCGCGCCCTCCAAGTCGCGCCCTCCAAGTGCGCGCCCTCCAAGTGCGCGTCCTCTAAGTGCGCGCCCTCTAAGTGCGCGCCCTCTAAGTGTGCGCCCGCTAAGTGCACGCCCTCTAAGTGCGCGCCCTCTAAGTGCGCGCTCTCTAAGTGCGCGCCTGCTAAGTGTGCGCCCGCTAAGTGCACGCCCTCTAAGTGCGCGCCCTCTAAGTGCGCGCCCTCTAAGTGCGCGCCCTCTAAGTGCGCGCCCTCTAAGTGCGCGCCCTCTAAGTGCGCGCCCTCTAAGTGCGCGCCCTCTAAGTGCGCGCCCTCCAAGTGCGCGCCCTCCAAGTGCGCGCCCTCCAAGTCGCGCCCTCCAAGTGCGCGCCCTCCAAGTGCGCGTCCTCTAAGTGCGCGCCCTCTAAGTGCGCGCCCTCTAAGTGCGCGCCCTCTAAGTGCGCGCCCTCTAAGTGCGCGCCCTCTAAGTGCGCGCCCTCTAAGTGCGCGCCCTCTAAGTGCGCGCCCTCTAAGTGCGCGCCCTCTAAGTGCGCGCCCTCTAAGTGCGCGCCCTCTAAGTGTGCGCCCGCTAAGTGCACGCCCTCTAAGTGCGCGCCCTCTAAGTGCGCGCTCTCTAAGTGCGCGCCCTCTAAGTGCGCGCCCTCTAAGTGCGCGCCCTCTAAGTGCGCGCCCTCTAAGTGCGCGCCCTCTAAGTGCGCGCCCTCCCTCTAAGTGCGCGCCCTCCAAGTGCGCGCCCTCTAAGTGCGCGCCCTCCAAGTGCGCGCCCTCCAAGTGCGCGCCCTCCAAGTGCGCGCCCTCCAAGTGCGCGCCCTCCAAGTGCGCGCCCTCCAAGTGCGCGCCCTCCAAGTGCGCGCCCTCTAAGTGCGCGCCCTCTAAGTGCGCGCCCTCTAAGTGCGCGCCCTCTAAGTGCGCGCCCTCCCTCTAAGTGCGCGCCCTCCAAGTGCGCGCCCTCTAAGTGCGCGCCCTCCAAGTGCGCGCCCTCCAAGTGCGCGCCCTCCAAGTGCGCGCCCTCCAAGTGCGCGCCCTCCAAGTGCGCGCCCTCCAAGTGCGCGCCCTCCAAGTGCGCGCCCTCTAAGTGCGCGCCCTCTAAGTGCGCGCCCTCTAAGTGCGCGCCCTCTAAGTGCGCGCCCTCTAAGTGCGCGCCCTCTAAGTGCGCGCCCTCTAAGTGCGCGCCCTCTAAGTGCGTGCCCTCTAAGTGCGCGCCCTCCAAGTGCGCGCCCTCCAAGTGCGCGCCCTCCAAGTGCGCGCCCTCCAAGTGCGCGCCCTCCAAGTGCGCGCCCTCCAAGTGCGCGCCCTCCAAGTGCGCGCCCTCCAAGTGCGCGCCCTCCAAGTGCGCGCCCTCCAAGTGCGCGCCCTCCAAGTGCGCGCCCTCTAAGTGCGCGCCCTCTAAGTGCGCGCCCTCTAAGTGCGCGCCCTCTAAGTGCGCGCCCTCTAAGTGCGCGCCCTCTAAGTGCGCGCCCTCTAAGTGCGCGCCCTCTAAGTGCGCGCCCTCTAAGTGCGTGCCCTCTAAGTGCGCGCCCTCCAAGTGCGCGCCCTCCAAGTGCGCGCCCTCCAAGTCGCGCCCTCCAAGTGCGCGCCCTCCAAGTGCGCGTCCTCGAAGTGCGCGCCCTCTAAGTGCGCGCCCTCTAAGTGCGCGCCCTCTAAGTGCGCGCCCTCTAAGTGCGCGCCCTCTAAGTGCGCGCCCTCTAAGTGCGCGCCCTCTAAGTGCGCGCCCTCTAAGTGCGCGCCCTCTAAGTGCGCGCCCTCTAAGTGCGCGCCCTCTAAGTGCGCGCCCTCTAAGTGTGCGCCCGCTAAGTGCACGCCCTCTAAGTGCGCGCCCTCTAAGTGCGCGCTCTCTAAGTGCGCGCCTGCTAAGTGTGCGCCCGCTAAGTGCACGCCCTCTAAGTGCGCGCCCTCTAAGTGCGCGCCCTCTAAGTGCGCGCCCTCTAAGTGCGCGCCCTCTAAGTGCGCGCCCTCTAAGTGCGCGCCCTCTAAGTGCGCGCCCTCTAAGTGCGCGCCCTCCAAGTGCGCGCCCTCCAAGTGCGCGCCCTCCAAGTCGCGCCCTCCAAGTGCGCGCCCTCCAAGTGCGCGTCCTCTAAGTGCGCGCCCTCTAAGTGCGCGCCCTCTAAGTGCGCGCCCTCTAAGTGCGCGCCCTCTAAGTGCGCGCCCTCTAAGTGCG
Organism: Closterium sp. Naga37s-1; assembly: GCA_947471745.1. Lineage (NCBI taxonomy): Eukaryota > Viridiplantae > Streptophyta > Zygnematophyceae > Desmidiales > Closteriaceae > Closterium > Closterium sp. Naga37s-1. Next base: position 111,166 of record CANJKZ010000210.1, on the reverse strand, counting down.
CGCCCTCTAAGTGCGCGCCCTCTAAGTGCGCGCCCTCTAAGTGCGCGCCCTCTAAGTGCGCGCCCTCTAAGTGCGCGCCCTCTAAGTGCGCGCCCTCTAAGTGCGCGCCCTCCAAGTGCGCGCCCTCCAAGTGCGCGCCCTCCAAGTCGCGCCCTCCAAGTGCGCGCCCTCCAAGTGCGCGTCCTCTAAGTGCGCGCCCTCTAAGTGCGCGCCCTCTAAGTGCGCGCCCTCTAAGTGCGCGCCCTCTAAGTGCGCGCCCTCTAAGTGCGCGCCCTCTAAGTGCGCGCCCTCTAAGTGCGCGCCCTCTAAGTGCGCGCCCTCTAAGTGCGCGCCCTCTAAGTGCGCGCCCTCTAAGTGCGCGCCCTCTAAGTGTGCGCCCGCTAAGTGCGCGCCCTCTAAGTGCGCGCCCTCTAAGTGCGCGCTCTCTAAGTGCGCGCCTGCTAAGTGTGCGCCCGCTAAGTGCACGCCCTCTAAGTGCGCGCCCTCTAAGTGCGCGCCCTCTAAGTGCGCGCCCTCTAAGTGCGCGCCCTCTAAGTGCGCGCCCTCTAAGTGCGCGCCCTCTAAGTGCGCGCCCTCTAAGTGCGCGCCCTCCAAGTGCGCGCCCTCCAAGTCGCGCCCTCCAAGTCGCGCCCTCCAAGTGCGCGCCCTCCAAGTGCGCGTCCTCTAAGTGCGCGCCCTCTAAGTGCGCGCCCTCTAAGTGCGCGCCCTCTAAGTGCGCGCCCTCTACCTTTGCCTCCAGCGAGGTGCCGGGCCTTGAGGTCAGTGTGCCCATCCTTTCTTCTTCGCATGAGATTGTTGAGTCGACTCATAACCCACCCTCGCTTGCCTGCCCACAGTCTTAACCTCGCCTGCACATTTGCAATCTCAGTGCATTTCCACAGCACATTGATTCCCTCTTCTCCTGCTTCCTCCTCTGTGGGCCAGCGCCGAGCTCCATGCGCTGCTTCCTCTCTTCTCTTACCCTCCACGCTCATCAGTTTTGCTCTGCCCAGCAGTCAACATTGCGACCCAGTAATCGAGGTCTGAGACGTCTCAAAACATCTCCCCCACCCTCTCTTCCCCCCTTCCCTTCCCCATTGCTCTCAGCTGGAGGCGTTCCCAACAGTCATGCTCTACCCGGCTGGCAGGAAATCCCACCCGGTAAGCCCCACTCCATGGGCCACGTCTGCCCCACTCCATGGGCCACGTCTACCCCACTCCATGTGCCACGTCTGCCCCACTCCATGGGCCACATCTGCCTCTCTCTCTCCTCCCGTCGTTGCTACCTCCTGCCGTGCATGCTCTCTCCCACATGCTGCTCTCTCCCACATGCTGCTCTCTCCCACATGCTGCTCGTTTGCATTATCGAAATCAACCAAGCACGCTATGCATACCTTGGTTGGATGCACACGCCGCCCACGCTCTAGCAGCACGACACCACCCAAGCTCAGGGTTTAGGGTCGATTCTAAAGTCACCTCGACCTCTCACCTCTAGCTGCCTCCTATGCGCGTCCCCCTTTCCCCCTTTCCCCTCCCCCCCCTTCCACCACGTGCCGTGTGCTCTCCCCTACAGGTGACAGTGGAAGCCCGGTTGGTGCGGTGGGCACGCTCAGGCAGCACATCGGCACCTATAGCACGTCACATGTGACCTCACTCTTGAGTCGACCTTTCACCTCTCGCTGCCACCTATGCACCCCACCCAAAACTGCTCCCACCCCCCCTCCCCCAACCTCCTCCACAGGTGACAGTGGAAGACCGGTTGGTGCGGTGGAAGCACATGGTGGGCACGCTCAGGCAGCACTCCGGCACCGCACTGCACCTGCCTGAAAACCTGGAGGAGGAGGTGGAGGAGCAGGGGGAGGAGTACGAGAAGCAGAGGAGGAAGGAGGCTGCGGCGGAGCAGGCAAGGCGAGAAGCAGGAGAGGTGAAGGATGAGCTGTGAGGCTGGCTGGCAGCGAATGGGTCGTGGGAGAATGGTTGAGACAGGGAGGCAGAGAGGTGCAGCAAGGGAGTGACGCGGAGCCCATTGGCGCGTGTCACGCGCATTCCATTCCATTCTATTGTGACGGTTGAGTCAATCCAAAGGTGGCCCTGGTGAAGCAAGAGAGTGTTGAGAGGGCCAGTGGCTGCTGAACCAGCAGCACATTCCGCTGCTGTGTGATGCGGTGGGGAGCCGCGATAGATGAAATTGTGATGCCTGGCCTGTTTTTCCTGCTGTGCCACACAACCGTTCGTTTTTGGCAAGAGTCAGTGTGGAACCCTCACAGTGCTGCCCTGCCTACAAGACTTGTGGCGCAGAAAATGTCATCCATTATCAAGCAGGGAACACATTCAATCCACTCTATGCCATTTGACCATGCATCTATGATCCCTCCAGCCTGGCATTGCGCAGGCATGCTACATTCCATCTACTTGCCATGGCCCTTGATCTCCCCTGCTATGCCGTCTGCCAGCCCCTCTGGCGTGTGGTTGCGGCCAAAGAACTTGACAAACTCAAACTCCGGACTCATCAGGTATCTGCGGGTAAGGGAGAGGTGGGGGGAGAGAGGAGATAGGAGGGGGTTGGCGAGGGGGTTGGGGGGGAAAGCGACGAGAGGAGGGAAGAGGGAGAAGAAGGCAGGAAAGGCGGCAATTGTGTCCCGCAGATACCTGATGAGAACCCTTACCTCTAACAAGAAGCACATGCAAAGCAGCAGGGGTGCGCTCGATCAATGAGGAAATTGTGGCCCTCTTCCTCTGTCTCCATGTGGTAACCACATGGACAGAGAGGTAGGTAACAGACTTGCAAGCAGCAGATACGTACAAGGCAGGAGGGGTACTCACGAGATGATGGAGTGATTGACGAAGTAGTCGTAGCTCTCCTCCTCTGTCTTGATGCGGTAACCGCATGGAAAGCCAGGTAACTGGCATGCGAGCAGCAGCAGATGCAAGGCGGCAGGGGTGCACTCACGAGATGATGGAGTGGTCGACGAGGTAGTCGTACCCCTCCTCCTCTGTCTTCATGTAATACACTCTGAATGCCCGCGCTGCTGCCTTCACCTGCCACCAGCAGCGAATGTGCATGGTGCGGGGAAGGTGAGGGAGGGGGAGAGCAGGAGCAGGTAAACAACCATGAAGAAATCACCTGACGTATCCCAATGAAACATGCTGCACGGTCATAATAGAACATGCAACATGCCTGAAGCATCTAAACACAAGATAACTGCAAGGCCACCCACCTGCTCTGGTGTGCCAGTGAGGCCGATCATTCTCGGGTGAAACTCTGCAGTGGGTTGAACGAGCAGGGGAGCAAGGGGTGCAATGGGAGCAAGGGAGGATCAGGAGGAATGATGAGAATATAGGAACGAGAGGCATGGAAGGAGGTGCAAGGAGGTGCAGGTAGTTTCAAGGAGGTGCAGGGGGGTGAACGTGCAGAGGGGTGAACGTGCAGAGGGGTGAACGTGCAGAGGGGTGAACGTGCAGAGGGGTGAACGTGCAGAGGGGTGAACGTGCAGAGGGGTGAACGTGCAGAGGGGTGAACGTGCAGAGGGGTGAACGTGCGGAGGGGTGAACGTGCAGAGGGGTGAACGTGCAGAGGGGTGAACGTGCAGAGGGGTGAACGTGCAGAGGGGTGAACGTGCAGAGGGGTGAACGTGCAGAGGGGTGAACGTGCAGAGGGGTGAACGTGCAGAGGGGTGAACGTGCAGAGGGGTGAACGTGCAGAGGGGTGAACGTGCAGAGGGGTGAACGTGCAGAGGGGTGAACGTGCAGAGGGGTGAACGTGCAGAGGGGTGAACTTGCAGAGGGGTGAACGTGCAGAGGGGTGAACGTGCAGAGGGGTGAACGTGCAGAGGGGTGAACGTGCAGAGGGGTGAACGTGCAGAGGGGTGAACGTGCAGAGGGGTGAACGTGCAGAGGGGTGAACGTGCAGAGGGGTGAACGTGCGCACCTCCTTGATCTGCTCGCTCAGGGTCCACCGATATGAACACCGGTGGTGCCAGGCAGTGCAAGGTGGTGCAGGGCGGTACGATGCGGTGCAAGGTGAGTGCAGCGGGCACGCACCTTTGACGTACTCCTTAACCTGCTCAGCGGTGTCTCGCTCAGGGTCCACAGAGATGAACACCGGCACCACCTTCACTCCCACCTGCTTCTCTGCACGTTCACACAGAGAGTAAGGGTGGGTGGGGGGACCATGGCGGATGGAGAGTGCACGGGGCGGCAAGCGGTCCCTTGCGACTGTGCATGGAGAGAAGGAGATTAGAAAGGAAGATGTGGCATGTGCCTCATGCACACACGCACAGGCACGCGCTCCCCTCCCCTCCCCCTTTGACACGCACCCACGAGGTCGACAGCCTGGGCGATCTTAATGAGCTCGCTGGGGCAGATGTCCGGACAGAAGGTGAAGCCGAAGTAGAGCAGCGCCCACCGCCCCTTCAAATCAGCATCTGTGAATGTCTTCCCCTGCCCGTCCACCAGCGTGAATGGGCCCCCTATGGCCGCCTTGCCCACCGGCTTTAGCTCCCTCACCGCTGCCGAGGGGAAGGGGATGCGGCATGGGGGAGGGGGATAAAGGCCTTGTATGGCCGCCTACCCACTGGCTTCAGATCCCTCACCACTGCCGGCGGGAGAGTTGGGGTAATGAGAGCGCAGGAGAGAAAGCAGGTACCTCTTTGCTTTCTCTCCTGTAATGGGAGCACAACTCTTCACAGGAAAAAGCAGAGGGCAGCCGTGGTGAGACAGTCAAGTGAGGTATAGGCCCTGTGTGTCTTTACCCTTCACGACTTCTGAGGCGCCTCAACTGCAGTAGGGACACGCCTGGCCTCCGCCCTTCACCTGACTTTCTCCCGGGTTCACCCAAACTTACCAAAACAAACCACTCGCTCTCACCTTCACCAGCAGCACAACACACACCCACGCTCACCTTCCAGTCGCTTGCGCTTCTCGCTCTCGAAGTACGTCAGCAGTGCGCCTCCCGTCAGCAGCAGCAGCGCCAGACTCGCCCACGTCACTGGCTGCCGGGGGGGGAAAGGGGGGAGAGGAGGGGAGTGAGTGAAGGGCGGAGCATGAGGCATGGCACGGTGCACGAGTGGTGGTGGCAGCAGTGACAAGCGCGCGAAGGGGCAGAGTGGAAGGGGCAGAGTGGAAGGGGCAGAGTGGAAGGGGCAGAGTGGAAGGGGAGTGCAGCAGCCATGTGGGTGGCAGGCACTACTCACCCCTCGCCTGCCTCTGCTGCCACTACTGCCGTCACTGCTGCTGCCGCCGCTGCTGTTGCTCCCACTGTGCTCGCCCCCATCGCTGCTCTCCTGCTCGCCTTTGTCCCCATCGTCCCCGCCTTGCCTCCCCTTCCCCTCCACTTTCCCCTCCCCCTCCCCCTCCCCCTCCGCCCTGCTTCTGACTGCTTCGCCCTCGGACCGCCCAGAGACTGGCCGCGCAGAAGTGAGTTGAGGGATGACGACTTGCACAGCGCGCACGTGGTGCGGGACGACCTGCCGGCTAGCTGGTAGCGCCTGACGGTCGGGCATCGCCTGGCCGGCAACTGCCGGAAACACGTTTGCGGATGAAATGCTTAGTCTCCTATTCTTCAACAGGGCGATGTCGTATTCTGCCGGTGAGTGATATTGTAACGAGGATAGTGCCACTGTCGAGGCGAGGGGTGCGTGGGGCGGGGGGAATGGCGGGGAAACGGGGGGCTTGGGAGGGAGGAAAGGGATACCGTGCACTGGGTGATCGTGTGCGCGGTCCAGCGAGGTGAAGAACGGTTGTGATCGGTCCAGTGTTGGTCTGCAAAGGATCGATCGCTGGGCGATCAGCTGCGACTGCAGCAGCATCGCCTGCCATCGCACATGGCGTCGCGCCGACGCCGCGGCGAGGGACATGGGCGCGACGATTTGAGCGGCACGATGGGAGCGAGCGGCGCGACGGAAGCTACTGGCGCGATGGGAGGACGCGTCGCGATCGAAAGGGGCGAAAGTGGTGGAGACGGGATGTGCGGAATGGGCGAAGGAATGATGGGCGACGCAACGCACAAGACGGCGCGCGATCGAGCAGACAGAGAGGGGCACAGCGGAGTGAGGGAGCGAATAATGAAAGGACAGGAGTTAAGAAGCTCGGGTCGGGTGGTAGGGGCTAGCGGATCTCGGATCTGACGTGGCACTGGAAAGCCTTCTTTCGGGAGAAGCTTCTTGCTCGTGGCGCGTGAGGGAGAGCGCAGAATGCTGTTTTGTCCTCGGTAGAAACGCATTCGCCCCTGGCCAGTATAAATTTGCTAACTCATATACATAAAAAGAATGAATCGCTTAGATACATGGAAGCTCCATCAAAGCACCATCTCACATTCCTGAATCTGCTCCAAGGCTCCGTAAAGCCCAGTGTACGGGCCTGGAGCCGTCATCTAGCCTACGCTTTGGGTGAAGGGCCTGGAGGTGCCTGCGATACATCACGGCAGCAGCACACACGACGACACGTCCAAGATCTGGCTCTGTCGGCCTGCACAGTGTGGGGCATAGCATGGGGAGGGAGTAGCGGCGGGCTATTGAATGGAATCGTGTGGGGATGGGACGGAATACGTGGTGGAATGGTGCCGTGACGCAGGGGTGCAGCGATGCAGTGGTGCAGAGCAGAGCAATGACAGGAAGAGAGGGCAGAGTTGAGGAGAGGGTTACTGAAGGAGAGGGTGGAGTGCAAGGCAGTGTGTGCCTGCTTGGGCTGTGGGCGCACATGTCTTACCCACAGCAGCTGGAGGAAGCTGCAAACGAGACGGTGGAGGAGGGGCCAGGAGAAGTCGCAGTCGTTTATGTGACCGGTGGGGGGAGGGTGGGGAGAGGCGGTGCATGGGGAGGTGGTGCCGTGGTGGGCGGGGATGCTGCCAGCGGTTGCGGTCGAGGGGAGGTGGGAGGAGGAGGACTGGGAGGGGGTTATAGGGGAGGAGGAGCAGGTACAGGAGCAGAAGCATCAGACGCAGGGGATGGAGGAGGAGATTCAGCAGGGGGAGGTGCGGCGGGAGAGGGAGGGGATGCAGACGGGGCCGAAGATTCCCCTGGAGCTGCTGCTGCCTGTCTGTCCGCGAGCAGCAGAGCAGCCTTGAGGCAGAGGCGGCAGGGCAGCGTGAGGATGGACAGGGCAGCGGCGTGCTTGAGGTTGCCGCTGCTGTTGCAGATGCGCCACGCGTGGTAGTCCAGGTATTGCGCTGCGAGAGAGGGGGCAGGAGGATGGGGCCGACAAGGCGGGAGGGAAGAGGTGTGTGAGTGGGGGAAGGGAACTCTCAAAAGACACGGTTGGTGAGGACATAGAGGTAGAGCAAGGGATGGGGAGGGGGAGTGAGGCAAGAATGACGGAGAGCGAGGGGGAGAGAGAGGGAGAGGGAGAGCAGGGCGTACTGGCGTTGGCGTCGAGCTGGTTGATGAGCACCCCCACTTCGGTCTTGTTGGGGAAGGCTCTCACGTCTATGAACGACCCGGGCGGTGCCAGGTGTGCCACGTCTGGCGCTCCATAGTACACCGGTACTGTGCCTGGGGGGATGGGGAGGCAAGGGTGGTGAAGTACGGTGCAGAGGGGCGATGAGTGGTCTGAGTTGGCTCGTAATGACCCCAATGGTGCCAGCTGTGCCACGTCTGGCGCTCCATAGTACACCGGGACAGTGCCTGGGGGGTGAGGGGTCACGGTTGGTGGAGTGCGGTGCAGAGGGGCGATTGCGGATAGGTGTGATGAGAGAAATGTATTCCTCGGGAAAACGCAGGGACAGGGAGTGACAAGAGGGTAAAATGGGAGAGAGCGGAAGAAGGCGAAACAGAAGGGGAAGAGGGGAAAAAGCGGGGGAGAGTGGGGGACAGGGTAGGAGGAGGGGAGGGGAGAGGGGGATGGAGAGGGGGAAGGCAGAGGTGTGACTGACCGGCATCGAAGGGGATGAAGAGCTTTTCAGTGGCGTAGCTCTCCCTCTCACTGTTCTCCACAGCAATGGCAAACTTGTACCTCGACTCCACACAGTGCGTGCGCGCCGTCCACTTGTCCAGAGGCGTGCTGCAGCAGGTGGGGGTGGGGTGGGGGGCGGGAAAGAGGAGAGTGGAGTGTGGGGGCGGTGGACAGAACGGGACTCCACACAGTGCGTGCGTGCCGTCCACTTGTGCAGCGCCGTGCTGCAGCGCAGGGGGGGAAGACGGGTTGGGGGGTGAGGAGTGGAGTGTGGGGAACCTGATGGGGAACCTGATGGGGAACCTGATGGGGAACCTGATGCGGAACCTGATGGGGAACCTGATGGCGAACCTGATGGGGAACCTGATGGGGAACCTGATGGCGAACCTGATGGGGAACCTGATGGAACCTGATGGCGAACCTGATGGCGAACCTGATGGGGAACCTGATGGGGAACCTGATGGGGAACCTGATAGGGAACCTGATGGGGAACCTGATGGGGAACCTGATGCGGAACCTGATGGGGAACCTGATGGGGAACCTGATGGGGAACCTGATGGGGAACCTGATGGGGAACCTGATGGGGAACCTGATGGGGAACCTGATGCGGAACCTGATGGGGAACCTGATGGAGAACCTGATGGGGAACCTGATGGGGAACCTGATGGGGAACCTGATGGGGAACCTGATGGGGAACCTGATGGGGAACCTGATGGCGAACCTGATGGCGAACCTGATGGGGAACCTGATGGGGAACCTGATGGGGAACCTGATGGGGAACCTGATGGGGAACCTGATGGCGAACCTGATGGCGAACCTGATGGGGAACCTGATGGGGAACCTGATGCGGAACCTGATGCGGAACCTGATGCGGAACCTGATGCGGAACCTGATGGGGAACCTGATGGCGAACCTGATGGCGAACCTGATGGCGAGCCTGATGGGGAGCCTGATGGGGAACCTGATGGCGAACCTGATGGCGAACCTGATGGGGAACCTGATGGCGAACCTGATGGCGAACCTGATGGCGAACCTGATGGCGAGCCTGATGGCGAGCCTGATGGCGAGCCTGATGGCGAACCTGATGGCGAACCTGATGGCGAACCTGATGGGGAACCTGATGGGGAACCTGATGGGGAACCTGATGGGGAACCTGATGGGGAACCTGATTGGGAACCTGATGGGGAACCTGATGGGGAGCCTGATGGGGAGCCTGATGGGGAACCTGATGGCGAACCTGATGGGGAACCTGATGGGGAACCTGATGGGGAACCTGATGGGGAACCTGATGGGGAACCTGATGGGGAACCTGATGGCGAACCTGATGGGGAACCTGATGGGGAACCTGATGCGGAACCTGATGCGGAACCTGATGCGGAACCTGATGGGGAACCTGATGGAGAACCTGATGGGGAACCTGATGGCGAACCTGATGGCGAACCTGATGGCGAAGCTGATGGCGAACCTGATGGCGAACCTGATGGCGAGCCTGATGGCGAGCCTGATGGCGAGCCTGATGGCGAACCTGATGGGGAACTTGATGGGGAACCTGATGGGGAACCTGATGGGGAACCTGATGGGGAACCTGATGGGGAACCTGATGGGGAGCCTGATGGGGAGCCTGATGGGGAACCTGATGGCGAACCTGATGGCGAACCTGATGGGGAACCTGATGGGGAACCTGATGGGGAACCTGATGGGGAACCTGATGGGGAACCTGATGGGGAACCTGATGGGAACCTGATGGCGAACCTGATGGCGAACCTGATGGGGAACCTGATGGGGAACCTGATGGGGAACCTGATGGGGAACCTGATGGGGAACCTGATGGGGAACCTGATGGGGAACCTGATGGCGAACCTGATGGCGAACCTGATGGCGAACCTGATGGCGAACCTGAGGGCGAACCTGACGGGGAACCTGACGGGGAACCTGACGGGGAACCTGACGGCGAACCTGACGGCGAACCTGATGGCGAACCTGATGGCGAACCTGATGGGGAACCTGATGGGGAACCTGATGGGGAACCTGATGGGGAACCTGATGGGGAACCTGATGGGGAGCCTGATGGCGAACCTGATGGCGAACCTGATGGCGAACCTGATGGGGAACCTGATGGCGAACCTGATGGCGAACCTGATGGCGAACCTGATGGGGAACCTGATGGGGAACCTGATGGGGAACCTGATGGGGAACCTGATGGGGAACCTGATGGGGAACCTGATGGGGAACCTGATGGGGAACCTGATGGCGAACCTGATGGCGAACCTGATGGCGAACCTGATGGGGAACCTGATGGGGAACCTGATGGGGAACGTGATGGGGAACCTGATGGGGAACCTGATGGGGAACCTGATGGGGAACCTGATGGGGAACCTGATGGCGAACCTGATGGGGAACCTGATGGGGAACCTGATGGGGAACCTGATGGGGAACCTGATGGGGAACCTGATGGGGAACCTGATGGGGAACCTGATGGGGAACCTGATGGGGAACCTGATGCGGAACCTGATGGCGAACCTGATGGCGAACCTGATGGCGAACCTGATGGGGAACCTGATGGGGAACCTGATGGGGAACCTGATGGGGAACCTGATGGAACCTGATGGCGAACCTGATGGCGAACCTGATGGGGAATCTGAGGGGGGAACCTGATGCGGAACCTGATGGGGAACCTGATGGGGAACCTGATGGGGAACCTGATGGGGAACCTGATGGGGAACCTGATGGGGAACCTGATGGAACCTGATGGCGAACCTGATGGCGAACCTGATGGGGAACCTGATGGGGAACCTGATGGGGAACCTGATGGGGAACCTGATGGGGAACCTGATGGGGAACCTGATGCGGAACCTGATGGGGAACCTGATGGGGAACCTGAGGGGGGAACCTGATGCGGAACCTGATGGGGAACCTGATGGGGAACCTGATGGGGAACCTGATGGGGAGCCTGATGGGGAACCTGATGGGGAACCTGATGGGGAACCTGATGGGGAACCTGATGGGGAACCTGATGGGGAACCTGATGGGGAACCTGATGGGGAGCCTGATGGGGAGCCTGATGGGGAACCTGATGGGGAACCTGATGGGGAACCTGATGGGGAACCTGATGGGGAGCCTGATGGGGAACCTGATGGGGAACCTGATGGGGAACCTGATGGGGAACCTGATGGGGAGCCTGATGGGGAACCTGATGGGGAACCTGATGGGGAACCTGATGGGGAACCTGATGGGGAACCTGATGGGGAACCTGATGGGGAACCTGATGGGGAACCTGATGCGGATGTGGAGCGCGGAGGGGGCGGACGGGAGGGAAGGAAACACAGTGTGTGCGCGTCGTCCACTAGTCCAGCGGCGCACTGCAGCATGGTGCGGGTTGGGGTGGAGGCGAGACTGGGGTGTGGGGTATGAAAGGACGGATGGGAGGGGACGAGGGGCGTAGCAGGTAGAGCCTTAGAGGAGGAGGCATTAACTTGCTATACTTGCACATGGGGTGTGCGATGAGCTCACACGACCTACTTGAAATGACCCTGTATTCCCCTGTTCTACCGGCACGTGTGGTCATTTCAAATCAAGTAGGTCATGTGCGCTGGCCTACCGGCACGTGGGGTGGGCGATGAGTTAGGAGATGCGGTGCATGTTGAACTGGCAGCGGGCGAACGAGTGGTGCCGCACCACATGAGGTGGCTTGTAAACTCGACTCATGAGTCACTTTGCTGCCCTACTGGGAGGTGGTGAGCTGCACACGGTGCAGCTGTGGCATACCGGCACGTGGGATGAGCAATGAGTTCAGAGATGCGGTGCATGTTGAACTGGCAGCGGCCGAACGAGTGGTGCCGCACCACCCGCAGGATGTCCTTCAGCATCGCCTCCCGCCACCTCACCGAGCAGTGCGACCCCGCCCTGTACAGCGGCACTCCCTGCATGGCACAATGGGGTACACAAATCGACAAGGGAGAACAAGCGGTTGAACACCACCCGCAGGATGTCCTTCACCATCACCTCCCGCCAGTGCACTGAACAGTGCGACCCCGCACGGTACAGCGGCACTCCCTGCATGGCACGGGGCGAAGGAGGGAGGGGGTGGGATAAAAGAGGTGTGCACTGAGTATTAGAGGTGAGGAGAGGAGTGAAGAGAGAAGCAGCACAGGCCGTGCACGCTACAGCAGCATGGGCGCCCATGCGCATGAGTGACGACAGCAGCGTGTGCACAGTGACACGCCACATGACTAGAGGAGCCAAGGAGGGGAGGAGGGAGGGGAGTGCAGCGCCAGGTTGGGGGCGCGGCAAGACAAGGAACGACAGGCGGGCACATTCCCGGTGCAGGTTGCTGCATGCTCACACTCACAGCGAGTTTGATGTTGGAGACGAGGTCCTTGCGCGCCTCATCATCGTTCATGCCCACGTATGTGATCTGCACGTCGCTGTCCCGGTGGTACCCCACCACCACGTCCCACCGCGCCTGCTGCTCCATGGGCACCCACGGGGAGAAGATCTGCCGCCCGGGCACTAAGGCGCCCTCGGGTGCTGCCTCGGGGTCCAGCAGGGCCAGCAGGGGGCGCTTGTGGGGGGGGAGAGTGGTGAGCGCATCCATAGCTGGGAGAGGGGGGAGGGGGGAAGAGGGAAGGAGGAGAGTGCGGGTGGAGGCGAAAGGAAGGGGCGGGAGGGGGCAAGCGATGAGCGGGAGGGGCCAGCAGGGGGCGCTTGTGGGGGCGCAGTGTGGTAAGTGCATCTATAGATGGAGGGGGGAAGGGGGACGCGAGGGGGAATGCTGAAAAGTGGGTGTGGGACGCATGCATGGCATCATGGTGCTACGCGGCAGGCACATGAGCCCCATGCGCCCCCTGGCATATGGTGTGGGGTGTGCCACGTGGTGTGGTGTGATGTGGTGTGGTGTGGTGTGGTGTGGTGTGGTGTGGTGTGGTGTGGTGTGGTGTGGTGTGGTGTGGTGTGAATAAGGCGCACTCACCCCTCTCAAAGCACAGAAGCAGTACCATGTGTGAATAAGGCGAGCTGAGCTGAGAGCCCACCTTGTTGCTCGGCCTCCTTGAGGGGCCCGTACTGGCGCACAAAGAGCAGCACGTCGGGGCGAGGCACCACCTGCGGCTCCCAGGAGAACTGGGGGGTGTGTGCGAGGGAGGAGAGAGGGGGAGGGAAGAGCGACAGATCGGGAGGATGGGAGTGATGAGATGAGCCAGTGAGACGGACATACAAGAAGAGACGGGAATTTTGAGTGTGTATGAAGCGAACGCCAAGTATGATTCACGCAGTGGGGCACAATGCAAGGAGCGGGTTGGGTCCCACCTATTGCAGAGTAGGTACAGCCCTGACACCACTCACTATGCACGTGAGGCCGTAGTGTGCGCACGCGTGTGTGAGATAACCAGGCTCTCACAGCAGTGCAGCCTCACGCCAACAACAGCAACGCACGCCTGACGCCATTCACAGCCCTAACACCACTCACAGTGCAGGTGAGGCCGCAGTGCGCGCACGTGTGAGTGCCCTCCAGCCCCAGGCGGTTGCCGAAGCGCTGCCCGAACCACACGAACGGCGGCTGCACGCGCACATTCACATGCCGCTGCTGTATCCGCGGACACTCCGGCAGCGATAGGGGCTGCCACGGAGGGGGGGATGTGGGGGGCGGAAGGAGGAGGCGGTTGAGCGGTGAGCGAGGAGAGGAGGGGGGGGATGGAGCGGGCAGTGATGGAGTGATGCCGTGATGCAGTGGGGGAGGGGGGGGGAGGAAGCGGATGGGGTGCTACCGACCTGGAGCGAGGGGTTGGGAGGCCAGGAGGCGGGGTCGTCGTCTTGCAGCAGGTCCACGTGCAGGTGCGACGCCATGCGCTCACGAAAGCGATCACAGCCGCCGCCAGCCCGCCACTTCCTGTAAGACACGTGGCAGTGGGAGCGATGTAAGGAGCGGGAATCAGTCTGGCTGCGACACCACATCTCTGTGCGAAATCCCTCGACGACACCACGTCTTTAGCTCAAGCGTGCTGGGGGGGTTCTTCAATATGCTGCACGTGAGCCCGCGACCGCAACTCACGGCAGCTGTAAGCAGTTAATGGCCACGCGCGTGCAGCAGCAGGAGTCAGCGGACTCACTCGATCTCGAGCGTCATGTTGAAAAAACCCTCCTTCCATGTCTCATTGAGACTAAAGTCGAAACTCGAGTTAAACGCCGCCTCCTCGTCCTCCAATCGCCGCGCTCGACGGCCTCCGTACTGCCCCTCGACACCCTCGTGCTCGTAGGCGACGCCTGACCCGCCGCTTTGTCCGGATTGAGCGGACAATGCTTGCCGCCCGCGGAGTTGCGGGGAGAAGGAGAGGAGTGCGAGGACGGCAGCGATGAGGTACGCGACGGCGAGCAGTACGCGCGACAATTTAAGGCGTGAATTCGAAACGGATACGATAGGGTCGTTTGCATGTTGAGTCATGCTGACGCGGTCAACGGCGCCTAGATAGTCTCTCTGGTTGCAACAATGCGTTGAAGTTGATACAATTGAAGCTACAGGCACGTCGTGCTGCGGGTTTGCCTTGCCCCCTGCACATTTCTACATGGAACATCAGACACCCAGTTCATCTCCTGACGAAGCTCAGCACAACACAACCTGTCTGGTAACAATTGCCGCAGACTCGCAGCTCTCTCCGAATGGCTTTCGCTGGTCTTTGTGGGCGCCAGCCATCCCCCTCCCATCTTCGCATCCCCAAAGCAAACTCCGACCAAATCTTTCTAGAAGCTCAATTTCCGATTCAGTGTTCAGCCTGCTGATTCTGTCCAAAAAGCCAATCCCGCCATGGCTTCCCAAGTTCTATTTCGCCCGAGTGTCGCAGCTGTTTCCACCAGCGGGTCGCTCGGCCTAACGAATCGTCGTTCCATTAACAGTCAGAATCTTAGCAATTCGTTCTGCCGTTTCCCGGCTCTTCCTGCGCGTTCGCCTGTAGTGACCTCGACCCGACCACTCTCTGCTCGCGCGCAGACTGCAATCTCGTCCTCTGGTCCTTCCTGGGGGCCTTTCCAGCGTACTGTAGTTTCTTCAGATTCAACGCGTCGCGATTGGTCCGTTCGCGCTGCTGACTACGTGTCACCGGGCTACGAGTATGAGCAGGAGATTGATCCTCAGGAGGCCGCGAGGCGTGAGCAGGTGAGCGGCGTGGATTTTGCGTGCTCCGTTTCCCTTGAATCCTGTTAAAGCGTCCGCATACATGATCTTCCATGGCGTCCCACCATTTTACTCGTTCGCTTTGTGAATGCCACTTTCCACTATTTCGAAACCTATTACGGCGTTCCAAGTTTCGTATACAAACTACATCTTCTATTTTATCGCCTCCAGGCTTCGAAGCGGGTGGAACGGACATCCAAATACTTCCGCCAGTTGGGAATTATCGGATTCTGGGGCCAGCTGGTCTGCTCTGTTGTCGCCTCCGTGATCCTCACTTTCTCCATTGTCATCTCTGGTCGGCCTACAGCTCCAGTATCCACGTATCTCACATCGGCTGGGATAGTGGCCGCGTTTCTCTCTGTCTTCTGGTCGTTTGGGTACCTCAGGCTGGCCGATCGGCTGCGCAATGCCATCGAGAATCCCATGAAGGTGGGTGATTTAGAGTTCCTGATGTATTTATGAGTTGCCGTTGTCCTTGCTCTCATCCTTTGATGGTGCAATGTCAGCTTATGCCTGAGCGCCCCTCCTCCATGGGGGTAACTATACATTATCCGCCCTGCCTTGCAGACAGACTGCTCTTAGCTCAGTGGGTGTCATGGCCGTTTTATTTGTCTTATTCATCCATTCATATGCACAATCACATTTGCAGGCCCCGCCTCGCTCTTCAGTGGTGGCAAATCTCAAGAATGGCCTCATTATCAACTTGCTTGGCCTAGGAGCTACTCTACTTGGCCTCCAGGCCACTGTTGGAGTGCTCGTTGCCAAAGCCCTTACTTCCTCCACTCCCATCTATGGTGCTGTCGGCCTTCCCACCGGCTACAACCCTGTTCTGGCCCTCGACGTTTTCCTTGTTCAGGTGCGTGCATGCTGATCACCATGATTTATGGCTAGCATCATCAGATTTTTTTCTTTCTTTTCTTTGTTGTTGCTGGGTCATCTGGCTGATGGTAAAACGCTCAGAATTCCTCATGAGTCACAAATGAGCTTGGAAAGGGAAACAAATATAGATAATATGTTCGCTACTTCCATTCTGGCATACCCTTGCAGGCTTCTGGCAACACTGCTCTTTCTCACTTTCTTGGACTTGTGCTGACGCTGGAGTTGCTGCGCGCAACAACACTCTCACAGCCTCCTCCTGAGAATGTCATCCCACAAGCGTCATGAGTCATGACTAGAGCTGTGGGGGGCAGATGTAGGCTGTACATTAGATGTGTAGTCTTGAGGGATGTGTTTTGTCAGGTGCACTCGGCACCAGTACTGAACACTTCGATGGGAGAACAACCATGGAAGCTTTGAGTGTCCCATTCCAGTGTATGGTAGATCCAACTGTCGTACTGGACATGTTTCCATTATGATCTGGTACATCTCCTCTTCTTCCTGTAGTTACTCCCAATTGGAGCTGAAAGCTGCTCATTGCATTCCAAGTTGTGTACTTCCTTTGAAGGGGATGCTCTCAGCATCGCATCAGCCACTGCAGTTCTGAATGCAGATGAATGCTTGCCACAGTTATGTCGTGCAGCATTTTCCAGAAATGGCTCAAGGGATGAGTGCCCCACGTTCATTCTGCAGTGTTAAGAATTTAGTGCAATGCAATGACTGACATGATTCAGCTGAAAGGCTAATTTCTGCTCCATACCTGACTCGGGGTTCTCCAAAAAGCTTAACCTCGACATTCCCAAATGGATCACCTTCGTCAGCGGCTATTGTTACCTGTGCTGGTGGGTAGTGTCAGCCACTGCAGCGTACAGGCTGCATGAACGAGAAGACAGTACTGTACTAATCTCACCTCCGCAGGCCACCAGATACCCCGATCTTTGGCCCAAACAAGTGAGCCCACTTTTACTTCCTGTTGTTGCAATGCACCTGCAGGGGTCTGCCACAATCGATGTGGGTTGGAAAAAAGAAAGCCTTAAGAATGGATGCAAGAACACAGGCTCAAACATTTTCCGGCGTTTGGAAACTCACCACCATTTTTTTACAGTTTCCTTTTTTTAGTGCAGCAAGTAAGAACACAGGCTCGAACATGTTTTGGCGTTTGGAAACTCACAATTTTCGACAGTTTCCTTTTCTGGTGCAGCAATGGCCTTTGGCGCACGTTCGCATGCTTCTGGCTTTCTGTCATAGAAAGCTCAGCCGTGCTTGTCATAACCCAAGCTCCATGAAGACGGGAGTCCTTCGCCTTAGTTGCAGTCCACAATTCATCCCAGCTGAACTTTCTCATGCTGTCAGGTAGATCCACAGTCAAGTCAGCAGTGCTAGTTCGGTCCCCTCCTTGAGGACGAATCCTAAAGGGGGAATGCGACTTCTGCAATGACACACATGGAAACTGGTTAAGCAATGACAGAATAGGGAGTGGGCCAGAAGCATGCAGTCCTTTAAACATATTCCGGCTAAATGGGACTTCTTTACAGTCCGCATAACTCTCCCTACATGGACTAAAGGCTGCAACTTCGTGATGTCATTCCTGTGAGAGCTGTTGACCCCCTGAACAGCAGCAGCCATGCATGAAGAGAAGATGCAATTCCCCTAACCAGAAATGCAGTAATACGCTTGAAATAGACATACCTTGAGAGACACCATTATCACTGTCCTCCCAATCTTCGAGTTTGGCTTGACCTCGTTTGTGTCAATTTGCAAGTGGAGCGATAACCTTAAAACCTGGTTTTCCAACGATACCCAGTCCACTGCAGCTGCTCCAAAAATCTGCTCATCGAGAGGGCTAGGAGAAGCAGGCCTTTTAAATACTTCTTCTGCAAATTCTGCTGGTTCCGGTTTGATCTGTGGTGCTGTTGCCAAAACTGGTATTTTGCCATTGCAGATTCCGGTTTTCATGTCTGTCTCCTCTGCATGCACAGAAGGTTTTCCTTGTTTATCAACAATAAGCTGCTGTTCCAAGGACTTGGGCGCTTCCATCACTCCACATTTGTTCCTCTGCTCCATTATTCCAGTGCTGTTAGTCTTTTCCAGTAATTGAACAAGAGGCCCGCGCATGGTCTGCTCAGGTATACCAGAAATCTCTTGTCAAGTGGACATTCCTGTCAGAACTTGCCAAATAACAAAAACGGCTGAATAAATGAGTCTCACCGTGCAATTTTGCTTCAAAGAGTCTCCACAACGCTCCATAGAGCGGTCGGGCCCAGGAAACGCATCGTCCATGGATGTGCTGGAATTTACCAGCTTAGGTCGTGGTATGGAAATGACCATCATGTTGCCAGTATCGGAAGATTCTGCTGCTTCTCGTTTGATAGGCCTTGAACTCGTCAGAGTGAGTACATTTTTCCAGTCCAACTTAGAAACGTTCTCGGCCAAGTCCACTGGCGGACATTGCTCCATCTTGAGAAGCTTTGCCACAGTTTCAGCCACAAGGCTTTTCTCTGGCACAGAAGGAAGCCTGGATTCTAAACCCTTCAGTGTTGTCGTCCGAGGACTTCCAGACTCAATTTGGCTCTCTGGCGCTTGCGTGCTCAAATCAACAGCAGCAACTCCAGTGGCCTTCATCTCGACTTTCAAAAGTTCATTGACAGGACTATCCAGCCAGCCCACCGCCAATAGATCTTGTTTTACTTCTTCGACAGGGGGTATTCGTACTTTCGTTGACTCAACGGCATTTGAAAGCTCACATAAAGGGAGCCACAGCCGCATTCCAACCAGGAAGCCAAGACGTCCTGTCAATTGTAGGAGAATGTAAGACAATCAATTAATAACATTGAAGTAAGGACGGCGAGGACACAATCGTACCTTTCTCGACTTGGAGCTTCCATCAGCAAGGCCGTGGATGGCGAGCACCTGATCAGCTGCAAATTAGCTCAAGATAAGCAAATAGGACTGACAAAATTCAACAACGTATGTCAAAAGCATCACCTTTTTCAAATCCCCTCTTCTGAATTTCAGCTCATCAAGACCTGTGCATGCTAGCACCTTCCCGTCTTTGTCTCCTCGCACAAGGCTGCTGTAAATGTCCGCATACATTTCCAAACATAGAGAAGACTCAACAACTGCGGGTCGTGGTTCTTCTTTCTTGACAATTAAGTTCACTGGCTGGCTTAGTCCAACCCATCCATTGTTCTCCTCCACAGGTGTTGACACAAGTTCGGGTTGACTTAAATATTGGATATAAGGGTCTGCTTGACTTTGCGAGAATCCCTGGTCCTGGCTTTGAGAACAACCAGCACCAGGTTGCGAATCCAACAGTGAGTCTGTCACGACTTGGCTATTGTAAGGTTCACTCATTTGCGAAAAGGTCACGCTCTTTGTTTTCTGAGAAAGTTGAGATCTCCAGAACGACGACAACGCGGGCTTCGGAGGCAAGCCAGAGCCTCCTGCCGGTCGGCTTGAGAGCGAGGCCATGTGATCTGCCCATGACCTTGGACGAAATTCCATTTGGAAAAGC
This sequence comes from Closterium sp. Naga37s-1, assembly GCA_947471745.1. NCBI lineage: Eukaryota > Viridiplantae > Streptophyta > Zygnematophyceae > Desmidiales > Closteriaceae > Closterium > Closterium sp. Naga37s-1. The sequence goes on along the minus strand of CANJKZ010000210.1, from coordinate 91,748 downwards.
CTGAATGAGAAGCTGCTTCAACAAAGGCTGCGAGATTCATGTTTGTTGGGGGTTCAAATGCCTAGCTAGCACTTCCGAAGGGATCGGTGCTGAGTTCGCAAATCACCTCGGTTTCGCCGATGCGTGACAGCGAATGCTTTCGAAGAAATTCGTTACTGTACGAAGATTCTATCAATCCTACAAAATATATTACATGCATGCCCTCAACAAAACAAGAGGGCACAAAGTATCTGACACTAGAAATGTCAATCTTGTATGGACAGAACATAGATCGTGCAGTAGCACTTTTGGAATGCATGCTAGCCAACATGTACCGTATTCTAAGCCGGTGCAGGGAGGCGGGCTTGTGGAGAAACAAACCTTGACTGAAAACTCATGGTTACCACATCCTGAGGGTTTACTTCCACGTCATGCCTGGATCAAAGAACCACATGGCAAACATGGGTAGAACAAAATGGTAAGAAGTGCACCACAAGCAGGATGTGCACCATTCAAACCAAACATGCGTCTAGCAAAGGTGGGAGGTGTAGACACAATCGGAAAGAGGCAGGAAGAATTATAAGGATGGTACACAAGGCACAATGGCTGAGAACTTACATAAAGACGAAGTCTGGTATCGTTATTTGTTCTCGCGATACGTGTCTGAACAGCTCAAGCAATCTGCCCACATACTTCACTTTCTTGAACACCTGAAAGCATCAAAGAAAAACAAAATGAGTGAAGTCACGTACGTGTCACAAACCAGCTTACATCATCCAAGAAATTTCATGCATGCATGAGTCAGTTCAAGTTGTGCACACAAAATTCTGTAGACTGCCTATTAGTGCATGTCTTACCAGGGGGTCCACCAGCAGTTGCATGCCCCACACAGTTCCCTTGAGCCGCATGTCTGGATGCACTACATACACCGTCTGACAAGGACAAGAATAACAGCCGGGAACGCGTGAGCTCAAAGCTATTAACACACCAGCACACAGACATGGCTTAGTGTGATCCCTCTGAGAAGACATTCCCAATAACGCAAACCCACCACTGACATGCCACACCGCCACAACCAACAGACTCAGATGCCCGAGAACTCACATGCAGGTTCGTTCTGAACTTGGGCCCGAGCACATTTAGGAGGCGCTTCATCCACCCATAATCAGCCATGCTGCATGACATAAGCATTCCAGCGATGGGGATGGATGGACAGCCAATGGGGAAATGCACCTCCCATGGCATAGAGGACAAAAAACAAAGCGCATTACACATTGGCGCATGTTCAGATGGGGGCATGGCATATTTACCGAGTACATGTGTGCACGAAAGAAAGGGGCACTGCGTGGAAGAGGCATGGGTGGTCAGACATCAGAGACGTGGAAGGTGGAGGCTCACACGAGGAGCTGACAAGAAGGGACAACTCACGCTGGCAGGGTCGTGGCAGCGTGTAAATAAACAATGGTGAAAGGGCGGTGAAGAATGGGCTCAAACTCCTGTTGGGGAAGACGCATGGTGTGGTGGTGGAGGTACGCACATCGTACAAAGCAGAGATGAGCATGAGGAAAGAAAACCGAGAAAGGTTCTCTTTACGAGAAAGCCACCGACCACGAGCAACCACTGCAATTCACAACCCATGTTGCGGTGCCTGCAGAGCATGGGCTGGGGCTGACAATGACGGTGTGGAAGATGAAGCTCTCTCTCGAGGAAGTGGTTGTGTGTGCACCAACTTCCTTGTGTTGAAATTAACGTTCTAGGAAGTGGTGGTGGGGGCTTGAAGTGCCCACCTTGACAGCGTGGAAGATGAAGCTCTCGAGGTCCAGGCAGCGCACGAGGAAGTGCGCCCCCACCACCACCATCACACTGCGCCCCGCTGAATCCGTGCCTCCCCGGTACCTGCGTGCGCCGTGTGCATGCATGCAGATGAAAGAGTGAGAGGGTCAAAGGAGATGAAGGCGGCTCATGTGGATAAGCTGGCAACAGCACCACCGATCACAGCCTACAGCAGGCAAGAGTGTGCCACTCACATGATGCGCATGTCCTGCACTCACATGATGCGCATGTCCTGCACTCACATGATGCGCATGTCCTGCACTCACATGATGCGCATGTCCTGCACTTCAGAGAGGTCCAGCTTCTCAGCGCGCGCCAGGTACCGCCCGTGCAGCGCAAGCTGCTCGCCCGCGGTGAGCAGCGACACGACGGTGTCTCCCAGGTCGAGCCCCAGGCAGCGCGCCCACAGCCAGATCCACCCCGTCTGTGCCGACGCCACGGCGTGCTCGCGCTGCTCCACGCGGCGCTGGTCGGGGTCCTTGGCCATGCTGATGAACGCCGGGTCCAGGAGCGAGTCGTCGAACGCGGATGAGAGTGTTAGCTGGCCTGGTGGCTGCGCTGGGATGAGCGCGCTTGATGTGGACGCGCTGGGGGTTGGGGGGAGAGGGGGGGAAGACGGGGGGGGAAGAGTGGGTGGAGCGGATGGGGAAGGTAGAGGGGTTGGGAAAGAGGGAGAGAGAAAGGAGAGCAAGAAATACATGCAGAGGAACGAGTAGACGGCAAGGGGGGGCAAATGGGTGTTGTGAGTTTCAGCTTTACTCATCCTGAATCCTAAGGAAGTGCATGCTAGCGCTGTGATGAGCATGTGTGCACCTGTTTGCAGCAGAGGCAGCTGTTGGGAGGCCGGGCATCTTGGAGATGCGGATCGTGCGCTCCGCAATCACTATCTCGCCATTCTCGTCACCCACGTCCGCCAGCAGCAGGGCCTGTGGGCGGCTTTTGAGAATTCTAAGAAAAAGCCAGAAACAACAAGCACCTGTTTGCAGCGGGGGGCAGGCCGGGCATTTTGGAGATGCGGATCATGCGCTCTGCAATCACAATCTCGCCATTCTCATCGCCCACATCCGCTGGCAGCAGCGACTGCGCTGCCGCCTCCTCACTGCTGTCCCTCGGGAAGTATAGCGGCAGCAGCCTGTATGGGCCGTATGAGGGGGCAGTGGGGGGAGCACGCAGGAGTGAGAGAGGGTATGGTTGAGGGAGCGGGAGTGGGGAGAGGAGATGGGAGTGGAGAGGGAGGGAGTAGATATTGGCCGTGACACGAGGAGCAGGGAAGGCGAGAGGAGGAGAAGGTAATGGGGATGCAAGGGAGGGGAAAGGGTAGAAAGTAACGTGGACGTGTGGGGTAGAGCGGGAGGCGAGGGTAGGAGTGCGTGAGTGCATGTGGGGGGCGGGAGTAGGAGAGCAGGAGTGCAGGGTGGGGAGCAGAGGTGCGAACCGCTTGTAGATGAGATGGTCGTCGTCAGACTGGATGCAGAATACCGCTGCTGCCATGCCCCGCCCGTGCTTCTCCAAGAACCGCCTCACCGTGCCTGGTGACCCATGGGAGAGCAGGGTAGGTGGACAGAGGCCGGGCAGAGGAGCGCGGGACGAGCAAGGGTGTGAGGCAGAAGCATGGTGAGAAAGCAGTTCTTGTATTGGAAGGATGGATGACGCAAGGAGCGGGTGTTCAAACACGGCTATGGGATGTGCAAAGGAGGAGGCTTGCAGCATGGGGCATCCGAGAGACGGCATTGCGTTGGGTTGCTAGTGCACTATGGTGCAGGCAGGGAGTGGCTTACGGATGGCGACGTGAGCAGCGGGCTCCCTGGGGTACCCCTTCGCCTCTGAGTAGATGGGCAACAGCGCTATGCTGCCATGGGGAGGGTTGTCCAATGGGGACAAAGGGGGACGGGAGGGGGGATGGCCGTAGGGGGGACAATGCCGGAGGGAGGGACGAGAAGGGAGAAGAATGTGAAGCAGCACACCTTGAGATAACTCGCTTTGACTTAAGCTATTCAACTCAAGCCAATCCCAGCAGCCCCCTGCTCCCTGACCTTCTCCCTACCCTTCCCCACTTCCCATCTCCCTCCATTCTCCTCCTTCCCCCCTCCTCCCTTCCGCCTCTCCACACCTGCGCAGTTCGTTCTCAAGCAGCAGTTCGAGGCAGATGCGGTAGCAGCGGCTGAGCGCGTTCTCCGCGGCCGTCTGGTACTTGTCCGTGTACCGCGGCCCCACCGTGTGGATCACGCGCCTGCCACGTGCCGCGCGGATCCCCCACGTCCGCGGGCCGGGGAAACGCGGGGAGAGCACAGAGTCGGGGGACGGAGGTGGCGTGAGTGAGTGGGATGAGGCGGGCGAGGGGGATAGCGGGTGAGGGGAGTGAGGCGGGTGAGGGAATGCGAGGCGAGGGGATGGCAGCGGCGGAGAGCGGCAGCTATGGGCTCACCTGGCGGGCAGCTCGTATGCGCCCGTCATCTTCGCCTCGCCCGTTCTGCACCCGCCCTGCCACGCGCACCGCACAGCACAGCACGCCGCGCACACACGCACAAACACACACGGACATTCGCGTGAGCGACTAGGTTCACATGCACGTTCGCTCCGCTAACGCAGCGACGCATTGCTCCTACGGCCAGGCCCCGTGCCTCCCCCACAACTAAGCACACCTCCCCTCCGTCCCACGCACTCCTGCAAACAAATCCCGCCAACTCCGACTCCAACACGCAAAGCAGCAGCCGCAGCAGGGAGGCACGGGACGGGGCGGCACGGGGCGGAGCGGGGCGGGCGGGCACGGACCAGCGTGGCGCACTCCTCAGCGAGCCCCGGGCCGGCTTCGTCGTGCAGGCCGGGCGAGGAGAGCGCGGGGTCGAGGCTCTCGCTCGTCGAGTTCACGACCGCATCCACCTCCAGCGCCCACGGCGCGCCGCGCCACACGTACACCTTCGCGTTCAGCTCCGCGTTCACCGGGAACTTCGGCGCGCCTCCGGATCCGCGCCCGCGGCCGCGCAGCTCCAAGCCGTGGGCTGACAGCGGGTCGTCGAACCCGCCGGGGTCCTCGTCGCCCGCCGAGCTCGTCGAAGCGATCGCCGTCGCGTAGCTTGACGCGCCTGCTGCAACTCCCGCGCCCGACGAGCCGGGATCTCCATCCAACGCGGCTAGGCCCGGCGGGGCGACTCCTATTCCTGGCGGCTCGAGCCCCATGAGGTCCGCCGCGATCGCGATGTCGCCCAGCGCCGCGCCTCCGAGCGCCGCCGCGCCGAACTCCTGCTCCGTCCATCGCGGTATCTGGTCGAGCCGCACCACGCCCGGCGCTGCGGCCTTGGGGTACATCATCCTGCGACCCACGATCGCACGGTCGCTGGTCCTTGTTGAGCGACGCGCACAGTGCGACGGTGAGGAAAGGAGTTTGTGACTAGGAAGCAACAACGCTGAGCATTCTCACTGCAAGAAATGACAGACGTTTATCGGAAAAATAACTTCGCAATCGCGCTCATTAGTTAGATTCTTCCACTGCTCGTGCATCAACTAGCTGCTATCAGTGCTAGTTTCCCTAGAACTTGGATGGCTGTGTCTTGGTGAGCTTGGGACAAACGACTGCACGGTTGAATGTGGTTCAGAACGGTTCCGGAGAGTTGTGGTGTCAGGTTGCCAGGATCAAGGTTCAAGGTTCCGCGAAGTGTGGAAGTCTCCCGCCGCTCCGTACATGCACACACATCCCCGCCGCTCGATACTGTCACTTCTGACAGGGAACATAATTTGGAAGGAAAATGTTGAATATCAAGCAGCACCCTTGTGCGGAGGCTGCTCAGGATAAATGAATGAATTCACCGTGAAGCTTCAAACGGGGACACTGGTCACGATCATATTTGCACGAAGCAAAACGGAGATGATGGGATAGAAGCAATGAATAGTCCCAGAGACTACTAGTCGGCTACAATTGATCGCAGCAATGGCAGCAGTCGCTTCTCCTCTGCCAATTCGACCTCGTTCAGGCCACTCAGTCACATGACGACAAACAATAGCCTGATTCCCAGCTATCCTGCTTCGCGCAACAGCACAGCACCCCTCTTTGCACAGCACAGCACAGCACAGCAAAACACGTCGCGCGGCACAGTGCCGCGCTGTTCTTGCTTGTTCACCTGGCAGGGTGCGTCGATACACGCAACACTGAGCTCATATTCTGGTCGACCCTCCTCACCCCGCCTCCCTTCTCTAATCTCCCGTCGCCCCCTCCTCTCCACTATCTTTTCTCCTTCTCCCCCCTCCCAGCGCCGCAGCGTCTAACGGTTGACGGCTTAGAGGAGCACATAGCGGTGAACTGCATGTGCCCGCTGCTGCTCTCGCTGCTGCTGCTGCCCTCCCTGCTGCGCGCACACGGCGCTCGCATCGTGAACGTGTCGTCCACTGTGAGTCACCAAGGGACCTGCGCTCCTCATGCAATGCACCAGAGCACAGAGCCTAGTAGTACCAATGTGCTCTCCAATGTGTCACACGTCACATGCCACACACCCCCCGTGATGCCCAATCCTAGGCATGCGTGCGGTGCAGCGTATGAGCGGGCGGTGCAGCGTATGAGCGGGCGGTGCAGCGTATGAGCGGGCGGTGCAGCGTATGAGCGTGCGGTGCAGCGTACGAGCGGGCGGTGCAGCGTATTAGCGGGCGGTGCAGCGTATGAGCGGGCGGTGCAGCGTATGAGCGGGCGGTGCAGCGTATGAGCGGGCGGTGCAGCGTATGAGCGGGCCGTGCAGCGTATGAGCGTGCGGTGCAGCGTATGAGCGGGCGGTGCAGCGTATGAGCGTGCGGTGCAGCGTATGAGCGGGCGGTGCAGTGTATGAGCGTGCGGAGCGTGCGGTGCAGCGTATGAGCGGGCGGTGCAGCGTATGAGCGTGCGGTGCAGCGTATGAGCGGGCGGTGCAGCGTATGAGCGGGCGGTGCAGCGTATGAGCGGGCGGTGCAGCAAATGAGCGGGCGGTGCAGCGTATGAGCGTGCGGTGCAGCGTATGAGCGGGCGGTGCAGCGTATGAGCGGGCGATGCAGCGTATGAGCGTGCGGTGCAGAGTATGAGCGTGCGGTGCAGCGTATGAGCGTGCGGTGCAGAGTATGAGCGTGCGGTGCAGCGTATGAGCGTGCGGTGCAGCGTATGAGCGTGCGGTGCAGCGTATGAGCGGGCGGTGCAGCGTATGAGCGGGCGGTGCAGCGTATGAGCGTGCGGTGCAGCGTATGAGCGGGCGGTGCAGCGTATGAGCGGGCGGTGCAGCGTATGAGCGTGCGGTGCAGCGTATGAGCGTGCGGTGCAGCGTATGAGCGTGCGGTGCAGCGTATGAGCGTGCGGTGCAGCGTATGAGCGGGCGGTGCAGCGTATGAGCGTGCGGTGCAGCGTATGAGCGTGCGGTGCAGCGTATGAGCGTGCGGTGCAGCGTATGAGCGTGCGGTGCAGCGTATGAGCGTGCGGTGCAGCGTATGAGCGTGCGGTGCAGCGTATGAGCGGGCGGTGCGGGCGGTGCAGCGTATGAGCGTGCGGTGCAGCGTATGAGCGTGCGGTGCAGCGTATGAGAGGGCGGTGCAGCGTATGAGCGTGCGGTGCAGCGTATGAGCGTGCGGTGCAGCGTATGAGCGTTCGGTGCAGCGTATGAGCGGGCGGTGCAGCGTATGAGCGTGCGGTGCAGCGTATGAGCGTGCGGTGCAGCGTATGAGCGTGCGGTGCAGCGTATGAGCGGGCGGTGCAGCGTATGAGCGGGCGGTGCAGCGTATGAGCGTGCGGTGCAGCGTATGAGCGGGCGGTGCAGCGTATGAGCGTGCGGTGCAGCGTATGAGCGGGCGGTGCAGCGTATGAGCGGGCGGTGCAGCGTATGAGCGGGCGATGCAGCGTATGAGCGTGCGGTGCAGCGTATGAGCGGGCGGTGCAGCGTATGAGCGTGCGGTGCAGAGTATGAGCGTGCGGTGCAGCGTATGAGCGGGCGGTGCAGCGTATGAGCGGGCGGTGCAGCGTATGAGCGTGCGGTGCAGCGTATGAGCGTGCGGTGCAGCGTATGAGCGTGCGGTGCAGCGTATGAGCGGGCGATGCAGCGTATGAGCGTGCGGTGCAGCGTATGAGCGGGCGGTGCAGCGTATGAGCGTGCGGTGCAGCGTATGAGCGTGCGGTGCAGCGTATGAGCGGGCGGTGCAGCGTATGAGCGGGCGGTGCAGCGTATGAGCGTGCGGTGCAGCGTATGAGCGTGCGGTGCAGCGTATGAGCGGGCGGTGCAGCGTATGAGCGGGCGGTGCAGCGTATGAGCGTGCGGTGCAGCGTATGAGCGTGCGGTGCAGCGTATGAGCGGGCGGTGCAGCGTATGAGCGGGCGGTGCAGCGTATGAGCGTGCGGTGCAGCGTATGAGCGTGCGGTGCAGCGTATGAGCGTGCGGTGCAGCGTATGAGCGGGCGATGCAGCGTATGAGCGTGCGGTGCAGCGTATGAGCGGGCGGTGCAGCGTATGAGCGGGCGGTGCAGCGTATGAGCGTGCGGTGCAGCGTATGAGCGGGCGGTGCAGCATATGAGCGTGCGGTGCAGCGTATGAGCGGGCGGTGCAGCGTATGAGCGGGCGATGCAGCGTATGAGCGTGCGGTGCAGCGTATGAGCGGGCGGTGCAGCGTATGAGCGTGCGGTGCAGAGTATGAGCGTGCGGTGCAGCGTATGAGCGGGCGGTGCAGCGTATGAGCGGGCGGTGCAGCGTATGAGCGTGCGGTGCAGCGTATGAGCGTGCGGTGCAGCGTATGAGCGTGCGGTGCAGCGTATGAGCGGGCGATGCAGCGTATAAGCGTGCGGTGCAGCGTATGAGCGGGCGGTGCAGCGTATGAGCGTGCGGTGCAGCGTATGAGCGGGCGGTGCAGCGTATGAGCGTGCGGTGCAGCGTATGAGCGGGCGGTGCAGTGTATGAGCGTGCGGAGCGTGCGGTGCAGCGTATGAGCGGGCGGTGCAGCGTATGAGCGGGCGGTGCAGCGTATGAGCGTGCGGTGCAGCGTATGAGCGGGCGGTGCAGCGTATGAGCGGGCGGTGCAGCGTATGAGCGTGCGGTGCAGCGTATGAGCGGGCGGTGCAGCGTATGAGCGGGCGATGCAGCGTATGAGCGTGCGGTGCAGAGTATGAGCGTGCGGTGCAGCGTATGAGCGTGCGGTGCAGCGTATGAGCGTGCGGTGCAGCGTATGAGCGGGCGGTGCAGCGTATGAGCGTGCGGTGCAGCGTATGAGCGTGCGGTGCAGCGTATGAGCGGGCGGTGCAGCGTATGAGCGTGCGGTGCAGCGTATGAGCGGGCGGTGCAGCGTATGAGCGTGCGGTGCAGCGTATGAGCGTGCGGTGCAGCGTATGAGCGTGCGGTGCAGCGTATGAGCGGGCGGTGCAGCGTATGAGCGTGCGGTGCAGCGTATGAGCGTGCGGTGCAGCGTATGAGCGTGCGGTGCAGCGTATGAGCGGGCGGTGCAGCGTATGAGCGTGCGGTGCAGCGTATGAGCGGGCGGTGCAGCGTATGAGCGTGCGGTGCAGCGTATGAGCGTGCGGTGCAGCGTATGAGCGGGCGGTGCAGCGTATGAGCGTGCGGTGCAGCGTATGAGCGTGCGGTGCAGCGTATGAGCGGGCGGTGCAGCGTATGAGCGTGCGGTGCAGCGTATGAGCGGGCGGTGCAGCGTATGAGCGTGCGGTGCAGCGTATGAGCGTGCGGTGCAGCGTATGAGCGTGCGGTGCAGCGTATGAGCGTGCGGTGCAGCGTATGAGCGTGCGGTGCAGCGTATGAGCGTGCGGTGCAGCGTATGAGCGTGCGGTGCAGCGTATGAGCGGGCGGTGCGGGCGGTGCAGCGTATGAGCGTGCGGTGCAGAGTATGAGCGTGCGGTGCAGCGTATGAGCGTGCGGTGCAGCGTATGAGCGTGCGGTGCAGCGTATGAGCGGGCGGTGCAGCGTATGAGCGTGCGGTGCAGCGTATGAGCGTGCGGTGCAGCGTATGAGCGGGCGGTGCAGCGTATGAGCGTGCCGTGCAGCGTATGAGCGGGCGGTGCAGCGTATGAGCGTGCGGTGCAGCGTATGAGCGTGCGGTGCAGCGTATGAGCGGGCGGTGCAGCGTATGAGCGTGCGGTGCAGCGTATGAGCGTGCGGTGCAGCGTATGAGCGGGCGGTGCAGCGTATGAGCGTGCGGTGCAGCGTATGAGCGGGCGGTGCAGCGTATGAGCGTGCGGTGCAGCGTATGAGCGTGCGGTGCAGCGTATGAGCGTGCGGTGCAGCGTATGAGCGGGCGATGCAGCGTATGAGCGGGCGGTGCAGCGTATGAGCGTGCGGTGCAGCGTATGAGCGTGCGGTGCAGCGTATGAGCGTGCGGTGCAGCGTATGAGCGGGCGGTGCAGCGTATGAGCGTGCGGTGCAGCGTATGAGCGGGCGATGCAGCGTATGAGCGTGCGGTGCAGCGTATGAGCGTGCGGTGCAGCGTATGAGCGGGCGATGCAGCGTATGAGCGTGCGGTGCAGCGTATGAGCGGGCGGTGCAGCGTATGAGCGTGCGGTGCAGCGTATGAGCGGGCGGTGCAGCGTATGAGCGGGCGGTGCAGCGTATGAGCGGGCGGTGCAGCGTATGAGCGTGCGGTGCAGCGTATGAGCGGGCGGTGCAGCGTATGAGCGGGCGATGCAGCGTATGAGCGTGCGGTGCAGAGTATGAGCGTGCGGTGCAGCGTATGAGCGTGCGGTGCAGCGTATGAGCGTGCGGTGCAGCGTATGAGCGGGCGGTGCAGCATATGAGCGTGCGGTGCAGCGTATGAGCGTGCGGTGCAGCGTATGAGCGGGCGGTGCAGCGTATGAGCGTGCGGTGCAGCGTATGAGCGGGCGGTGCAGCGTATGAGCGTGCGGTGCAGCGTATGAGCGTGCGGTGCAGCGTATGAGCGTGCGGTGCAGCGTATGAGCGGGCGGTGCAGCGTATGAGCGTGCGGTGCAGCGTATGAGCGTGCGGTGCAGCGTATGAGCGTGCGGTGCAGCGTATGAGCAGGCGATGCAGCGTATGAGCGTGCGGTGCAGCGTATGAGCGGGCGGTGCAGCGTATGAGCGTGCGGTGCAGCGTATGAGCGGGCGGTGCAGCGTATGAGCGTGCGGTGCAGCGTATGAGCGGGCGGTGCAGTGTATGAGCGTGCGGAGCGTGCGGTGCAGCGTATGAGCGGGCGGTGCAGCGTATGAGCGTGCGGTGCAGCGTATGAGCGGGCGGTGCAGCGTATGAGCGGGCGGTGCAGCGTATGAGCGGGCGGTGCAGCGTATAAGCGTGCGGTGCAGCGTATGAGCGGGCGGTGCAGCGTATGAGCGGGCGATGCAGCGTATGAGCGTGCGGTGCAGAGTATGAGCGTGCGGTGCAGCGTATGAGCGTGCGGTGCAGCGTATGAGCGTGCGGTGCAGCGTATGAGCGGGCGGTGCAGCGTATGAGCGTGCGGAGCGTGCGGTGCAGCGTATGAGCGGGCGGTGCAGCGTATGAGCGTGCGGAGCGTGCGGTGCAGCGTATGAGCGGGCGGTGCAGCGTATGTGCGTGCGGTGCAGCGTATGAGCGGGCGGTGCAGCGTATGAGCGTGCGGTGCAGCGTATGAGCGTGCGGTGCAGCGTATGAGCGTGCGGTGCAGCGTATGAGCGTGCGGTGCAGCGTATGAGCGTGCGGTGCAGCGTATGAGCGTGCGGTGCAGCGTATGAGCGTGCGGTGCAGCGTATGAGCGGGCGGTGCGGGCGGTGCAGCGTATGAGCGTGCGGTGCAGAGTATGAGCGTGCGGTGCAGCGTATGAGCGTGCGGTGCAGCGTATGAGCGTGCGGTGCAGCGTATGAGCGGGCGGTGCAGCGTATGAGCGTGCGGTGCAGCGTATGAGCGTGCGGTGCAGCGTATGAGCGGGCGGTGCAGCGTATGAGCGTGCGGTGCAGCGTATGAGCGGGCGGTGCAGCGTATGAGCGTGCGGTGCAGCGTATGAGCGTGCGGTGCAGCGTATGAGCGTGCGGTGCAGCGTATGAGCGGGCGGTGCAGCGTATGAGCGTGCGGTGCAGCGTATGAGCGTGCGGTGCAGCGTATGAGCGGGCGGTGCAGCGTATGAGCGTGCGGTGCAGCGTATGAGCGGGCGGTGCAGCGTATGAGCGTGCGGTGCAGCGTATGAGCGTGCGGTGCAACGTATGAGCGGGCGATGCAGCGTATGAGCGGGCGGTGCAGCGTATGAGCGTGCGGTGCAGCGTATGAGCGTGCGGTGCAGCGTATGAGCGTGCGGTGCAGCGTATGAGCGGGCGGTGCAGCGTATGAGCGTGCAGTGCAGCGTATGAGCGGGCGATGCAGCGTATGAGCGTGCAGTGCAGCGTATGAGCGTGCGGTGCAGCGTATGAGCGGGCGATGCAGCGTATGAGCGTGCGGTGCAGCGTATGAGCGGGCGGTGCAGCGTATGAGCGTGCGGTGCAGCGTATGAGCGGGCGGTGCAGCGTATGAGCGGGCGGTGCAGCGTATGAGCGTGCGGTGCAGCGTATGAGCGGGCGGTGCAGCGTATGAGCGGGCGATGCAGCGTATGAGCGTGCGGTGCAGAGTATGAGCGTGCGGTGCAGCGTATGAGCGTGCGGTGCAGCGTATGAGCGTGCGGTGCAGCGTATGAGCGGGCGGTGCAGCGTATGAGCGTGCGGTGCAGCGTATGAGCGTGCGGTGCAGCGTATGAGCGTAGCTATGCATTGAGTAATTCCGTTCCCTTGTGTAACCGCAAGGGAAATGCACCGTCTCACCTGTTTCTCTCCGCTTCGTCCCCCCTACCCCCTCAGATGCATGCGTGGGTCGATCTAGACGTGGGCGATTTGAGCTTCAAGGGGCGCACCAGGCGCTTCAATGCCACCGCCGCCTACAATCAGAGCAAGCTCGCTCAGGTGCGCTCCCTCCACTCATTGCATCTACACATACTCCCTGTTATTCAACCTTGTGCTCTCTCCACCCGTTCAGTGTCAATCCTGTGGCTCTATGCTTCTACAGTTTACTCTATCAGCAACCCAACCCACACTTCTTCAATCCCAAACCGAATACCAACCCCCCATCTTCCTCATTCATTTTCCAATCTCCAAACCCCCACCACCCCCCCCCCGTTCAATTTTCCCCCATCCGCCTCCGCGGTGCGCCCGGCACCAGCTGATGCTGACGAACGTGTTGCAGCGTCGTCTGCCGGCCAGTGCGCGCATTGACGTGGTGGCAGTGCACCCAGGGGAGGTGCTCACCAACGTGGTCAGTCCCCTGCGCCCTGCCACACATCCGGACCTATGCTCTAGCATTCTCACAAGTTTACCCGTTTAGGAGACTTGCTGCAAAACATCCATTCCTTTCTTGATTTAGAGGTTCTCACCAACGTGCTGAGACTCTTTGCCCTCTGTCACACTCTATCTGCTGCACGCAATTATATCTGCAATTGCACCCCACCTTTTCCCCTCTATACTCTAGTTTTTCGCCAGCTGCCATGCTCGTGCTTCGAGAGGTGCCCCATACTTTAATTGCTTGTTCCCTCCTGCCCGTGACCCCGTGCAGGCGCGCACACTCCCCAGGTTCATCCAGGAGCTACAACGTGCCGTCATGCACGCCCTGCTTCTCGAGCCCTGCCAGGGTACGCCCACCCACCCGCCCTCTGTACCCCACGCATGCACTCATCCATGCATGCAGTGGTTCTTGCTATCAGTGTAACAGGGAGGGCGTGCATGTGGGGGATACTCCAACTCTCGGCCTCTGTAACAGGGCTCTTGCTATCATTTGTCCGAGAGTTGGAGTATCCCCCACATGCACGCCCTCCCTGTTACACTTGTGGCAACAGCACCTAATTCCAAAGTCAGTGCAACCCGTCACTCCCCGCAACCCATGTACCATACCCCGGGAGCACTGGCGCCTTTGTACTGCGCCACACACGCGGCCGTGGGCGAGCAAGCGAGGGCGGTGCGCGACCAAGGCTTGCTGTCCGGGCCCTACTTTGACCTGGACGGGCGGCGGAGCGAGGTGGCAGCGCACGGGCGCAACGAGAGGGCAGCAGAGGAGCTGTGGTGCGTGGCTCTGGACACCATGGGGCTGCCTCACGACTATGTGGAGACCACCATCGCTGCACTGGCAGGGTAGAGGAGGAGCTGTGGCGCGTGGTGTTAGCTACCGTGGGGCTGCCTCCGTGGGGATGTGCACACTAGTACCATCGCTGCACTTGCAGGGTAGCACAGAGGAGCGGGGTGTGATGCTTTGACTCGGTGGGGCTGTTTGTTTCTTGACCATGTGTATGCCAGCATTGCTGCACTTGCATGGTAGCCGAGAGGATGTGGGCGCCCTGTGACCGTGAATCTAGAAAGCAAGACGGCGAATGCTGTAAGTTACTGCCTGTTGTGTAAGAGCTGATGTATGGAGTTTATGTAATAAATGCCTGCAAGGCAAGCTTCCACCAATGCTGCCTGCAGAGACACTGCCATTCAGTGGGATCATGGCGTGTCGTGTATAGCAGGTGTTTGCTTTATGATCATGACCACGTTTATGCACTCCTCACACACAGCAGACTCTCACACACCAATCTGAGGTGCACTGACTTGGAAATGCACACACGGCACAGCTTTCTTCCATGGTCAGCTTCCCAATATGGTACATAATCAGGGCAATAGGCGCCTCTTAGCAACTGAATAAACGTCCAGAATACCCCTGTGTTCCCTGGAAAAAGGATCTGCTACTGATACGGTATATCATTGCCTTGAGTCCACAAGCTTGGTGCTTACAGCAGCAACTACCATGTCTTGCACAGACAGACCAGCAACCACCGTGCTGATACGACTACTGCAACACACTCTTCTCTTTCACCTCCGCCCACTGCTCGCAGCCTTCTCTGAGCTCTGTCTCTTTCACTCCGTGCATTGCTCTCCTCAGTGACCCCACAGCTGCTCACGGCCGTGGAGGGGGGGGAGGGGAGCGCCGGCGAGGGGGAGGGGGGCGAGCAGTGGGAGGCGGCGGGGGGGACTTGATGGGAGTACGAGGGGGAGGGGGAGGGCGCTTGGGGCCCGGGGGCGGGGGAGGGGAAAGGGGAGGCGGAGGAGGGGAGGCAGGGGCAGGGGGGGAGGGTGGGGATGGCGGGGAGGGAGGGGAAGCGGGGGAGGGGGCGGGGGGCACAGCAGGGACGTCGGAGTTCCAGAGGGCTCTGGCCACACGGAAGGAGGAGCAGTATGGCTCCCTCCTTGGAGAAGCTGAGGCTCCTGCATGCCCCCTTCCCTCTGTGCCTTGCCTCGGCTGCACTGCACTGGTGTGGTCCTCGCTGCTGCTCTCCCACAGCAGCACGAACTTGCCCTGCCCCTCAGAAAGCCCTGCACCCATGCCCCGCCATGCACACACACATGGGCACAAGTTGGCATTCACACAAGAAGGGACGCTTGCACAACCACTCATTCAGCAGTTGCTTAAAGCTGCGAGTGAAGCAAGCAGGGCAGGCAAGGAGCAATGTCTCCGGCAATGGAGGTGAGCACAAGCCAAAAGCAGCAGGGAGAAAGCAGGGCAGAGCAACGTACCGTTGAGTTCCCACAGCCTGTAAACGCCCCGTGTCACCACCACGTACGGTGATGACCCCACTCTGCTCCCATGCCACGTGTCCACCCCTAAAGCCAGCCACGTGTCACCCTCTAGAGCATGCCACGTGGCAGCCTGCAGCACGAGCAGCTCCTCCAGCTGGGGCTGGAAGATGAGGCGGCGGCCCGTGATTGGCTGCAGCCACGCTGCCGCCTGTGCAGCGGTGTGCAGCGTCAGGGGCAGGGAGGCCGGGGGGAAGAGCACGGCTTGGGGGGCGAATATCTGTGCAGCGGCGGTGGCGTTGCCATTCAGCAGTGCCACTGTGAGTGCTGCCAACGCCGCCTCCACTTTCCACTGCGCACAACCCCCCTCCACCGCTGCACCACCACTCCTCCCGCCCAATCCCTCTGGACTGGACCCAGCCCCCACCCCCTGCTGCGCCTCCTGCTGCACCGTTGCGGCCTCATGGCCCAGCACGGCGCTGGCAGGATTGAGGGGGCTGCGCGCATCTCCCTTCTGCGCCTGCACTGCGCTGCTGCTCCCGCCACCGCCCTCGCTGCTGACATCAGCGGGTCCAGCAGTGAGCCAAGCAGTGGCTTGTGGCGCCACCAACAGCTGCCGCATGCCCTTCCTCCTAACCCTGCCCTCACTGCCCGCCTGCACCAACCCCTCCGCACCGCCCCACGCGGTGGAATGCGGTGCTCTGCGGTTCTGGCAGGTGCGGGTGGCATGGTTCCAGGCGGCCCAGTGCATTCGCCACACCTTGGAGTGGTCATTGCGTGCCCCTCGTGCCCCTCGTGCACGGCACTCCAGTAGGCTCTCACGCTCAGAGTCACCGCTCTCAGGGCTCGTCGCCTTCCCCCCGCTGCGCGCCAGCTCAGCAGATCTGTGCCACGTGGCCAGAATGGACCCGTCCACGCACGCTGATTCGCACGCGGAAGCTTCCTCGCGTCCTTCTTCGACCTCCTCGACGCCTGACGCTCGCTCGCCTCCTTGCTCCGCCTGGCCGCTCCGCCGAGTCGCGCCAAGGCAGTTTGCAGTGAATGCGATGCGAGCCACGGCGAACAGGTCCCCGCCTCGCAGCACGCCTGCGCCCTCCCCACCCGCCGCACTGCCCTCCGCGCCCTCCTCTTCTTCCGCCACTTCCTCTTCTTCCTCTTCCTCTGTCTCCTCCCCCCTCTGCTGCTGCTGTTGCGCAGTCGCTGTCGCTGCCCCTGTCGCCGGATCTCCTCGCGTTCCTAGTGTCCGGATCGCGTCACTGACTCTCCCCGGGTCGCCCTTGCCCACCCAGGCCTCGAGGACATTAAAGCGCAATCTAATGTCGAGCGCCAGCAGCTGCTGCACGAGGCTCAGTCGCAGCGCGCTCACGTTCAGGAGCAGCTCTGGAGAATGGGGAGGAAGGATCGACGAAGTTTCGGGGAAGAAGTCCAGAATGCCGCACGCATCCCCGGAATTCACGGCGGCGGCGAGATCGCTCAGCGAGTCGGAGATGGTTTCGACGACCTCGCGCGGGTCCACCGAGCCTAACGAGGTGCCAGGCTCGGCAGCAGGCTTGGTTCCGAATTCAGCATTGCTGCGAGGCAGCATTGGTAGTGATAGAATAAGCAGGCAGGAGAGCAACAGCGCTGCTGGAAGGCGGAACGGGTGTGGTGCGCGCCATTGGGCTCGCGAACCAGGGAGATACCTCATCGCAACTCCACCTCGCGACTCGCGAGAGCGGCTAATAGCTGAGAAAGAGGCGGAGACAGTCTGTACGCCACGAGAGCTTGGGGATGAGCATTCGGAATGTCAGAAGCGAGGATGGCATTGGCAGTGCTGCCTGCGCGCACCATGGCATGGCATGCCGCACGTCCCCCTGCCCCTGTATTGCGCGGATGAGTGGGAGCAGCTGGGTTCCCCCATGCCCAAATGTGTGCTAGCTGGAATGAGCGCGTTCGCGATACAATGTAAAATGTATCTACAACGCTGAGATTATGGGTCAACACCCCATATGCACACACAGATGTGATGCAATGGCATCTACTGGTTACTAATGTGAACACAGATTCGCCTGGTATCCTCTCATTATCATACGGTACTATTGTGCCTTTGCTGAGCGCAGGACCAAGCCTACCCTATTGCCTTTGATAATGATAGGGTATGCCTGTTGTACGAACTCCTTGATTGCGGTTACGGTCTCATTATCAAAATCTTTACAATATACAACATATATACCCTGACTAGGTTGCAGCAATCTCTGACTTTTCTTCAATCTCATGACCACCGGTCCCATCAATTCGCAGAAAGCGGGGTGTACTTGAAGTTCTTGAACGTCACAGTGAAAGGCTGCACAAGAACGAAGCAATGCGTGAATATTGAGCGAAGGCTGCAACAATCACTGATCCAAAATACAGAACTGGGATTTCAGAGGCAAGGTGGACTCACAGCGTAGTCATAGTTGACGGGGATGCGGGCGGTGCGGGGTCCGGTGGCCCAGGGGGAGGCGTCCCAGATGCTGAAGTAAACCTTCATGGGGTCCTTGGGATAGTGCGGGCTGCTGTTGCTCACCGTGCGAATGTTCACTCCGTCCACCAGCCACCTGCACAAAAACGTTGATCCGACCATCCAGTGCTCGCGTAAAGCTCTCAGAGATTGTTTTGACGGATGGTCTGCAGGTGCTTCGAGCACTGTGGTGGGAAGAGGCACTCACACGGTCCTCTGCGGGCCCCACTGAATGGTGTACGTGTGGAAGGCAGCAGCGGGGTCAAAGGCAAAGGCGGTGAGGACCTCCTCGTCGCCCTGGCCGTTCATGAACACGTTCGTCTGCAGCGTCATGCCTCGCGAGTTGTTGGGCGACCCCAAAAACTCAAAGTCCCACTCGTCGCGATGCTCGTAGTCGCCTGACTGCAGCTGCACACCGGTGGAAGGATACGACGAGCAGGGGACACGATATGGATCAACATACATGAAGAGTTAATGAGTTCGTGGGTAGATAACTGTGTAGCTTCCATGTTCCGCATGCAACTATGTTGACATTCTAAGCCCTGCATGGCTGCATCAAGCACATGCCACAAGCAGAGAGAACGAATTGGGCTGAGATCGACATGAGCAGGGTAGAGAGAGAGTGTCGTACAAAGAAGGTGGCGCACATGCCAGCGGAGTACCCTCGCGGCATCTTCGCGTCCACGCTGAAAGACCCGAAACTAAAGGCCCGCCGCGACTCAAACCCCGCGCCTGCACAGCAACCAAACGAGACCGCAGTCAGCGTGCTGCTAGCTTCAAGGCTCGCCGATATTTTGACTGCACACCCGAATCTGTTTCATGACTTGACTCTTGCTTTCACCGATGCACACCTCCAACGCGGTCTAGCGTGAGGGAGATGGCACCGCCGTCGGTAACATCGAGGTTCTGCATGGAGCTGAAGGAGAAGAGCCCTCCGAACAGGTTCGACGTGCTGGCTGCCGTTGATGACTCTGGGAGTACGCGCCTTGATACCGCGATGAACGGCCAGGATAGGCCGAGCAGAGTGAGGCCCAGCACAAGAAAGGTACGACCGAGAGGAGTTGCGCAGATAGCCATGAGTTAACCACAGTACTGGAACTCGAAGGACGACGAGGGAGGCGCTGGTGAAGCGCGATTGAATAGCTGAAGTGGTGCTGTGGTGTTTGAGAAGAGGAGCCATGGCGGCTTTTATAGCCCGGCGGCGAGGCCCAGCCGATGCTTTCGAGAAGCATAGGAGCCTCTAAAAGTACGGCGATTAGGACGAGCTGATTCTTCAATAGTTTATCCCGAGAATGTGTGTGGTCGCAAAGGTGGGGTCTGTAACAAACAGTGCCAAAGTTACAGTCACTTTTTAGGTGCCGTGGGTGTTTGGTCTAGCTTACCTCTCGTTTCGTAGTTTGCCTCGCGCTCACTCAAGCTCGTTGCTGAAAGTATAAAAGCGCTAGCTTACCTCTCGTTTCGTAGTTTGCCTCGCGCTCACTCAAGCTCGTTGCTGAAAGTATAAAAGCGCTAGCTTACCTCTCGTTTCGTAGTTTGCCTCGCGCTCACTCAAGCTCGTTGCTGAAAGTATAAAAGCGCTAGCTTACCTCTCGTTTCGTAGTTTGCCTCGCGCTCACTCAAGCTCGTTGCTGAAAGTATAAAAGCGCTAGCTTACCTCTCGTTTCGTAGTTTGCCTCGCGCTCACTCAAGCTCGTTGCTGAAAGTATAAAAGCGCTAGCTTACCTCTCGTTTCGTAGTTTGCCTCGCGCTCACTCAAGCTCGTTGCTGAAAGTA
This sequence comes from Closterium sp. Naga37s-1, assembly GCA_947471745.1. Classification (NCBI taxonomy): domain Eukaryota; kingdom Viridiplantae; phylum Streptophyta; class Zygnematophyceae; order Desmidiales; family Closteriaceae; genus Closterium; species Closterium sp. Naga37s-1. The sequence continues at coordinate 72,202 of CANJKZ010000210.1, read as the reverse complement.
TAAAAGCGCTAGCTTACCTCTCGTTTCGTAGTTTGCCTCGCGCTCACTAAAGCTCGTTGCTGAAAGTATAAAAGCGCTAGCTTACCTCTCGTTTCGTAGTTTGCCTCGCGCTCACTCAAGCTCGTTGCTGAAAGTATAAAAGCGCTAGCTTACCTCTCGTTTCGTAGTTTGCCTCGCGCTCACTCAAGCTCGTTGCTGAAAGTATAAAAGCGCTAGCTTACCTCTCGTTTCGTAGTTTGCCTCGCGCTCACTCAAGCTCGTTGCTGAAAGTATAAAAGCGCTAGCTTACCTCTCGTTTCGTAGTTTGCCTCGCGCCCACTCAAGCTCGTTGCTGAAAGTATAAAAGCGCTAGCTTACCTCTCGTTTCGTAGTTTGCCTCGCGCTCACTCAAGCTCGTTGCTGAAAGTATAAAAGCGCTAGCTTACCTCTCGTTTCGTAGTTTGCCTCGCGCCCACTCAAGCTCGTTGCTGAAAGTATAAAAGCGCTAGCTTACCTCTCGTTTCGTAGTTTGCCTCGCGCTCACTCAAGCTCGTTGCTGAAAGTATAAAAGCGCTAGCTTACCTCTCGTTTCGTAGTTTGCCTCGCGCTCACTCAAGCTCGTTGCTGAAAGTATAAAAGCGCTAGCTTACCTCTCGTTTCGTAGTTTGCCTCGCGCTCCCTCAAGCTCGTTGCTGAAAGTATAAAAGCGCTAGCTTACCTCTCGTTTCGTAGTTTGCCTCGCGCTCACTCAAGCTCGTTGCTGAAAGTATAAAAGCGCTAGCTTACCTCTCGTTTCGTAGTTTGCCTCGCGCTCACTCAAGCTCGTTGCTGAAAGTATAAAAGCGCTAGCTTACCTCTCGTTTCGTAGTTTGCCTCGCGCTCACTCAAGCTCGTTGCTGAAAGTATAAAAGCGCTAGCTTACCTCTCGTTTCGTAGTTCGTCGAGCTGCTCGCTCAGGTGAAGCAGCTAAACTCACTACTCACCGCTAAGGAGCAAAAACAGGGACTTCGTACTCTCGTTTATAGCCATACGCGAGCGTCGCGACTTGCTTACCTCAGTCGAAAACCTCGAAAACCTATTGCGCGACGTGCTGGACGAAATTAGGATCGCGCCATTTCCGTGCAGCTGCTACTTCACGTTGCTGGAAAATTAGGTCGCCGAACCGCTCGCTCGTACCGGCCACGAACATCGAGTTCAGTTGCGTGGGTTGTGTTCAGGACCTTGCAGCACGCCGCCAGCACGATATTTCACCTTCCGCAGCACGACCAGCTGTTCCGCGTCTTCCCTCCCTTTGGCAACTGCACCGCCCCTCCCCACCTCCCAAATTTCCCGCCACCTCGCCGCGTCTGCATCCTCGCTTGCAGCTGCCCCTACAGCATCCGCAACCTCGCTTCACGAGACCTCTCGCGCTACACCACCTAACAGCTACATTTCATTTTCCAGCTTCCTTCTTATGCTTCCTCACTTTCCACATTCACTCCACATGCCACGATCCTACTACCCAACAAAATGACAAGCCGCAAAAGGGGCCGTGGAACCCAAGACTCTGAACCCACTTCTCCTCGTCCGCCTGCCCGTTCGCGACAAACTCCTGCCTTTGCGACTCTTTCAACCTCCCCATCAAACCTTGCACCACCCCCTACTCCTAAGCCTAAACCATCTTCTGCTCATTCCCAGCAACCTTCGACAACACCAGCCCCGAAAATTGTATCGGAAAAACAAAAGGAGATTCTCCAGCACGTCCTGAAGGGCACCCTTCCTGATTCTCCGTCTTCAACACGGCCTGAAACCTCTCACCCTCAGCCCTCGACTTCCCGGGCCCATCCTTCATCCACCTCAACACCTCCTCCGACGACTGCAGCGGATGCTCCTGATCCCACAGCCCCTGCCGACAACACGCACCCACTATCACACTATGAAACTGCTGCTTCACCTTCTCGAGATCTCCCTCCTCCTTCCCCTACCCCTCACTCTACGCAGCCATGCCCGCAACCCTGCCCGCCCTCATCAACCTCCGATAACCCACTACCTCCTAATTCTTGCCCCACATGTCGACGCACCTTTGCCAACCCAGGTTCGCTGGCCCGTCACCTTCCAGCCTGCTCTCGCAACACCGCCACACGTCAGCAAGCTGCTCGGCCTCCTCCTCCCCGCTCATCAACCCCAACCTCGGCGCCTGCAGCCGCAGATCGACCTGCAATTCCTCAAGCCACTTGGGAGGCCATTCCTTCCTGGGATTGGCCTTCCTTCTTCAGGCCAGCAGTCTCACCTGGCCCTATTCTCCGCCGAATCCCCTCCCGCATCCGACTCCTCATTCTCGATGCACTTCTCATTCCACTGCGCCGCCTTGCACAGTAGCCTTCTGACGTCGCTGCACACCTCATTCTCTTGGCATTTCCGCGTCTCTTGCTGCGCCTACCATCCGCCGCTGCTCCCACGCAGTCCCTTACCTTCATGTGCCTCCTTAGCGCGCCGCTTCATCAATGGTGACTGGCAGTCTCTTTTCAGTGAGGCTGTAGCTGCAGCCACTCCAGCCGCCAGACCTCTGCACATGGCATCGGCACGTTCTACGGCGCTGCAGGCTCGTCTCAACCGTGCGAAGCGGTTTGCGAAATGCGGGGACTGGTCGCGGTCACTGGCAGCACTGGAAGCTGGCGAGCTAGCTCCTCCATCATCAGAAACGGTTGCTGCCCTCGGCTCCAAGCACCCACCTGCTGCAGCAGAAATTCCTGACTGGGTACACAGCTTCACTCCTGCAGCCGCACCACAGCTTACCGTCCCTGTTCTCCATGCCGCTCTACAGTCCGCCCCTCGTGGCACAGCTGCTGGTCCTTCTGGGTGGTTCATTGAGCACCTCAGGGACACGTTTCTTTCTCACCAGCAGCATCTCCCTTCTCTCCTCCACGTATTCCAGAATTGGCTGCAGGGTGACCTTCCACCTGCAGTCAGGCCTTTCTACACCGCTTCGAACCTCGTGGCCCTGCACAATCCGCATGGTGGTGTACGTCCCATCGCCATTGGGGAAGTGCTACCACGCCTCCTTTCACGCTGCATCACTCTCCTTTTTAAGCAGCAGATGCGAGAGACATTCCTTCCTCACCTTCAATTTGGCGTAGCAGTTCCGGCCGGGATCGAGATTATGTCGCACGCAGTGTGCTCCGCCTTCTCCCTTCATCCAGACTGGGTGGTGCTTCAGCTGGACGTTGCAAACGCGTTCAACTCGTTCAACCGGGTTTCCATGTTTGAGGCATTAAGGCGCTCCCCATTCTCCAGTCTCATTCCCTTCTTCCGCCTATTCTACTCCACCCCTTCACCTCTCCACTACCGCAGCGGCCCCCTTCTCCACACATTCCAGTCAGCTTCTGGTGTTCGTCAAGGCGACCCTTGTGGCCCTTTCCTTTATGCCCTAACACAGCAGCTAGCCACCCAACCAACCCAGCAGCAGTCTCCCTCAATTTTCATTACCTCATACGCAGACGATACCTACTTGGTCGGCCCTCCCTCAGACGTCTTTTCCGCATACACTGACCTTACCTCCCGCCTTCTCTCTCTCGGCCTTACAGTCCAACCCTCTAAGTGCTCTTTATGGGCCCCTATGGACCTGCCTGAACACTGCATTCCGCCCCCGAGTATTTCCATCGCTGCAAACGGTCTCACTGTCGCCGGCGTTCCTACTGGCTCCGACGGTTACATCATCTCTACAGTTCGTGACAAACTCGATTCTTTCACTTCCTCCCTCCCCTTATTGCATCAACTGCAGGACCCACAGATTGCCTCACGGATCCTTTCCTTATGCATCACTGCCCGACCTTCTTTCCTCCTCCGAACTGTCGCACCTTTTTCCGAAATCCAAGAGCTTCTCTCTTCATGGGACAGCACCATTTTCAGCCACTTCTCTCAGCTCCTGGGCTCTGAGTACTGGAATCCCACCTCTGAACAGTCCACATCGGCCCGCCTCCAAGCCTCGCTCCCTATCCGCTTAGGTGGCTTCGGCATTCGCAGCTCTGCATCCATCGCCCCCCTCAGTTACCTCTGTAGCTGGGCGCAGACAGTTTCGACCTTATCCACCCACTTCATCACTGATGGTGCTCCTCTTTTCCGCCCCTACGTCACCACGGACTCCATTAACCTCCTCGACCCTTCAATCTCATCCACCATGACTATGCTTCCCCAAGACATTCGTGATCGCTTCCCATCATGGCCTGTGCTTCAATCGGGCTACCCTCCTAAACTCTTTACTCATCTCTCCCAACACCTCGAAGCCGATTTGCTGGAGAAGGTTCGAGCCACAGTAACGTCCCCGCTTCGCCTTGCTCGTCTAACCTCTTTGCAGGGCCCGCATGCAGGTGACTGGCTCACTGTGGCTCCATCCTCCCCGCACATGCAGCTTTCAGAGACTGAATGGCGCATTGCAGCAGCTATCCGCTTAGGCCTTCCTCTCCCTCACCTTTCATCTTCGCTCACCTGCACCTGCAACTCCCCGTTCACCGATCCTTCCATCCATTCTTATGTCCTTCGCTGCCCTAGCAACAACGAGCCTACTAAGGTGCACGACGCAATCAAACGAGAAGTTCATCGCATTGCCTTGGAGCTTGGGTTCTCTGCGCAGATGGAAGACCAGCATCTCCTGCCTGGCCGCCGCACAGACATCACGTGCCGCGACATTAGCTCTGGTACCACCTGGGCCTTGGATGTTTCTGTTGCTGATCCACAAAAGGGGTTTCCGCACTCCAACGCAGCTACGGTGATTGGTTCAGCAGCAGCCACTCGTGAAAGTGAGAAGACCACCCACTATGCTACAGCACTTCATGACCGTCCAGACATCAAACTGTTTCCCCTTGTCATCGAAACCTTCGGTTGCTTCGGCTCTTCGTTCAACAACTTCCTTCGCCAATGTAGCCGCAAAGGGGCGTCACAACTCCGCGACTTGAGTGGTGCTACAGATTCTCTTCCCCTGCTGTTTGAGACCAACTTCTACAAACGGATTTCTCTGGTCCACCAACGTGAGCAGGCTCGCACTGTTTGTCGTCGTGCACAAATTCGTTTTACCGAGGGCGTCAACCACGCACCACCCGAGGTGACTTCTCTTTCTGCAGCTGACTTTGCCTACTTGGGAGAGGACCACTGAGACATCTCAGAGGCCTATTTGTAGGCCTCACAATAGGATTAGCCTGCATGTCTTTCCATGCACTACATGTCTGGATTTGCCTTGTATACATTGTACATTTACTATAGTGACAATAAAGAGGCATGATTCTCGCCTAGGGTGCGAGAGGTCCCGAGTTCAATTCTCGGAACACCCTTTTCTTGTTGTTTTGCTTCATTCTTGCATTACAGATTTCAAAGTCACCCACCAATCGGATTTATCCCCGCGCAAAAGAGCACGTCGCATCGCATCCCGACATGACGGCATCACGTGGCGTGGGTGCCCTCGTTCCACTCCACACCTGTTGATCCCCCCACCCCTCTAATGTGGGAAGTGCTCCTATTTTAGTAATGTGGGACAAAAATTTACGTCCTGCCACAACAGCCACAGGACGAAAATGTAAATGCTTCTTCAAGCTGTGAGCAACACGCAGAGTCAGCAATTAGGCCCTCGTACCGACATTGCCTCTCGCAGACAGGTTATAGCAATTTGAAATAACATTCAGGCATTTCCTTTATCTAGTTACCATGTCGATGTTCCCGCAATTGCCGCTTATATTCTGCTGTCCCTGCTGCTGCGTCCTCTGGACCTACCGTCGTTGCACGCGCTCTAGCGAAGCTACCAGCGCCCAATGGCCGCTCGCCACGTGTTCCGAGTTCCGCAACGTGCCTCGCCTCTGCCACCTCCTCAGCGCCCTTTACAAAATGCGGCGCGTGGAGCCGTACTTTAGGGGGCTCATAAGCGAGGACTTCGTGGTGCGCCGCGCGAACTACGAGGAGACCAAGGGGCGGTGCCCGCCGTACATGATCTACGTGGACCACGAGGCGCGCGACATCTGCCTCGTGGTGCGCGGATTAAAGAGCTCGCAGATCGCGGACTACGAGATTCTGCTAGACCAGATAAAGGGCGCGGAGGTGAGCCGTGAAATGCGGTTCAGTACGAACAAGGGATGGGGGAGAGGCGTGGGGGCACGGGTTGTTGCTGGTGGCACTATGGAGCGTTTCTCAACGGCCCCCTCCCTCCGCCTTCTCCTGCCCCTCGCATTGCCTCTCCTCCTCGCCTTCCCCACTCCTTCCCTCCCCCCCTCCCCTCACTTCCTCCCCTCCTCCTCTCATCCTTTCCATGTGCACCGCAATGCGATCCGGCCACCTTGCCTCACGTCCCTTGCAACCCGTGCTCGGAACCGCGCACTCCACATGCTCACACGCATACCGTCCCACTCCCACTCCCCCACCGCGTGACAGCCATTCCACTCAAACATGCCGTTTCTCTCCCCCTTCCCTTCCCCCTCCCTTTCCCCCCCCCTTCCCTCCCCTTCTCCTTCCCCCTCCCCTTCCCCCTCCCCTTCCCCCTCCCCTTCCCTCTCCCCTTCCCCCTCCCCTTCCCCCTCCCCTTCCCTCTCCCCTTCCCTCTCCCCTTCCCCCTCCCCTTCCCTCTCCCCTGCCCCCTCCCCTTCCCCCTCCCCTTCCCCCTCCCTTCCCTCTCCCCTTCCCCCTCCCCTTCCCCCTCCCCATCCCCCTCGTCTTCCCCCTCCCCCTCCCCTCCTTGCAGCGGCTGGACGGCGGGTTCGTGCACACGGGGATGCTGAAGGCGGCGGCGTGGCTGCTGGACCAGGAAATGCCCGTGCTCACCATGCTCGCGCGCTACCACCCTGCGTACACGCTCACGTTCACGGGCCACTCGCTGGGCAGCGGCGTGGTGGCCCTGGCGACGGTGATTCTGCACGCGAGCAGGGAGCACGTGGGGTTCAGCCTGCCGCGCCTGCGCTGCTTCTGCATGGCGCCTGCTCGCTCCATGTCACTCAACCTCGCCATTAAATACGCTGACGTCATCAACTCCGTTGTGCTGCAGGTGCGGGCGTGGCAGACGCAAAAAGCAATCCCGCAGTCCTCGCTATGAGGTACTGATACCCCTGCGCATCGTCCCAACGCCCTGCATGCTCTGCTCTCGTCATCCCTCCCTGCCCCCTCCATCACCCTCCCATCCCACCCCGCTTCCCTTCCTGGGCATCGTGCCCCCCACCCTGCCTCCCACCCCGCGCGCCACGCCACAGGATGACTTCCTGGCGCGCACATCAGCACCTGTTCGCTCCGCACTTGCTGCTGGCTTCTGGTAACTCTCTTGCTGCCGGTCTCTCCTTACACGATGTTGTTTTCGCTCCTGTCGTCCTGCATTCCCTGCCACAACTTGCTTCCTGTCCGCACTCCCTCGCTCCCTCACCTCGCTCCCTCCCTTCCATACCCCCTACCCCTGCCCCCCCCCCACCATGCGCCAGTCTGCCATGCATGCTGCTGTACAAGTACCAGCAGGATGCACTCATCTCCACCGCTGACAAGCTCAAGGACCCGCGCCGCCTCTACGCCCCTGGAAGGCTCTTCCACGTGCTCTACCGCCCCCACATGAGGTGCGCTGCTCTGCCCCACACTGTGCCTATGCCGCAAGCACTGTATGTCGCATGCGAACTGCACATTACGCAAAGGTTTATGGCTGAACTGCTTTCCCGTTACTCGTCACCGTATGTGGTGTGCGTGTTGGTGTGACCATGCACACTGGAGCCCTCAGTATGTCTCCCACTGCCCAACTGCCCCACTTTCTCATCTAATTGCACTTCCATGGCAGCATGGCACAGTACCCACACCCGGTGGTGAAGACAGCAGTGCCAGTGGACCACCGGTTTGAGCGGGTGGTGGTGTCACCCTCCATTGTGTACGACCACATCATCCACCATATAGAGGCCAAGTCCGCCCTCGCCCTCGCTGTCAGTGCCCCCCACCCTTGCTCACACCGCCCCCTGCCCTGCCCTCTTATGAGCTCTTTGTTGCGTGCAGTTTCACTACCGCATGTTCCCATTCGTGATTGTGCTCTGTCCGTTCTCGCTCTACTCACCGCTCGCCCTGTTCTCCACCCCCCTGCCCCTGTGTGTGCCCCTCAGGCAATGGAAGCGGAGCAGCAAGAGCAGCAGATCCCACCCGAGGAGCAGCGCATGCAGCGCAGTGCCACGCTCAAGGAGCGGCGCGGCGAGCACCTGGAGGCCCTTGCCAGGGCCGTGTCCCTGCACGTGGCCCACGCTGCTGACCCCAGCAGCCTGCCACACCTCTACACTGATGAACCAGAGGAGGAGGAGGAGGCGCAGGAGGAGGATACGGTGGGGAAGGACGGGGAGCCGGGAGAGAAAGAGGCGGATGGAGGGGAGAAGGGCGAAGGGGAAGCGGTGGATGGGGAGAGGGGGGAGTTGAGGGAGGGTGGAGCGGAGGTGGCGATGGAGAGAGTGAAGGTGGAGGTTGAGAGGGTGAGGGCGGAGGTGGAGAAGACAGCAGGGGTGGTGGCGGGCAAGTGGACTGAGATCGTGGATGGGTTGGTGGCCAAGGCAGCCGAAGAGGTGACCAAGGTGGCTCCAGGCCTGGCAGACGACAATGCCCACGAATGGCAATAATGTAACGCTCTTGCTCCTCACTTTTTAAAGCAAGCTTGTACAGGGTTCTATTTATTTAAGTGTACATTCTCCAAGGCTGTGCTAGCAGCGGTACCGAGACAATGGTCTTTTCATGAGTGGGAGCGGAGAGCCTAGGGATTGTCGAGCTCCATGATGGACCGTTGCGGCGCGGCGTACATGTTGTACACCACCGCCTGCCGCCGCACCATCGCCGCCGCGCGCACGCCCTCCTCGTACGCCGCCTCCGCCTTCTCTGGCTCCGCGATCTCCTTGTTCTCCGCGAAGCCTTCGCGAATCCTGCGCGACGCGTAGTGGCGAACGTTGTAGTTGCGGAATCGGTGCGCCTCGCGCAGGAGAGTCCTGAAGAGCGACCGCACCTGGGGGTGGACAGGGGCGCGGCGAGCGCACAAGGCGCAACGCGGAGGTTGCCGGAGCAGCGAGTTGAGAAAGCGATGCGTTCAATTTGACCCGTAGCTAAGGCAGAAGAAGCGGGGGAGGGGAGCAAGCGGATGCGCAGAAAGCAGGGTGTCTTACCTGCGCAGGTGCAGGCGGCGCCATAGTCACAGCGCGGTAGCAACACGAAGTGCGGGCTCCCGAACCCACACGCAGAGGCAGCTGGACAACGAATTAAGAGTCTCTGATGTCTGCTGCGGTAGCGGTAGCGGTAGCGGTAGCGGTAGCGGTACCCACACGCAGTGCAGTGTCTGGTGAGCTCCTAGACGTGTCAATTGCGGTGCTGCTAATACGGATCTAGGATATCGACAGCCGCGAGACGCTATGGCGTAATCATCGAGATTTACGGGACAGCGTCTGACCGCGCCCTAATTCGCCAGATAATAGACGCGCGATAGACGTGATACAGGAGCAGAACCCACGAAAGGCACTGGTGGTGTGAAAAGCAGAAAACCCAGAAAGGCGATGCATGTATCAGCGCGACCTTCCTGTCCGCGTAAAAAAAAACAGAATGAGGCAAGTAAGGCTACGATTTGCTACATGAAAACAAACCCACGGAAACATGTATCTACTACTGCATGACCTCTTAAACTCTTTGTGTACACGTCAAAAAGAGCACAGCACATCACACTGCGATAAAACTCTCTTGCCAATGCACCAGGTTCAAACACATTCTAGTTAAAACCATCATGTCGCGACACTAACAGCCTACATCGCAGCAACATGAGCAGCAGGGATCTTGTGGTAGTTCCAGATGGCCCACTCAAAGTACCAGCGGTGGCGAGAGGCAGCAAGGGGCGCGCCTGGCGCTGCAAGGGTGGAGTCGGGCAGGTTGACGCGCGCCCACTTCTGCAGCACAGAGCCCGCCCTCATGTGCTTGCCTGCGAGGGCAGGGGGGAATGGCAGGAAGTCAGGAAGTCAGGAAGTCAGGAAGTCGACTTGACGGTTAAAAGAGCAAGGAGGGAGCAAGGGGAAAAGCAAGGGAGGAGAGGAGGAAAAGAGGAGAAGTAACCCAAGCATGAGGACATTCCTGATGAGAAGGGAGTGAGTGAGTGAGCAGGAGGTGGGTACACAGCAACCTGCACCCCCCCTGATGACAGCCACTAGGGGGCAGCCATGCATGCATGTGAGGAGGAACGTGAGAAGCTTACCGGTGGACGCGTTGGTGAGGATGAAGGAGGAGCGCGTGATCACACTCAACGCATCGCCATTCGACCCCGCTACTGAGCTCCTTGTCATCACCCAGAAGATCCGCGGCGCTGTAGCCGCGGAGCATGGCAGAGGAAGCGTCCTGGAAAGGCAGAGCTTCGGGAGTAGGGGGCGGCGTAGGGACGACAGGCGTGAGCGAGGATTTCAGCTTCACCAGAAGAAGGGTATCGACAGTCACATCTAGTGCCACGTGGCAGTCCACCAGTCGCTGCAGGTACTCCTGCTTGTCCAGGGGCCCTGGCAGGTTGACCTTCGGATGCCCAGGTGGCAGCAGCGTCACGTTGTCAGCGAAGATGCTCGCAGCGGCTGCCACGTCAGCAGTCGCCAGGTTGAGGCTGAAATTCGCCCAAGCCTCCTGAATCTGCAGCTTGAGGTCGGCCGGGTGCGGATCGGCGAGAGGCTCGGACAGGGAGCGCTCAGGCTCGGAGAGGGAAGGCAGAGGCTTGGCGAGCGAGATCTGCTGGGTTGATTGCCTGCCATCGTCAGAACCAAGGGCAGCGCGGACGTCACGGACAGTAGCGTCAGCGGCGGACAGTGCATCGGGAGATGGGGCGGGGGCAGGAGGATGCGGAGGGTGAGGGTGCGGGCTAGGCGGGGGGGAGGGGGGCGGGCCATGCCTGTGCGCGTCGTCGTTCCAGTACGCCCAGCTCAGCCCCCACGCGTACACGGAGTTGCTCTCTTGCTGCCGCGAAGACTCCACGTCAGCATCCCCCACGGCCGTACCGGCATTGTCCGCGACGAGATCCCACAAGAGGACAAACTTGCCGGTGCGCGGCTGCAGACACTTGGCGGATTTGTCGGATAGATGTGCGGATATTCGACATAGATTTCACCATCGACGTCAGCGTACAGAAACGCGTTGGAAACGTCAATTTGTCGAAGCGGATGATTCTTCGCAGCTGCTTCGCAGATGACGAGACGAACACTTGTGTGTCGGGGCAAAATTTAGCGTGTAGTCTACCCCATGAGTTTGGTCAAAACCGCGAACAACCCACCTTGGCTTAAGTTTCTCGTAAGAGCCATCAGCTTTCGTCTTCACCCTGAAGACCCAATTTCCGGTAAGAATATTTTTATTTACGGCTTTTTCGATGGGTATGAGCTCCCAAGTTTCCCGTTTTTCCAGGGCAGCCAGACTCCGCGTCTTCCTGCAGGAGGCGGCCGAAAGTGAGCAGCGAGTAGCCCAGGTAGCGATCGTACTTGGGCACGTACAGCTCCGCGCGCTCAATTAACGAAGCGGCCACTACCGGGGACAAACGGCTCAAAAGAGTACCGTTTGCGGAGGGGGAGGGGGAGGGGGGCGGAACAGGCGCGAGCGACTCGAGAAACGCCGCCTTTTCCTCCAGGGTTTCGAGGCGCTGCAGTGGGCGGCCCGGGATGGACACTTCGGCGACGGGCGAAAAAAGGCGGCGAGCGGCGCGATCGTACTCGCCTACGGCGACGTCGAACTGCGCCTGGCGGAGGAGCGCCTCGACCGCCGCGAGGGCCAACGGAAGCTTGGGATCGCCGAGCCGACGCGGCTCAGCGGGAAATGCGGCAGCGCCATCGTCAAGCTGTGCGGCACAGAACGCGGAGAGGGAGATGGCGAGCAGCACATAGATGGCGAGGTGTGACGGAAAGCGCAGCGAGACGGAAGATCCGCGAGCCATGGCTGAGCTGCGGGAGGATCGATGTGGAAGTGGTACAGATGAAATGGATGAGATGAGATGAGGGAGATAGGCGCATTTCTTGCATTTCATGTGACTCCATTCAATGCATTCTACCCCACGACAGCATTGCTTCTGCTTTTCGTGAAATTTGAGGGCTGACACGCCAGCATCGTGCATCCGGAATTTTCCTTTGAGATACCCATTACTGTAGTCCGTTTCTGGGCCTCGCACACACTCGCTCCTACCAGGGCCGGGAAGGCATGCGTGCCTCAGTATATCTACCGAGCTCAGGGTGTTTAGTCCTCAAAAGAATAAAATTGTAAAATACACAAATTTGTCACATCAGAGTGGCGCAGCGGAAGCGTGGTGGGCCCATAACCCACAGGTCCCAGGATCGAAACCTGGCTCTGATATTGTGCAGTTTTGCTTGCTAGCAGAGGTTTTTGACACACAACAGAAGTACTGCGGCCTTGAAAGCTTCCAGAATAGCAGAATTATGTGCTCATGCCGGAGTGGTTATCGGGCAAGACTAGAAATCTTGTGGGCTCTGCCCGCGCAGGTTCGAATCCTGCTGAGCACGTGTTTTGGTGTCACCACTCCCGATTCTCCAAACATGATGTAGGGGCGGGGTGTTGCTTTCACTCTAGCTCCGCTTACTCTTTTGGGGTTTCCTTTCTCCTCATTCCAGTCTTGTTGACGACTGAATAACAGCCGCAGCGAGTCCAACGGAAGAAGCCGCGATGCTGCATCACTCAGTCGCAGCAAAGCCGCTCGCTTCAGTACTTGTCGCAGGCCTCGTCGCTAGCTCCGGCCCTCATACCGCACGCCCCGGCACCGGCAAGGCAGGCGGAATTGGCCGAGTGGGTAGCAGCGAGAGAGCGCGCGGGACCCGGAGGGATCGAAGCGGCGCGTTGGTCGGGTGGAGGCGGATAGATCTGGGCTTGAGCAGACGGCAGGTTTCCGCGTCTGGCGGGTTGGTTGTGACCGCTGCTGCAGGCGCAGCGGAGGGGGCGAGCGGCGGCGATATGGATTCGGCGGAGCGACCCGTGAAGATGACGTGAGGAGTGCCCGTAATACTCGTGCTGCGCGTTTAGTTTCCGAAGTTGTCACCACTCATTCCCCGCGATCTCGGGAGCATCATTGCGTTCTGTCACCGTTTTCAAAATGCCACTACCTGAGGCTCCTTCGCCCCGAGTCTCTGCCCCCTCAATCGCGCCCTTCTTCCCATCGCGCCCTCTCCCCATTCGCGCCCTCTCCCCCATCGCGCCCTCTCCCCAATCGCGCCCTCTCCCCTATCGCACCCTCTCCCCGATCGCGCCGTCTCCCCGTTCGCGCCCTCTACCCCATATCGCGCCCTCCCCCTCATCGCGCCTTCCCCCGTCACGCCCCCCTGTCGCGGCCTCCCACCCCGGCAGCGCGGTGGTGGAGCACGTGGCGCTGTTCAGCATGCCAGCGGACATGGCGGAGGAGAGCGAGGGCGACATGCTGAGCCACCTGTACCCGCTGCAGTACCACTACCCGCACCTCCTCGCCATCTCGCTCGGCCGCATCATCGCCACCAAGCGCCCCGTCGGCTACTCCCACGCGCTCTTCGCGCGCTTCCCCTCGCGCCGGGCACTCGACGGCTTCCTCGCGCTGCCCGCGCTGGCGGCGGCCATGGAGCAGTTCGTCACGCCCTCGTGCACTGTGAGTGCGCAATGCGCCATCTCTTACTCCTCGCTCTGCTTCACAGCATCAGTAACTCATGTCTCGCTCCCGCGCCCTTACTCCCGATCTGCCATGTAGCAGTTCGTCACGCGCACGTGCACCGTGAGTGAGCAATGCTGCACCTGTTACTCCTCCAGCTATTTGACAACTTCAGTTACTCGTCTCTCACTCCCACTCCCCTAATCCCGGTCTGCCATGGAGCAAGCAGTTTGTCACCCACGTGCACGCTATGAGCGCCGCTCGCCTGCTCCTTGACTTCCTCAGCCCTTGCTTCTCTAGTCCTTTGCGTCCGTTTCCTCGGCTCCCTTGCCCGGCTCCCGTGTTTGTTCCACTCTTCTTCTCTGTCTAATTGTGTATCTGTGTATCTACTCGTACATGCGTGTGTGGGAGGGAAAGTGGGAATGAGAATGTGTGCGTGAACGTGTGCGCGTGATCGTGTGTGCGTGAACGTGTGCGCGTGAACGTGAGTGCGTGAGTGTGGTTGAGTGCATGCATGTGAGCAGGACAACCTATCGCTGTCATACGAGGCCCAGGTGGAGGCGGACATAGAAAGTGTCTTCAGACGTGGCGATGTGAGTCCTCCGCTCTCCGCCTCTCCCCTCTCCTCTCCTCCCTCGTCCACACCCGCCTTCGTCAATTCCTTCGTCATTCCCTCCCTCCTTCCTCTCACCTTCACGTAACTCTGTCCTTTGCTACTCCTTCTGATGCCCTTCCTCTTCTTTCCCCCTTTCCTTTGTCCTTTCCCCATCCCTTCCCCTGCTCACCCCCCACCGCACGCTGTGAGCAGGCGTATGAGAGGGGAGTGGAGCACGTGGTGTTGATGCGCGCCAAGCCAGCAGCGGAGGAGGAGAAGCAGAGTGCCATGGTGGCGGCCCTGGCTGCCCTGCCGCTAGCCATGGACCCGCACATCGTCGTGCAGCTCACTGCGGGCGCCAACTTTGCTGTCGACACCGCCAAGGGCTTCACTCACGGGCTCGTGGCAAGACTCCCCTCAGGTTGGTGTATGCTCTGTGGGTGCACCCTCACTAGGGTCAAAGTACCATAAGGTCTATGCAACCTCAGGTCTATGCAACCTCAGGTCTATGCACCTCAGGACTATGTACCCTCAGGTCTATGCACCCTCTGGTCTATCCACCCTCAGATCTATTTACCCTCAAATCTATGTACCCTCAGGTGCATGTACCCTCAGGTGCATGTACCCTCAGGTGCATGTACCCTCAGGTGCATGTACCCTCGGTCAAGGTGAACACCATGCTCCCCCAGACCCCCTACCCAAAAGCCAAGGCAAGCTTGACCTCATCACCTTACATCCCTCCCCATGTCAACCTGTATGCATCCCACCCACATGCATCATGATTCATGCACCCCCATCGTTCCTGAACATACAGGGGGCATATGTTGCTGTATACCTCCACTTGTCAAGCACACCAATCTCTGTCTCCCTTGCCACATTGTGTGTGATCACAGAGGAGGCACTAGATGCTTATAACAAGCACCCGAGCCACCGCCAAGTGCTGCGACAGCATGTGCTGCCTTTGAGCGAATCCATCCTGGCTGTTGACTTTCACGTGGACCCTGTAGGGCGGGAGGAGAAGGTTTAGGAAGGAGCAGGTAACAAATTTGTTGGTTTGCCTTTTTAGAGGGATTTGGAGCAAAGATCAGGTTAGATACATTAGATTGATTGTGTACATGGCTATGTTATGCCCCATCATCACAATCATAGTCATCCTCACTATCATAGTTGACACAGTTTCTAAGGACGGGGGCATCCACAACAGCTTTTTGACAGGGGCCACTATCAACAGCAGCTGGTTTCTCCTGGCAGTTTACACCATGAGGTTCATCTTCATTGCTATCCGACTCTCCAGGGTGCTGGCCATCGGTACAATCATCCTTGTTGCATGCTGTATCTTCAGGTGGCTCTGCATTTAAAGCCCAAAGCCCGAATTACAAAGTCAAAAGCAAACTGGTGACACTGTGCCTCCCGCACCTTCCTCTGCCGAACCACGTCGAGGGTTCCCCACCTGCTTGGTTACCATGCGTTGGCCTGTGCGAGTTTCGACAAGCCCAGAATGAGTCTTGCAGCACAACCCCTTCGAAAATACGAGCACGCAGGGGTAGGCTATTAGGAAAGCCCAGCCTACGTGCTTGTAATTCGGGTTTCCAAATCGACGTCAGTCTCTGCCCATGCTCTCCCGCTGTTCCCATCTCTTTACCGATGAGAGGAAACCCCGCAATCTGTGTATTTTACCCGAGCGCCGCGACAAAGATCGGCGGAAGTGGAAATCGCGCAGACGACATTTCCCCTGCAGAGACAAGGTTATTGGGGGAAATAGTCCCGTGGACGAGCCTTGCGCGGCGTACGGCGGATAGGAGAGGGCGTTAGGCACGCGCAGTAGTGCGTTGTTCCGCGCACGGCGGAACCACGCGCGTTGAGAGATCTATCGGGCGCTGTAGGCCGGGCCGGAGGGATGGTAGCGCGGGGGCGGAGGTCGAAAGGGGGAGGGCGAGGGTTGTTGCCGGCAGACGGCGATAAATCTAACCAGTCCTTACATCTGCTATCCCGAATATCCTGTCTAACCTAGATTGAATAACTCACTCGACAGTGCAGCCGCTCCCTTCATCAAACTTCCCTTGCCCCCCAACAGTCGCAGTGAAATTTGATTCCGACTTGCATGAAGCAAGGTGGCCAGCAGCGCCGTGCTTTCCAATTTCCGCGCTAGCGCGCACCTCCCCACCATCGCAGCGCGATCTCAACTTCTTGAATGTGCTGCTGCCGCGTAAGATCCGCCGGTTGCCCTCCCTTGTTCCCGTCGCTCTCCCTTCCCGTCGCTCTCCCTTCCCGTCGCTCTCCCTTCCCGTCGCTCTCCCTTCCCGTCGCGCTCCCTTCCCGTCGCGCTCCCTTCCCGTCGCCCCGTGGGCGCCCCTCTGCCTCCCTTCCCGTCGCCTTCCCTTCCCGTCGCCTACCCTTCCCGTCGCCCGAGCTTCTGTTCCGTCGCCGTCCGTTCGTCTCGTCGCCCTCCCTTCCGCTCGTCCGATCCTCTCCCCGTCAATTCTCTCTCCGTCGCCCTCGCTTTCCCCGTCAATTCTCTCTCCGTCGCCATTGCTTTCCCCGTCAATTCTCTCTCCGTCGCCCTTGCTTTCCCCGTCAATTCTCTCCCCGTTGCCCTCGCTTTCCCCGTCGCCCTCGCTTTGCCCGTCGCCCTGCCATCCACTGCTCGTCGACCTCGCCTTCCCTCCCGCCTCCCTTCCCACCTCGCACACGTGTCACCCTACGTTTTCTCCCCCTACTCCCTCTTATCCCTCCCGCTAATAATCGCCTTCCTTCCCCCCCCTTCCCTGCTTTTTCCCATCCCCTTCCCTGCTTTCCCGCATCCCGTGCCCTACTTTCCCCCCTTCCCTGCCCTGCTTCCCCCCATCCCCTTCCCTGCTTCCCCATGTCCATTGCCTTGCTTCTTCCCATCCCCTTCCCTGCTTCCCTACATCCTCACGCCTGCTTCCCCCCATCCCCCTCCCTGCTTCCCCCCATCCCCCTCCCTGCTTCCCCCCATCCCCCTCCCTGCTTCCCCCCATCCCCCTCCCGAACTCCCCCCATCCCCCTCCCTGCTTCCCCCCATCCCGTGCCCTGCTTCCCCCCATCCCGTGCCCTGCTTCCCCCCATCCCCTTCCCATGCTCCCCCCATCCCCTTCCCTCCGCGTCCCCCCATCCTCTTCCCTGCTTCCCCCCATCCCCCTCCCTGCTTCCCCCCATCCCCCTCCCTGCTTCCCCCCATCCCCCTCCCGAACTCCCCCCATCCCCCTCCCTGCTTCCCCCCATCCCGTGCCCTGCTTCCCCCCATCCCCTTCCCATGCTCCCCCCATCCCCTTCCCTCCGCGTCCCCCCATCCTCTTCCCTGCTTCCCCCCATCCCTCTCCCTGCTTCCCCCCATCCCCCTCCCTGCTTCCCCCCATCCCGTTCCCTGCTTCCCCCCATCCCCCTCCCTGCGTCCCCCCATCCTCTTCACTCTCTCCCCTTCCCTGCTTCCCCCCATCCTCTTACGCGCGTCCCCCCTTCCCCTTCCCTGCTTCCCCATGTCCCCTTCCCTGCTTCCCTCTTACTTGCTTTCCCATGTCCCCTTCCCTGCTTCCCCCCATCCTCTTACTTGCTTCCCCATGTCCGGTTACCTGCTTCCCCCCCTCCCGTTCCCTTCTTCCCCATGTCCCCTCACATGCTTCCCCATGTCCCCTTCCCTGCGTCCCTGCAGTCCATTCAGGCCAATGCACTCCCCCCACCTCCTTCTATCTGCATCCCCTCACATCCCCCTCCCCATCCCCCTCCCCGCCACCAGGCGCGCGCCCTGCTAGCATGCCATCGGTCGCCGCGCTTCCGTGGCACCTCTGTGGCGCGCACATCGCCCTGTGACGCTGGCTACTACACCGCACATCACCGTCAGCTGCTATCCATTGATGGTGGGTGCGTGGGTGCGTGCGTGCGTGGGTGGGTGGGTGGGTGGGTGGGTGGGTGGGTGGGTGGGTGGGTGGGTGGGTGGGTGGGTGGGTGGGTGGGTGGGTGGGTGGGTGGGTGGGTGGGTGGGTGGGTGGGTGTGTGCATGTCTATGTGCATGCATGTCCACGTGTATGCTCTGCTATGTGCATGAATATCTACGTGCATGCATGTCTATGCTCATGAATCACGGCATGTGCATGCATGTTTATGAGTGTGCATGTCTATGCCCACTCTTGTCCATGTGCATGCTTTTCCATGTGCATGCTTTTCCATGTGCCTGCTTGTTTGCTTAATCTCACTGCCATGCTTGCCCTCACTGCCATGCTTGCCCTCACTGCCATGCTTGCCCTCACTGCCATGCTTGCCCTCACTGCCATGCTTGCCCTCACTGCCATGCTTGCTGCATCCCTGCAGGGTCTCCTCGCCCGCCACCCCACTTTGCTCTCCCGTCTGCTGCCACTTCTGCCAGTGCGCTCCTCGCTCTTCCTGCTGCCCATTTATTCCCGCCCCGCTACTTACCCTCACCCCGCTGCGTTCAGGACAGAGTCTATTCCCCCTCTGCTTCCCCCCTTCCCCTCCACAGTCTAGTGCACATGGTGGGGGCATGACAGGGTGGGGGGATGCTTCGCTACTTAGGAACATGCACTAGCGATCCGCCTCCCTGCACCATTCCCTACCTCTTCCCCCTCCACTACCCCCCCTTCCCCTTAGTGCTGAATCTCGCATCCCTCCTGCTGCTCCCTCCTCTTTGTCCTCCAGCAATCTCGTGGAACACACTCCAACCCCCTGGCACCCGTCGCACACTCCGTGTACTACCCACTACGCCTCAGATCTCAGCAGCATCTCATCCTCCATCTACTTGGTGTTAGGTTGGAGGGGATGGTACAAAGAGGAGGGGGAGAGCGCCGAATGTGCGAAGAGCGGAAGGTGAGTGGTACCACATCTCCCATGTACCACCTCCCCCCGGTATCACCTCCCCCAGGTGCCACCTCCCCTAATAACAACAACACCGTAATTGGGATCTCCCGCGCTGATCACCTTCATGCGTCTGCGCCACGTTTTTTCGGTACGGCTCACCTCCTCGTCACATGCACCACGTGCTGCCACCCAACACAATAGCCCCTCTCTCCCTCACGCACACTCTCTCTGCCAGTCCAAACACATGTCGTGCCCAGCCATCATAGCATTGGAGTCAGTACACACCACCACAGCACATGCACCCTAAAACCCTCCTTCCCCTTCCCCTCTCCCTTCACCCCTTTCCTCGCTGTCTCCACACGCCCCCCTCAGTCCACGCACATGTCGCACATGTCCTCTTCAACATCAATTCATCTCCTCGCAGCCTTCGCACACTACTCCGTGTACTACTCCTTGCACCTCATATTGCAGCAGCATCTCTTCCCATGGCAGGTGCTGAGTTGGAGGGGATGGTAATTCAGTTTGCTTGGGGGGGAAGAGCATTGAATGTGCGAGAAGGGCCAGGGATGTGGCACAACTATGGCATACGAGTCTGGCGGGTTCTCACACGCCATCACACTGCTGCCCTCGTTGCCCCATTCCAATGTCCTTTTCCCCCTTGAACACCCCCACCCCCCCCTTCCCCCTCCTCCCCACCAGCAGGCGAAGACGGAGGTGGAGGTGTACCTGCTGCTGCTGGACGACCAGCTCGACGCCCTCGAGAGCTTCCCCGAGCTGCTCACCGCCATGCGCACCGCGCTGGGCTGCCGCTGGCACCCGACGAGTACCTGGCGCGGCGGCGCATCATCCCATCGCCCCGGAGCTTCTAGGGGCTAAACAGGGGCAGGAGCAACGCGCGCCCCACGGCCTTCACGGCGGACAGCAGCAGCAACAAGACGCTGTCGTTTGGCAAGGGGCGCGTGATGAGGGTTGGCAGCAGCTCCATGCTCCAATCATTAAAGGATGACACTTCACACCCAGCTCCCAGATTGATTAGCTGAGTTGTAACGCGGCGGACCATGCAATGTATGTGTTGTAAACTTGAATGTTTCAGCCTGTCAATTGACAGTTGGACCCAGTTGTTACGATGTCCAAACCTGAACCCAGTCTTTTTCAATAAGTAGCTGGCCCAGGTATTTAATCAACTCCGAAAAGAACTTTGTGTTAGCTCCGTTTTGATTAGGGCCAGCCTGGCAAACTCATCGAGGCTAACCATAGACCTCTCGTACTAATTACAGGAGACGAAGGTGCTTAAATCTGTTTTCCACTGTATGCACAAGCTGGCCTGCAGTCCATCTTTCCACACAAGTGACACAAGTGAACTGCTGGGTCTGTTTTCCATTGTATGCACAAGTCCATCTTTCCACACAAGTGATGGCAGCTGCAGCAGCCTCGCTGGCAGCCAGTCCCCCCGCTGCCATGAGCGTTACAAAGTCCGCCTGATCTTCGCATGCACTGCCTCCTTTGCCCGCACCTCCCCATTCCCTGCTGCTGCTGCTGATGATGCTGATGCTAACACTGCTGATGCTACTACTGGTGCTCATGCTGGTACTGCTACTGTTTGAAGTTGCTGCTGCCAGTGTTGAAGTTCCTTGTGCAGCGTCAGCGGCGCTGAGGGGAGAGCAGCGCAAGCAGGGACAGCGGGACGGGGATGAGGATGAGGGGTGCCACACGGGCAAGGTGTAGTACAGCGGTGGACGCACACAGGCATAACATCAACATCACGGATGCCGAGAGGCCGAAATAGGAGGGGATGCGACAGCGAGGCCGCAGTGACGTATCGAGCAGGGCGCCCTGCGGGCTGGTGAGGATGTGGCGGGGGAGGTCAAGGTGTCGGTACTCGGTGCCGTACGCCAGGATAGCTTGCGAGGTGTCATGCACGCGGACGCTGGCAGGCTGGGCGCCACACAGGCCAGTGTGCCACAATGAGCCCTGTGGCTTCTATGCCGTCAAGCTCCGGCATCTGGCGAGCGGGCGAGGGGAGAGAGAGGACGGGAGGGGAGGCGAGGGGAGGCGAGGGGAGGCAAGTGTGCACGCATGCAATGCCTATCTAGTGTTGACAGCAAAGTGTGGCGATGCGGGGCGTGGCCTCTACGTGGTTGAGCATTGGCATCTGCAGGGGGGCAGTTTGAGGGAATGCGCGTTGAGCCATGCATGCAGACGAGCGTGCAAACACTCAGTGATACGCATATGCACGCATGAGCACGCACAAGCATGCACGCGTTCATGCCCCCACCTGCAGGGTCGCACGTCCATGAGCACGAGGTCGAAGGGTTGTGCCTGCATATGGAGAATGGCCACATGACCGTTGCTGGCCAAGGTGCGCTCATACCATGTGACATGCTATGCCATGCCATTGTCAACCCACTCTGAACCCAAGACACAGTCTACCACACATGAGACTCGGAACCCGATGCCCCGTTCCCAACAACTCTCCGAATACCTCCCTTTTTGTTTTTTTCCCACTTTGGAAAGTCAATTTTCACCCCTTGCAATGTGCTATCATTACGGGCTAGTAAATTCTCCACTGTCATCACACCATCCCCCATCCGTGTCCAAAAAGCACTCGACATAGCGCCAAGGTGCATTTTCACAACCTCGCCTGCGTCTATTCCCCCGGGTCCTGCACGATAAAAAGGACAATTAATGTTGGGCAAATTTATTTCAAATCCGTGCATTCTACAACAGCCACAACGATATTGTGCATCTCACACAAATTTACCTGCATCCTGTGCAGCTCGTATCAAACGCTCCGTTACATGGGGTGCTGCCAACATGTAGAGCGCAAGAAGATCATTGAATGAGCACGCGCTTTCCGTACTCGGCAAAAGAGCAGTTAGCCCCACGCGAAGGAAACAAACAGGGGCTTTGAGTTGCCAATGGACACTATGTTGACGCTGGTCATACAATCGGCACAGCTCTGATGGTGTTGGATCCGCCATCCGTCCTGGTTTCATCGGCCATTCAATGCATACAATATTTGGTCATTGAGAGGGGGTAAGTATATATGACATAGGGATTGAATCACGGCATGGGTACAGCATAATATTGCATTGTTGGGAGGACATGAGTGGATTAGTGTTGCTATATTGATAAAAAATGCCTATGTTATGCCATATGAACACACTATCAAAATGCCAGCCCATGCGGACACACCATGCCACGCTATGCCATCTTGACTACACCATCACCATGCCCTGTTGACCAGGCTGAGACTAAGAGTTAGAGGGCTGCCAGATCAGAGATGGTTTCGGGGTTGGAGCCGGATGCATGGTCCCCCATGCTACTCCACCTAAGGTCCCGGACATGACATAGGGGAGTTGGATTGGGAGGAGCACAGGGGAGCTGGGTTGGGAGGAGCACTGGGGAGCTGGATTGGGAGGAGGGTGGAGCACGATTGAAGGGATCGAGGCGAGAGCAG
The DNA here is from genome assembly GCA_947471745.1 of Closterium sp. Naga37s-1. Lineage (NCBI taxonomy): Eukaryota > Viridiplantae > Streptophyta > Zygnematophyceae > Desmidiales > Closteriaceae > Closterium > Closterium sp. Naga37s-1. The sequence goes on along the minus strand of CANJKZ010000210.1, from coordinate 49,765 downwards.
GGAGCAAGGGGGAAATTGAAGCGAGCAGGGGAAAAATGGAAGAGAGCGGGGGGGAAACTGCAGTGAGCGGGGGGAAGATGAAGAAAGCAGGGGGAACATGAAGAAAGCAGGGGGGAAACTGAAAAAAAGCAGGGGGGGGATGAAGAAAGCAGGGGGGAGATGAAGAAAGCAGGGGGGAAGATGAAGAAAGCAGAGGGGATATGAAGAAAGCAGGGGGAAACTGAAGAAAGCAGGGGTGAGATGAAGAAAGCAGGGGGAATATGAAGAAAGCAGGGGGAGATGAAGAAAGCAGGGGGAATATGAAGAAAGCAGGGGGGAAGATGAAGAAAGCAGAGGGGAGATGAAGAAATATGGGGGGAAACTGAAGAAAGCAGGGGGGAGATGAAGAAAGCAAGGGGGAGACGAACCATGCAGGGGGGAGATGAAGAAAGCAGGGGGGAGATGAAGAAAGCAGGGGGGAAGATGAAGAAAGCAGAGGGGAGATGAAGACATATGGGGGGAAACTGAAGAAAGCAGGGGTGAGATGAAGAAAGCAGGGGTGAGATGAAGAAAGCAGGGGAGAGATGAAGAAAGCAGGGATGAGATAAAGAAAACAGGGGGGAAACTGAAGGAAGCAGGGGGGAGATGAAGAAAGCAGGGTGGAGTGACGAAGAAAGTAGGGGGAGATGAAGAAAGCAGGGGGGAAGATGAAGAAAGCAGGGGGGAGATGAAGACATATGGGGGGAAACTGAAGAAAGCAGGGGTGAGATGAAGAATGCAGGGGTGAGATGAAGAAAGCAGGGGGGAAGATGAAGAAAGCAGAGGGGATATGAAGAAAGCAGGGGGAAACTGAAGAAAGCAGGGGTGAGATGAAGAAAGCAGGGGTGAGATGAAGAAAGCAGGGGGGAGATGAAGAAAGCAGGGTGGAGACGAAGAAAGCAGGGGGAGATGAAGAAAGCAGGGGGAGATGAAGAAAGCAGGGGGGAAGATGAAGAAAGCAGAGGGGAGATGAAGAAATATGGGGGGAAAATGAAGAAAGCAGGGGGGAGATGAAGAAAGCAAGGGGGAGACGAACCATGCAGGGGGGAGATGAAGAAAGCAGGGGGGAGATGAAGAAAGCAGGGGGGAAGATGAAGAAAGCAGAGGGGAGATGAAGACATATGGGGGGAAACTGAAGAAAGCAGGGGTGAGATGAAGAAAGCAGGGGTGAGATGAAGAAAGCAGGGGAGAGATGAAGAAAGCAGGGATGAGATAAAGAAAACAGGGGGGAAACTGAAGGAAGCAGGGGGGAGATGAAGAAAGCAGAGGGGAAACTGACGAAAGCAGGGGGAATATAAAGAAAGCAGGGGTGAGATGATGAAAGCAGGGGGGAAACTGAAGAAAGCAGGGGGGAGACGAAGAAAGCAGGGGGGAGATGAAGAAAGCAGGGGGAATATGAAGAAAGCAGGGGTGAGATGAAGAAAGCAGGGGGAATATGAAGAAAGCTGGGGGTACCCTGAAGACAGCAGGGGGAGTTGAGCACGGGGAAAACCGAAGAGAGGAGGGGGGAATCTCAAGGGTGCTGGGGGGAAACTGAAGAGAGCAGGGGGGGAAGAGGAGAGAGAAGGGGCAAATTGAAAAGAGAGCAGGGGGGATTTCACGTTTCACGTTTCTCTTCTTCCTATCGCGCCTCACGTTTCCCCTCCTATCCCCTTCCTCAGCACCTGCGCCTCACGTTTCCCCCACTCTCTTGTACCTCTCACATCCACCTCACGTTTCCCCTCCTCTCTTCTTTCATTCGCATGCGCCTCACGTTTGATCTCCGAGCCCCTTCCTCTCGCGTGCGCCTCGCGTTCCCCCCCCCTCTCTGCTTCCCCTCGCATGAGCCTCACCTTTCCCCTCCTCTTTTCTTACTCTCGCACGCGCCTCACGTTTCCGCTCAACATCTCTCCCCCTCTCATGCGCCTCAAATTTCCCCTCCTCTCTTCCTCCTCTCTCATGCGCCTGACGTTTCCCCTCCTCTCTTCATCCTCTCTCATGCGCCTGACGTTTCCCCCCCTCTCCCCTTCCTCAGGCATGCGCCTCACATTTCCCCTTCTCTCTTCTTCCTCTCTCATGCGTCTGACGTTTCCCCTCCTCTCCTTTTCCTCTCACATGCGCCGTCCGGTTACTCGTCCTCTCGTCCTCCTCTTTACTGCGTCTCACGTTTCCCCTCCTCTCTTCCTCCTCTCTCATGCGCCGGACGTTTCCCCTCCTCTCTTCTTCCTCTCGCATGCACCTCTCGTTTCCCCTCCTCTCTTCTTCCTCTCGCATGTGCCTAACTTTTCAAACCCTCTCTTCTTCCTCTCGCATGCACCTCACGTTTCCCCTCCTCTCTTCTTCCTCTCGCGTGAGCCTCGCGTTTCCCCCCCTCACTTCTTCCTCTCGCATGGGCTTCACGTTTCCCCTTGCCTCTTCTTCCTCTCGCATGCGCCCCGCGTTTCCCCCCCCCCCTCTCTCCTTCCCCTCGCATGTGCCTCACGTTTTCCCTCCTCTCTTCTTCCTCTCGCATGCGCCTCACGTTTCCCCCTTCTTCCTCTCGCATGCGCCTCCCGTCATCTCTCCGCCCTCCATCCTCTCACATCCGCGTCTCGTTTCTCTACGTGTTTCATCCTCTCACATGCGCATCTCGTTTTTCCTCCGCGTTTTTTGCCAGAGACATGCGCCTCCCCCTTCCCTGCTTCCGCGCATCTTGCTCAAGCATTTGCGAATGCGTTTTCCCTCCGCGTTTCTCGCTTTCCCTGAAGCGCCTCGCGTTTTACCTCCGCGTTTTTTGCTCTCACCTTTGCCTCACGTATTACCTCCGCGTATCTTGCTCTCGCATGCGCGTCTCGCCCTCCCTCCGCGTCTCTTGCTCTCACATTCGACTCACGTTTTCCCTCCGCGTCTCTTGCTCTCACATTCGCCTCACCTTTTCCCTACGCGACTCTTGCGCTCACCTCTGCCCTACGTTTTCCCTACGCGACCCCTGCGCTTACATTCGCCTCACGGTTTCCCTACGTGACTGTTGCTGTCAAATTCGCCTCACGTTTTCCCTACGCGACTCTTGCTCTAACATTCGCCTTACGTTTTCCCTACGCGACGCTTGCTGTCACATTCGCCTCACGTTTTCCCTACGCGACTCTGGCTCTCACATCCCCCAGACGTTTTCCCTAGGCGACTCGTGCTCTCACATTCGCATCTATTCTCCCAATTCTAATAGTGGCATGGCATCTTGAATGCTATGGTGCTCTTTGAGCTATGTTCTTTCCCTAAACGCTCACATTGAGTGAGGGAGTCGTCGTCATGACTGTCGTCGTCGTTCGTTGCGTGGAACCAGATAGGAACTGGAGCGTCGCGGTTTTCCCCTGCTATTCGGCCTGTCGAGTGACTCTGTGCCCAAAAGTGATGACAGTTTGGTGGCGTGACGGTAATTCAGCTAAGGCATTGACTTTCCAGTTTGGGGCGGTTGCTTGGGGCCCAGTGTTGCGATTCACTTTGCTTTCGCCCATTCTTTTCGCGAACCATTGCGTTCGCTTTTGTTCCGAACCATTCCCCCAACCTCCTCCCGAACTTAGGTTTTACCGAGTTGACCAGCTTTGAGTAATTCGGGGTTTGGCCTTTAAGTCAAAATTGAGGTCAAAGCCACGTGGACTTGCTTCTGCCTTCACCTGTTCCGCATTCGAGTCAGCTTCCCTCTTCACTGGTCTTGCTTCTGCCTTCACTGCTCGCACTTGCTCCACCTTTGGCTCAGAAATTGCAGTTGGAGTCTCCTCAGCATCATAATAATTTCTCTTCGGAATCTTCACTTTGCAGAGCACCTTAAACGGCCTTGGCTGGTCGGACAGAGCTTTTGACCTTTTTGTTGGCTTGCTCAAATCATCCGCTTCATCTCGCTTCCTCAAAGCATGACCAAAGCCACTGGGTCCTTCAGCTCTTTCACTTGAGAGTGGATTGACGTTCTTTAACTTGAGTTCCGCCTTCACCACTTCGTTGCAGCCGTTTGATCTCCCACGGTTAGTCCCCTTCGATTCCTGTTAAGACAAGCAAGAAGCAAAGGCTGGTGAGCCCGGCACAACTCACACATCCACGAGCTGAAAAAAAAAAAAAAGCAACGACCAGCTCACCTTAAATTTCGGAGAAACAGGATCTTCTTGATCATCGTCGGACAGCTTCCTGCGGCAGAAAGGACGAACCACAACCAATAATAAATACAAAGCTCACAACCACAGTCACAATTTCGATGTACAGCTATAATAATCTCACCTCTTTGCGCGACCGGATGGGGCGTCATCAGGAGAGTCCGGGGCGTCAACGTCTGGAAGTTTGGAAACGACTTCTTTCAGAAAATCGTACTCGCTGAAAGAAGCGACGCACTGTTTCCTGCAACATGGTGTCGGTCGACAGTAAATCAGCACAAGATATACACTATTTTTTGCAGAAAAAGAAGAGACTAAAAAAAAAAACGTACAATATCACCTACAAATGGGACGCGGCCAGAGTTTTCGCCCCGCGCTTGCAAGTGATATCATATGTCCGATCACACAAGTCCTGGAGGAAGATCTCTAGGGCCTTGGCTGCACATCTAACCCCGAAAACATACGAAAACGGAGACATGCAGCAAATAGACTTAGTTGAGAAAAAAAATCCATAAAACGAGACAGAAGTAGCAGACGCAAAATATCTTTCCAACGTACATATCAGAACGGGAGTTGCAAGCGCTATCTTTCCGACTTCTTCATCCGCTTGCATGATCTTCTTTATTCGGGCCTGAAGACCACAGAAACGCGACAACAAATCACGAAATCTGAGTGGAAGATGAACACGTCACACTGCAAATAAGGAGGACGAACGCTGCACGTACCGCTGGAAACCGAGTGTCAAGCTTCTTCCTCATGGTTGGCGATGTGGTTTCTAAGTCAGGTACACAGGTGCAGATGGGCTGGAGGGTGGAGGGTAGCTTGCAGAGCAGGTGTTGGAAGACCCAGATCGGTGAGCACCACCGAGGAGGGTTGGGTTGGGATGCCTAGCAAAATTGGACGGAAATTGTGAAACCCTGACGGGAACTGGGACGGAACGGCAGGCAACAGGGGCGTCAAGCTGACGGAGACTGCCAATCAATGTGGATAAATTTTATAGTCTGGGTTTCGAAATGCTTCGAGTGTTGGAATGGAGCTTCAGATCTCTGCAGCTCCTAAGAACTTTACCGCCCAGATTCTTAGGGACCGATTACACATCGCCGAAAGCAGTTGATTTCACATTGCTGTTCCCTTTTGCAAGAACAACGCAGCGGAAGCGGCTGTGTTCAATTTGACTTTCAATCCGGTGTGAATTCTCACGAATGTAAACAGGTAGTTGCATGAAGAGAAGACCTTTCAATGGCTGAGGCTGGATGACGTGGCGAGTTATTGATACTACACTAACTGTAGATCAACATTTTCAATAAGCCTTACACAATGTCTCCTTAGGCAAGCCAATTTCCACAGCTCATTTTCTCAACAAGCGATATAGCGAGCGACTCAGTGGAGGCGTTTATTCGACTTGTTCCCTCCATACGACAACCATTTTCCGCAATCGCCGCCGCAACCTCCGCTCCACCATTCCACATCCATCACATCCGTGATCGCCGCCACCACTTCCGCTGTCATCATGTTCCGTTCGCTCGGTCGTCTAGCTAATCGATCTGGAACCGTTCAAACTGTAAGAAGGGGCCACGGCCACCCGTAACTTCGACCTCGGCGTAGGTCTTTCCTCGGTTAAGCTTTTGAGTGAGAAGCTTCTTTCCCCTGGTATTGGATCCGCAATCCGATCTTCTGTACAGCGCGTCCTGTCGGTGAATCTCGACCGTGTGTGCGCCGTTGGATCTTTCTCAGCGAAACCTAAACGCATTCCTGGCGACGGTGTCTACGTCATGTCTGCCATCGGCTTCTCTCTCCATCGCTCACGCGTCTCCTCACTTCCTTCTCGTCCCTCTTTTCCAATGCGCTTCGCAGGCGATTCGATCCTTCGCCGCCGAAGCTGCTCCTGCCGATGTGAAGGTACGTGTGACTGGCAGTTAGGACCTGTCTTATCGTTGGCGTGAGGGATGCAGGGATGGGAGGGAGAGGGGTGAAGGGAGGGCGAGAAGGAGAGGTACCGCATGCCCCCCTCCCGCATTTCCCACACTTCATGCCCCCCTCTCCCGGACACCCCGTTCCGCGCGGCAGGTACCGACGGCGGTGTTCGGCGTGGCGGGCAAGTACGCGTCGGCGCTGTACGTGTCGGCGGTGCGCGGCGGGAAGGTGGACGCGGTGGAGCGCGAGATGCGCGAGCTCGCGGCCGTCACGGGCGCCAACCCCACCTTCGCGTCGTTCCTGCGCGACCCGTCCGTGTCGCGCGAGGTGCGCGTGAAGGCCGTGGAGGACATCTTCTCGCAGGCCAAGTACTCGCCCCTCACCAAAAACTTCCTTGGTAAGAGAGGGCGTGCGGTGGGTGGGGAGGGTGGACGGGTTGGGTGGGGTGTTGCTGCATCGAAGTTTGATAGTAGCGAGCTGGGAAGGCAGTGGAGGACATATTTTCGAAGGCCAAGTGCTCGCCCCTCACCAAATACTTCCTCGGTGAGGGCGTGTGCTGGATGGAGTGGATTTGTGACAAGGAGTGTTATAAGAACGAGCTGGGAAGGCCGCACGTCCAGCGTCCCTAGAACTATTCAGACTGTCCTGCTATTTACTCCACGAAAAGATGGCGTCTCGCGTTTCCAACCCCTCTTCCCCCACCGCTCCTCTCCCCACCTCCCCCCTCCGACCTGCCCCTTGTTGTCCATGTGCGGAGCAGCTGTGCTGGCGGAGGCGGGGCGGCTGTCGTATCTGCCCAAGATAGCGGCCACATATGAGGACATCCTCATGGCCCACCGCGGCCAGGTCAAGGCCACCGTCACCGCTGCCCTCGTGAGTGCGGTGCTGGTGTCAGTCCTTGTGTTTCGTGAGTGTCATTGTTGTTACAAGTAGAGTGCCAAGTGCTTCCCAGTTGGTCAATGGCAGGCAGCGGCATAACACAATTGCTATACTTGAGTGTCTGCCATTCTTCCTCCTTGTTCATCCATCCCATTGCTCTTGAGCTTGTTTGCTACCCCTCGCCCCTCCGACACTCGTTTCTCCCCTCGTGCACATTGGGGGGCCAACCCATCTCCCGTCCCAGGAGCTGACCCCAGCAGAGCTGGCGGAGGTGAGGGAGGCGCTGACAGGCATGCTGCAGGCGGGGCAGACGCTGCAGCTGCAGCAGCGGGTGGACCGCAGCATCATTGGCGGCGTGCTGGTGGACATCGGGGACAAGCACATCGACCTCTCCATTCGCTCCAAGATCCGCCGCATGGAGAAGGCCCTCCTCGAGTCCCTCTAGACTGGCTGCCTTGTGGGGGGGGGTGCGGCGTGCGCGGTGTAATTGTTTCGTAGGCAATGGCGTATATGCACGTGAAGTGGAGTAATTCTGTACTAGTGGAGAATTGGACCTGTACTACCGTAGCATGCACTACTGAAGCCTCTTCTCAAGGGCAGTCTGAAGTGACCGTGATTCAAGTGCCACGGCCACGGCCTCTATTGCACTCCTCGAAATACACACTTGGATGTAGAGTGGGATTATTAAGATAAAGAAGGTGGGTCTCTGTACAGGTGTGTTGATCCAAAAAACACATGGCTTTCAAACCACACTCAACATCAAGAGACATGTGCAGAAGAGAATGAAGTAGAGTGCTGAAGGCACTTGACGGGAGGAAGTATTATACAAAAGAGAAGAGAAAAGTGACTGTCTAGGCTCTCAGGGGACCAGAAAGCCAGCTACCGGTAACCTTCACCTTACGAAGGAAATTTCAGGGACAATGTTTTTGATTTGGCTGGCACAATCCAAAGGGATTCAAAAAGCAGGCATTGAACCTGACGTGAATCGAACACGCAACCTTCTGATCTGGAGTCAGACGCGCTACCATTGCGCCACAGATCCATAACAGGTCACAGCTGTACTTATACAGATCAGAAGGTTATGTTTACTCTGCTTCAAGGTGACGCCAAGCCAGCCCGAGGGAGAGATGAGCCCTCCCTTTCGTTCGTGAATCTGGGCCGTCGAGAACTCTCGTCACGAGTAACTGTCCTCCTCAGCGAAACGGATTGGGTCCCTGAGCTCTTCGCCAAACGGATTAGGGCGGGGTCAGCGCGTTCGTTTAACACAATTGTACAGTTCATCCTGAGCGGGTACTCTTGTTTCATCACGGTCTAAAACGGTTGATCTTGGAAACCGCTGTAAACCGATTGGAATCGTTTTGCACCAAGACGGATGAACTGTACAATCGTGAAAAACGAACGCGCTGACCCCGCCCTTAGAGTTTTGAAAGTTCAAACATCCGCAGCACAGCGCAGCAGGACAAAACGGATTCAAGCCATGCGGCAACTTCAAGAAGCCTGTTTCAGCAGAGAACCATTCAGTTCCTCGTGCTCCATTCCCAGGATTGAATATTCAGTTTCAGTAGCGATTTGTTGATTCAGACTGTAAGGAGGCATAGCAGCACTTTAGATAGCCGACGATTGACAACTCGTGCTTCTTTTGGTTTACCGTTGTTTGTTCCCTTTCCCGTCGCCATCGCCATGGCGTCGGAGTTAACTCCGAACGCGCTTGAGATTCTAAACTCTGGTTCGACGGATGGCAATTTCATCTTACAAGTGTTCGACTCGCGACAGGTCGGGAGCGCGTCCGTGCCGCCCGCGCAGGAGCGATACCGGCTGATGCTGTCGGACGGGCGGTGGCACCAGTGGGCCATGATCGCGTCGCAGATGAACGAGCTCATGCGCACCTCCGTTAAGAAGGGCTCCATTATAAATCTCACGGAGTGCGTCACCAACACTGTTCACGGGAAAAAGTAAGACGGAAAGGCGAGGTGGATGTACTGACAGCATCGCTGCGGCATGGCATTACAACGGCGTACACCAGTCTTCCGATACAACCGTCCGTCATCAAGATATATTTTCTTGTTTTTTTTCAAGACTCCTGACATATGTGTGCCACGCGTGCGCGCCGTGCAGGATCGTGATTATTTTGAAGATGGAGGTGGTGAAGACCGACGCCGCCATCATCGGCGATCCGCAGCCCTTCCCCGCCGACGGCCAGGCCCCGCCTCCGCGCCCGCAGCCGTCGTCCACCCCCGCCAGCACGCTCACCAACAACTCCGCCGCCCCACCCCCGCAGCACCAGCCGCCACCACAGCAGCCGTCCAACGCTCCCTCTATGGCGCAGCACGGCCCGCCGGGCGCTGCTCATCCGTCCAATGCAGCCCAGCCAGTCCCGCCCAACCCGTACGCCGCTGGTGGCTTCGGTCAGCAGCAGCAGCAGCAGAAGCAGTCGCAGTATTCTGGGGTATCCGGGCCTCCTGGTGGAGGTTCCGCCGCTAGTCACGGAGGAGGATTCGCTGGCGGCCCAGGCGCAGGCGGCGGCGGAGGCTACGGGGGAGGGGGGGGAGCAGCTCCGCCGCCGTCTTACTCCGCGCGCGGGCCCGTGGCGCGCAACGAGGCGCACGCGCGGGTGGTGCCGATCGACTCTTTGAACCCGTATCTGGGCAAGTGGACGATCAAGGCGCGCGTGACGTCCAAGGGCGACATCCGGCGGTACAACAACGCGCGCGGCGAGGGCAAGGTGTTCAGCTTCGACCTGCTGGACGCCGAGGGGGGGGAGATCCGCGTCACGTGCTTCAACCGCGAGGTCGACAGCTTCTTCGATAAGATCCAGGTGTGCCGCGCTGGGAGAGCACGAGGGTGGGCTCCAGCTGGGCGTCAGCTAGCCGGTCGATGGCGATCAGCTTGGCAATCTCCGTTGACCTACGCGCCCTCTTTCCCCGTCCCGTGCATCACATTCCTCACAGATCCTCGCCCTGCTCTCTTTCTGACGTCCCGTTCCCTCTGTCCATGCTCCCTTCCTCCGTGCCTTCTGTCATGGAGCAGAAGGGGCAGGTGTACCTGCTGTCCAAGGGCAGTCTGAAGCCGGCGCAGCGGATGTACAACCACCTGCGCAGCGACTGGGAGATCATGCTCGACGCCTCCTCCTCGCTCGACCTCTGCCCCGACGACGGCGCCATCGGCGCCATCCAGTACGACTTCCGCACCATCGCTGACGTGGCGGGCATGGAGAACAACAGCGTGGCGGACGTGGTGGGCGTGGTGGTGTCGGTGGGCGCGAGTTCGAGCATCATGCGGCGCAACGGCACCGAGACCATGAAGCGCACCTGCATGATCCGCGACCAGTCCGGGCGGCAGACGGAGCTCACCATGTGGGGCGGCTTCTGCAGCGCCGAGGGGCAGCAGCTGCAGGTCAGGCATGCGTGCTAGGGTATGGTAGTGAGTGATAGGGGTGATAGGACGTGTGTGTCGGTGGGGGAGAGGATGATAGGGGTTGATAGGGCGTCATAGTGGATGGGGTCATATGCTACAGGTGAGGTGAGTATTGCGAGAGGAGTGACACAAGCCTTTTGCCATCCAAAAAAATAACTCTACCCCTCCCTCTCCCCCACACCTGCTGCTACCCGTCACCAGGAGCTGGTGGAGGCGGGGCAGCACCCGGTGCTGGCGATCAAGGCGGGGCGAGTGAGCGACTTCAGCGGCAAGTCACTGGGCACCATATCGTCCACGCAGCTCGCCATCAACCCCGACATCCCCCACGCCAAGGAGCTGGCCACCTGGTACACGGCTGGCGGGGGCGCGTCCATGCCCGTGCAGGTCATCTCCTCCGAGTTTGGTGGGGCGGGCGGGGGCGGCACGGGCAGAGAGCCTCGAAAGCTGATAGCGGCGATCAAGGACGAGGGGCTGGGGCTGGGCGGGAAGGTGGACTGGATCTCTGTGCGCGGCACCGTGTCGTACTTCCGTGCCGATAACTGCTACTACCCCGCGTGCCCGCTGACGACGGCAGAGGGGCGGCAGTGTCAGAAGAAGGTGGTACAGGACAGCAACGGCGACGGGTGGTACTGTGAGAAGTGCGGCCGTGCCACGCCCACCTGTGACTTCCGCTACATTCTCAGCTTCCAGCTGCAGGACCACACCGGCATGACCTGGCTCTCCGCCTTCCAGGAAGTTTCCGAGGAGATGCTGAAGACGCCAGCGTCGGAGATCAACAAGTGGAGGGAGGAGAACGACCTGCGGGCGGGGGAGGTGTTTGCCAACGCGCAGTGGAGCCAGTGGGTGGTGAAGCTGAAGGTGCGTGAGGAGACGTGGCAGGACGAGGCCAAGGTGAAGTGCACTGTGGTCAAGGCGGAGCCGGTCAACTATGCGGCTGAGAGCCGTGTGCTGCTGGATTACATTGGCAGGCTGCAGCGGGGAGAGCCGCTCACTGCGCCCGTGCCGGCTTCCCCGGGGCTGTCTGCTGGTGTTGGGGGCATGCAGGTGGGTCGGGGGGGTGCTGCGGGTGGGGGGTATGCGGCTGGAGGAGGGGGATATGGGGGCGCTGCTGCTGGTGCTGCTGGCGGCGGTGGGTATAACAGCAGTGCTTATGGTGGTGGTGGTGGTGCCGGGGGAGGTGGTGGTTATGGTGGGGGTGGGGGAGGATACGGTGGGGGAGGGGGGTTTGACGGTGGCAGTGCGGGCAGGGGCGGTGGGGGTGGTGGAGGGGCCGGAGGTGGGTCGTGTTTCAAGTGTGGGGGGTCGGGTCACTGGGCGCGAGACTGTCCTGCCGCTGGTGCTGGTGGGGGCGCAGGTGGTGGGGGTGGTTATGGGGGAGGGGGTGGGGGGGGTTATGGTGGTGGTGGCGGTGGCAGTGGCGCTGGTGGTGGGGGAGGGGGCGGGAGTGGTTCATGTTTCAAGTGTGGGGGGTCAGGTCACTGGGCACGAGACTGCCCTGGTGGAGGTGGTGGAGGTGGTGGTGGTGGCAGGGGAGGTGGATATGGTGGTGGAGGGTATGGTGCTGGTGGCTATTGAACGATGGGTACTGAAGGATGGTTGCTGGGGGATGGCTGTTGCTGAAGGATCACTACTGAACGAGATTCAGCATGTTCTTGATACTGTTTCTGTTCTGTTTTGTTTTTGTTGCCTTTCTTATGACAATTAATCCCCTTGTCTTGTACGGTATGTTTGGTTGAGATCGTTTCTTGGAAGGTTGATGCTAACATGTGACGACTCTGCTTGATAATTGATCAATTCAGCATCTACTAAGCCAATTCAAACTTGTAACAGTGTTGGATGTCAGAGGAAGCATTCCATGAATTTTGTGTGTTGGGTGTACTGGTATAAGAAGCAGGCTGAATGCTATAAACCAGGTAGAGCAACCATTCCACATGAGCAATCTAGGTCCATGATCCCATTCAGCACAGCTCATCAAGGAATACACCCACACATCAATCTTTGTATGTTTCCAGGCGAAGTTCCATGTGTTAGCTCAATCATTATATTCTAAAGGTTGAGTTGTAATTACAATGAAGCGCGAGAGCAAGTTTCCTACCGGGAACCGCTGCCAGTGTCAGAAACGCGCGGGAAATTTTGAACACCTCAGGAACTGGCTCGCAGGTGCCGCGTACTTCCCATTGGCTCACCCACCTGGAAACGCCCAGATGAGCCCCAGCCAATCAACCCCGACGTGGAATTCTGCGCTGCAATTCCCAAGGTTCTTGCTCAACGTTCTCAAGCCGTGTTTCGAAGCCATTCAATCCTGTTCTGTAGATTCTCTCTGCCATTCCACAGGTCCCCACTGGTAGTTTCTTCTTGGGCTCTTCAGCCACTGTAAATGCTTTGTGTGCTAGTTGTCGTCCTCACGACGCTACCCTAGTTAAAGTCGTATAGTTGCACTTAGTTCTATTTTATTCAGTAGTTTTGCCTTGTGCGGCACGTCAGGTCAATAGCCTTGTTGACCCTCGCCGGTGAATTCGAACTCGAACACCTGACCGCTAGAGATACGACAGGCCATATCTGTAGGCAGCTTCCCGAGTGAGAAGACAAGCAGGATTCAGAGCTCTCGTATTTCCACGACTAGCCATGGGGATTCCCGACGACCAAGCCGTCGGATCTAGCCCGCCTCCATCATCTGGAGCCGAGCGATCCTCGCACGGCGGTAACAGCAGGCTGATCATCACGGAGATGGTCCTCGAGAACTTCAAGTCGTACGCGGGCGTGCAGCGCGTAGGACCGTTCCACAAGTGCTTCTCGTCGGTCGTCGGCCCCAACGGCAGCGGCAAGAGCAACGTGATCGACGCCATGCTCTTCGTGTTTGGGAAACGCGCGAAGCAGGTTAGTGCTGAATCAGTCCCTTGTTCGCGACGACTATGCTAACGGTGCGTCAATGCTACTTTCTGCAGTTCGTTGATAGCAGATATCCGAAGAATATGGCCTATACCAGTCATAAACTGACTACTTTGGTTGGATTCATGGCTTCTCTTTGCAGCTGCGACTGAACAAGGTGTCGGAGCTGATTCACAACTCCACTGATCATCAGAATCTCGAGTCTGCCCGCGTATCCGTGCACTTCAAAGAAATAGTTGATCTGGTAAGTTCAGGCTGCAGCAGCACATAAGCATGCGAGCGACTGCCGTATTCGTGTTCTGTCATGACGCTTTCTTCAGCTGCCTTGCTGGGGCTCTCAGACGCTGTATTCTTGTCGTTCAGGATGACGAGAAGTACGAGTCAGTACCAGGATCGGAGTTCGTTATATCGCGTACGGCGTACCGCAACAACACGTCCAAGTACCACGTGGACGACCACGCGACCACGTTCACGGAGGTGACGAGGCTGCTCAAGGCCAAGGGGGTGGACCTCGACAACAACCGCTTCCTCATCCTGCAGGTGCGCGCCGCTGCCAAGCTAGTAAAGACAGTGGTAGACGCGCGATTCGCCTGAACTTTGCGACTATTGAAGCACTGTTTGCTGGCCCCGTGAGTGCTAGCGTTCCCTTGATCCTGTTATTACTTGTCCGTTGCCACGTTTGTTCCCGCGGTCGTTCACTTGTTTTCGTTGGTAAGGACGTTGGTTCCCATTGCTCGTATGCGCGGCGCAGGGCGAGGTGGAGCAGATAGCGATGATGAAGCCCAAGGCGCAGGGTCCGCACGACGAGGGGCTGCTGGAGTACCTGGAGGACATCATCGGCTCCAACCGCTACATCGAGCAGATCGACGCCGGCGCCAAACAGTGAGCTTCCGCCCCCCTTTCCTCGCTCCCTGCCTCTCATGCTCCGTTGTCCGGCTGGTCGTTCTTGAGCGGTGTTGCTTGTTGGAATGGAGAATCATGCGGTTTGGCAGTGGCAATGCACCGACCGACGGTTGTTGACTCACGAGTGTGGTGCGGTGGGGTGGCGTGTGCAGGCTGGAGGAGCTGAACGAGCGGCGGGTGGGGCTGGTGGAGCGAGTGAAGCACGCGGAGAAGGACAAGGACACGCTGGAGGTCAGTGGGGGGGTCCGTGGTGGCTGCTGTGGGGAGGTTAGAGGCAGTGCGTGGTGGCTGCCGTGGGGGGGAAGAGAGGGAGGAACATGAACGTTTCTGAGCTGCCACTTTGTTGTTTTAAGTTGCTGTCGCGCATCTCCATCCTGCATTGTGTTCACAACCCGCGTTCCCCTCACGCGCTGCCACCCGTCTGCTCCCTCCCTCCCTGACCCCTCCCTCCCGACCCCCCTCTCTGCGCGTTGTGCGGCAGGAGGCGAAGCGGGCGGCGGAGGCGTACATGGTGAAGGAGGCGCAGTGCGCGCAGTGGGGCATGGTGGGGCGCGCGCTGGCGCTGAGGGAGTCGCAGGGCAAGGCGGGCGCGCTGGGCGCCAAGGTGGCGGAGCTGGAGGGCACGCTGACGGCGGAGAAGTGAGTCGGGGGGTTGATGGGGGAGCTGCGCGTAAGGGAATGAGGAAAAGGCAGGAACGGGCGGCGTAAAAGCAGAGGGATGCACTCAGATGGCCAGCGTGGGGAGGGGGTATCGGGAGGGGGGTAGGCATGGAAGAAATGTCAGGAGGGTGAATTCGGTTGTGTGCTTTACCAGGACTGATGTGCTTCTATCCCCCGCACTAATCTGTGCGTGCAGGGAGAAGTGCGCCGGGCTGTGGGAGGAGCTGCAGGTGAAGACAGACGCGTGCGAGAAGTGCAACACGGAGTATGAGGTGAGCCAAAAGGAGGGTCGAGGGGAGAGGCGGGTGGTTCGCGAGAGGTGGATGGGCTGTTGGTGCTTGAATTTGCAAGCCACCGTGGAGAAGAGGGGGGAGCGGGGAGCAAGCGTTGAACAAGAAACAACGGCTGATAAATTTGCTCAAATGGTGTGCCTGCTGTTGTGCTATCTATTCTGTGACAAGCGATGGTTTGCCCTGTTCGCTTTCCAGTTCTGACTTGATTCATTCCACTGCACGGCTGGGCGTGGCAGGCGCTGTGCGGCGAGCTGGAGGCGGCGCGGGCGGACTTCAAGGAGTACGAGCGCAAGGACGTGAAGATGCGCGAGGACCTCAAACACTGCAAGGCGCGCCTCAAGAAGCTCGCCGATAAGATCGCCAAGGTGAGGACTCGCACCTCTACGCATGTGTCAGACGTTCAGAAACCGCCAAGATCATAGGCTGTTGCCTAGAGCGTCATTTCTCGACCTGGGTGCTGATTGTTCAAAACTCTGCTGCTTCTCGCTTGAGCCTCTCCTCGCGTGAGCCCCCCGCCTTTCTTTAAAAAAATGTTTCCGTGTTGAACTCAACAGGATACAGCCAAGGCGGAGGAGGTGGAGAAGGCAGCAGCAGCGGCTGAAACGGCCATCCCCGAGCTGGAGAAGACGGCAGCCGCTCTGACACCGCGGCTGGCGGAGGCGGAGAAGAAGCTGGAGAGCATCCAGGAGCACGTCCGAGGTGCGTGCTGTGAACCGCGCCCTTCCTCCTCTCCCTTCCCCCGACAGCCCCTGTGACTAACAGCCACCTATTTGAACGTACCTTGGTGATTTGTGTGGCAGTGGAGGTGGAGCGGCAGCAGCAGCAGCTGGGCCCGCTGCAGGAGCAGCTGGCGCCGTGGGAGGAGAAGGCGAGCGCCGCCAAGGCCAAGGCGGACGTGACGCGCACCAAGCTGAGCCTCATCCGCGACAAGCACGCCGCAGCGGAGAAGCAGCTGGAGGCGGTGCGGAAGGCGATAGAGGAGCGCGAAGTGGGGCGGAAGCAGAAGCAGGAGCAGCTGACGCGCATGGAGGCGGCTGTGAGGGAGAGCGAGGCGGTGGCGGCTGCTAGCGCCAAGGAGGAAGAGGCCAAGGCGGAGGAGGAGGTAGCTGCGCGGGCTGAGGCGGAGGCAGCGCAGGGGCGCGCGGCGGAGATGAGGGAGGCGGCCGCTGCGCAGCGCAGCAGCAGCGCCATCCTGACGGCGCTGCTGCAGGCGAAGCGGGACGGCAGCATTCCAGGGATCTTCGGCCGCCTGGGCGACCTGGGCGCCATCGATGGTGAGGCGCTTGCAGGGAGAAGTGGGAGAGTGAAGGCACGATGTGGTGATATCATATCAAGAGCGTTTGTCATGCTGGAGTGGATTGTTGTATGCAGTGCTGAGCTGGTCTCCTCAACCCCCGTCTCGCACACACCACCCACCTTCCTTGCACGTTTACGTGTGGCATGGCATGTCCCCTGCAGGCAAGTACGACGTGGCGATATCAACGGCGTGCGGGGCACTGGAGTACATAGTGGTGGACAACATCGAGACGGCACAGGCGTGCACGGCGCTGCTGAGGGAGCGGCAGCTGGGCGTGCAGACCTTCCTCGCCCTGGTACAGCCATGCGTGCCCTCTTGCTTCCTTGCTCATTCCTTGCCCGCCTTCTGCGTGCTTGCCCCTCTTTCTGAGCTCTACCCTTGGAGCTACCGCTCACTGCAGTATTTCCTCTCGCCCTCCATTCCTACTTCCGCACACTCGTTACTCACTCATTTCCCTCCTGCACGTCTCTCAACTTCTCTCCCACCCCCCTCCCCCCCTTCTCCGCCATGTGCCAGGACAAGCAGCAGCACCTGGTGCGGGACATGTCGGAGAAGGTGAGCACGCCGGAGGGCGTGCCGCGGCTGTTCGACCTGGTGCAGGTGCAGGACGCGCGCCTGCTGCCCGCCTTCTGGTTCGCCCTGCGCAACACGCTCGTCGCCGCCTCCCTCGACCAGGCCTCGCGCATTGCCTACGGCGCGGACGCGCGGTTCAGGCGGGTGGTGACGCTGGCGGGGGAGATGTTCGAGTCCAGTGGCACCATGGCGGGCGGCGGGGGGCGCCCCCGCGGCGGCCGCATGGGCAGCTCGCTCAAGGCGGCGGCGGCGGCGGCAGGCGGGGGGGTGACGCGGGAGATGGTGGAGGAGGCGGAGAGGGAGGTGGCGGCGGTGGTGGCGCGCCTGGAGCGCGCGAGGGAGGAGAGGCGCGCGGCTGTGGCGAGGCGAGAGGAGGCGGAGCGGGTGTTGAAGCGGCTGGGAATGGACATTCCCAAGGTCCACATGGAGGTGCGCAGTAGGGCCGGGAAGGGAACCAGTTGCTGTAACCGTTCATGTTGTCTCCACCTCCTTTTGCTGCTCTCGGAAATCGCACTGCTCACGGTTCATGTCTCTCAAGCATCTCCCGTCCCCCTCTTTCTCTCTCCCATCCCGGGCAGATCGAGTCCCTGGCAGCGCAGGTGGGAGAGCTGCAGCAGCGCGTGCAGGGCCTGCAGGCGGCGGCCGTGGCGAGTGCGGAGGAGGAGAGGCAGATGGGCGCGCTGCAGCAGCAGCTGGCGGGCGAGGAGGGCGACGAGGCGCGCATCCAGGAGGAAATGGCGCCAGTGGTGGCGGCGGTGGCGCGCGTGCAGCAGGCCATCGCTGATGCCGGCCGGGAGGCGCTGGGCGAGCAGAAGGAGCACGTGGCCGCCATCCAGAAGGTGGGACGTGTGGATTTAGGGGTGAAGGACTCGCAACAACGAGGGGACGTAGTCCACGTGTGCCAGGGGTTGATTGCAAGCGCGGATCACCCATTCTATACATCCCTCAGTTGTGCTTAGCTGCAGCGCACACAGATAATTCCTGTCACCTCACTATTCCCCTACGATGTGCCTCATTACAGGCCATAGACGAGGCGCAGACGGGCATCAACCAGAGCCAGGTGACGGTGGCCTCAAGTGGCCGCAGCCTGGAGAAGCTGAGGAAGGCGGTGGGGGAGGCGGAGGAGGAGAGGGCGCGGGCGGAGGAGGAGATGACACGGATGAAGGAGGAGATGAACGCCGTCATGCAGGAGGCCTTTGCTGTCAACGACAACTACGAGCGCCTCCGCCAGGTGCGCTGAGGGGGGGTTGGTATGAATGACCACTTGCAGGAGGCGGTCAGGGTTTTTTCTCAACCTTCTTTGTCCCGTCACCCCCGCTCTTCCCTCGCTCTCTCCTGCTCTTCTAAATCTGTTTCCACCCATCCTTTGTTTCCGTGTGCTGACATGACATGTGGTGTGGGCAGCTGGTGGAGGGAAAGAAGGAGGAGTATGGCGGCATGAAGAAGGAGTTCCTGGCCATCAAGGCGCAGCTCGACAAGATGCGCACCGGGGAGGTGAGACGGGCACCGGGGAGGTGAGACGGGCACCGGGGAGGTGAGATGGGGAGTCAGGAGGTGGGAGGAAATTGTCGAGTTCGAGGTGAGACAGGACGATGGGAGGTGAGACAGGGAGACAGGAGGTGAGACGGGACGACAGGAGGTGGATGGTTAAGATTATTGTAAGGAAGCAGACAGTTGAGTGCGGATATCAAGCACTACCTTTTTATAACTTCCCCTTTTTTCCATAACCACTGACATCACGTTCCCTTTCCTTTCCTTCCCTGCCCTGCCCTGCCCTGCCCTCAGGTGGATGTGGAGCTGAAGCTGGAAGATGCGAGGAAAGCGCTGAGGACGAGTCAGGAGACGGCTCGCCTGCAGAGGGAGAAGCTGAGGTCGCTGGGAGCACAGCTCAGGCATCACATCACACAGTGAGTCCCATCCACAGTGAGTCCCATCGCACCGCTGCATGCTGCAGCTGCCTCTCACAGCACTCGCTACGATCCCAAAGCCGTTTCTGTACGAGGCCCAATCCCAGCCCCTCATCCCTCTTCCTTGCCCGTCATCCATCCATCCCCCCTCCAGGATGCAAGCGGAGGGCATTGCAGAGGAGGACGCGGAGGCTGCAGGGCTGCCGTGGGACCTGCGGGAGGAGGAGGGGGAGAGGCAGGGCAGGGCACGACCGGCAGCAGCAGGAGCAGCAGAAAGAGGAGGAGGCGAAGGGGAGGATGAGGAGATGGAGGAGGATGAAGCTGCAGAGCACAAGGAGGGAGGTGCGGGTGAGGCGGGGGTGGCAGATGGGCGGGATGGTGAGCTGGAGAGGCTGCTGGCCCGCCTGTGTGGTAACCTTGTGCGTGCGGTTACCAGTCGGGAGGAGGCAGCAGCAGGGGAGCAGCGGCTGCGAGCAGAGCTGGAGGCACTCAAGGGGAACCTCAACCTGAGCTCCATTGCCGAGTGAGTGCGCTGCCTACTGTCAGAGGATGGCTCTGGTGTTTGAACGTACGTGTAGTTGAACAGAAAGGAATCAGTGTGAGAAATAGTGGGTGTGTGAGCATGGTCTAAACCTTTACCATCTGCATCTACCCTGAACCTTCACCGATGGTGCGTGTGCAGGTACCGCAAGAAGGAGGCGGTGTACGCACAGAGGCTGGGCGAGCTGGAGGCGGTGACAGCGGAGCGCGACAGCGTGCGGGTGGCACAGGAGGAGGTGAAGCGGCGGCGGCTGGACGAGTTCATGGCGGGGTTCGATGCCATCACGATGCGGCTGAAGGAGATGTACCAGATGATCACGCTGGGCGGCGATGCAGAGCTGGAGCTGGTGGACTCACTGGACCCGTTCAGCGAGGGCATTGTGTTCTCCGTGCGCCCGCCCAAGAAGAGCTGGAAGAACATCTGCAACCTCTCCGGGGGAGAGAAGGTAAGCCGCTGCCTGCTTCCCTGTAACGAGGTGTTAATGCTTTCGGCAAGGTGTCAGACATCGTCCTGTGCTGATGCACTACTTCTTTACAGTGCTGCAGTGCCATGGCATCAGCGATTTATTAAACTGCCCAACCCCTTACCGTCTTGCTGTGTTTGTCCCGCTGCTGCAGACCCTGAGCTCGCTGGCGCTGGTGTTCGCCCTGCACCACTACAAGCCCACGCCCCTCTACGTCATGGATGAGATCGATGCTGCTCTCGGTGAGTCTCGCTCGAGCCATGAGTGCTGACTTGGGTGTGGCAGTGAGAGAACAGGAGAATAGTTGGAAGCACATAGCACAAGAAAATGGGAAAGGTCAAAGAGCATGGTGAACCCCGGCAATGCGATACTGCTTCCTGTGATGCGTCTTGCAATGCACATTCGTGGTTGGGCATGAGAGCATGTCCCTGTGCTGCTCTGTGTGTGACTCTTGGTCTGTGCCCTGCAGACTTCAAGAACGTGTCCATAGTGGCGCATTACATCAAGGAGCGCACTAAGAACGCCCAGTTCGTCATCATCAGGTGAGATGCTTGCATCGTACCCCCTTGCGCTCCTCCTTGGTTTCCTATCACAAGCCTCCCTGCATTCGTGAAGGACTTCCCTATTGCATATTTTGTTTTCATGGTATCACTATCGTTCTCAATACTGTGTGTCTGTTCCCTGTTCCACAGCCTGCGCAACAACATGTTTGAGCTGGCGGACCATCTCGTTGGGATATACAAGACACACAACTGCACCAAGAGCATTACCATCAACCCACGTAGCTTTGCAGTATCGGCTGCTCCTACAGCGGCGGCTGCTCAACTGCTGCTACTTAATATTTAAACGGGGACTGCTCCAGCCACTATCAACGTTTACAAGATGTTTGTGATTCTCTGTTGAAACAATATGTGCATAAATGTTAGAGCGATATGTATAATAGTCCGATTGTGAAATGTTTCTTGCACCTACCGGTATGTGTTGCTTCCAGATGAGCAACAGATTGAGGCAATAAAGCGAATGAAACTCCCACAACCAGCACGAGATTCAAGAGTTGTCTTCTTTCAACACCGCAAGCTTCAAAATCGATTGTGCTACTTCTGCTACCGTCGATTTCTTTTCTCTGGACCATCGCACTTCCAAGTCGCATTTACGCCTTCTCCTCGAGTCGTATTCCAGTCTTCTTATGACATTCCGTTTTCCATGAAAATCGAAATATTGTGGCAGGCCATAGTTCCGACGTCCGTCTCGGATCTACCTGGTTAGTCTGGTTAGGAATCTTCCATTCACTTTTTCTCTGACTGTACCAGCTGCTCCGTTTTCACTCTCTGAGCCTATAGCCGTTGGCGCGACCATGGCTTCTGAGGATCTGCCTCGTGGCTCCGTAGCGGTCATGTCGGAGGTGGAGGTCATGTTCGCTTTCCTTGCCTACGCCGTTCCAATAGTGGCGATGATCTCGTACCACAAACGCAGGTATGGACACAAACTTACCCTCTAACGCAGATTCTGACATGATCTCATACCGAATGCAGGAATTGATTGATGATGAGCAACCTTATGTATCAATTCCTAACACAAACGCAGGCAGTGACTTGGTTATTATGTACGCAACTATCAGCAAGTTAATATCACTGCTAACACAGGTGTCGACATATTGCGCTACCATAAACCAGGTTATGGCATGGTTCCTCACCATAAACGTCAGTACCGCATGCAAGTTCTGAAAAAAACCGCATAGCAGTAGCACAAGTTCTGATGGCGTGTTACACCTTCTACACAGGTCCGATTTGTGCAAATCAAACAGGTCTTTGACATTGCCCCTTCCAAGAGTGCAAGTAAGTACCTCCGTACCGCAAATGCAGGCATTCACGTAATAGATAATCTGAATCGCATCTATTCGCATGAGTTGTGATCACCTGTTTAGGCAGTGACGCATTTTCTTACAAAAACATGGATTGACTGACATATCTATTCGCCTTAGAGGTCTTAAAAGCACCTGTGCTATGAAAGCGGGTACTGATGTGTTCCGTTCACTCTGAAGACATCTACATAGACGTAATTGACACACAACTCTGGTACTGACATGACTTCTTAGTGGTGACGCGGGAATGAACTTGATTCTTTACCACAAACCCAGGTGCTAATGTGAGTGTTACAGAGGCACTGACATTATGTGAATAATACATGGAAGGATCAACTGTTTTCTTGAAATGCAGGCTCTGACATGTTTTAAATAGCATTTCGGAAGTGCTGAACTTATGACAAGAAATGCAGGTACAAGCCATACAGGCACTCCGTTGCTGAAATTCCTTCTTAACCCTCGATCTCTCTTTCCTTTACTACGTTTCCCCAATCACGCCAGCACCCAGTGGTACCACAACCACATGGCTGCAGCATTCGGTCCTGACTGGAGAAACCACTCGCCAGTGGCTGGTCTGCGAGCAGCCAATGAGGAGGCAACACAAAGCAAGAGGCTCCCCAGCTTGCCAGAACACCCAGAGGAAGAGCAAGAGGAGAAAGCGCAGCAGGAGAGTGCAGGGGAGGGAGAAGGGGTTGAGAAGAAGTCGGGCAAGGGAGAAGTGGGAGAAGAAAAGGGGCAGCTGGAGAAGCAGAAAGAAAAGGTCAAAGCGGGCCAGAGAAATCAGCGAGCGAGCCACAGGTCACTTTTCAACATGCGGAATCTGAGCAGTCCTTCTGTCTTCCTTCCTGCCACTCTCGCCCTCTTGGTGGCCGTGCCTCTCGGCCTTGGGAGTGGGTTGATCGGCTTCATGCATGGCGTGGTTTTGGGCCCACAAGAGGCCATCACATCTGCACTGTATGGTGTTGCTGCTGGAGCACTGTACCCATTTCATCTGCTTGGGTTGCTCAGAGACCAAAAGCATGCACATGAAGATTAGGAGCCATGTGATGTTTCTTGCCAGAATTAACTCTGATAAGGCGTCCTAGCAGGCGCATCAACTAGGCTAGTGCCTTATGCTTATACACAGTGCAGTCAAATCTGTGTCATCCAGTCTTCTGATTGTTCTGCCCCACATTTGAATAAAATGGAGCAGGGAACCAAGATAATAAGTTGGTACCAGGTTTACACTTTAGGGGTGTTATTTAGCAGACTGAACAGGGAATCTGAGAGGGAGAACCCAAGACACTTGGCCATGTCCTTGACCCTGATGTCAGGCCGGGGATCCCCTCTGGCAACCAGCCATGCATGGATGATGAAGGCTTTGTTCATGGTCCATAGCTCCACTGCCTCTGGGTTGAACACCAGACCCATGCGCTTGCTCATCTGGTGGAGACAGGCAAGTTGGGAGAGGAGGGAGAGTAGAAAGATGCGGTAGGAGAGTCAGGAACGAGAGCATGGGGGAAGGATAAGCCAAGGACTTTTACAAGCACCAGTGCCAGAATTGGCTCAGATGGGGTGTGGCATGATTCTCACCTGATGCGGCACCAACATTGCAGCATACCGGCCCAGCTCTCCCGCACGCCAGTCCAGCACTGCTGGCAACCACGGGTAGGCGGCATCCAGACGGACGAACCACAGGCGGACATCTGGCAGCTCGGACAGTTCCCGAGGGTCAATGGGGTCGTCTCTTTCGTATTTGATGGTGAAGCCCAGGCGGCGAGTGAGGAGGGGCGATGGGTCGGAGATGGGAGGGGACGTGTTGTCGCCTATTTGTGCGACGAACGGTCGCATGACCTGGTGTGCGACGGTGAGATCAAGGCTGCGAATCATCTCCTTGGTCACGTGAATCTCGAACCGACCCTCCGTTGGGGGTGGGGGTGGCGTGATGCTGGTCTCAGGATCTGAGAGGAGATGAGGAAACGTTGGAATTTAAGAAGAAGGACGAGGCAGCCGAAAAAACGACGAAACTTAGACGAATGAAAGGAAGCAACGAGAGGATCACACCACTCACCAATCAATTCGTCTTAGGCTAAAGCTCAGGTCTTTCGAAGGATCGTACACGGCTGCTCGAGTACTCGGCCGTGCATGACCGCAACGACGATTGTATGTATCATCCTGAGATTGTCTAGGAGTACTGCGTGCTGATCTCAATGCCGTGCAGAAAATGCCGGCGCAACGGGTGCTAACGGTCACATTTCTCACTGAAATGGGGGCCCTGCGGAGCTCGTTGAGAAATATGGAACGATGAGCAAATACAGATATGTCTGAACGCCTCGATTGCGCATCAACGGAAGGAAGCACGCGATGGTCTATCAAGCTAGTGCTCTGAACGAGACACCTCGTCGCCGCCATTTTGCTGCAGAGTACCAAGGATCACACTCAAACCTAACACGACTGCCCCAGTCTAAGTTGGCTTTGATCAGTCAGCTTCATTCACTGATGAACTCAACTCATTAGTGCTCTCTGAAGTGGAGCTCATACATTCACCCTAATCTATCTGCTCTAGTGCGTCTGACAGTGCATGCACGGACACGAGCTAGCAGTGTCAGTTCAGGGAACAAGCGCCAGGGACATGGCAGCTCGGGTCCATGTGGCAGCACATCTGTGGCTGGAGATTCTCGAGGTGCCTCGGGAAAACCGAACCAGTTTCGTTGGACCCCAAATTGGACCGAAAGGAACTCGATTCGCAAACTCTGGTTACATATCTCTGTCGCAGCATTTCCTCGCGAAAGCACATCTTTTCCCCAGAGAAAGTGCAGAGCCGCTGACATGTCAGCGCGCGCGGGGTGGAGTGGAGAGTGCTGTGCTGGTTGCACTGCATGCAAACACCTGCGCCAAAAAGCTGAAATATCTCAACCAACGCCGACAGATCAGACCAGAGCAAACCCAAACCGAACCAATTTTCTGCAGTGCAGCATTTCATCTGTTTCAGGAGTATATCAGGCGTAGTAGAGCAGCTAAAGGCCTGGCATTCTTTGTACTTCCACCTGAATCTGGTCTTATTAGTGGTTCCAGCATAGGATAGTCGACGCAATCGATGGCCAGAGGAAGTGCGGCCAGGAACTAGCCAATTAAGTCGACATAAGCGTTGTAATTTCGCGAATTCAGCCCGTGCGAAGCTTCTCTGATGCATGTTGGTTACAGACATCAGCTTTTCCACAGCCGATTTCACGGCGCGTTCACCGGTTATGATGGCGAACGCAAATTCTTTCACTCGCGCAAGCCTTTGGCCTCCACCAGCGGGGGTAGTGCATCGATCATGCCGCCGTACCCACGACACTGCTTCTTCAGGACCTCGACCTCGGAAGAATGCGGATCTATCATGCTTGGGAATCCGTAACACCAATAAGCAGGTCATGTTTATAACGCATACGGAATTCTCACATTCATCTGGCTCAGTGTTAGTCACGGCCAGAAGCAGCCATTGTTCAAGCCGATCAGCTCTGGTACCCTCCACCCGGCTCACCTCCCCAACAACCCTGGCTGCTGCACCGCTCTCGACCCATCACAGTCTCAGGCTGAGTCTACAGCCATCGGCGCGCCTCACCGACCGCATGCACCACGAGCTACTCACCTGTCGCCAGGCTTTCCTCTCCCCCCGCAAAACCCTCTTCTCCTCGACACTCCTTCCCTCCCCCAGCCGCCCGTTGCTGCAACCACGCCTGCTCTCCGACTGCTCCTCCTGTGTTCCCCACAACCCCCATCCATCCTCCGCCAGAGCGTCCGCCTCCTCGTTCTCTCAAAACGGCGCGTCTTCTTATCCGCCTTACCAGCAACCCCCCTACCGCCACCAACAACCCTCCTTCCCACCACCTCTCTCCTACCCGCCTTCGTTCCCCACCCCAGCACCTTACCCTCACAACCCCCCGCTACCGTCACACTCGTTTCAACCGCAATCGGGGTCAGCAACGTGTCCGCCCGGCGTGGGCGTGTTCTGGGACTACGAGAACTGCCCCGTGCCCGTCGGCGCCGACTGCGCTGCGCTCGTGCGGCGCCTGCGCGACGTGGCGCGCGCGTTCGGCGTGGTGCGGAGCGTGCGCGCGTACGGGAAGCCGGAGGAGGTGCATGCGCGCATGGTGGGAAAGATGGGCGCGTGCGGCGTGGAGGTGGTGGCGGTGGCGGCGGGCAAGGAGATGGCGGACAAGGCCATCATCACCGACGCGCTGCTCTTCGCTCTCGACGAGCGCGAGGTCAACCGGTGAGGCGAGGCGGATGTCGAGGGGGAGGTAGCGGCGGATGTAACGGAGGAAATGGGTAGAGATGAGTGCAGCACGGTGCAGCGCATTGAACAGTCCTCTCTCCCTTTATTCACGCCCGACTCAAAACTCGTTACAACTCGTGCTATAGAATGGTGTTTTGAGAAGTGCACAACACGTACCAGCAGCGCTTGCTGCCTCGCCCGAGTTTTGAGTCGACTCAAAACTCGTTACAACTCGTGCTATAGAATGGTGTTTTGAGAAGTGCACAACACGTACCAGCAGCGCTTGCTGCCTCGCCCGAGTTTTGAGTCGACTCAAAACTCGTTACAACTCGTGCTATAGAATGGTGTTTTGAGAAGTGCACAACACGTACCAGCAGCGCTTGCTGCCTCGCCCGAGCAAACGCCTTCTTTGCATCGGCTTCACTCAACGTCCCGCCCTCTCCCTTCTCCTCGCCACCTCCTCGCCCTTCCTTCCTGCCCGTTCTCTTGCATTCGCACACCTCCCTCCCACGCCCTGCCGCCTGCAGAGCCGTCCCGCCGTGCGTGGTGGTGGTATCGGGAGACGTGGGGTTTGCGGGCATGCTGGCGAAGCTCACCAACCGCGGCGTCACCACCGTGCTGCTCGCGCGCCCGCGCAAGAACGGCAGCAAGGGCAAGCGCGGCACCATCCCCGCGCCCCTGGCGCAGTCAGCGGCCGTCACTCTCGACTGGGACCAGCTCATCCTTGCGGGGGAGAGCGGTGCAGGTGGGGAGAACGGGTGGAGGGGCGGCAGCAGGGGAGGCGACGATGGTGGTGTTGCCGAGAATGGGAGTGCTGCTGCTGTTGCGCGCGGTAGCAGCATCTTTGGCAGCAGCAGCAGCAGCAATGGCGGCGGGGGTGGTGGTAGTATGAGCAGCAGTGGCAGCAGTGCAGTGGAGTCGGTTGGTGCCATCCGCAGCGGCATGGGTAGCAGCGCCAGCAGTGGTAGCGCTGCCATCACCAGCTTTGGCAATGGCAGCCTTAATGGTAACGGTAGTTCCAACGGCAGTGCTCGTAGCAATGGCGGCAGTATCAGCAGCAGCAGCAGCAGCAGCAGTAGCAGCAGCAGCAGCAGCAGCAGCAGTAGCAGCAGCAGCAGCAGCATCAATGCTGGTGGGACGTCAGGCAGGGAGAGGACAGAGGCGATGGCGAGTGGGAGGGAGGGCGGGGGCAGGGGCAGGGAGGACAAGGAGGAGATGCAGCAGAGGCTGCGATCGCTGGAGGAGCGACTTTCGCACGTGGAGAAGGGCGTGGCGAGTGGGGGCAGGGACAG
Organism: Closterium sp. Naga37s-1; assembly: GCA_947471745.1. Classification (NCBI taxonomy): domain Eukaryota; kingdom Viridiplantae; phylum Streptophyta; class Zygnematophyceae; order Desmidiales; family Closteriaceae; genus Closterium; species Closterium sp. Naga37s-1. The sequence continues at coordinate 22,524 of CANJKZ010000210.1, read as the reverse complement.
CAGGCCAAGCAGCAGTGGCGCGTGTGATGGGGCGAATGAAGCAAGTGAAGCAGCAACGGACAGGGGTCAAGAGAAGATCACCCCAGGCGATGCAGAAGCTCCACCGCCGCCGGAGCTCAAGGCAGGTGAGGGGGTGCAATCCCACGCGGAGGCAGAGGGGGGCCCACTGAGGGAGTCGTGGGCGGACGTGATGGCGCGCGCCCTGCCCGTGCGCTCGCCCGCGGATGTGCTCAGAGCGCGCCTGCGCGCCCACATGCTCACCGCGCTGGCGGCCCACGGCGCTCTCACCACATCAGCGCTGTTCGTGGCGTACCAGCGCGTGTACGGGCGGCAGCTGCGCCTGGCGGACTACGGGCTGCGCGACGTCAAGGCGCTCGTGGCGCTGCTGCCACACGTGCTGGCCGTCAGCGAGGGGTGGCCGGGGCAGGCCGCGCGCAAGAAGATGAGCGTTGAGGCGCGCGAGGCCATGGCCCGCCGCCGCACATTCTCCCTCGTGCGCTCCCACGGCAACCTGCGCGCGCTGGCACTGGTGCAGTCGCGGCTGCGGTGCGTGGTGGTGGCCGTGCTGCAGGCGCATGTGGCCCGCGCGGATGCCGCCTATGCTGCTGCGCGCGTGGCACGGGGCAGCGCTGGTGCGGTGGGGGGAAGAAGTGGGGAGGGCGCAGAGCGGAGTGGCAAGGGCGAGCAGGTCCCTGGGGACGGCATGGTGCCAAGTGAAGGCAGCAGTAATGGCGAGGACGGGAGCAGCAGGAGCGATACAACTGGCAGTGGGAGTATTATACGCAGCGGCAGCAGCGGTGGCACGAGGAGCAGTGCGCGCGACAGGAGGGCGAGCAGGTGGATGGCGGTGGAGGAACTGGGCGCGGCAGTGAGGCGCGCGTGCAAGGAGAGGCTGGGCGTGCTGCTGACCCGCCACGGGTACGGGCGAGACGCCTTCTGCAACGTGTCTCAGAAGGCTCGCCTGGTGGCGGTGCTGGCAGACATGCCCGACCTCGTGCGACTGAAGAAGCTGAGAGGGGCGGGGGGTGTGGTGCTGGTGGGGCTGGTGGCTGGCGCTGAGGCCGACCCCGTTGTGAGCCAGTGGGCTGAGCGGAACGAGCAGCTGTGGGATGGGCGCGTGTACTCGTGGCAGGACACCCGTGGGGAGGGGGATGGCGGCTGGGATGATGAGGAGCGGGATGAAGACGAGGAGGAAGAGGAAGAGGAGGAGGAGCAAGCAGATGTTGGGAGGTGGGTGGTAAGGGAGGCTGTGAGGAGAGGAGGAGAGCGGGACATGTTGGGTGATGGAAGTGAGGGTGATTGGAGTGAGGAGGGGAGTGATGGAGAGGAGGGGGAGGAAGAGGAGGAAGATGAGGAAGAGGAGGAAGAGGACGAGTGGTGGGAAGATGATGAGGAGGAGGAGGGTGACGAGGAGGAGGAAGAGGAGGAGGCAGAGGATGAGGAGGAAGAAGAGGAGGAAGAAGAGGAGGAAGAAGAGGAGGAGGAATATGAGGAGGAGGACGAGTATGGGTTTCTGGCAACAGGGGATATGTACGAGGAAGAGGAAGAAGGGCGCACATGGCAGGGCAGGGAGGGCAGGGAGGGCAGGGAGGGCGGGGTGCAAGTGGCAGGTGAGCGGCGCATGAGGGAGGGTGGTGGCGTGGTGGGTGGGCGTGGCAGCGCATACAGTGAATGGGGCGAGAAGGAGGAGGGCGAGAGTGGGCAAGAGCAGGGCAGCAGCGCGGGCGTAGGGGGGGTGCAGGCACATGGAGCCTCGTCCTCGCCTGGGGAGTGCAGAGCAGGGGCAGCAGGTGGTGGGGTTGTTGAGGGATACCGTGTGGTGGCAGGGTGGGAGGATTGGCGGGGCGAGGAGGGCGAGGAGGGCGAGGAGGGCGAGGAGGGCGAGGAGTATGCGTACTATGCGGCATATGACAGCCATGAGAGCGAGGGGGAGGGGGATGGAGATGCTCGTATGAATGGTGCCGTGCATGCGCTGTCTCAGCCACCTTTCATTGCGCCTGGGGATGCTGCACCTACACCTGCACCTGCCCCTTCAGCTGCCCCTTCAGCTGCCCTTTCTGGTGCCCCTTCAGGTGCTGTGCCCCATGATGGTGCACAGGCTGAGGCAGCTGCTGCGAGCAAAGCTGATGATGTTTCTGCGGAAGCACGCCTTCCCACTCCTGCATTTTCTCTTACTCCTGCTCCTGCTCTCACTACTCCTACCACTGCTGCTGGTGATGATGCTCCTACCGCCGCTGCTCCTACCGCTGCTGTGCCTGCACTTGCGTTGGTCGGAGGGAATGACAATGAGCACCAGGGCAGCAGCAACGGTGGGCAGTGGCCTGACGGTGTCCCCACACCCGTGCAGTCCGCCCCGCGCCTTGCTCGCCTTCCTCGCCACCCAGCCCGCGTGCCTGCTGCCTCTGAGCACGGCCAGGGCGGCGTGGGTCAACTGTTGCAGCACCACGCACATCCCACTGCGCTGCACAAGCCAGACTGCCATGCCCAAGACTCCCCAGGTGCTGCCCACACCACAGCATTCCACGACCCGCTGTGGACCGCCGTGTTTGCCTCCGCGTCGGCCCTGCGCTCGCCCCTCGAGCTCGCCCTCCTTCGCTTCTCCCTCCGTACTCTCACTCTCCTCGCCGCCCGCGGCCCGCTCCCACTGGGCGGCATGGCTCGGGAGTTTGTGCAGCGTGGGTGGTGGAGGCCCGACCCTGCTCGGGTTGATGTGGATGCGTTGGTTAGGCCAATTACCACGGTGGTGCGTGATTATAATGAGTATGCGTATATCGAGGGAGGTAGAGTGATGGGAGGGGAGGAAGGTACGAGGGGTGGAGGAGCCAATGTGGTTGGTGTTGCCGGCACTCGTAGTTGGAGTGAGGGTGGTTCTTCTGGTGGTGGTGAAGCTGAAGCTGCGGCTGCTTGGGTTGGGGGTGCAGCGGTGAACGGGAGGGGATGGGTGCAGCGCGAGCAGAGGCTGGCAGTGGTTGGGAGTGAGAGGGCGTTGCAGCTGCTGAGTCTCGTGCAGTCAGGGCTGTGCCGTGTGGTGCTGGGGGTCGTGCTCACACACGGTGCTGACTGGGATGCCCCCGCTGCTCCCTCTGAGCCCCTTCAAAAGGACAGCTCTAGACACAGCAGCAGCAGCAGCAGCAGGTGGATGTGGCTGGAGGAGCTAGCAGGCAGGCTAGAGGAGCACACAGGGCATTCCCTGCCGAGCCTGCTCGTCAGGCACGGGTACGGCAGCCGTTCCTTCCCCGGGTGGTCTGTGAAGGCCCGCCTGATGGCGCTGCTGGGTGACATGCCTGACCTCGTGCGCGTGGGCGAGGCAGGGGCGCTGCTGCCAATGGGGGAGATGACCGATGGGGAACACAGCGGCGCGTTGAAGCACCATGAAGAACATACGTGCAAGGGCGAGCAGTTGAAGGAACGGAGTGAGGAGGGGGCGTACATGTGGAGGGATGGGTGTGTGGATGATGAGGAGGCAGCTGAGGAGTGGTGGCTGGAGATGGATGGCGGGGAATGGGCTGAGAGTGATGAGCTGGGCCTGCGGCATTGCGGCCTCGTGGTTATGCTGGCAGAGGGCGCTGAGCTGGACCCGCGCTTTAAGACATGGCACGTGCGCAACGAGGGCAAGTGGGACGGGCGCGTCTACTCCATGGCTGGCCTCAGCCTTGGGATTGCCTCTGCCCTTGCCTCTTTTGGCGGTGGTGTCGAACAGAAGGTGCAAAGCAATGGATTCAAACGTGAGGGGAAGGATAAGGTGTGGGGAATGGATGGGATGGGATTCGATGATGGTCTTACAAGCAGAGACGGTGTGAGGGAGGATGTGATGGAGCGCGTGGTGAGCCATGTGAGTGATTGGTTGGTGAATGTGCCGGAGGGATTTGATGTGGAGAGAGTGGTGGAAATGGAGAGGAAGTGGAGGGAGGAAGATGCGGAACTTGAACTGAGTAGTCAAGTGGAGGAGGATTTGCACGAAGTGATTTAGGAAAGTCGGCACAGAAAAGGGATGTGGTGTATAGCACCCATTGAACAATTTTAGTGTTTGTTCTAATTTGATTTATTGATTTCACAATTCCTGGCGTGATATCCGCGCTACATGTGCGCGAACCAATTTCCGTCCACCAAATTCTCGTCATTCCCAAGGAAACGCTGCCTTGATTTGGCTCACGGATATGGCTAACGGTCAATAGCTTCTCGAGATTTTAGCACAGGAATAAGTCAATGAGTGATTGGTATTCAGAGTCTCCCCGAAGGCCGTAGCGACGCCACGTTACCTGCCGCTCCGGCACGATGCGTTGCTGACACCGCCTTACTCCAGGATCGGCCTACGCCAGCATGATGAGACGAGCTGCCGCCAAGGGCCAACCGCCTGTTCCCTCGGAGGGGAAGACTTTCAGATTTCCTCGCTCAACGAGAATCGCCACTTTCGTCCTTGTCTTGGTCCTACTTGTAGTTACCACGTTTTGCTACACCAATCGTTACTTCGCTACCGTTTCAGACGATTCCGTTCATCCAGATGACCTCAGCGATCAGGAATCCACGTCGGATGCTCCCGCCAAAGGTAGCGAGCAGTCGTTCCCGACGGTGGAACCGAGTGCGACGGAGAAGATCGCTTTCCTCTTTCTCACGCCAGGCCCGCTCCCCCTCGCTCCGCTGTGGGACCGATTCTTCCAGGTGCGCCTCGCCGCTCCCTCGCTCCCTCACGCTGCCTCACGCGTGCATACTGCGCTCTTAGGTGCGCATTGGTGCGATTCACAAGCCTCGGATAATGGAGCGTGCTCGCTCTCTGAGCACGGCCACACGCCGCTCTCTCGCTCTCTGTCTCTCTGTCTCTCTGTCTCTCTGTCTCACTGTCGCTGCCCCGCGCGTCTGCCCCCAGCAGGGCCACGAGGGGCGGTACTCCGTGTACGTGCACGCGTCCACCCCCGGCTTCACCTTCCCGCCTGACTTCTCCCCCACCTTCCGAGATGCTCTCATCCGAGGCGGCAAGGTGAGCCCACGTGTGTAGCGCGGTGGGTCTAGGCGTGGAGAGCGGTGGGGCGTGGAATGCGGTGGGGCTAGGTGTGGCGCATGGGGACAGGCAGGGCATGATTGACTGCTCTCCAAACCTCTGACTGTTACCTGCACTCGCATAGTCGCGTCTCATGCATGGTGTGGCATCCGTTGCATGGCATCAATTGCATCCCATGTGTTGTTCCCCTCCAACGCCAAACACTGATGCACAGCAAGCCTTGCTCTCCCCCCTCCTTCCATCCTGGCCTTTCTCCACGTGTGTGGCCCCACCATGCGCCCAGGTGGCATGGGGCGACTTCTCAATGGTGGCAGCCGAGAGGAAGCTGCTCGCTGCTGCCTTCTTCGACCCCCTCAACGCCTTCTTCGCCCTCCTCTCCGACTCGTGAGCCCCCTCCGCCCCTCTCCCACTCGGCAGTCCGCTCCGCCCCTCTCCCACTCGTCACTCCGCTCCGCCCCTCTCTTACGCACCGCTTCTGCCACTTGCCACACAGGCAGAAAGAAATACTGGAAAAATATGGTTTGTGGCAGTCAGTTTCGAGCAACACTTGGGTGTAGTGCGAACCAGAGCCGTGGCAGCATTGATTTCTCCACCCCCCTCCCCCCCTGCCACGGCAGGTGCATCCCCCTGTGGCCCTTCACCTTCATCTACAGCTACGTCGCCTCCGCCAACGTCAGTCTACTGGATGCGTGAGTGCGCCCCTTCTGCTCCTTCCCTTGCTCCTCTGTTCTTGTTGCTGATATAACTGCAGAATCTTCAACTTCCCGCTCTCTCTCCCACTTGCCTGTCCTGCAAGATGGTTTCGCGAGTCATCTGCGTTGCCTTTGAGAATTGAACATCGTGTTGTTGTGTGAACCCGTGTCGGTGCAGGCACCATGACAAGTACCGCATGGGATTCCGGCGCTACGAGCGGCACATCTTCAGTCCGCTCATTCACAAGGACGACTATGTGGGGGGCAGCCAGGTACAGCACGGGGCAGCCAGCTACAGCAAGGGGCAGCGGGGCTAGCTGCTGGCAGGAGACCCTCTGCTGCATGCCTTGCACTGCGCGAGTGTGGGCGCAACTCTGCTTCGTCTTCTGTTCTTGGTGATCATTTCACACCCCCCTACAATTTATTTACATGATGTGTGTGCCGTGCTGTGGTGCATGTGCGGGGGCAGTGGCTTGTGCTGCGGAGGAGGCACGTGCAGATGATCACGAGGGACACGGCACACTACCTCACACACCAGAAGAGCTGCCAGGTGCGCACCATCTCAGGTGAGAGTTGTGCCTGGTGAATGCCGTGTCAGGTGATTTAGGAAACTTTGTTTCAGTGGGTTGGAGAAGGTGATGGGTGGTTGAGTGGCCTTCTATATTCATGAGAGGAGGATAAAGTTAGAGTGGGGGTAGGGTGAGTGCTGCGTGAGTCAACTCAGAAGAGCTCATCCGCCCCCTGCTCCCACACATTTGTGTGTGTGCAGTTCCGCATGAAGAGGGGCAGCCGCTTCTGCTGTGCCGATGAGCATTACATCCAAGTGCTGCTGCATGTGAGTGGATATCGAATATTTCCGTGAGTATTGTTAAATGCAGCTGTTATGGTACCATCATGTGACTATGAGCACAGACACATGGAACAGGGCTAGGCGTTCCCAGTCCTCACTCTCACAGTCGTGCATCATTCTGCTCCTGCTTTCCTGCTCTCTTTTTTTCTTTCTCCCTTGCTCGCCTTCCCTGCTGTGCCTGTCGTCCAGCTGTATGACCCCTCGGGAATATCCCGCTATCCCACAACCTTCGCCGATTGGAGTCTGTCAGAGTGGCACCCCAAGCTTTTTGCTGCTGAGAATGCCACCAGTGACCTTATAACGAGTATAAAGGTATGACCCATGGTCACAACTCACTGTCCTGCATTTGGTTGATGATGCCCAGCGCACTAGCTTGCATCGCTTTTCTCAATGCTGCATGCTGCTTGCATCGTCCCTGACTAATTTTCTTTTGGTATTGCACGTGTTTCCGTCTGCCTTTGTGGCATGTGGTTGATTGCCCAGTCATCCAAGCAATTTCTCTCCTACCGCAATTTTTGGAAGGATTTACGGAGCAATTTTTCCTATGTAAGATTCTCCCTTTCCCACACGCGTTGATCCAGCTTCGATAGCCTAGGTTCCGACTGCTCCCACTGTTGAATGCGATCGACAGTTGAACTTGGTCATGTCTAATATTCTATCTATCTCACGCAACCCTGGGGGTTGTTGATTCCTCTTGCTTGCGCAGATCGAAGATCCAACTCTTCCACAACCTGAATGGGTGAGTTTCAATGTCGCCTCTCCTCTTGCCGCCTCCCCCTCACCTTTCCTACCCTCCCGTCGCCTCCCCTCACATCACATTGCTCACGCATCCATAATGCTGCAACATTTTTCATGCTCTGAATGTTGATTGATGAGATTTTTATTTTCTCTGTCCGTTTCTTTGTTTCTAGTCGCCATCAAACGGATTTTGTTCCATTGACGGGTTGCCACGAAATTGCTTCTTGTTTGCTCGCAAATTTGATGACTCAACTCTGGAGTTTTTACTAAATCATTCTAAGGAGCTTTTGGGCTTTTGAAGTGAAATTTCATCATTCATACGCGTTGCAGTCCATGGGCAACAACAAAAGCGTCATTTGCACGCTCTGACCAGCGAAGTGCTCAAATGTCGCAGAGTGCTGTAATCGCCGCAACCAGTCTTGAGAAATGTAGCGACGAAAGATTCTTCGCGAACCTCTCCGCATTTCCTAGAAATTGTCGCGCAAATTCCACCCACTTCGGCCATTTACTCACCAGCCCCTCCACTCGCCTTGCCTCGCGTTGCCTCGCCTCGATTGCCATCATCGCGAATTTCTGCTTCCATCTACGTACCAATTCCCATTCCTGCTTTCGCTGAATGCTCCTCATGGTTAGAAGCTCACAAGAAGCCCTTTGCCTTCTACTTGGTTCCTAGTCGCTCGAGTTCCCGCTGCCTGTAGCCGTCTTGCTCACAAATGACGTATTTATTGCAAGCGACAAGACATTCAGCCGCACAAGCTCTTTCGAGTTCAACCACCAGTGCTTTAGTTGTTGAAGCGAAGACTGCCTTCAGAGTAACAATCCCGCGAAAGTCATCCGATTTTCTTTCATCTCCCGTAAATCCCGTCCCGAAACCAAGTATTTCGTTAGAGTCGTCGTCTCGGCGCACGACAGCCTACGCCAGAGAAGGTTCTATTCGGTCAAGCTCCACAGTCATGTAAGCGGTCGTTTCGTCGGCCAATGGACCCTAGTTCCTTCTTTATTTTATTTTCCCGTCACTAGCGTTGCATTGTAGGGGTTCCGACCTTCGCTGTGCACAGGCATCCTCATCCCGCACCGTGTATCTGTTGTCAGGGCGAAGGAGTTCGTGAGGAAGATTCCGAGTAGCTCGCTGTACGTGTCCCGTCCCACGTGGTGGCTGGAGTCGCGCTTCCACTTCAGCTTCGCGGAGTACTTCAATCCGGCCAATCAGGAGTTCGGCGTGCTGCGCGTCCTCAACGACGACCTCGTCCAGGTCCCTCCCACACGCCTTCACCTGCTCACTTCATATGTTGTCCTTCAGCCCCTTCGCTTTGAACATTCTAGACTCAACTCCTCTGGTCCTTCCAACTTCCTGTCCCTCCGTGCCGTTCATGCTTGGCAGCCCAACGCTGGGTTCGGGACACATCCACACCGCGACATGGAGATCATCACGTACGCCGTGGACGGGCAGCTCACTCACAAGGACAGGTGCGCGCCCCCCAGTGACTCGCCTCGCTCCACCATCCAAGCATTCTGCTTCAATGACGCAATATTCCATCCATGACAATTCTTAAAGAGAACTTCTCCATTTAATGCTTTCCATTGTCGTGAATTTCTCTTGCGCCTTGACCCTGGCCTGGCAGCATGGGGACAGCGGAGACGTTGGGGCGTGGGTGCGTGCAGTACATGAGTGCGGGCACTGGCGTCACACACTCCGAGATGAACAACTCCAACCACCTGTACGTGCGTGTGACGATCAGCACAATCCGCATTGTCATAATCTCTTCAGCCTTGTTGACCCTGTATTCCCTGCTGTAAGTTTTTTGCCCTTTCCATGCATGATCTGTTCTCCTCCTTATCCGTGCGTGCAGGCAACGGTTCATTCAGATCTGGGTGAAGCCGAACGCAAGGGGTCTCAAGCCCAACTATGGCTCGCGCACCTTCAGGTGCGCTCAACCTTGATGCAGCTCTTTGCGCCTCCCCATTGTTCAACCCTGGATCCCCCTCACTCCACTGTGCCTTTCCTCTCTCATCGCTATTGTACACTTGTAGCGCTGCATTTGATTGCTAACATCGTCTGTTCCATCTTTGCATGCTTGTAATTTCATCATGATCTGTTTCTGACCTGCTGTTGCGTTGCTCCAACCTTTCCCTTGATTCTTGCAGCAAGAGCGATCGTCACAACAAGCTGCAGCAAGTGGTAACCAGCTATGACCGTTATGGATCCACTAAAGATGCGGGGTCGGGAATCATTCCCGTGAATCAAGACGTCAACATCTTTGTGTCGGAGATGGATGGCTCAGTGGCCGGTGCTGCTGCGAGGAGCTTGGAGTACACACTACAGAAGGGGCGGCAGATGTACCTGCTGTGCATTGAGGGCGGCCTTACAGTGACCTCCAAGGAGAGTGGCATCAAGGAGACGCTCGATGCCCGCGATGCCCTGCAGGTATGCCTTTCAGCACCTCCGGCATCCTTTTGAACTCACTAAAAATGAACTCACAACTAATCGCCTATGGCCGTTTTGCAGGTTGCGGCGCCCAGAAAAGGTGACATGTCTCTCGAGTTTCAGCCTAGTGATGCTTCTGGAGCTCATATTTTGTTCCTGGAGATGGCCAGAACAGTTTGAGCTGATGTGTTTAATGCCATGCTGTATTCTTTTTACAGCAATGAGTTGTTTTTGTACCAGTTCTTCACGGTGGCAAATCGCAGGGGGTTCACCCACACTCCGCCCACACAAACCAGCCAGAAAGCTTGCAGGAATGAACGCAC